>CM063511.1:139147531-139170031 GCA_032207245.1 Pardosa pseudoannulata | reverse complement strand
ATACAGGAAAAGTGGAAAAACAGTATTCTCTAGGTCCCAGCTTGGATAAAAGTGTATGTTAAATGACTACGTCTCTCAAAAAGATTGTAACAGACAAAAAAAGTAAGAAAGCGACAGCTGTAAACGTTATTAAAGAAAAACAACGAAAAACTTACAACCCTGTCAGTGCTAAAATGATAAGAAAGTAATTCCATAAGCAGGGACTTTTAGAGAGATTTTGAATTCAAAAAAGACGTATTAGTAATTCAAATGCCGGTAACAGGAAGATGTTGTGCCAAAGCCATGGACCTAGATAATGCAGTATAAAGACAGTCATTTTCTAGGAGTCTTGTTTCCCATTAATTCCAAATTTTAGCCGAGTTAACCTCCGGCGATTACAGCCTATGAAGACTGCTTACCATGTGGCAGTTATATTTTCATCGTTTGGACCGCCATATCAATATATTTCCATGAATAGGTCCAATCAGTACTCTAAAAGATAGCATTACTGAAAAAATATATATCTCATGATGCTATGTGTCTCCAACGATAATACTGTGTTATAAGATTATAAAAACATGACTCACACTGCTCGCATCAACCAGAACTTGTATTCCTAAGGTTCAGAAGGATTTGTCGCATCTCTCGCCTTTTACATCATATCTCTACATTATGTACCCTTTGTGGCCTTTTTTAAGAGACAGACGTGCAGTTGACCTCTACTTCTATTATCATTACCGAAAATTGCCCCTATTGTCCATGTAAAATGGTGCAAGACTCCAATGAAAGTCATGACATCCTGGACTTATCTATTCCCAGAAGACTACAGGTTGTTTTAAATGATAACGTTTTCCTACACCATATTAAGAATAACAATGCCTTATTTAATTGTCTTATTCAACGTCTTATTTTCATATTTTTGTCTAGCCTTTGTATATATTAAGAAGTAAGAAGACTGAGTTTCAAGATAGGTCTAGATTAAAGAAGAATTTCTATATACTTATTAGCTTTTGAAACTGTTATAAAAATAAGAAAACTTTCTAAAGTCCATTTTAAACTGTCTTTATCGTCTCTGTTTTAAATAGATTAGATTTTCTTTAAATACAGAACATGTTAAAAATATAAATTACTCGACTTAAGATGAAATTTTATATTAAATATTCAAATTAAACCAGGATATTTAGATATATAAAAAGGACATGTCTTTGAGATGTTTTTCACTATTTATTTTCCTTTAATATTATTAAGTATATTTTAAACCCATTTAAGACTTTAATAGTTAAAAATCCTCAGGGTTTCATTATAATTTTACAAGATGTTATATTATCCTTTCTTTTTCATCTCACGGTACAGTACTTTACGATAGCAATTTTTCCTTCAACTTTTTCTAGGTTGGAGGAATTTAAGAAAAATTTATTGATTTGATTTACTTTTGCTGTCGTTAAGTGGCAATCCTTTGGATGATTTTGATAATGAATTGGTTATTTGCTAAATTTTACAGACTTTCTCGACTCTTCCACAATGCCTAATATAAAAAAACAGGGCTACAAAAATCATGATACTGTTTATGCCATATTATAAGTTAGAAGTGGTTATATGTACTTTCATTGAGGGCGACATTTTTTGGTGACGGTATACTTGCAAGTGACAACATCTTTAAGAAAGTACGTAATTAGGAACTGGCGTTCATTACAAGAAACTTTTATGTGCTCATAAATTTTAATGGAGGTTTTAGAAGTTACTTACAAAATTGAATGACTTTTTACTAGAGAATACAAATTAAGATACTGATGATTACTTATGACTAATTCTCAAGTGCCTAAAAATGATAGTTTTCTGGAATTCAATTCGTTCTGAAATTTAAATAATTTAAGAAATTACAGAAATAAAAAATTGTATTAGATCTGCATTGTAGCAAAATATAGGAAATATTCTTAGAAGAAAATTTAAATGTAATTTCAAGAGAATAGCTTTTAATTTGAGGCACTTGGTATTGCATAGATTTAAAAACTTTTTCTAAAATTTACTTGTGAAAATTTAAATTTCTCACAGAATGTAGTTTATAAAAAAGTTTTATTTTAGGGAAAAAATTTGAATTTTTAATCACTTATTTTCTGTTGCGTTTCAATTAGTTTGTCATTGTGAATACACTCGTTGTAGTTAATCTTCTTAAGTTGATTGTTGACAAGTATTAAGCCCCCTCCCTCGTAATAAATCGTTCCTTATATGAGTGACATGTACCTCTGTAACCTGTTGTTGGCTTCATTTTTTTTAGTGGGTAATTGAATTGGTGGGATTGAAGGTAATAACTTGTTATTTTGATTCGTTTTCAAATTTAGTTAGCATTTGCATATTCACTGAAGAAAATGTTTTCCAAACACATAAGCTGGTTTTGCTAGCTTAAAAACGATCTATTTTTTATATGCACAAAATCTTTTTTACCTTTAAGCAGAACCTTCTTGGATTATGACTAAATATCTCTACCAAATGTATATAATACAGTTTAAGCTTAGTTTTTTTTGGTTTGGTTTGGAGGTCTTCGGTCTCCTGTTCTCTTACATGAAGGATAATGAGACCGGGAGTTACTGTTTATGACTGATTCCGAATATCTACGAATATCCATGCCAACAGCGAGATCCGAACCTATGAACTCCGGCACCCAAGAACAGCTTCCTACCATTCGGCTACTTGTTCAGCATACTCTGTGTGAAACCTCCCCGGGGCAAATATTCACGGGCTTCAGGTTCCCGGGGTACCTGAGTGATCTGGGTCTTTTCTTCTTTCTGGTAGTCACGATCTTACCTCTGTAGTATTTGCGGGTTGGACCACAGTGAAATCGGACCATAATGGCCTCTCGTAGATCACCAGTGACTTGGTAGCCGTTATGGGTAGCAGTTGTGATGACTGATCTTCAGTGATTACTATTATGTATCTTCGGATGGGTCAGCGTAAAAACACACTTATTATTTGCTAACAGCTATCAGTTTTTCATGCTTTCTAATATTTCATGCTTCATGAGATTGAAAGCCATCACACCTTTTCCTAATATCCGTTTGGAATATGACTAAATCTGTAGGTTGGTATCTTTCGGTAGAAAAATCCGAAGTTTCAAAAGTGTTTGTAGCTGTTCGGAAACATTTTTAAGTAGAAGGTCCCAATTTGATTCTAAATCGTTCTGAAAAAAAAAACTCTTGGAATCAAATCTCTCAAATTAATGTTTAGATATTGAGACTACACATTTTTCAATTCAATAAAGTTTCCGTAAATTTTAACCCAGTGTATATATTGAATTACTCACGCCCTTTCTCTCGGTAAAGTGTGCAACTTGTAAATGATACAACAAACGTACAATTTTACCTTAATGATAGGATTTCATTATCTTATATTCAGTTCTTTACATAAAGTGATTACGTGCTTTTAACGAGTATAAAAGAAAAACTCATACATTTTTTTAATCTCAGTCCTCAACAAAATTGATTGGGAATTACTGTTATGTTAAAACTGGTTTGTTAAAGATACACTATTTTCAAAGCTCTGCTATACTTTTATAAAAAAGTATAGTTTGAATACGATTTTAGATGCGATGCTTTATTTTTTAATAAAGGTATGTATCTATTATTGGAATGAACGGAAAATAAGAAAGTTGTCTATTCCTTAAAAATATTGTTTTTCTTTAATAATGGGTATTTGATATTGAGCTACAATATAAAAACATAAGATAAATGTCTACCTTTTCATAATTCTTATACAATAGGAGATATCATACACCTCAGTTACATTTTAAACTTACAAAATGCTATTTTAGAGTTTGATAAAGAAACATAATGAACATTTGCTACTTTATACATATTAGTACATATAACTGATTTTTCAACAAAATAAATTTTTAAAAACATGAAAAAAAACAGGTGTATGTCATAGACATTAGTGACATATACTTACGTAACAGTCCAAAATTAAATCCAAACATTTTCAGACACATTTTCGGAATTTTTAAAAATACGGTTTTGAGAAATCGCATTTAATGTTTAAAAGTATATCTTATTTGTACCGATGTACTTTTCCACGATGGTCAGCACGTTTATACACAGCTATGCACTAAATTTCCAAGAAGAATTTAGATGCAGCTGTTGACTTCGAGTTTTAGTGGGGACCCCTGCGGAGGAGTTTTGGCTCACGGAGTGGCACAAGTGTAACGGTCACGCCCAGGCAGGGATGTAGCCCTGAGATATGGGAGCAAGGGCTAAGCAATAATGTCAACATTCACAAAAGGGGCCATTTTAATGAGCCCACCTGCACTCACGAAGGGGGTGTAGATGTGGGAAAATTTCACCAACAAGAGATTGGGACAGAGAAAAAAAGTGGCGTTGAACAGAGGCGCAAAAGTGGGGAAAGAAAATGGGAAAAGGACTTGAGGTCGGAATTCAAGAGTTGCTGGATCCCGTGAGCACGCCAGAGAGCCCGGGCCAGAAAGCTATTCCCGAGCCCGCATGTGTATAATCGGCACACCAGCATAGACGTCCAACAAAATAACGGCCGCATCGCTAGTACCGACGTCCGGCCTGTTGACAGCCCCAGACTGCTCCCCTGTAATTATTTGAGGTAAACTTAATAATATTCATAATTTTTACCTGGGTCTCATAATCTTTTCATAAGAAATACTATTTCAAGGGTATTGATGAATAGCAAAACCAAATAATTACAGGTCATGTTAAATACTAATCAAGTGATGTATTAATTTGTAAATATTGTACATAATAAATGTTTTAGATTAAATATTAGGTATTTTCCTTTAATTCCATAGCTTATATTTTACTTTGTTTCCCCTTTGAGAACGAACACTGGTGTTTGTGTTGTAAATATATTACAACACTACGATTTCTATATATTTTTTTAATAATGTGCTAATAGTAATATTTTCATTCGAATTAAGACTTATGATTACAAATGTTTTAATTATTGAAAAATATAAAAAAATATATTGAAGTCTTACATGTTTTTGATTTTTTGAAGTTTTAAATGTAGTAATTTCCTTTAATGTATGGTTATTTAAGTGAATTATTACTTCTAGTTATCTAAGGTGAGATTTTCTCAATGGTGTAATAATTTAAAAGTTTAGGTCTTGCAGTGATATAAGAAAGAAAATATTTAAAAGGTAGTAAAAAGGCTCTTTTTCTCAAAGGATATATTCTTTCCAAAGAATGATATCAGTTTTAATATCGATTTTATGCCTTGTTGCGAGTCACAGTTTAAGAAGTTTGAATGCACGCAAATGCTTTTTCAGCATAACAGAATCTCTAAAAGTGCCGAAATGCAGAACTTAACACATATTTAGGTGAGAAATAACTTTCTATCGGCTTCTAAATCCCACGAAATGCATAAAAATGAAAAAATATTAGACAATAGTGATTAAAACTTTCTTGCATGCACTGAAGATTGGACCTTAAAAACATCATAATGTAATAAGCCCGATTTATCCCTAACACGCAGAAATATTCATATTAAATTTCTAACAAAATAATAAGTTAAAAATTTACATATTAATTATTTATACTACCTAGTATATTAGCGGAAGAAAATTTAAAACAAATTCTTCGCTAAAAAATAATTTACAAGTAGAGAATACTTGATACGCACATGTCTACTATAAAAATAGTTATTGTTTTATGAAAATGTATTTATTAATGTTAATTTTCATTTACGGGTACAAATAACACTTTTTATTGCATTGATAAATATCGAGATTCAATCAAATTAAAAGTCAAAAACTATTATCCTGAAATACAAATACATATTTTGTGACAGCATGAGACATGATTAAGAAACATATTCCATTCACACGTGTACTTCTACGCATAATAATTTAACGTTTTCATTTATTGATTTTATTTACATTAGGCTTTTTACATGTAAGATATACAGTAACTTGTAGGTTTAATGTTTTTGTTAATACAATTTTAGCAATGATAATCCATCTGAATCTTGTAATTATTTTCTTGAAAGATATGAATTGTAGCATTTTTCATTAATATTTAAGTGTAAACACTTCAAACAAAATATTGGTATTTTGAAGAAATAGGCAAAGGAAGTATATATATATATATGCTTAAGAATAAAAAAAAGTTAAATTTAATGGAAAATATTGTCTAAGCAAATGAATGCTGTAGTACAAAAACAATAGAAAATTAAATTTTATTTATAAAAAAGTACAAATAAAATATATAATTTTTCAAAAATTCTTTATCGATTTCGCCTTTAGCAGAGAGTCCTATAAATGTAAAACTTGTACAAAGGGAAATATAATTCTACGAAAACAGGAGGAGACTTGAGCAAAAGCGCGAAATGATTACAGATGTGCGAAAAGGAATAAGAAAAAGAAATTGCAAAGGAGATTTCTAAATGAAAAAAAAAATTCTTACAAATTCCAGAAACGGAGCCCTAACAAATCCCGGTTGTATGCAAAAGGGGACGACGTTGTACTTTATTGATCTTTTTCCTAATCAGTTCCCTTTCGCAATATGCACGGCACAAGCCCAGAGGAAAAATCCCGATGCAAAATTAACGGAAAGTCACGTCTGCCTGCCTCTACTCCAAATGCGCAAGCGCACGGCAAAACTTTTTTTTTTTGCCTCCACTCCTCTTCCGTCTGTATGTTGGCTGTGTGAGGGGGTGAGCCAGAACACTCCGGCAGATTAATGTCCAATCAGGAAGATAGATGATGTAGGATAAAGGAACCGGGGATCCTGACGAAAAGATGCGGCAGGATTCCCAGATCCGGAGAATCCTAGACTGGTCCGGGACGAACCATTAGCGGGGCTCACGCGGCCTGAGGAACATCGACGATCCAGAACGGAGGGAATACCATAAGGGGTAAAACGCGTCTCCCCCTTTCCCTGCTGCTAAAAGGCCAACGGCAATTGACATATGCAGATGACGCCGTGTGGCGCCAGGGCGCCTTTTTGCGGTCGCCCTGCAATCAAGGGGCCATCATCTCTGCTCCCACCCCGTTGCCCAACCCTCTGTCGAATAGTGGAGCAAGTCAGTGAGCAATATTTAAATTATGGTTCTTTTCTTTATGGGAAGGAGGGATATGAACCTTTTGTCTCGGGAGAGAATGTTTATTTCGACGCGATTTTTCAGTTTGAATGCATGGAGGCGCCGGTGCGTTAAGTTATTGTCGGTTTAAACTTGGCGAAGGCAATTATTTTGTCTGGAGGGCTTACAAAGCACTAAGGTAACGTTTTGTAGGTCAGGGAATTTCTCATACATAAATTTTGGAGGGATGTGAAATAAGGTAAAAATCATCTCCTGGAAACGCGATGTCAGGAACTAAAGCTTACGGAATTAAATTACCTAGAGGAGAAAATAGCAACTTCAAGAATTTAATAAAAATTCCAAATTATATCATCTAACACTTTTGATTTTTATTAAACCACTTTTTGGTATGCAAAGAACTCTACAAATTATAAAGGAAATTGATGGGATGTGAAAAAACGCTGATGATGACACCACATGATTTCCTTTCAAGATTATTAAATGAATACATATTTTATTATTTTTATGTCGTATCATCAAAGTTATATTTTGGCCACTCTTTTCAGAGTTCATAGTTAGTTTTGGTTCTTGTGGTATCTTTGTTGTCAGAGCAGAGCTCATGCGCTTCAATCTAGTGGCCAATCATAGTTAATATTTGCCATACTGAGATTTTTCGTAGTACAGATCTTTCGCTCTGAAGCCCAGTGGGTAACGCTTCGCGCTCCCACGACATAGGTCCGAGGTTTGATCCCTGGACTGGGCAAGTTTGACTCAGCCTTTCATCCCTTCAGTGGGTAAACAAACTGAGGATCAAGCATGCTTGAGAACAAAACACTGGCGGTTCCGCGTAAGGTTGACCACCTAATCGAAACATATGCTTCGCACCCCAGGGCATTGGTCTCGGAAACGGTGATTGGCACGGTTGGCCCTGGCCCCCTAGGGGTTGTTGAGCTTAGGAGTTTAGTTTAGTTTAGATGTTTGAAGTTTTTAGTTTAGTTTAGATGTTTGAAGTTTTTAGTTTAGTTTAGATATCTAAATGAAAATCTTTCGCAATTTGAATACTTTCTTTACTCTGTGATAAATAGAAAAAATTCAAAATTATTCTGATAAAATAATAGATTTTTATACTTGTCTTCTAAGAGTTGACTTTAAAAGCATTGTCTTAATTATTGAAAAGTATTGTTACAACAGTTTATGAATATGGAGATATGTTTTTGTTTTCAATATTGTAGACTAACATTATTAATACACGTTATATTAAGATATTTCAATATGTAGAGTACAAATAGAAATCCACAAGGATGAACAACTGAATTTTACAATAGTCCTAAATATATATAAAAAAAAACTTTGTGGCTTTTGAGATATGCTAAAAAAAACTAGTTGTAAAAAAGCTCTCAAGTTAAAATGAATATTTAAAGATTTCTGGTACTACAAATAAGTGCAATGCCAAAGCATGTCAAAATTGATTTAAGTATAGTTAAAAATGAATATTTCTGAATGCTGAAATTTTCCGTCATATCAGTACTTAATTAGGAAGCTAAATAATTTATATTTTATTTGATGACTTTGTTGACTTTGATTGTTAAAAATATACATTATTACAGCATTGTAAACAATCATTAAATATATAATTTGGTATTAAAATGTACACATTTTTATCATTAAAGTAGGCTGATTTAAGTGAAATTATTATAACAAAAATTTTGCAGATATTAGACTAAATTTGATTATACAATTGAAATGAATTTCTTTATGGATAAAATTAGTAGGCTAATTGAATTAACGTGCAATTTTGCCTACGAAGCACAGAAAATATTTTACCATTGTTTTTAGAGCAAATTGATATCCTCCAATTCTTTTTTTTTTTTAACTTCAGATGCTACTAGATATCATTCACTTATTTGAGCCTTTTCAAGTGGTAGGTCATACACAATCTCTTAAAATGTTCAAATTTACTTTTCCAGTTGCACTTGAGTATTTAGTTTTAAGAGTCAGGTTATTACAACAGCATTGAATGACTTACTTAAAGTTGAAATGTCTGGTTAAACAATTGTTTAAAATTTATATATTTTTGTTGCTTTGCTGTAGGGATAAAGTACATGAGAGAATAAGTATTTTAGTTAAAGAACCTTTCATTCGAATACTAGAACTGTTTGGTTTGTAGAGCTATGGTCTTCTTTTTCGTAACTCGATGACTAATGAGACCGGAACCTACTGCTTGAAGCAGATCACGAACGGCTATGAACATCCATCCACAATGGTCCTCGAACCCACGAACACCCAAAGAAAATGATAGCATCTCAACCATTCGGCCATCTCTGGACCGTTCAAACAGTAAACATATATTAAAATGATTAAAAATAAACCATAAATTTTCCTTTAAGTTGCATTTTTTGCTGAAAAAATATGCAGACATTTCTATCTCATTGAATTGCGAAATAGAAGAATCAAGTCTTAAAATCCTACAATAAATGTAAGAATTAAATCATGAAAGCATATAACAAATATAAAAATCAAGCCATAAAATCATATAGAAAATATAAAAATCAAATCATGAAATCAAATAGAATTTTCGAATATCTACCATACTATTGTGAATGTACGTATTACCACAATGTATTGTAAAATTGTTTGAAAAGGTTTTTTGAAGTTAACTTGTCAAAAGTCAAACAGGATTTTTTATATCTATCATACAATAAAGAATTTACATACTACCTCAACATACAGTAAATTTGTTTTAAATGATTTTAGTAAGAAACTTGTTGTATTTTATACTTATTGTATACTCTTGAAATGTTTTATGGCGTAATTATTCTTAATTGTCATATCCCTATGACATTTATCACTTATTTACTGTGTAACATATAAAAAGAAAGTTCGTTAAACTTCCTTTTCTGCTTAAAAGGTCTTTTATAGAACTTTGGTACATGATAAATGAGTATCTTCATAAATATTTAATGTTTTCTCTCATATTTTCTTTGATATCTTACAATAACAGTTAAGTCCTACTCCGAAGCAAAAATATACTTTATAAATAAAAATTACTATATTATTTTTAAAAAGAATCCACGGGGGACACTTTTACTACAGCTAATTTTCAAACAGTGAATAATTTAAAACTTATAAAATAATTAATAATTTTCCTACAAATTTTAACCACATTTCTATAAGTTTTTTTATTAAGACATTTTAAGTTATCAAATATATTCAACTAAAGCAAAATCAACTAGATTTAAATCAAGTTCCACTATTGTATTATTAAAAGAAATTTTAAGTGTATTCCTGATTGTAGATAATGGATAGTAGAAATATATAATTTTAAAGTTTTAACTCACTAAACACTTTATGCTAAATAAAAATTAAACTCTCTTGATTTTTTATCTTATTTCATATAAAGTCCATTCTATAGTTTTTTCAGAACTCGTCGCCAGATTCAGTGATGATTCAGTGGGTTAGCAGCATTTATTGTCCACTGTTATCTGCGAGTTTTATACCAATTCTGCTTATTTGTATTCCTCCTAAAACGTATTTATGTAGCACCAGCTGTAGCTCAGTTGGCAAAGGCAGATATCTTGGAACAGGTAGATTAGGGATGTGGGGTTCGACTCGACTGATCCTCCGCCTTCTTTAATATCAGCTTCTTGATCAACTAATTTTAAAATGTATTTAAATTACTATTGCACTTTTACACGATGGTCAGAACGTGCATACACAACTGTGGACTATATTTCTAAGAAGAATGTAGAAGCAGCTGCTTACTTCGATTTTTAATGAGCACCCCTGCGGAGGAGTCATAGCTGATGGAGTGGTACAAGTGTAACGGTCAAACCTAGGAAGAGATGCAAAATAATGTATTTGAAATGTATTTTTATGTTACTTTACAGAAACAATCCCTGTGCCGCCATCTATCGTTGACTGGCAAAGTTAATAACGTTAAAGTGGTGATATCGTGCAAAAAGTTGGATGGAAGAGACTTTAATGTAGGCAGTATTGTTTCATTCTACCAAAGAATTTCTGTCCACAATTTCTACGGCAGATGTGAATAACATGTATAAAGAGAAAATGTATGTATTTATACATCTACATACATTTATTTTTATATAGAAAGACAGTATGAATATTTCTTGAAAATATTAGACAAATTTTTTCATTAACTATTATTTATAATATTTTTATTATAATAATTATAATAATATTATAATACTTTTATAGTAATAAAATGTAATAATAATAATAATAACATAATAAAAACAAAATAATAGGAATAACATCTATAAAGAGAAAATGCACACATTAATATGCAAACAGGCATATGTTTGACCGTTACACTTGTGCCACTCCTTGATCTATAAATCCTCCGCAGGAGTCCAAACTAAAACTCAAAGTCAACAGCTGCACTTAAATTATTCTTGGAAATTTATTCCACAGCTGTGTATGCACGTGCTGCCCATCGTGGGAATGTATATCGGTACAAAGAGAAAAGTTAAGTATTTTGAATTAAAATGTACCACAAACTTCATAAATGACTTCTGAAATGTATTTTTATATTAGCTTAAAATCACAATCCCTGTGCCGCCATCTATCGTTGACTGGCAAAGTTAATAACGTTAAAGTGGTGATATCGTGCAAAAAGTTGGATGGAAGAGACTTTAATGTAGGCAGTATTGTTTCATTCTACCAAAGAATTTCTGTCCACAATTTCTACGGCAGATGTGAATAACATGTATAAAGAGAAAATGTATGTATTTATACATCTACATACATTTATTTTTATATAGAAAGACAGTATGAATATTTCTTGAAAATATCCGACAAATTTTTTCATTATCTCCTATTATGCTTTTCTAATGATAACATGTAATAACATGCCACTATTATGCTTTTATAATAATAACATGTTAGTTTAAAATAATAATCACTGTGCTGTCATCTATCGTTGACTGGCAATGTTAATAACTGTAAAGCGCCGATATCAGGCAAAAAGTTTGATGGAAGTGACTTTAATATAGACAGCAGTGTTTCACTCTACCAAAGAATTGCTGTCCACAATTTCTACTGCAGGTTTGAATAGTATGTATTTTTTTTGGTTTGGAGTGCTACGGTCTACTTTTTGCAACACGAGGGTTAATGAGACCGGGACCTACAGCTTAAAGCCGATTCCGAACGGTTACAAACATCCATGCCACAGTGGGATTCGAACCCATGAACTCCGGTACCGAAGGCCAGCACCCTAGCCAATCGGCCATCGTTCGGCTTGAATGGTATGTATAAAGAGAAAATGTATGCATTTATACATACACATACATAAAACAGTATTAATATTTCTTGAAAATATTCGACACATTTTTTCATTAGCTACTATTATGCTTTTATAATAATAACATGTAATAACATGCCACTATTATGTTTTTATAATAACATGTTAGTTTAAAATGACAATCACTGTGCTGCCATTTATCGTTGACTGGCAAGATTAATAACTGTAAAGCTCTTATATCATGAAAAAAGTTGGATGGGAGAGACTTTAATATAGGCAGTACTGTTTCCCTCTACCAAAGAATTGCTGTCCACATTTTCTAAGGCAGACTTGAATCCCGCGTGGAAAAAGAAAATGTATGCATTAATACACACACATACATGTATTTTTATATAGAAAGACAGTATGAATATTTCTTGAAAATATTCGACACATATTTTCATTAGCTACAATTATGCTTTTATAATAATAACAAGTAATAATAATAATAACTTACAAAAAACAAAATAGTAGGAATGAAAGTATAAAGAGAAAATGTATACATTAATACGCAAACATGCATATATTTTTATATAGAAAAACAGTATGAATATTTCTTAAATATATTAGATAAATCCTTTTATTGGATACTATTATGGTAATGAATTACATTAATATATTTTTTAAAAATGAAAGAACTGTACTTTACGGATAACTAATAAAATCTCTTGATTGTGTAATTTTGATAATGTATTTAAAACTACTATAAAAAGTGCGGCTTACTCCTTCCAATAAACACTCTTTGGGAATTTCAGTCCTACAAACCTCTTTCTCTGATGACATCCTCAAAATAATGGATAATAAGACAAGTCTTATCTGTTCCCACGTGATTTAGTTAATAGATTTTAAAAGGGAGTTGCAACAGACTTAAGTGCTTAATAGTTATCTGTCTGGGTTTTCCGAGTTTGGATATCACAGCATACATTCGAGGCTGAATGAAATTTAAAATAAGAGATACTATTTGATGGTATTGAAATACTTAGTCTGCCATAACTGAAAGATACACAGTGTAAAGATGTTACTGTTTAGCTGAACTTTTCACAATTGCTTGTCCCTTTCAAAAATGAGGTTTTCATGATATTCTGCCTGAAAATGCTGCATAAAACAAAGTTGTTCTTACAAACATATCGAATAATGTACTTATAGCTTACAAAAAGCTATACACAGAAAGTTAATAAAAACATAACACATATAATATGAATGAACATTGAAAATCGATGTATCTGAAACATCAATGGTACATTATGGATTTTCAATGGTTTTACCATCGTTATTTTTCATCCTGTGATAAAATAGTCGATATTTTTCATAAATGATTTTGTTTCGATGTTTCTGCATAGATCGATGTTCTATTCCCGATGTACTGAAGACATCGAACAGCGGCATTCTTGCTTTAATCTTTATTAAAGGAAGCGATATATTTAAATGGAAAACTTGCAATAGTTATTATATAGATATATAGAAAAGATATGTAATTAAAATTATTACGAATGTACGGGATGGCTGCTAAACATTAAAGAAGTCATTTCTCAATTAAACAATTATTATCCCTTCTATGTATTAACGATCATTTCTATATCTACAAAACCGATACGTACTTTGTATACGAAAATGTTAAGCACAGGAAAGAAATTAGCAATTTAAGATAATATATTTGACTCTAAATCTGGATTTGAAATTAAACCTGCTGTTTAGATGTGAAGAAATATTTAAATGACAAAAATTATTTTTGTATGTTTATTCAGATGAAAAGTACTTAAAAATGATCAGTTTGTAAAGAGAATTGTGGTTAAATGCATCACTAGATGATTAATTAAATTGTCAGTATTAATTCTATATTAGAAAGTTTTTACAGTTCTCTGAATATCTCAGGTTTTATTCTCATTTTCCTGGAGAGTAGATGATGGCCAAATAAGTATATCGGTGTGTTTACGTAGTGCATTTAAACGTTACTCTTAATGCTGCTTTTCATCCCTTAGAACTTATTATACCTTAAAAGTCTCTAGTAAGCGACTATTGGGAATGAAGGTTTCAATTAAGTTTTGTCTGTAAAGATTCTCCAGTTTTTAAATGTTCTCGACAGTGGTAAAATCATCAAATGGATTTTAAGCATCAGGTATTTGTAATTTGTTTTTGTAAAACTTTCATTTTTCTCAGTAAATTTAGAGGTCATTTCTACTGCTTCCGATTCTAGGTTTGTTTAGGAATTTGTGATTTCTCTAGATGGTGCAAATTGTCTTAGATGGGTGGTTTGACTTAAAGTACGTCTCATTCTTTGGGGTTGACTGCGGATATGAGATTCTTATCAGAACCCTACTGTAGTAAAAAGTGCACCGCAGAGTCAAAAAATATATATTTTCCTGGAAAGAGATATAATTGTAGATAAATGAATAACACTTAGTTTTCTCGCACTTGCATTATGGGCAATGTATCAACTTCACAACCTTACATGATAAGAGATATCATGTATGATGAGACGATTGTTTTAAAATTTCATTTTCTTACAGAGAAAATGTCTTTTTTACCCCGTGCTTGCCAACACTGCTGATCAACTAACTACACTGTATTTTTAAATCGGTTTCCAGAGTGGACCTCATAGAAACAGGATAAAAGGATTGAAAAGATAATTCAAAAAGTTCAAAGAAGGAATTTTTTTATGTTTGTTAAAGGAGAATTTTAGCTCAGCTGCATTTGATGACTTATTATTGGAGTATGAATTCCATACAGTTTCCAAGAAAACGTGTCACACACTTGTATGGAGAGTGTAACCAAATTCTGCCTTTCTACTGTATTGATATTTGGTGACAGAGAGTCACCCTGCATCATGGCTAGATTGGAGGCAGAAGAGGTTCAGCTTAGCAACTGATGGAACAATTTTTCGAAAAGATGTTTAGAACTTTTTCTTTAGATTGCTACAAGGAGCTGAGCCTAATGAATCAGAGCCAAAACTAGCCTAATCAAACTGAATGACCTGGGAAAAGAAATGCAGTTTTAATACTCATATTATGGCTTAGGCTATGTTATACTTTTCAATTTCCTATTTTGTATACAGTATTTTAATTTAGAATTTTTATATAATATTATAATAATGCTATACACTTTTGAGTAGGCCACTTGGTAGGTTTTAGTTTACTATATTATTCAATTGTTAGTTTTTTTTATCTTTTTTTTTTGGGGGGGGAGGTATTGCCCAGGTCAAATTTGCTAATGGAATTTTTTAGGGTAATGCACATACTAAATTTGCTAATGTGAAATATTATATTATACATTCTATTGTTATTATTATATAACTAGAAGTTCACACAAGTTGTATTACTTTAATATACTAATAGTATAGTGAAGAATTAATATAATTTACTACATGTAACCTAATAAATCCAATCAACTGTTGATTAAGCAGTAAAATTGTAACACTAAAGACTCGCTAATAACCAATTTATGTAAGTTTAAATCATAGAATACAATTGTTATTCGAGCTATATATTGTGCCCGTATTTGCTTTCTTGTATTTTATTACATTCTTCCAATTTTTAAAGTTTTAAATAGAAAACCGGTAACAGCTCTAATCTTTTATTATAGATTTTTGCAGCCAATAAAGTAATGTATAATTAATTAACATTTGTAATTTCTTACGAGAGATATCCAAAAGATGCATTTCCGGTTTTCGAATGTTAGATGAATGATTGTATTATAAAACATTCAAAATCGGTCCTATATAGATTAAGAAAATAATAAGGAACACTTAGCACTATTTTAAGGGATGCACCATTTGTCTTTTTTGTAGTCTAAGAACCATAAAGTTGACCTGTAAAGGTACATGCAAAAAGAAAGGAACACCGAGAAAAATATTCGATTAAGAATAAAAACCGCTTAATCAACTGAATTTAACATTTTTATCTAACAAGAGTAAAATTCAAAAGTCAGTTTATGTAAGAATACATCTTTGGTAAAATAAGATAGTTTATATTTCTCTCCACTGTATAAACTATAAAATTTCATCTGTTATCAGCGTAAAGCAAATCTTTCTAAAGTTGGCATCTTCATTTTTTCTAAAGTAAAAATTTATTATTCTGAAAATACTTTAATTCAGAAACCACAATTCAATCATTATACGGAAAATATAATAAAAGAAATAACTCCATATAACAAATGATAAAAAATAATAAATTGCAAATAATTCACTGATTGTAGAAGAATGGGTGATTTGGTTTACATTTTATGAAACAGTTTGGAATGCAACTGTATAACTCTATTTAATGTAAATTTTATAATTACCATACATAAATACTGCAAATATTCAGTCTCTAATATAACTAATTAAGGAAATCAGAATTTTCCTCTATTTGTTTCTAAAGTAGCAAAATTTATCTTTTTTGTAGTCTAAGAATCATAAAGGTGATCTGTAAAGTGTACATGAAAAAAGAAAGGCACACTGAGAAGAACTATTCGATTAAGAATAAGAACAGCTTAAGGCCCCAATTTATTATTTTTATGCAACCAGAGTAAAATTCAAAAGTGAGTTTAAGTAAGAATACATCTTTGGTAAAATAAGATGATTTATATTCCTCACTACAGTATAAACTATACAATTTCATCTGTTATCAGCGTAATGCAACTTTTTGTAAAGTTCGAAAGCGTCGTTTATTATTCTGAAATACCTTAATTCAGAAACCACAATTCAATCATTATACGGAAAATATAATAAAAGAAAAAACTCAATATAATAAATGATAAAAAATAATAAACGGCAATAATTCACTGATTGTAGAAGAATGAGTGATTTGGTTTACATTTTATGAAACAGTTTGGAAAACAACTGTATAACTATTTATTTTTCTGAAAATACCTTAATTCAGAAACCAGAATTCACTCATTATACGGAAAATATAATAAAAGAAATAACTCCATATAACAAATGATAAAAAAATAATAAATGACAAATAATTTACTGATTGTAGAAGAATGCGTGATATAGTTTACATTTTATGAAACAGTCTGGAAAACAACTGTATAATTCTATTAAATGCAAATTTTATAATTACCGAACATAAATACTGCAAATATTCAGTCTCTAATATAACTAATTAAGGAAATCAGAGTTTTCCTTTATTTGTTTCTAAAGAAGCACGACTTATCTTTTTTGTAGTCTAAGAATCATAAAGGTGACCTGTAAAGCGTATATGAAAAAAAAAAGGGCACATTGAGAAGAACTATTCGATTAAGAATAAGAACCGCTTAAGGCCCCCATTTAACATTTTTATTCAACAAGAGTAAAATTAGAAAGAGAGTTTGAGGATGAATACATCTTTGATAAAATAAAATGGTTTCTATTTCTCTTTTCAGTATAAACTATAAAATTTCATCTGTTATCAGCGTATTGCAACTTTTTGTAAAGTTTGCATCTTCATTTTTTGTAAAATAAAAATTTATTATTCTGAAAATACGTTAATTCAGAAACCCCAATTTAATCATTATATGGAAAATATAATAAAAGAAATAGTTTCATATAAGAAATGATAAAACATAATAAATTGCAAACCGTTCATGGTGATTTGGTTTACATTTTATGAAACAGTTTAGAATGCAACTGTATAACTCTATTTAATGTAAATTTTAAAGCTACCATATATAAATACTGCTTATATTCAGTCTCTAATATAACTAATTAAGGAAATCAGAGTTTTCCTCTATTTGTTAACTATTTTAAACTAGTAAAGTCAAAATAGTCCAAAACTCTTTTTCTAGACTGTATATAAAATCCTTTTTTTTTCTATAAAACTTAAACTTACTCTAAATTGTCTGTTAACATATTTTATTTTCGTTAAATAATTTATATTTAGTGAACTAAGTAAATTTTTGGAGCAAGTTTGGTAGAAATGTTTAATAGTTTAATAGATAGAAGAACATTCTTATTATAATTTTGTCAGTTACAATTCATTCTAATTCCTGCTTAATTTCCTGCAGTAATTGCTGAATAATTGATGTTACAAGTTGTCGAACTATTGTACCTTTTAGTAAAAAAATTTTATAGTTAAGAAAATAGGAAGTCTTTTAAATATTTTAAAGAATATAAATTTTATCCTAAAAATTGAGTTCCTAGACGAATTTTATTAGTGGAATAAGATTACAAAAAACCATCGTGTTTAGTAAAACTTTGTTTCTTTATTTTAATTTTAATTTTATAAATTTTAAAGTTCATAGATACAACAAAGTGAATAAATATAACTGAACTAAAATAGTACCAAGAAAATGCAAAGAAATGTATTTTATTAATTATAACTTTTCAGTAATAAGAAATGTTTATCATTACATAAATATTTATATAATGATAAACTAATGATAACCAATTAATTATTTATCTTTATTTTAACTTCATGATATCTTATATAGTTTATCTTTATATAATTTTAAACAAAAAGCGATAATGCATTGCATTCATTTTAAATACAATTGTGTTTTCATTGCATATAGTTTGGAACAGTATATTGTTTCAGCTATATTCTTTACATTTGAAGTGTTTTCAAGCTTTAATTATATTTTAATGTTAAAGAAAATGCCATCCGAATGGTGGCCGAATGTTTAGGGCACTGATCTTCGGTACCAGAGATTATGGGTTCAAGTCCCACTGTGGCATGAATGTTCGTAGCTGTTCGGAATCGGCTCTAAGCAGTAGGTACCGCTCTAATTAATCCTCGTGTTGCTAAAAGTTAGGCCATAGCTTTTCAGATCAAAGAAAACTCCGTAAAATGGAGGTAAAAGGTGTGTTCAATCATGTAATTCAAACAACTTTTAACTTTAAACTAAAAATTAATAAAAACAAAAAATAGCTTTAAATGTTTTCATTAGCCGGAAGAAATCATCATTTAAATGCTTATTTCCTTAGATCATAAACACTTTAAAAGAAAATCAAGCAAACAAAAGTTTATGTTCTTTAAATTTATTTTCTTATTAAGCTTTATCACACAAATTAAACACAGGATTAAAGTTAAGTGGACTAAATAAGACCATATTAAATTTTAAACGAAAATCAAAAGCTGTTAAAAATCAAAGAGCCCCCAAATTGATAAAATGAACAAAATGAAACTTGCATAATAAAAAAAAAAATTAATCTTTTACCTGCATATCTCTCACATATTTCACCTAATAACCCGCAAACTGACTTGGTCCATTGTTCCCGACGACTTGCGCCTCGCTTCGCTCTATCCTTCCCTTCTGCTAATCAAGCCTCACAACGATCGGGAATAGAGCGAACGAATCCTGCTTCCTTCTCTTTCTGTCATCAGAGGCGTTGGCATTTGACGTCTGGAAGATGCGGAGAGTGCTCTGGAATCCAAAAAGGCTAGAAGAGGGGGGAGACGAAAACAAGTGGTCGTGCCTTCTGCGGCTGTTAATGAACACCCCGGGTAAGGGAGGGGGTCAGGGGACGTTAATATCGTCAGGCTCTTTAAGCATACGGGTATTCGCTTCCCCTCTTGTTTTGGTCCCCCCCTCTCCCCTATACGAAACCAAACCGCTCGCTTAATTGATGGCAGTTAAATGAGCTCATTCCGCCCCCGGTTTTATTTGTAAGGCTGTAGGGTGAAAGGAAAAAGAGTATCAAAGTGTATGTGTCTCGTAGATTTTTTTCATTCAGGTGCGATCTTGTAAAGTGGGGTGTTTAATGAACGCCCATCAGGATAACGTAGGGGAGGAGCACTTCTTATCAACTGTTGAGTTTTTTCGGGAGTTTTGTAGGGTCATTAATGCGCAATTGGGATATCTTATTGATATCTGTGGACGACTTTAAGCGGTTTGAACATCTGTGAATACTGAACTATAGAAACGCGTGAGCCTAGTTTATACGTGACGTATATAATTATTAAAGTTAAGTCAGTTTTAGAATGTAAGTTACAATACATTAAAATTTTCTTCCCTTTAAAAGACAAACATTAAAATATGGAAGCATAGCAATTTAACTACGTTAATGCAATCTTATTCTATAATATTAAGGATAATTATTATCAATCATTGACGTCTTTTGGAATATCTGTAGGGCTATTGATGTTATATTGGAATATCCACACACAACTTTAAACTTTTTGAACTACAGAAACGCTTGAGCTAAGTTTACATACGATGTATAGTTTTACGTGTTATAATCTATATTAGTCTATTTTAGAATAAAAATTATAATATTTTAAACTTGTTAATTTAAAATATAAGCATTAAAATGTGGAAACATAGTATTTATACAAATAATAATACTATTTTAAACTTTATCTCTTTAAAAAACCAACCATTATAATTTAGAGACCTAGCAATTAAGGTCCTTTTAATGAAATCTTATTTAAATTTTAAGATTAAGCAGCAATTCTTATCAATTGTTGAGATTTTTCCGAGGATTTTGTAGGGTCATTAATACACAGTTGAGATATGTGAGTGATATCCTTGGCCGACTTTAAGAGTTCTGAATATCGGGTATTACCGAACTATAGAAATTCGTGTGCTAAAATTTAATACATAACGTAGAAGGTTCTTAGAGTTTAGTACGTTTTAGAATATAAAATAAATATGTTAAAACTTTATTCATTTAAAAAAACATTAAAATTTGAAAAAGAGAAATTAAACTCCATTTAACGAAATCTTATTTATAGTTTATAAGATTAAGGAGCGATTCTTACCTATTGTTGAGGTTTTTCGGAACATTTTTTAGGGTCAGTAATGCGCAATTGAGATATGTGAATGATATACGTGGACGACTTTAAGCTTTTTGAATATCTGGGACTACCGAACTATAGAAATGGGTGTGCTAAGTTTTAATACATAACGTATAAGATTCTTAAAGTTAAGTAAGTTTCTGAACAATAAATAAAATATTTTAAAGTTTTATTCATAAAATAAAATACTTTAAACTTCGTAAAATATATGTGTTAAAACACCACACAACTATAATTTATAAATATCTTTAATTCACAACTCTAGCATGATCATTTAGTTCCAAGAAAAGAAAATTTATAAATAATACTTTTTAATAATTAGTTTCTCTAGAAATATTTGATCGTATTATCAGTCTTGCATAAAAAAGCTCCTATTGAAGCATAAACTATCATTTTTATATTCATAGCTGTTTATCTGACTATATAAAACTCCCCCAAGCATAAATGAGTTTTAAAATTTATCTAAAAGAAACGAAGTACAGCAACGTTAAGAAAATGAGATAATATTGAAAAATATTAATGTTATAATAATTAGGATCAGTCGTCAGAATGGAATTTTACATAAAAATTTTTCAAACAAAAAAATTTCCTTCTTTATAAAGAATACTAAAATGTTTAAATTTATTTTTTTAAACTTTAAGTAAAATTAACCTATTCAAAAATTTACAGTATAATATTTTTAACATAACTTAACTAATTTATATGATTGCCCATTCACCTAGTCTGTGCCTTTTGGTACCGGAATTCCAGTGTTCCAATCCCGCTGCTGACATGGATCTTTAGAGCCTTACGGAATCAGATTTAAGTAGTAGGACCCAGCCCTTGTATAGGAAAAAAAACCTTATTGCTATAAACAACACCAAAAATATCCAAACTGAATTATAGCTTTTTTTATACCGCTATTCACTACAATTGTTTTATAAATATCTTTTAATTTCTGGTATTTTTATAAGAAAAGCTGTATTTCTCTTTCTTGTTCTCAATTTTATGCTTATTAATTTTAAATGTAGATTTTTTTTATTTTATTCGAATTTTAAATTTTACAATATCACATATATTTTTAGATATAAATGATTTATGTTCTCCGATTCGTAAAAATATGAGTTTAAGTTCGTTGTCCATCCATATGATTCTCCATCATTCAGTCAAATTTTCGGACATTTGGTCTTGGCATATAAAACATTCTCTTTTATACTCTTGCGAAGGGTTAGGTTGAGTTTAATTTTTGCTTCCATTTGTCACATTCTTTTCTAAGAGTCCTAAAAAAAGTTTTTCGTATCATTTAAAATTTTATATCTACAATTTTCAGGTCTCTATAGAATTTATTCCTTTTAAATTATGATTTTTAACTCCCTACATTCATATTCATTTTATTAAGAATAAACCTTTCATGAAAACATCCAATAAAACAAAGACGACCTTATAAAGTCTTTTGACGATTAATAAGTGAAAGTAAGGAAGTTTTTACACAATGAGTATTACTAAATGTAT
>CM063511.1:139072531-139142531 GCA_032207245.1 Pardosa pseudoannulata | reverse complement strand
AATAATTCTTTTTTCTGTGTAATTAAGTAATGTTATTAATATATTTGTTGTATATCTTTTATATAGTTATATTGATAAATTGAATTGAAATTCTTGACTATTTAGCCTTTCCCACACACCCTGGAATTGATGTTAGTGAATGAGACTGCCGAATGATGCCAGTCTCCGTGACTTCGAAAACCAAAAACCCTGTGGGGGTTGCTGAGAAGAACCTCCTAGTTTCTCTCTCCTAAACAAAAGGTTAGTATATTTTGTAGGATAGGAAAGACTCATAGGTAACGTAATATAGTTTATGAGTCTCGCATTGGTTAAATAGTAAGAATATTAATATAATTTATGCTCATATATATATATATATAACATATCAAAACTGTGATATTTTAAATATCTCTAAGATTTTCCTCTTCCCATTCTCATTCTTTCATACCTATTTTTAAAGCCCCGAGATATCTTATTTAAAGTAGTGTTCGATGACTTAAAATTCTTTCTACCAGTCTCCCAAAGCTAACTCGGAAATAAATGCAAAATTTCTTCCACTGGATATATTTTCCAGATGTCTCAATAAAATAATTCACTTCTACAATGACTAAATTGTTAAAATAACTCTAACTAAGCTTCTTTCTTTTGGGAACGATTTCATTTCATCTCTCGCTGTAAAACCAACTTTGTATTTTTCATATGTCATTCAGTGCATATATTTTCTTAAATATTAAATAAACTTTAAGCCACATTGGACTTGCTGCTTTCTTGTGATGTAGCCACGACTATTTATTGCTTCTTATAACCAAGTAATCCCATGCAATAAAAATTATAGGGACTTAAATTTTGTTACATGACCGGAGGAATAATTTTGCCATGTTACACGCACACAAACATAAACACACATATATACATACGAAGTCCATAATTTCGTATAGTCAATGTTAATTAAGAAGAGGATCTTTCTTTTTAGTTCTTGATCTAGGAAAAACAACTGATTTACATACCAATTTTGATAATTATAATAAAATTTTCATTATTATTATAAATTAACTATGTATAAATTTATGAATGATGTGATAAGGATTTAGGATAAACTTATGGCTAAAGTAATCATTTGAGTCTGATATTTGCATTAAATATGTTTCTCACAAGTGTTTACTTCACATAAACTAAGGTATCTAACTCGAGTATTTTTTGAGATTTAACAAGGGGCATGAATTTTCATTAGGTTGGGGAAATATTTAACAAAGACATTTATTAATAAGCTTAAAATTCTTTGAGGTACGTGAAGGATCTCTGTGAGTAATAAAAACCCCGACATTAAAAAATCAATGTTAACTTGATCTATATAAAACAGCCCAAACATAAACCAATTTTGATAGCTATAGTTATAATAATTGCCCGCATAATGCCATTATTGATAATTAATTATATGGAAATTTAATAGTGATAAGGATTCAGGATAAACTTATGGTTAAAGTAAATATGTGAGTCTTATATTTCTGTTAAATGTATTTTTTCAAAAGGATAATGGAGGATTTTTGTTTCTAACAGAAAAATTATTTTCAGTTAATGTACACTATATACAGCCAAAGGTATCAAACAAGAGTATTTTGGAAGTGTAACAAGGGAACATAAATCTGAAGAAGGGAAAATTTCAATAATTTTAAAATTCTTTACTGTATGTTGATGATGGTATACAAATAGTAAAGTTTATAATTTCGTATAGTTAATATTATCTAGTAAGAGTCTATTTGTTTTAATTCTTGATCTACGATAAATATCCGATTGACAAACCAATTTTGATAATAATAATAATAATAATAATAATAATAATAATAATATCAATAAATAATTATATATAAATTTAAAGATAAGGATATTGGATAAACTTACGGCTAAAGAAAATATATGAGTCTTATATTTGTATTAAATATATTTTTTACAAGGACAGTGGAAGAATTTTGTTTCTAAGAGAAAATTAATATTTAGTCAATGCTACACTTTATACAACAGGAGGTATCAGACAAGAGTATTTTGTAAGTATAACAAGGCAATATAAATCTGAAGGAGGAAAATTCCAATAATTTTAAAATTCTTTACTGTATGTTAATGATGGTATACAAATAGTAAAGTTTATAATTTCGTATTGTCAATGTTATCTAGGTAAAGGCTATTTGTTTCTAGTTCTTGATCTACGATAAATATCTGAATCACAAGCCAATTCTGATAATAATAATGATAACAATAATAATAACAATAATATCAATAAATAATTATATAGAAATTTATTATTGATTAGAATTGAGGACTAATTTATCGCTAAAGTAAACATGTGAGTCTTACATTTGTATTAAATATATTTTTCTCAAGGATAGTGAAAGATTTTTGTTTCTAATAGAAAAATAATTTTCAGTCAATGTACACTTTATACAACCTGAGGTACCAAATAAGAGTATTTTAGAAGTGTAACAAGGCAACATAAATCTGAAGGAGGAAAAATTCCAATAATTTTAAAATTCTTTACAGTATATGAATGGTCTCATACAAATAGTAAAGTTTATAATTTCGTATAGTCAATGTTAACTAGCAAGAGTCTCTTTATTTTTAGTTCTTGCTCTACGATAAATATCCGGCTCACAAACCAATTTTTATAGTTTTAATAATAATAATCATAATAATATTAATATCAATAAATAATTATATACAACTTGGTAAGGGTTTAGGATAAACTTACGGCTAAAGTAAATATATGAGTCTTATATTTGTATTAAATATATTTTTCATAAGGACAGTGGACGATTTTTTTTCTGATAGAAAAATAATTTTCAGTCAATTGTACACTTCATCTAAACTGAGGTATCGAAGTCGAGTATTTTGGGAAGTTTAACAAGGGGACATAAATTTTCAGGGGGGAAATATTTTAACACAAATATATTCCAATAAGCTTAAAATTCTTTGCAGTACGTGAGTGATGGTATGTGAATAGCAAAGACCACGACTGCATAAAATCAATGTAAACTAGCCGGAGTTTGTTTCTTTCCCCGTTCTTGATCTATGAAAAACAGCGCGAATCACAAATTATTCATCGCTCTCATATTTCCTTGGGCTGGAAAATTTTCGGTTCAAAATCTTCCCCCTCATGATGTGTAGGTTATGAAGGCGCCTGGTTGTCACCGCTCCTCAAATTCATCTGTACACTTATACTTTTATTTATTTTTTTTCCACGTGCGCCCTTATTATCCGGCTTTAAGGGCGACGGGCCTCGTTAGAGGTAAGCCGCCCTCGTGCTAAGAGAACTAAGGGAGGGGGACGAGCGGGGTGCAGGGGGGTTCGCACGGCGTAACACCTCTTTCGTATGGCGCCGATTGGAGAAGAATCACTTCAGCTATCGAGATCCATAAGGGTTAAGAGAAAGATGCGGAGAAAAAGAAAGAAAAAAGGATGGAGGGAATACGTTGCTATGACAACCGGACGGCGACCTATTAGTAGGTCGTTTCAATCCTCCCAGTCGATAATGAAGCCTTCTATAACGCCCACACTCCTCTCCACCCCCCACAAGCTTCCCCTTTTCCAACTTCATTCCTTCATTTATTGCAAAATCCGATGGTTCTGTTGGGGGTTTCAGGTCTCCAAACAATTCTACAAACCCCTTTTTTAGCGAAAAACTCTGTTATCGCTATTGTTTTATTGGTGAGATATTCGTCGGAAATTCGCGGAAACTGCTTAATTAATTAACAAGTTCAGTGCAATAGTTTTGGGGGGGCTTTTTCTGCAGGAACTTAGTTGTTTTGGGATTTTGACTTAAAGGTTTTCAACGTCTTAGGAGAAGTTTTAAATCTTTTAATTCTGTTTTAAGATTGAGATAATTTGAAAATTTATCTTTAAGTCTTGGTTTTTCAATTAGCGCTCCGCTCCTACAATGGCCCCCACCGAAAAAGATTCTCAAAAATAAAAGTAAACATTTTGTAGTTTAATCTACAAATAATTTGTCGCACTTTGTCACTTATTTAAAATGCACGAACTTTGCCGCGACGTTTGTTTTGTTAGATATCCGAGCATTATAGCGGAAAACTCATAATACTTTTGTTACGGCTGTGTTAATTTGTTTTATTTGGTATCTTTCGCATTTAATCCTGTAAACTTTCAAGCATCCTAAACTTTTTAATCTTCCTAAATAAGGAATATCAGTAAATGCATGAACAGGTGATTACGCTAGTTTACACATTTTAATTTTTTAATGCCATAAATATTTCGAGATTGATATTTATTTTCTTTATACCAGTGGTTTTGAAAGTGATTTCCAAATGTACTTGTGGGAGTCCATGAGACTGATTTTATGGTCTGTGGATATTAAAAAAATATTTTAGGTCCATAAAAATTTAATATAAAGCATTATAATTGTGATTTATTTCCATTTTTATGTTAGATAAATTAAAAAGAAATAAATAAATTTGCAGCATAGTTTTAGTCGTTTAGTTAAAACGAGATGAATAATTGCTTTTTTACCTTACTTCATGGTTCTTCATTCTAACTTTAAAGAATGATTTAGAGATATTCTTCCCTTAATCGTCTCCAGTTAGATGTTGATTGCTTTTGGATGTAACCCTACAAACTACTCTACAAAATGCACGAACTTTGCTGCTACGTTTCTTTCGTTAGATATCCGAGCATTATAGCGGAAAACTCATAATACTTTTGTTACGGCTGTGTTAATTTGTTTTATTTGGTATCTTTCGCATTTAATCCTGTAAACTTTCAAGCATCCTAAACTTTTTAATCTTCCTAAATAAGGAATATAAGTAAATGCATGAACAGGTGATTACGCTAGTTTACACATTTTTAATTTTTAAAGTCATAAATATATTGAAATTGATATTAATTTTATGTATACCAGTGGTTTTGAAAGTGATTTCCTCTGTAATTGTGGGAGTCCATGTGACTGATTTTGTGGTCTGTTGATACTAAAAAATTATTTTGGGATCCACAAAAATTTATTATAAAGCATTATAATTGTGATTTATTTCCATTTTTATGTAGGATAAACTATAAAGCAATAAATAAATTTGCATTACTTTTTAGTCATTTAGTTAACACGAGAAGAATAATTGCTTTTTTACCTTACTTCATGGTTCTTCATTCTAACTTTAGAGAATGATTTAGAGATATTCTTCACTTAATCGTCTCCAGTTAGATGTTGATTCCTTTTGCATGTAACCCTACAAACTTACCCTACAAAATTCACAAACTTTGCTGCGACGTTTGTTTTGTTAGATATCCGAGCATTATAGCAGAAAATTCATAATACTTTTGTTACGGCTGAGTTAATTTGTTTTATTTGCTATTTTTTAAATAACTAAATAACTAAATAAATTTGCAGCATATTTTTAGTAGTTTAGTTAAAATGAGATGAATAATTACTTTTTTACCTTACTTCATGGTGGTTCTTCATTCTAACTTTAGAGAATAATTTAGAGATATTCTTCACTTAATCGTCTCCAGTTAGATGTTGATTCCTTTTGCATGTAACCCTACAAACTTACCCTACAAAATTCACAAACTTTGCTGAGACGTTTGTTTTGTTAGATATCCGAGCATTATAGCGGAAAACTCATAATAATTTTGTTACGGCTGTGTTAATTTGTTTTATTTGGTATCATTCGCATTTAATCCTGTAAACTTTCAAGCATTCCAAACTTTTTAATCTTACTAAATAAGAAATATAAGTAAATGCATGAACAGGTGATTACGCTTGTTTACACATTTTTAATTTTTTAAAGTCATAAATATTTCGAAATTTATAATAATTTTATGTATACCAGTGGTTTTGATAGTTTTACCTTATGTACTTGTGGGAGTCCATGTGACTGATTAGGTGGTCTGTGGACATTAAAAAATTATTTTGGGGTCCACAAAAATTTAATATAAAGTATTATAATTGGGATTTATTTCCATTTTTATGAAAGATAAATTAAAAAGCAATAAATAAATTTGCAGCATTTTTTAGTCGTTTAGTTAAAACGAGATAATTGCTTTTTTACATTACTTCCTGGTTCTTCATTCTAACTTCAGAGAATGATTTAGAGACATTCTTCGATTAATCGTCTTCAATTAGGTGCTGATTCTTTTTGCTTGTAATCTTACAAAGTTTGAAGAATCTGTACTGTTGTATGAACAACTTATTGAATTATACATAAGTAGGAATCTAAAACAAATGTTTCAACAAGAGTAATAGGAATTTTGGGTAAAAAACAGTTACTGAAGCATGCAAATAATCTCATATCTATACATTAGGCTTATTTATATCATCAGCAGTATTAAAATATATTTCTATAATTTAGAACATAGGCTATAATTTAGATAGATATTACAATTAAGATTCAAATGTTTTATATCTTATTTTTACTTACCAATTTTAAAATTCTGATTTATTATTATACATTTGCACCGAGTTCTTTTAATTGGGGGTTCATGATAAGGTTTTTAACATCAACAATGTTGCACGGGCATAAAAAGTTTCGTAACATTGGATCCATTCAAAAAGTGAGTTTAGGAACAAATTAAAAGAAATTGAAAAAAATCAGTATATTCCTATTGACATTTTATAAATAAATATTTTTAACCCTTTTTAATATGTTTGATTCCGATCTAAGCTAGTACATAAAAAATAAAGCAGGGAAACCATTTGGCCGAATTATATACGGCTATGTTGGAAAGTGAATATATGATTAAATTCATCAATTTATCACATTATAAGAAGATGAAAATAAGATTTTTTCTAGCATTATGACTTCATTCCTTTAAAGATTTCATTTAATCATTTCTTATTTTAAATTATTTAAATATGATCTGTATTATTTTCATAACTTTATCACTGAAATTACATAAGATGTAAATAATTTTCTTTTATATTTTTCTTAAATTATACATTAGGTACATATGTGATAATTTTGAATGTAATCATCGATTATTTTTTGTTGTAATGAAAATTTTATCAACGGTATTAAAAACAAATTCATTTCATAAAAGTCTAGGTCTTTTTCACGGACTAATAAATATCTAGCGTTTAAGTTATAGCTTTGAAAATTAAGAAGTTTGTTCGTTTGTGTGTTTGTTTTTTATACATAACCACATGGTTCTCAATCGATTCGCTAATTTTGGGACATCATTCACATATACCGTCAAATACTCCCTGTCAGTATTAAAACCTCTGCTGTTCATCCTATCAAGTAATATGACAATATAAATTAAAGTTAGAAACTAACATCCGGTCAGTAGTAAAGATACAAAAATTATTGACCATCTACCAGACTATTCTTAGCCTAAAAATAAATTTTTTTCACCCCTCATAGGGTACTTTACAATTCTGGAAAATTAAAAATTTTACTGATAACGTCATATAACGGGTTATATACTTGTAAATTTAAGAACAGATTAAAAGGAATTGAAAATAAAAGTAAATTTTTACAGTCACTTTACAAGTATATACTGGTGTTCATTTTTAAAACGACTGATTCCATTCAAAATTTGTGTAATTTGAAGAAAATACTATGATTTTCAACCTTTGGTGGTTTTGTAAAGGAAAACATTCTGCCTTATTCTTGTTGTGCCAACATTAAAATATTTTAACTTTATGATGCAATTTTTTACCTTTATTAGTTTATTTTTTATTATTTTATTCGATGACTCTGAAAACTTTCTTCCCCAAAGGAACACTGAGTGGACATGGCTAAGTGATAAAAATTAGTGATTTAGCGTTTACCAAATGGGTTAGAAGGATTTCGAAATTGAATGGTAATTTCGCTAAAGGTCTCGTATTATAAAGCCAAATTGTTTTACATACACATTCGACAAAAAATTATTACACAATGTAATTGTAAGTAAAATAAGATGATTTGTTTAATATATATATATATATATATATATATATGTATATATATACATATATACATATATACATATATACATATATATATATATATATATATACATATATACATATATATATATATATATATATATATATATATATATATAATATATATATATATATATATATATATATATATATATATATATATACATATATACATATATATATACATATATACATATATACACATATATATATATACATATATATATATATATATATATATATATATATATACATGTATATATATATGTATATATTATATATATATATGTATATATATATATATATATATATATATATATATATATATATATATATATATATATATATATATATATATATATATATATATATATATATATATATATATATATATATATATATATATATATATATATATATATATATATATATATATATATATATATATATATATATATATATATATATATATATGGCTGTAGTGTTATGTATATGTATATGATTTGTATGAAAAGCTTTAAATCTATCATAAAGAATATTTTAAAGCTGAGCAAGATAAAAAAATAACGTATTGGTTTAATTAAAAAAGGGAGAATTCAATAAATATACAGGAAAATAATTAATACTATGCATGCAAAAGTGAAAGATATTATCTGGCTATTTATTTTCTTTATAAGAATTATCTTTCAAGTAATTGAATCATCATGTTTGCTATCCTTGATGTACACAAGAACTACGCAGTGATATATGAGAGGTTATTTTAGTTTATTCCGGCTGATCCTGATAGAGGAATTAGGCAATTGCTCTTATATTAAAATCCCTGCATAGTGTTTTGGCTGATGTTTGGGAAGTCTATTTCATAGATATAAAATCTTACTTGTTTAAAACTGCATATTCTACAAAAAACTATTTCTAGTTCAAAGAGCACACTATATTTATATTGTAAATGATGTTTATACCTTAAATTCTGTATCATATCAGATTCTTTTAATGAACTGTTAAACCATTCAAGGTTAACTAAATGAAAGTCAAAGACTAATGTATATCTTTATAAGACTTTTACAACTATATCTTATTTGATGCTATATCCAAAATTCTATATTTAGACCTAATGTGGAATTATTTTCTATTAGAAAGTTTATTTTCCTTTAGAAATCTGTTCCTTTTTGTGCGTTATCAAGCGAACCAATATTAAAGTTTTGCTAAATCTGTGTGTATTAATGATAAAGAAGATCTTTTCTTAAAGACTTGGAAATAGAAATGAATTATAACGAAAGAACACGAATTCCTCATCTATGCTTTTCACTTGTGTCGCTCCATTCTAAATTCCTCCAAAATCTATTCTTGAGGGATTTCTTCTATTTTCCTTTAGAACTCTCACATCGCCCACGTTTGTCGGTCTTATTTAATAACTGAAAATTACACCATGAGATCCTTAGAAAATTGTGAGACTAATATAGATCTCATCATAATGTGAAGTGCGTTAAAACATTCCTGACTATTGTTACTTTCACTACCATTATATCTTCCGAATTTCATTTTTGTGCAATTTTTGTAGTCTGTTTCTCAGAATTTACAAATATAAAGTATGAAACTCCAATAAAATCATTATATATATACAGAGTAACAAATATATAAAGTATAAAATAATTCGGAACTAGTACCACGTTTAAATTATACTTTGAAAAACATCTACTTCTAAGCTATATTAATCATATTCCACAATTCTAGAACATGTGTTAATTAACTTAAATACAGCTGATATCCATAAAATCTTTTCTGTTTATTTTGGGTAGGTTCGACTGCGTGTTATCTTTCAGAATTATAAGTTTAATTTAATAAATTATTGTACATTAATTACGAAATATACAGGAGCATTTCATCTATTAATGTTTCACCTTTATTGAGAACTAGATGCAAGTACCCGGCTTTGCCCGGGTTTAAAATATGGTTTTCTGTAGACTGTTTATTTGCATGCAATAAAAGGGTACATTTATCTTTAAGCAATGTGATAGACAACAGTTTTGGCAGTTTCCTTTAGAGTGTGCTTGAATGACATGTTGCATCAGCTTTTTCACAATTAAACTTTTGCCATTATACAACTTGGGTGTATCAATATTTCGGATCATCATTATTGGAGCACTGTAATGAAGAGTTTTCATGTCCCTTCATTACATATTTCCCTTGTGGGGTATATATATATATATTAACCTACATTTTGAGTCTTTTTTTCGCATATTGCCCCTTGCAGGTGCAGCTTTAGCTTTTTTTCACGATTGCAGATTGTCTTTTAAAACAGAGCCGCTCCCGATCTGGGATTAAATTTCGGACCGAGCGTCCAATCCTGACCACCTGCATCCGCAGCCCGTAAACCTTTCGACCATAATTTGCGCCCATCGGCTCATACTCTGACAGTTCTGTAGTCATCAGTTTCGGTTTGAGATAAACAGCAGCTCCTTTGAAAGGTGTCGCGTTGTGGCGTGTTGCCAAGCTCCGCTCCGCATCATTTTTTGCGAATGTTCACCTCCGGAGTTGAGCCTCACTGCGATTGGGTTTTTTGTTCTCCGCGCGCCTTGTCTCGACGTTTCATTGGTCAGAGCCGTGAGAACCCGTCGCTCTTCTGGAGAGCGCGGGGTTTTCTTGGCTCCTGGCAACCCTCTTGCTGGCTGTGTTTCGGCACTTTTGGGGTAAGCGCAGCTTAGAAGTTTTGATAATTTTGCGATACAGAGAGAGATTTTTTAAGATCTTTGGTTACGTTTTTGGTCTGGCCACTTTTTTCGTTGGAGCCCACCTTTTGGTCCCGGTACTACGACGTTCCTGTAGTTATTTTTTCCATGTGCACATTAATCGCTGTAATATTTTTTAAAAAACAACGCAACAAAGTAAACATCAAATAACCACTATAGGATCAGGGCAGAAGTAGACTAAAAATTTTGCAATTATGGTATAAATAAAAAATAAATGCCTGGAACTCAAGTCAAAGTCTGTTTTGTCTGCCTTCACTCATCTTGACTACTGGTCCTGACATTCTACTTACTGATCCCTTCCTATGCTACAATCCTTCAGTATAAGCATTAACTTTCAGAATCAAGTTGTGGGCTTGCAAATCAGGAGTCTGGATGGAATTAAAAAACTCAAAGGGATTTTGTACTGCTTCATCATCATTAAGGATGCAGTCTATGGACTTGTAGGTATATTCTTGCTCTGGAAGCTGCTTCTGAAAGGTGACATTGAGCTTCTCAACCACATCATTTCTGCTTGCTAGAATTTCTCTGTGAGAAAGACAGTCCTGATCCTCGAAGTTTTGCTGAATGTGATATTTGTTGCAGCATTTTCTTGCAGTAAAGTAAATATAACAAAGAAGTATTACGTTTACTTACCGCTTTGTTTAGTAAAGTTTTCTCTAAAATGTACCCACGGCTCAGAACAGGCACATGGAGCACTACTTTTCGCTGGAGGAGGCTAGAGTGAGGTTGGAATGGAACGAAACCTGTTTAAGAACCTTCCCCATGTAATTTTGTGTACGCGTACCAAATTTCACGTTACTTGGTTGTCTAGATCTTTAGTTATAAGGGAATAGACAAACAGACAACAAATGCGTCTTATATAGAGAGAAATAAATACAGGTAAAATAATACCCATATTACTTTATCTGCATGAATAAGAATATCAGCTATCTGTGAATACATAAAATATGTGGTTTTCTTATTAAAAACTGAGTATATTTACTTAATTACAGCTACTACTACCATATAAAGAATTTATGTGTGTAAATCGTAAGCCGTTTATAACAGCGTTTAAACTTTGTTTTGGAATACAGATATTATTGCTTTTAATATTTGAGTCTTTTTGTGACAATACTTTAATCCTCTTAGAAAAACTAGGTTTATTTCTCAAATTTCTCATTCCTATAGATCCGATCATCAATCATTCTGTACCTTTTCCAGTGTGTGACTCCTAAGAAGTGACTTTTCTTCCATAAAAGGAAAAAAAGAGTGAAGTATTAAATTTAAATGTTCAGGAAAAAGGAGGATGTTTTGCAGTAGGTTATCAGAAATTTAATAATAATCATTGGATTAAATTGATTTTGTAGATTAAAATAATAAGAAAATTTCTTTAAAATAAATATTTTCTCTTAGATCTCGTTTAAAGAATAAGAAAAAAAATTAAGGGTTAATAAGTTTATATGATAATTTTTTCGGCTTTTGTTAAACATCATATATATACTGTAATCAGGTTTCATGTACGCCGATATTTTTCATCTTGAACATATGTAACTTTAGCTGCCTAACTTTGACTATATTCAATTTCAGAAAGATGTCAAAGATTTAGAATAGCATTCTATCCTGTTTTTCTTTTATATTGTTAATATGTTTTATTCCACAGACTTTTCCATCTGTAGATACAAGAGTCATTAAGTTCCTTACATCGCCAAAAGATGGCGCTTCAAAAGGCATGATTCAATAGCACATGTCGGGTAGATTGGGGATGTAGCTTTTGTAAATTTCCGGACGTTTATATCAACCTCGTTGTAGTGTGCTAAGATATCAACTCTCGAATCTTCATATGCTGAATGTTGTAGAATGCACAGAAGGTAGCCAAGAGAAACACATAGTAAACTGTGGTCAGTGTATGATCCTAATGGGATCAAACAGATAGTTCGTCTTTGTTGTCGGTGTTCTTCCGAAGGTAGGAAGAATGTCCATTGCTTCGACCAACCATCTGACATTTACGACCAATTCCATATTATTCCATTCTACAGACCTTGTTTTGCTTCCACCGTTTCTTGAACCCGAAGAAATATTTGGTTGGTGACTGTGATGAAGCATCACCAAATAACGTCCAAAGATTTTAGAAGTTCCTTTCGTCAGTTTAGAAGCTTTGTCAGAATCCGTTTGATGGTTCAAGGAGATCACACCCATTTCTTTTGGAAGGGAGGAGGTAGTTGAGAATGAAAAGGTTTCAAATGAAGGTTTCAATGAAGTGATGCTGCCCAAATATAAAATATAAATGAAGCTGCTACTAAACAGAGCGGTAGTTAGCTTCACTGTAATCGTTCGTGTTGGAATGAAGAATTTTGTTACTTTTCCTTGAATGTGGCAAAATTCTTACAACATTTTTACAGAGGTCCTAGAGCGAAAAAGGTAAAAAAAAGTCCTGTCTTTTCTCAGAGGTCAAGCTAGTAGTTGGTTGAATCCAGACTTTGGATAGGATTTTTCCAAATTCAATTTTCTTTCTTTATGGAAAATTGCCATCTATTTTACCTATTAATGACATTGAGACCACAATGATATAAGAAAAATGTATACCAATAATGTTTTTTTTTTAAATTATTGAGGATATTTCGAATCTTGCAAATCAAGAAATATTTTTAGGTAGAACTTCGTTCTGCACTTGGTTCTGAAAAAAATAACTTCTGAGGTTGAGAGATCCAGAATATCAGCATAAAAGTGCGGTTGTAAAGTTTGTCGTCTTCGTGAATATTTGAGGATTGAATTGTGAACTTGGGTAATCAACTATAACATAGTTGCCCATGTTAAAATTCAGTCAATAGAGCTTACCATATGATTGGATATTTGTAATAAATTGATTTTTCAAGTCTTTTAGAAAACTCTGTCAGGGATCAAACGACTGTTTACATTCAAAATTTGTACTTCATGGTAGTATACAAATAACACAATTAGTACCAGAGTTACTCTTTTCATAATTAATGTAATGGATTAATAATATAAATTCTTATTTTATAACAATTTGTGATAAGACCAACATTTTCACCTAAATATTTGATACAAAATAAAATTATTGACTATAAAGTTAAGGGAATTATTAATATTAAGCAGCTAAATTAATCATTATAATTATCCTAATAAAGAACTACATTATTAATAACGGATATCACATTAAACAAAAAAGCTACTGTGTAACGTTTTGACTAATCGCAAAATTTCTATCAGAGTAATTATATTTCACATCACAAGACTAGTAGTTTTAATACTTAACCATAAAAATTTTTAATGACGTAGATTTTCTATTTCAATTAAAAAAGATGTGCTCTTAATATACTTTTAGGCATTAAAACAAAAATTCTTTCAATGGAAAAATACATTACAGGGATATATTTAATAACTGAAGAAAAGCCCCATGTAACTCACAAAAAAAATTGATTGATGAAAATAAACGTAGTATACACACACACACACACACACACACACACACATATATATATATATATATATGTCAGGATTTAAAATATAGATTAATTTTAAGAGATTTTAATTAGGGATTCTTTTAATGAGAGTGACGTGGCTTCAGGAGTTAGCCACATAAATACGGCTCACGCGCAGTGATAAGAGCAGAGAGCAGTATGCATTTTCCACAGTCAGATCTGCAGCTCCTGTGTGTGTGTCTGTGTGTGTCTGTGTGTGTGTGTGTGTGTGTGTGCGAGTGTGCATTTTTTAATATAATTTCTGAATATAAACCCCTTATAACTTAGTATTTGTTTGTGTATATATATAACCGTAATATAATATAATATAATATATATATATATATATATATATATATATATATATATATATATATATATATATATATATATATATATATATATATATATATATATATATATTTATGATAACCGTAATACACCCCCATATATATATATATATATATATATATATATATATATATATATATATTTGGGTGGCACTTTTTCAGCTTAAGGTTTTCTTACTTAAACGTATGCCAGAAAATTTCTGGGTGTTGTCCCAGAGGCTGTGAATATCGTCATTTATACAGAATTTAATGTTTTGCAACAAATCTGACAGAAAAAATATATGTTTTTATACACAATGATAGGTTAAATAATATCAAATAAACACTATGTAATATTGAATTACCACCAATATATAAATTCCCATTTCATGATTGGGTGTGCAGTAAAGGCAACTCAGCAGTTCTTCTCTAAATCAGGAACCACGGCGCTTACACATAATAAATTTGTTTAGTATATTATAGTCAATTAAAACTTTATTGTCTTAACGAAAAATGAACTGGGGCTGTAGAATAGCATTTTACCCTTCGAAATCAAAGATTGTATGCATATATATATATATATATATATATATATATATATATATATATATATATGTGTGTGTGTGTGTATATATATATATTTATATATATATATATATATATATATATATATATATATATATATATATATATATATATATGTGTGTGTGTGTGTATATATATATATTTATATATATATATATGCACTCAACAGTCAAAATATTATGACCACCTGTCAATAGTAAGTTGGCCCACATTTGGCGGGCAACACAGTTTCAAACCGTCTTGGCATGGAGGCCACAAGTCGTTGGTAGATGGCCAAAGACAGATTCAACCAGATGTTTAAGCGGCGGTTACGCAAATCCGAGATATTGCGAATTGATGGTTTTTGAACTCTGAGTTGCAGTCCCATGACAACCCAAATGTGTTCTATCAGATTGAGATCGGCCAGGACATTAATTAGAAATCAGCATCATGTTCCTGGAACCGCTCCAACAAAATTTTAGCCTTGTGACACGGAGCGTTTTTCTTGTTGGAATAGTCCATTTCCAGCTGGGAAAATAGATGCCATGTAAGGATGCAACTGGTCCGCAATGATGTTCAGATACCCTGTAGCATTCATAGTCTGCTCTACCACAACCACGGGTGTCAGAGACGCCCAAGAGAACGTCCTCCAAAGCTTAATACCGCCACCACCGGCCTGTGTATGACCTACTGTACATTGAGGGAGCAAGTGATCGTCTTAAGACGGTGCATCCTGATAATGCCATTGGCTTGATGAATGACAAACCATAAACAATCTGACAAAGCCACTCTCTCCTAATGGTTCATGGACCATTGGCGATGTTCCCTGGCCCAGCGTAGGCGCAGTTGACAATGACGCTTCGTCAACAAATACACGAGTGAGACGTTTGCTGCGTAGCCCCATATCCAACGGTGTCCACTGAATAGTGTTCTCCGATGTTATTTTGCCGAACGCTGGCTGATTGGTTAGGGCGCTGACCGTCGGTACCGGAGTTCGTGAGTTCGAATCACACTATGGCATGGATGTTATTAGCCGTTCGGAATCAGCTTTAAGCTGTAGGTCCCGGTCTCATTAGCCCTCGTGTGCAAAACAGTAGACCGTATCGCTCCAAACCAAACCAAACCAAACCGATGTTATTTTACTTGGTCCTGCATTGTGTTTGGTTGTAAGCTGAGCCACGGTCTGGCTCCGGTTTTGCTTCACCATGCGAATCAGTCTCCGACGACCTTTTTCTTTGATAGCATGTGGACATCCAACACCATGTCGTCTTTTTCTGGTTTAACTGTCATCCATCCACTTTGCATATGTACTAACAACTGTAGATCGCTAACAACCCACCAGTCCTGCACTTTCGGAAGTACTTGTTCCGAGCCTTCGAGCCATTACAATCTGCCCTATATCAAAATCGCTTAGATCAGCAACCTTTCCCATCACAGAGAGACGTAAGTGAAAGAATCATTCTTCAGACTCTCTAACAGCAGTTAAATAGCACTTCCACCTGATCACGTGCCTAACACGTCATCCAGGCTAGTTCATTGCAAAATGTTGTGGTAGCCATAATTTTTTTGGCTCTTGAGTGTATACGTATACACACACACACACATATATATATACACACATATATATATACATATATATATTTACATACATATATATATATATATATATATATATATATATATATATATATATATATATATATATATATATATATATATATATATATATATATATATATATATATATATATATATATATACATATATATATGTCAGGTCTAAAAATGGGGGGTTGGAAAAATTAAGCGAGTTGTGAACGATTTAAAAGGGAACTCTTTTGTAACAACAGAACAAAGGAAAAACTTCACGTTTGCTTAATCTTTTAGCATAGTTCGGTCAAGCGACAAGATATTAGTTGGAATTTAATGAGTAAACAAAGCGATAGGAGATAGTTGGCGCGAAGATGTAGAGCTGTCAGCAGCATCCAAGCGTGTCTCCCCCACGAAGTAATGAAAATGGCACAGGTACGCCTAAAAGGGAAACTATACTTTTAATAAAGGTATGATTTACCAAAAAAGACTTTTTCTTCCATTTGCTTACCACTGGATACGACATATCTTAAAATCTTTTTTACAGCCTCTATATATCTTAATCAAAGGAGCTTTCTCGAGTTAAAATTCTTTCGATCCATTTCCCAAAGTTTTCTATCCTATAGATGTAATTTTTCTGTCTATTCAACGTTTTCCCAGCTGTCGCCCGCAAATAGCTCCGAGATTTTTCTGATCTTAACACTTAAAATAGCTGAGTAAGTGGGAAAATTCTTTCTGTCTTCACTCTTGGGTGCACCTCTGTTTGAGCAGAGTGATTTTTATTTCTTTCCTTTGTCTGTCGTTGACTCGTAAGGATGTCCGTTTTAGCAGTTCTGAAATAAATTTTTAATTAGACTTGTATCGTTTTTTTCAATGGTTACCCGACTGCATAATCGTTATTACTGTTAGCTGATTAAGCTTTCTCGTTGTCCAGTAGTATATAATTTATGATATTACATGTACTTACATGTATATATATATATATATATATATATATATATATACATACACATATATACCCTGAGTGTGTGTGTGGCTATCTTTAAATATAAATATATGTTTACATGTGTACAGACAGTAATTAAGCATTGTTAAAGAAAGGAGTTTTACAACTTAGCTTGTACGTTTTCTCATAGTAGAAAAATATAGGCCATAATTAACATTAAATAAAACAAAGTTTATCAGTTGTTAGATATTTAAAATATGGGATTATGAAGAATACCTTTTAAATTAAATTTGACAAGTTAGAATAGTCAAAGCTTAAAATATAGTAGTCTCTTCGAAAAACGTTCGAATTCAAAATGTTTACCGTGAACATGTCTTCATGTTGAATATAGATTTTTTTTTATTTCGCCAGACATAAGAAGAAGATTTATCGATAAATCTATGAAACAAGAGGGGAAAAAATCTGAAATAATTTTATTTCCAATAAGCTGAAAAATTTGCATTTTACCAGGTGTTGTAAGAAATGATTTAAGGAAAGAGCAGGATGTTTTCATAAATGAGCTATATATTCCAAACGGCTTTATAACGTACAACAGTTCGAACTTTCTTGGACTGCGTGAGGTTCTCTAAAAATAATGGAAATATTTCTTTGAAGCGTGAAGCATTACTTTAGGAAAATATTTTATTTTCTAGCTGCTTTAAATATTATTATAAATTAACAAAAGTAAATAAAATACATCGACATATGCTTGAGGATGGCTTAAAAAATATCCTAATATATTCTAAACATGGCAAAATGAAAAAAATATTGCGTTGTGAAAACTACTGCTGCATAAATTTTACATTTTAATTATTCTATTATCGAATTTATTCATATTAATCTTGTTATACTATCGTTAAATTTTAAAAACTTTTAAAAATTTATAAACCTATAACATGCAAAAAAGCTGTGAGTGAACAATAAATAAAAATTATTTCTTGATTCTACATTTATATATTAGAGTGGGAAAAAGTTTTGAATGTTAAGATATTTTCCAAAACTTTTTTTTCCTTTTGTCCCGTAAAACAAATTAGAAATATAACTAAAATCTTTAGTTAGGATACATAAGAAGAAATTTTTATGAAGTAAAACGTATGATAAATGCAAGGCTACAGGAAAGAAGGGTAACTGAAGAGTCTTGTTACCTTACAAAATTTATCTTATTGTATTTTAAAGAAGTTTTACTGTGTGCCTTCGTAATACATACTGTTAATTTGTCTAAACAGCCAAACTTACATTTCTAGTCTTCATAACATAATATGCAATGCATTGTCAAACCTTTTGCTTTCAGTCTATCAAAGTTACCAGGTCGACGGGACCCCCATAAGTCAAACAATCGTGTAACTACATAACTTAAATGTTTTGAAATGCGTAGAATCTCATTTTACATACTACTAAAAGTAGCTTGTTGAATTTTTATACTTTCTTAGAACGAGTTTTCTTTTTGAGAGTGAGTAGAGGGCAATCTTATAAACAATCTACTAAATATTTTAGTAATTTCTATTATTTATAAAATTTTCATTTGAATCCACAATTTATGATTTTTCGAGCAGTACACATAGGTTTACCTTTTTTGGCAACTAAAATCCTGACAAATTGCTTTACGTATGATAAAATTCCATTTTACAATAAATCTTTTTTTACATTACCAAAGGCATCATATTATGTTTAAAAGGATAGCGGCTTACTAACTTGAAGTACTGTAGCAATCAAAATTGTTTAAACTTCATATTTGTTTTATTCTGTGCTGTCCATAATAATTTAGATTTAAGATATAAATCGATTCGTAATCGGCTGAAATGACTCGGTCAATAAAGGGTTAAACTTCAGTTCTCTGCACATTCCAAAATACATGAATTTATCTCCACGGAATTTTTCAAGGTGATTCATGTCGACTCTTCCAAAGGTTTTAAGCAGGTCCGATTGTTCAGAGATCAAAGATGTGTGGAAATCCAAATTGCGGTTATCAATTCTATGCAATTCTAGGCTACAAATTTTACATTTTCTCCTTTAAATCTATACGAAATATATTACAATATTTTAAGTAATTTGGTATGTAATTAAGTAATTAAGTAAGTCTGATCTCTATAAATATGTGTTTTCAGATAAAACAATTTCTTTACTTTTTAATAACAATTACTTGATTTATTTAATTTATTTAATTTAGTTATTTTTTATTTGGTATATATCTCTCATTTTGAATGCACTTTTATTCAATTTTTATGTGCTAATCTTATTTAACATTCTCCATTTTAGGTACAACATATATGTTACAGCTTTTCAGCTTTCCCATGACTAGTATGCAGCCACAGGAACTTGGCTTTCGAGGGTGAATGTTTCCAAAAGACTTCATAAGAGAGAAGTGTTTGTCCGAAGACCTGCCCCAATTGCTTCAACAAACAGAAGAGGCCATTTAATACTGTGCAAAGAGCATAGAGACTGAAGTATACATCGAATGCCTACTGTTTTCTTCACTGATGAGTCCTGGTGTAGCCTAACCACCTAATCTTTCTTCACATTCATGTGGAAAGAACTATAGACCCCTTACTTGTCTTTTAATATCCGCAAAATGAATCATTATGGTACCGGAAGTTTAAAGGTTTAGGCATACCTCTCTATGCCTTTGAAAGAGGTATTGTGACTGCTGTGAGGCATAGGGACGATGCATTGGAGTCCTATGTTCACCTTTACTGGGGTGAAGTTCCCCCTGTTAGGACAATATAGACGAGATCAAAGACAGATGAAGGTCCACTGGCCGATGAATTTCTAGATTCACCGGGATGGATTAGTGAAACAGACCTCCAGACCTCATCCTTATAGAGGTTGAATAGGACAATTTGAGAAGGGCGATTGCAACTCTCACCTGCCCTCCAAGAACCCTCTAGGGCCTGAAAACATATTGCTGAACCAGTGGAACCGGTTACCTAAGGAATTCATAAACTGCCTTATTTCAGGTATGAAATATTCCTGCGAGGCCTGTATATTTGTAAGAGGGGACTATACCTCCATTAACACTTCTTTTTTATTCTATTCTGCAACCGCTGTTCCATACTTTCCAGATTGAACGACTTTTAAGCACGATTATGCATGTGTATTATAACTGCTGAATGGTTTTTTGATTTTGAATTGTATCAATGTTGTACATATCAAATCTCATTAAAATCGGTCTAATAGGTTTGAAGATAATTGACCAATTTTGAAATTTCTATTAACTTTAAGCATTTTACAATTTTTCCTTTGTGCTGCAATCTATACATAACACCAAAAAATAAATAATAATAATCATGATAATAATGAGAAACTCGTTAAGCACATAATGAGGCTTTAAATGTATATAAAATATTTTATACCATTAATAGAAATAAAGAGCCCGTTAAAAGGCTAAATGAGTTATTAATTTTATGATGCATGGTTTTATTATTGAAATTGCTTATATTGCCAATGTAATATAATTTAAAATGTTATTTGAATTTTGAAATAAAAATAAATTTCCTTAGGGAACATTAAATACAGAAACCGAAAGCTGTGCTTGGAGTTGCTAGTACAAATATAAATTGTAAATGTGTGTAGGTGAGTATTATATGTATATATACAACAATTTGATTATTTGAATTAATGAAGTGTATATCCTTAAACTGTCAATCCCATCGAAGAGATGATATCTTTGTATCGATTTTTGCAAATTTCTTCTCCCTTCTGTTCATTTCTGGTGAAAATGTCCTTTATCCTTGAAAGAGTTTATATAGCACCTCGGTAGAGAGTCCTGGAATGGAGCGCGAGTGTCAGGTGCCCCCTCTTGACAGCATGATCGATGCGATCGGGTGCCTTCTTTTGCGAGACCACCTTCCATCACCCTCACATCCTCATCTGTTCCGAGGCGAAGCGCTTCCTGTCAAAATAGAGGGCTCACTGGACCCTACGATAGCCAGAGCCTTTCTTTTTTTTCTTCTCCCTTGTTTATTTTGTTTGCTTCTTTGATATTTTATTTCGTATCTGCTGATTATCATCTCATTGGTTTCTTCAGCATTGGTTTACCATTGGAATCTTTGGCCGTGTTTCATAGCAAAATTTACCTAAACAATGTAGATTTACAATTATTAAACCAATATACATATTTTATTGTATTTCCATTAATCCTATGATAAAATATGAGTCCATTTTATATCATATCTGCTCATTATCATCTCATTGGATTCTTGAGAATTGGTTTATCATTGGAATCTTTGGCCGTGTTTCATAGCAAAATTTACCTAAGCAATGTCGATTTACATGTATTAAACCAATAAGTATTTTATTGTGTTTTATTAATCCTGCAATAAAATGAGAGTCCATTTTATATCATATCTGCTGATTATCATCTTATTTGTTTCTTCAGAATTGGTTTACCATTGGAATCGTTAGCCGTGTTTCATAGCACAATTTACCTAAACAATGTAGATTTGCATGTATTAAACTAATATACATATATTTTTGTGTGTTTCCATTAATCCTACGATAAAATGAGAGTCCATTTTATATCGTATCTGCTGATTATCATCTCAATGGTTTCTTCAGCATTGGTTTACCATTGGAATGTTTGGTAGTGTTTCATAGCAAAATTTACCTAAACAATGTAGATTTACATGTATTGAATCAATATACGTGTGTTTCTATTAATCCTACAATAAGATGAGAGGACATTTTATATCTTCATATTTATTGTAAGAATAATCAATAAAAGTGTTATAAAAATACTGTCAGTTTCTGCAACAAGAATGTTTTCCATTTGTTATAATATAATTCTTGTAAGAACTGTAAACTTAGTATCAATGTCACTTATGGATTAATTTTGTCTTTTAAAAAATGCAGTTCCATTAATTCTGCAATCAAAATATATGCCACAATTATAAAGCTATTAAGTTTTATAGTTATAATAAACCAAATCAGCAAATGCTTACTTATAAAAAACAAAATGCATTGTTCACTGCTTTTTAAGATATCCAGAGACTTCCGCTATTCTTTGTTTATTTCATTTGTTTCTTTGATATTTTCTTTTCCACTGATTATCATCTCATGTGTTTCTTCAGAAAAATATACCTAAAAAATGTAGATTTACATGTATTAAATCAATATACGCGTGTTTCCACTAATCCTACAATAAAATGAGAGGTCATTTTATATCTAAATTTTTATTATAAGCATAATCATTAAAAGTGTTATAAAAACACTATCAGTTTCTGCAACATGAACTTTTTTACTGTTTGTCATAACAACTTAAAAGTATCAATGTCGCTTATGGATTAATTTTGTCTTTTAGAAAACGAAGTTCTATTAATTATATAATCAAAAAATACGCCACAATTATAAAGCTAATAAGGTTTATAGTTATAATAAATCAAATCAGCAAATGCGTAGTTATAAAAACAAAATGCATTGTTCATTACATTTTATGATAGCCAGAGTTATTTGCTTCTTTGATATTTTATTTTTTATCTGCTGATTATCATCTCACTTGTTTCTTCAGCATTGGTTTAACATTGGAATCTTTGGCCTTTTACCATAGCAATATTTACCTAAACAATGTAGGTTTACATGTATTAAATTAATATACGTCTGTTTCCATTAATCCTACAATAAAATGAGAGAACATTTTACATCTTCATTTTTATTGCAAGCATAATCATTAAAAGTGTTATAAAAATACTATCAGTTTCTGCAAAACACTTTTTTTTCCGTTTGTCATAACAACTTAGAAGTATCAATATCGCTTATGGATTAATTTTGTCTTTTAGAAAACGTAGTTTTATTAATTATATAATCAAAAGATACGCCACAATTATAAAGCTATTAACATTTATAGTTATAATAAACCAAATCAGCAAATGCGTAGTTATAAAAACAAAATGCATTGTTCATTGCATTTTATGATAGCCAGAGTCTTTTTCCGCTTCCCTTTGTTTATTTCATTTGCTTCTTTGATATTTTATTTCGTATCTGCTGATTATCATCTCATTGGTTTCTTCAGCATTGGTTTACCTTTGGAATCTTTGGCCGTGTTTTATAGCAAAATTTCACCTAAACAATGTAGATTTACATGTATGAAATCAATATAAGTGTGTTTCCACTAATCCTACAATAAAATGAAAGGACATTTTATACTTTCATGTTTTAATGTGAGCATAATCATTAAAAGTGTTATAAAAATGCTATCAATTTTTGCAACAAGAACTTTTTTTCCGTTTGTCATAACATAATTCTTGTAAGTAGTGTGAACTTCTTATTTACCAATATCGTCTTAAGTATCAATATCGGTTATAAATTAATTTTGTCTTTTAGGGAATGTTGTTCTATTAATTATACAATCAAAAAATACACCACAATTATAAAGCTATTAAGGTTTGTAGTTATAATAAATCAAATTAACAAATACGTAATTATGAAAAATAAAATGGATTGTTCACTGCATTTTATGATAGCCTGAAACTTTTTTTTTACCTCTATCCTTTGTTCATTTCGTTTGCTTCTTTGATATTTTATTTCTTATCTAATGATTATCTATTACACATTTGTTTACTCAGCATTTGTTTGCCATTGGGATGTTTGGCCTTGTTTAAGAGCAAAATTTACCTAAACAATGCATATTTACATGTGTTAAAGTAATATACATTTGTTTCCTTTAATCCTACAATAAAATGAAAGAACATTTTATATATTTATTCTTATTGTAAGCACAATCTTTAAACATGTTATAAAATTACTATCAGTTTCTGCAACAAGAACTTTTTCCCGTTTGTCATAAGATAATTCTTGTAAGTAGTGTGAACTTAGAAGTATCAATGTCGCTTATGGATTAATTTTGTTTTTTAGAAAATGTAGTTTCGTTAATTATATAATTAAAAGATATTTCACAATTATAAAGCTATTAACATTTATAGTTATAACAAACCAAATCAGCAAATGCGTAGTTATAAAAAACAAAATGCATTGTTCACTGCATTTTATGATAGCCAGTCTTTTTTTCCTCTTCCCTTTGTTTATTTTGTTTGCTTCTTTGATATTTTATTTTGTATCTGCTGATTATTATAACATTGGCTTCTTCAGCATTGGTTTACCATTGGAATGTTTGGCAGAGTTTCTGATCAAAATTTACCTAAATAAAGTAGATTTACCTGTGTTAAATCAATATACGTGTGTTTCCTTAATCCTACAATAAAATGAGAGGTCATTTTATATCTTCATTCTTACTGTAAGCATAATCATTAAAAGTGTTATAAAAATACTATCAGTTTCTGCAACAAGAACTTTTTTCCCGTTTATCATAACATAATTCTTGTAGTGTGAACTTAGAAGCATCAATGTCGCTTATGGATTAATTTTGTCTTTTAGAAAATGTAGTTTCATTAATTATATAATCAAAAGATACGTCGCAATTATAAAGCTATTGACATTTATTGTTATAACAAACCAAATCAGCAAATGCGTAGTTATAAAAAACAAAATGCAGTGAACAATGCATTTTATGATAGCCAGAGTCTTTTTTTATTTCGTTTGCTTCTTTGATATTTTATTTCTTTTGGTTTACCAATTGGGTCTTTAGCAGTGTTGAATAGCAAAATTCATTTAAATAATGTAGATTTACAAGTATTAAATAGATATATCTATTTTATTGTTTTTTTGAAAGTACGCTTCCATTAATCTTACAATAAAATGAGATGTCATTACATCTTTGTAGTTATAAAAAACATAATCATTGAAAACATTATAAAAAAGATTTTGTTTTCTTCTACAAGAGCCTTTTGCCGTGATATATAAAATTTTATTCTTGTAAATAGTGTGAACTTACAAGTACCAGCATCATTTCTGGAATACTTTTGTTTTTGAGTAAATACATTTTCATTTATTTTACAGTCCAAATACATACCTTTTTATAATACAATGCCTTTTTTACGGTTCATCGTAAAATAAAATATTGTGCTCCTTTAAGAATGAATTTTTTATAAGTTCGTTAATAATACTTTGAAAATTATTCTGTGACTTCAAGTAGAATATTTTCTTACAAAAACATAAAATGTAAACTAAATTGGAAAAAAAATTAAATTAACTTACCAAAAATATCTGGTTTGGAAAATGTATGTTAGAATCACTCCGTAACAGATTAGGTTTAATTTTTTTCCATACACCTAAAATTTAAAAGGCTTCAGACATTTAAAATATAAAAAAATTAAAAACTGCTATGAAAAGAAAGGTTAAAAAATAGCAATAATAGTGCAACATAAAAATATAATACTCGTACTAATATAATTGAGGTTCATGGACCTGTTGTTGTTAGTATTGTTAGTCATCACATCTCGTGTAGAAAAGCCTTAAATTCAATAGAGTCAGTTGTGTTATGCAACTGATGCATAGCTAAAGGTGATATGCAGCTTCATTTTGAGCAAAGAAACAATAGGGCTGAATACTGATTTGACATTAAGAAAATAAAAGTTAAAAAGTGCTATGAAAATAAAAGTTAAAAAATAGCGATAATCATGCGGTAAAAATAAATTATAATACTTTTATTAATATAATTGAGGTTCATAGAACTGTTGTTACTGTTATTACTTATTCCTATCGTGTAGGAAAGCCTTATATTCAATAATAGTCCCAGTTGTGTTGTGGAACTGGTGTATGACTAAGGGTGATAGGCAGCATCACTTTGAGCAAAGAACAACTAGGGCTGAATACTGATTTGACCTTAAGAAAATAAAAGTTAAAAACTGCTATGCAAATAAAAGCTAAAAATTAGGGATATTCTTGCAATAACATAAAATATAATATTCGTATTAATATAATTAAGGTTCATAGATCTATTGTTGCTACTCTTGTTACTCATCCCCTCGTGTAGAAAAACCTTACATTCAATAGGCCCAGTCGCATTATGCAACTGGTGTATGGCTAAGGACTAAGGGTGATAGGCAGCATCACTTTGAGCAAAGAACAACTAGACCTGGCTACTGATTTGACCTTAAGAAAATAAAAGTTAAAAACTGAAAAGAAAAAAAATTAGGTAATTATAAAATGTAAAAATATATACTCTCATCTTTAATTAAATTAATATTCATTGATATTGTGAATACTGCTCAACGATAATACTCACTCTAAATAAAAAAATTAGCATTCAATAAAACTAATTATTCTTTTTAGTATTTTAAAATTATATCACTCCTGATACTAGAAGTGAAGCATATTGCTATTATATCACTTAGCAAATAATAAACATTATACTGAATGACTGATTTTACAAAAATTGAAGACTTTTAATTTAGAAGCAGAAATCAAGCAAAAGACCCCAAAGCTTGGTCTGCCATATCCAAAAGCATCTTTTGAGAGAATTGGGACCATGGACCTATTTTACGGGCCTCATTGCCTTTAATGTACACGGCGGATCTATGGGCGGATCGATTCTCGATTCCCATACCCTTCGGTTACGAGATTCCTGCTTTTACCAACTGAGCTAATGCAGTTCCTAGTGAGCTTCATAGAGTAAAAATATAATTAGCTTCTATTTGATATTAAAGTTTCTAATTTATACATTTTTCAAGTTATTTTGTGGATAAAATATTTTTTTCACGTAGTATTCATATCACGTAGATTCATGTAGATTTCATATTGTCTAAAAATGTAATATCAGCATATGGAAATATAAAATTTTTCATAACATTAGACTCTTTGAATGATCTAACGAAAATTTTATTCTAAAAAATTAGAACATTTTAATTTCCATCTATTCAAATATCGACTATGTTTTAGCTCAAGAATAATTAATATTACTAAAGATTATCGTTTAAAGAAATATAATAAAAAAATTCTGTTAAATTCGTATAGAAATATAATAAAAAGTTCAAATGGAATTATTCTGGTGATTCGAGGTCCACTGAGCCCTTTATTTGACAGGAAGCGTTTTGACCCGGAACGAATGAGAGAATTTTGTTGATGGAAGAAGGTTCCACTGAGGAACGTATCCGATCTCATCCATCATGCTGTCAAGTGAGACGCCGTTGACACTGTGGCCCAGTACTCGGACTTTGAGGTGCAATACCAGCTCCCAGATATTTCATTAAAATGGATGTAGAATAGATACAATTCTACCGTACGGATTGTAGGAAAGCGGTATTCAATAACTACTGCAAATACTTGCATCCTAATTTCCTAATTATAATACAAGAGAAAATATAATATTAAATGGATAGTAGATTTATAGTACAAATAGAAAATTTCCTCGCTGTAGAAATAGGTGATGTAATTTCCTTCCAGGCATTGTGTTTTAAATATAACACGAAAGTTTCTTGCGTATAAAAATAAAATGTAGGTAAATTATTGTTTTTGATCTGTTAAAAATTTACTTTTGCAATTTACCTTTACTGGTGTGGAATGTTTTTTGTAAAAATTATGTTAATGCTCCTTACAGAATATTTATACACCCATACTTACTTATATCTCCATACTTCCTCTCTCTCTCAGATATCCACTCACGTTTATACATACATACATACATACACACACACATATATAAATATATAAATATGTATATATATATATATATATATATATATATATAAATATATATATATAATAATATATATATAAATATATAAATATTATAAATATATATAATATATAATATATATATATATATATAAATAGCTAATATAAATATGATATATAAATATATATAATATATATAATATAGATATATAAATATATATATATATATATATATATATATATATATATATATATACTGCTTATATGTATATGTGTTGAAAAGAAATATATATAATTTAAGTGAAGAAAATGTGTTTAGGAAAGCATATAAAATATTATCTTATACATTTGGTTCTAAAATATTAATATTTTATTTATTTCGATTTAAAAATAAATCAAAATAATTTTCAGTATAAATTGATATATGAGGTAAAATTTTATGTATTTAAAATTACGATTCTTTATTTAAAAATATTATTACAGGAAACATGTATGATTATCTAGGCATCTCATTCATTTTGATTTGATATTTTGGTTTAATTTAATGTATTTAATAATTAAGAGGTGTTACTAATTAAAGTATTTAACTTTTCTGAACAATTCCTATTTTATATTTTTTTAATGGTTCAGTTTAAAAAATTATACAGGATAAGATTTTTGGGTGTCAATTGCAAGTAGTCTCTGAGTAATTTCCATCACAACCAATTTTTTGACAATAATCTTTGATAGATGTCTTATTTATTGGTTTCAAAACAGCACGAAGGAAAGTAAAATAAAATTAATTCAAGACTTTTATACCACTGAGACATTAATAGGTTTTAGTAATTTATCTACTGTAGTATATATATATATATATATATATATATATACTGTACTATATACATTTATTATTAGAAATATTCAGTGATTTGAAATATATGAAATTTAGATATATTAGGCCTTGCGAGAATGGATATTAAAATTAAATCCTCTTGATTTCTTTAATTACTAGAATGATCTGTATTTACAAGAAAGCAGTTAGATTTGAAAAAGATTGTTATGATGATAAAATGAAAATATGTTGTTGTCATTGATATTTGGACGGGCTAAGAACGTGGGTGAGAGGCTACACAAATTAAGGCGAAGGGGAGCGCCTTTCGTTTGAGAAGCCCCTCTAGGGTGAAAGTTTGTCTTAGATCAGGTGGGTCCTCGTAATTTAAAATAAGCGACCCATCAGAAGACCCCCAGGCTTTGTTTGCAACCCCCAGAGATATAGTTTGAGAACTTGAGAGACCTTGTGACCATGAACATATTTTAAGTGCCCCAGTCACCATTAATGAATATAGTGGATCTTAGGCCGGATCGAGCCCTGAACTCACGTCCTTCCTGTTATAATATAGTTGCTTTTGACTACTGAGCTACCACTGGTCATTTGAATGTAAAAGAATTAATGTAGTTGTATAATTTAATCTCAAATTCATGCCTAAACTTTATCCCAATGTAACATGCATTATATAGACATAGAAAATGTTTACCCGTTTTATGAAAAAAAGGAATAACTATGGTAATAATACTTTACCATATGTCTCATGCCTTTAAAAACATGAGATACTGGTGGCTTTTTTTAAAACACATTATCTTATATAAATATTATATATATATAATATATATATATTTTAAATATATATATATATATATATATATATATATATATAATATATTATATATAAATATATATATATATATATATATATACATATATATATATATATATATATAAAATATATATATCTATATATATATAAATATATATATGTATATATATATATATATATATATATATATATATATAAGATATAATATATTTATATATAATATATATATATATATATATATATATATATATATATGTGTTTATATATTATATATATATTATATATGTAAATATGATATATATATATATATATACATATATATATATATACATATTACATATAAATATATATATATAATTTTATATATTATATATATATATATATATATATATAATAAAATAATTTATAAAGTAAACATTATTAATAAAAAATATGTGTTTAATTTTAAAAAAAAATTATACTATGATAATAAAATTAGAAGTCATGCTTTAGAAATATGAGATATTCTTTTTTTATATACATATCATATTAATATATGATAATAATAATTTATATATTTTGTTTTGAAATTTTTTTATAAATATATATAAATTTAAAGTATTTATATTATGAAACAATATATAAATATGTGTAAAATATATATAAAGATCACATAATATATATTATTTTATACAATATTTTATATTTATACATTATATTGATTTAAAATAATAAAATATATAATTAATATAATTTAATATATATATATTATCTATTTTTTTTATTTTATATATATATTTTATATTATATATATATTAATATATATGTATAATATATTTATTTTTTTTAATTTTTAAAATTTAATTTATTTTATTTAATTTTAATTTTTAATTTTTTTTATTTTTTTTTTAATTTTTAATATTTTTTTTAAAATTTTTGAAGTTAAAAAAGAAATTTTAACTTTATAAAATTAAAATATTCTAAAACATTATGAGTATTTAGATATTTTTTAAAACAGCATTCTCATTTATAAAGCTTATTGTTTTATATTAGTTTAAATAGTTGTTTTTGATGTTCTGACCAGAATGAAATAAATTGTTTAATATATAAATTTATTTTGCATATTTAATCAAAAGATATAATAATTTGTAAATATTTAAAAATTATACCATCCAGCTTTCCTTAATCTCGTTATTGTGAGTAATTTTCCTGTTTACAGATTTACCCTCAAATTATAAACCAAATTATAAACCATGGAGTTTGCACAGAAACAACCTTGAGCAATTAGCTTGAAGTAACATTTACATGATCTTCCCTGAAAGCTTTATGAGTATTTTAGCATATTCAGTGGTTCGTGCAGGTAATTCTTCACGCATTACATAATCAACTTATGGAGCTTCTCTGATTCAACGGCAAGAACATGACTTTAAATAGGAAACACAGAAACAGTAATAAATCGGGTGTTCATAATTCAGTAAACTGAAGATCTACCCTCAGTGAGATAGGCAGTTCCACTCAACAAGTATTTATTTAAGTAACTCTTATAAAAATTTTAATACATTGAGTCTTTATTCAGAATTAAAGAGAGATGTGTGCAAGCGATTTGCATCATACGTCTCATATTCTATTGTGAGGAGTCTGAGAAAAGCCCAATGTAAGATTATTATGTGAATTTTGAAGCGTGACTAAGTGATTACATGAATTATCAAGGAAAAGTCAACTCTTAGAGTACTTGATTTAACTAAGGCTATGGAATAAACACTGACGAGAGAAAAATATCTTAAGATGGAATGGTAAAGAAGCAAAAATAAATTGTTTATTAAATTTATTTTTAGCATTGCATTGAATTAAAATTAAATTAATTCATTTTAATTAATTTTTAATTCAATTTTAATTTTTTTTAATTCTTCCTATTATTTCAATTCTTATTCTAATTTTAATTCTTTCTATTATTTTAATTCTTATTCTCATTTTAATTCTTTTTCTTAAATTTTAATTCTTTTTATCTTTTAAATTTTAATTCTTTTAAATTTTTTAATAATTTTATTTTTTTTATTTCAATTTTAATTCTTTTATTTTTTAATTAGACAATTTTAAAATTTTTGTTTTCAAAATAAAACGGATATTCAAGATTAATATGATATAAATATTTAGCTCATACTATTTCAAAATTCTTGGATGGAAGTTTATTTAATGCTTTATATTAATTGTTTTTTATATACAAAATCTACGACTTGAAAAATGTATGAACCTGTGAAAAAATTAGTGTAAAAATGTATAACTTTTTTAGAGATTTAATCAAAAAGAAATTATTATAACACAAATTTTAAGTGGCTAAAAGTACTATCTCCCCCTTAACGTATCTTTATTTTACAATAGTGTTTTACAGGAAACAGAGTATTCTAGTTAGTATATCTTTAATTTGATTCAATTCAGTCAGATTATTTTATACCAGTTTGTATATTTTTATACGAATATTTTCTGATGCATTTAAATCGAGATTTCTTTCTGATCTTCAGCTATAAGAAAAAAAAAATGTTCGACGATAATTTTTCCTCAGCGAAACATGACGCTTTAAAGTGGTTTTTTTTTTTAAATTTCTTATGACTATTGAAAATTTTGCTCGGAACATTTTGAAAAAAAAAACTTCGAAAACAAATTATATTAGAATATTTTTTACTCCAAAATTTAAAAAAAAAATGTTTGAAAAGAGATATTGGTTTGAGAGCTGAATTAAAGTTTTAATATACTTAAATATTTGCAATTCAAATTTTTAAAAATAGGGTTTTCATGAAATATTCTTATATAAAAACTAATTTTTGTGGTAGTATAGATTTTCGAAAACATTTCAAATAAAAATAATTAATTTTATAAACCCAATCCACTTGAAGGCACATATTTTATATACCCCAGCTATAATCTACATTTTTTCGAGTTATTAAACACATGTAGATTTTAAATATTTATTAGGCGTGTTATATAATTAAATAGTATATAATATTTAATTATATGATACTTCTATGAAAATTATATAATATTATAAGTAGATTTTCAATATTTATTAGGTGTATTATACAACTAATAGGGCGATTTAATACAGCGAAGTCTTCTGTAACACGAGTTTTGTATAACGCGGAGTGAAACTTAATACAAATCTCCTATAATGCTATTACATTATGACGAGTTTTATCTTCCAGCAACTGAATGCATGTTGAATAATAAAAATTAAATTTTTTAAACCCGATCCACTTGAAGGCACAGGTTTTATATACCCCAGCTATAATCTACAATTTTTCGAGTTATTAAACAAATGTAGATTTTAGATATTTATTTGGCGTATTATATAATTAAATATTAATTATATAACTCTCCTAAAATACAAAGCACGTCGTATAATATTAACTATGACACACCTATGAAAATTATATAATATTATAAGTAGATTTTAAATATTTATTGGGTGTATTATACAACTAATTGTGAGATTTATTACAGCGAAGTTTTCTGTAACGCGACTTTTGTATAAAGCAGAGCAAAACTTACTACAAATCTCCTATAATGCTATTCCCTTATAACGAGTTTTATGTTCCAGCAACTGGATGCATTTTAATAAAAAAAATTAATTTTTAAACCGATCCACTTAAAGGCACAGATTTTTTATACCCCAGCTATAATCTAAAATTTTTTGAAATATTAAACATGTGTAGATTTTAAATATTTATTAGGCGTGTTATATAATTAAAAATTATATATTTAATTATATGATTCACCTATTAAAATTACATAATATTGTAAGTAGATTTTAAATATTTATTAGGTGTATTATATAATTAAAAATTATATATTTAATTATATGATTCACCTATTAAAATTACATAATATTGTAAGTAGATTTTAAATTTTAATTAGGTGTATTATACAACTAATAGGGATATTTAATACAGGGAAGTCTTCTATAACGCGATTTCTTTATAATGCATTTTTATGCATGATTAAAAAAAATTCGGCAATGAAAACTCGTATATTTTTAAATGAAAAACATAGTTATTGATAATTATTTACGTGTGTATAAAGGGCACTTTAAAAAATTAGGGCAAAAACGTAAGGTAAACATTATTTACCGCTTTCTATAAGCACACTTTATGCATATAATAAAAATAGGAATTTAAGAAGAAAAACTAAAAGGTAAATATAGGTAAGAAGGATAAGTTGAAGGCAAAGAAGGACAACTGGAAGTGAATATAGATGCAGTGATACTTATCACAGAATCTATATTTCATTTCAATTGTCTCTCTTTTAATATTTGGTCTCACAAAACTTCTTGTAACATAATAGTAAATCGTAGAGCTCCAAATCAAACCAACAAACCTTCTTTAATATAACTGTACAAGTAACACTAAATATTAACTTTACTCGCCAAATTTTTGACTTAAAGTTCAGTTACTATTTCCTGTTGTATAATGCTCTATTTAAATTTAAATACTGCAGCCAAATTAGATAGTTTCTTTATGACTTACTAGCACTTTGTCATAAAACACTTTTTTTTGCTTAGAATGAAGAGTGATAATGTTAACTCAATTAGTGTTAACGTATAACGCACCACAAAAAAGTAAAATGCGTTTGAAATCATTTTCATTTTCAACATTCACACTCATTTCTCAGAAACACTCCAAATGACTAAAAAAACCTAAAACAAGTACGGGGTACTTCATTAAGAATAATGTCATCTTTAAAAGTATACTGAAAGAACATTGGGGCTTACCTGATTGGGTCCTCATATAAATTTATTTGCAATCTAAAAAGACACTTGTATGACAAACTTTACATGAGAGTAATACACGAGATATAATTTTTTCTTATACCGGGTGTACATTACACATGAGCAAATAAGATAATTTTCTCTAATAAAATATTTTATTAAAGAAATTAACATAACTGCATATGAAAATTTTTGCAACTGTGGAAATTTTTAAATCTGAGCTGTTATGATTATAAAGTTTAATGACATAGTATTATTTTAGATTTTATTAAAATATAAACCGTAATTAAATGCATAAAAATGTGACTAAAAAACTTGACTGTGACATTTCTGGCGTGACATTAAAATTTTAAAGATAAAATTATAATAGAAATAAAAGACCTCTTATAAAAAAGTGTTAATATGTTATTCAACTTTAAGACTTTAGTTAAGTAAAAAAAATTTACAAAAATCCTAAATATATTTTAAAATATCTACTTCATTTAACGGAGAGCCAAAAACCAAATAAAAAAAATCCATGGGTCAGTTTGCCATCACTGCGATCAAATGTTTGCTCACACCGCTCCAAAAATCAATTTCCGGTAAACCGTGCTTCCCCCAAAGATTTTTTGAGGGTGGAATCTAATACGGAAAAGAATATAAGTATATCGGACTAAATAGGAATTTTCATATAGTAATATTAGTACTGAATTTAGATATATTTAAAATAAAGCATTACTAAAAACAAATATTGAATAATATAGAAAAGGGACAGACTGAAAACAGAGAGAAGGATTTTCTAAAAAGTAAATTTTTTTCTACTTTTAAGGAACAGAGCTTTTTTAAATGTGATTTTTTTTTTGAATCAATGTTTTTCAAATTTTTCTACAGCGTTGGTATTAAAACTAAATGTGGTTAAGTTGATATGGTTCCCTTTCATTGACGATTTTGTTTTGGCTCCAATCTAAAATTAACCTTACTAACCGACATACAACGTAGAACTAACTGACCTGTGAAGTTACATATACCGTTGAACATTAAAAAAAAAAACACTAAAATCCAAACAAATCAGAATCATGATTAGGCTATATATATATATATATATATATATATATATATATATATATATATATATATATATATATATATATATATAGAGAGATAGAGAGAAAGAGAGAGAGAGAGAGAGAGAGAGAGAGAAAGAGAGAGAGAAATTGTTCCCAAAAATAAAACAACATCTCTCCGCTTGGCGATCAACCACTCAACCACGATCACAACTTGGCGAGAATCAAGGGGCATCCTTAAATATAGGCTAACCTTTCGATTTAATTTTTAATCATTCTTAAGAAAATAAAATCTGTTCAAAATGCTTATTTGACAAATAAACTATAAATTTTTTTTAAGTTTTAAGATCTTTACAACTTTATCAAGTATTAATATTTTTGCCTCAAAGTTTTTTAAAACTTTTTTCAGATATCTCTTTGATAGACGGTTTACAAATATATAAAATCTTTAAAATTAAATATTATAATAAAGATGTATTGGCACTTATGAATGAAAACAATCAGGCTATTTTATATATTTATATATAAAAATGTTAATATGTAACTTATTGCCAATTTTATGCACAGTATTATTTTATAGATTATGCTGCATAAAAATCAAAACCTGTGAAATCCTCTATACAAATTAGCATTTATAACTGAAATACGAAAGAAAAGTCTTTGCATTTTTATTCTTGGGATTTGAGAAAAAAAGCATGAAAAGAAAATAATATATTTATTAAAAAAAAAACTTTTTAAAATGAAATTATATGCCTGAACAAATTTTAATATATGAAAGACATATTTAAATTTTTTCATATGTGTGCTGTAAAAGGAAAACAATAATTTAAATTGTTAAAATAATTTCGATAGTTGGAACATATGGGTGTTACGGTGATCTTTTATGTAAAATATCTATTAATTTTTCCATACCTAATTTTTAATGAAATACTATCCGATATTTTATTACACATATTATGGTAAAAATGTCCATTTTTATTGGCAAAATTATTTGTGTCAATTCTTTTAATACCGAATTGATTTATTATGTGTTTCGAAATAAATGAATTTCACCTTACTTTTTATAGGTCACAACGTAATACGAATCCCTATACCGATATGTCATTAAAAGGTTATAAGGTAAATAAGGGATTTATTTCAAGACTAATGTTATTTAGAAATAAGGATAAAGCTTTTCAAATGTTTAAAATATATGGAAATTTTCATCTTGGAAAAATATTTATGTCTATTATTTGTAATTATTGTATAGTTTTTACTAAGTTCATTATAGGATAACAGACATTAAAAAGTCTTTTCTACTTGTTCTTATTTACATTGAAGAACCAAAACTATATGGCCACTTTAAAATTTTTACTTTAAAATTTTTACTTTAAAAAACTTCTAAACATTACTTCGATTTGTTTACTAAATTTAGTAGTTAAAAGATCATACTGAAACTGAAATTTTGTAGTAGATTCACAGTGATTTATGCAGTTAGAGAAACACCATGTTGAAAAAAATATTTTTGATCATCCTGTATTATAAATAGCTTAAAGTGATTGATTTTTAAATTACGCATAATATTTATCTGACTGTTTCTATTGCTTTCATTATCTTTTGTAAACGTAGCTCTCATATTAATGAAAATAAGTAGATTTCCTTCAAACATTGCATATTTTTCCATAAGATTTATGTTTATAATTCCTACAGTAAGCACCAACTGCTGTCAAATTGACCGCTAATTGGATAAAATACATTTTCTAAATAAGCGTTTTACATTGTTTTCTAATGTTTTCAAGTAATTTTAACTATAAATTTTAATAATTTATATAAAAAACAAAACTTGTTTCTATAAATGTTTTTTACTAAATAACTACTTATTTTATTTTAAAGATATTTTATTCCTAGTTCGCAATTTTAGGGAACACATTTTATAAATCCTAGATGTGCATTTAGCAACCACTTACATAATTCGAACATTTTTTGCATACATCACATGTTTTGTTTTCTTTGCAATGCCCAAACTGGTATTGAATTATTTACTTTGATAATCTATTACCGGAATCGGAAATTTCCAACTCTAGTTTTGATAATTTAGATATTTCTTTCATATGAAGCTCTTTTAATTCATCCACAAATTCAAGTAACAATCTAGATCTTGTAATATTTATTACCACCTAATTCCTTGTAGATTGCATTTGCATTTAGTCCTGCCAAATCAAGCTCATTGAAAACTGAGACAATGTCGATCTACTTGAAGCAGCGCGATAAGAATATTTGAAAGCCATTTGATGTACAATATCCAATCCAAATTTAGTATTTTTGTAAAACTCTGTTTTTTTTCTGTCAACTTTGTTTTATTTTAAAAATGCTTTTTAATAATTTAACTTTTTTAATGGGTAGAGGGTAATATTCAGAGAAAACATCTGCTTTTGGAACAAAAAAGCATGTGATATTTGCTTAAATGAACTAGCTGTCAATTTGACCATTCGCTGTGCTTCTAGATACAACTAAAAGTAACTTTGTTGATTTTATTTCAATTAAATTAATAATTGGTATCAATAAAGATCAAGGGTTTCTAAGGAAAACTAAAAAATATCTGACTCTCTACTATAGATAGTTTCAAGAATCCAACCTGAAATAAAAAAAACGGTCAAAATGACCACTCTGGCGCTTCTAGTGTTAAAAAAGTATGTTGTGATGAAAGAAAAATATGGGGAAAATAAAGTTTAATAAAATTGGATTGACAAGGAGATATGAAAAGGTAAATAAAAGTATTAAAAGTTTACTTATAGATCTAAGTTTATTTAAACAAACAAATTTAAAAAAAACTTTAAAATATAATATAACAACAGTGTTAACGTTTTTAATTACTTATTTATTGAAATGAGGTCGAATTAAAATGTTAAATGCTTCTTTTTAACCTCTTTTCTTATTACTACTTTGTTTACAGGGAATGTTGTTTAAACTTGAAAATCTCGCACACTCGATTTAATCCCTTAGCTGAAACTCAACATTTATATCTCTGGAAAAGCAGATGATGTGTGGACTGGCAACTCTTCTGGCCAAGAAATTCATTAATTACTGGCCACCCGCTGCTGACAAGAGATAGCAGACTCTGATTGATGAGCGCTACGCAGGAAGAGACAATAATAGTTACAGGTACGGTTACCATAGGTGAGTGCTAAGTTAATTATTGGAGTATTGATATAGAGAATAGCTTAACAAAGATGCGCAGATTAAAAAAAGAATAATCTCATTTTAGGTAATGAATGGACGCTTTGTTAGGACTTCTATAAAAAAAGTTATATATTCGGTAGAAAATAAGTATGTTTGTTAGGATGTAATTCTAAACTAGGTATTATAACTAACAATGAATTATTTATGTTTTTCTCTAAAAAATAGTATTGTGCATGACACATACATTTTAATCGATTAGAATTTTTATTGTAAAAGAATGATTGACTTAATTTATACACTCAAGAGCCAAAACATTATGACCACCCCTACATTTTGCAATGAACTCGCCTGGAAAACGGGGAAGGCACGTGATCAGGTGGAAGTGGTATTTAACTGCTGCTGGTAAGGCTGAAGAATTATTCTTTCACTTACTTCTGTGTGTGATGGGAAGGGCTACGGATCCAAGCAATTTTGATAGAAGGCAGATTCTAATGGCTCGAAGGCTCGGAACAAGTATTTCCGAAACTGAACGATTCGCGATTTGTTTCCGATGTACAGTTGTTAGTACTTATGCAAAGTGGAGGAATGACGGTGAAACCAGCAGTAGACGACATGGTGTTGGACGTCCACACGCTATCAAAGAAAAAGGAAATTGGAGAGTATCACGCATGGTGAAAAAACCGGAGCCAGACAATGGCTCAGCTGACAACCCAATACAATGCAGAGCCAAGTGGAATAGTATCGGGGCACACTGTTCAGAGGACACTGTTGGATATGGGGTGCAGCAAATGTCCCCCTCTTGTGCATTTGTTGACCAAGCGTCATAAACTGAGCCTAAGCTAGACCCGGGAACATCGCGACTGGCCCAAGGATCAGTGGAAAAGAGTTGCACCTGGTCAGATGAATCACGGTTTGTCATTCATCACGCCGATGGCCGTGTCAGGATACGCCGTTTTCCAGGCGAACAGTTATTCCCTCAATGTACAGTAGGTCATACACAGGCCGGCAGTGGTGGTATTATGCTTTGGGGGGCATTTTGTTGGGTGTCTCTGTGACCCGTGATTATTATAGAGCAGATCATGAATGCTACAGGGTATCTGAACATCAATGCTGACCTGTTGCACCCTTACATGTTCTCTGTTTTTCCAGCTGGAAATGGAATGTTCCAACAGGAAAATGCCCCGTGTCACAAGGCTAAATTTTTTATAGTGGTTCCAGGAACATGATGGGGAATCCCAGTTAATGTCCTGGCCTCCTATGTCACTGGATCTCAATCCGATAGAAGACATTTGGGATGTCAAGGCACACCAGCTCAGAGTTCAAAGACCACCAAATCACAATACCTTGGATGTGCTAAACCGTTGCATAAACATCTGGTACAATCTGTCTCCGGATATTTACAAAGGACTTGTTGCATCCATGCCAAGGCAGGTTGAAACTGTGTTGGGCGCCAGAAGTAGGCCAACTCGTTATTGACAGGTGGTCATAATGTTTTGGTTCTTGAGTGTATATTCGGTAGAAAATACGTATGTTTGTTAGGATGTAATTCTAAACTAGGTATCATAACTAACAATGAATTATTTATGTTTTTCTCTAAAAATATAATAAAACGTATGACACATACATTTTAATAGGTTAAAAATTTTATTGTAAAAGGATGATTAACTTCTATAAAAAAGTTATATATTCAGTAGAAAATACGTATGTTTGTTAGGATGCAATTCTAAACTAGGTATTATAACTAACAATGAATTATTTATGTTTTTCTCTAAAAAATTTATATTATGTATGACTCATATATTTTAATCGGTTAAAATTTTTACTGTAAAATAATGATTAATTTGATTTGATAAAATATTTCAATACAATATAACACAAGTTTTAAAAAGAAAACCTTTTAGATTATCTTTTATTCTCTTTTAAACATTAAATAACATTGAAAACACTTTATCTCAAAAACATTGTATTTGATCAACAAACGCGTATGTGTAAAAAATGTGACGTAAAATTATAGATGAAATCAGTAATAAAGATAATGATTAATATAAATGAAAATCTCACCAAAAGGGGTAAATTAAAAATATCTACAACGTCAGAGGGAAGTGTTGAATTAACTGCATCACATGAGCTATTGCAGTTTTAATTACCCTGATTGATTCTAAAACAAAATTATCGTTGATTAGTAATTACTGTATAGTAACGTGTGCTCAAACATACTAATGTAAAATGTTGCATAAAGTGCAAAACATTTTCTTGTTCAATCATAACTAGGAGGCTATAAATAATTACGCATTTGCTTGGGTTAAAAAAAGTAACAATATTATATAGAATATAGATGAATATTTTCATATAGAATTGTTCTTGAATTTAATACGTATTACTGAGTATTTTAAAATTTTTATTTCTCTTAGCTTTTTATATTATTTTAGTTTAAAGTGTTTTACAAAAACATTAATTTACTTACTTTTGCATTTAAGGAATATAGAATCTTGCTTAATTTAAAGAAGACGAAAGAAATAATTTTGTTATTATAGTTTACAGACATTAATATCAATATCATTTTTACGTTCAAGCTATATTTACTTATTAAAAAAATAAAAAATAGCTTTTTATGTTTTCATAAGCGGGAACGTATATTATTCATATACACGATGAATTCACTTATACTAAGCAATAAAAAATAATATAATATAAAATAATAATAATATAATATAATATAATAATAATATTATATAAATAAATAATAATATAATATAAATAATAATAATATAAAATTCACTTATACAAAGAAATATCCCCCCTGATGTTTATATAAGTGAGTTTCAATTGTAAATAGCTTCCTTTTCAATTTATTTATTGTTAGTATTTCGCATATTAGTTCCAGTATGCCAAAACATATCTTTGTGCAATCAAGTCAACAGTTAATGTATAGGTTATCCCAAATAATTTCAAGGTAATAAGAAAAGGCAGGATATCCTATTTCAGTAGTCTTATTGTATTCCCAATAAAAATATATTCAATGCTTTCATATATTCAACAGACCAAAGCACAATTAGTTTAATAAAATGCTAAGATGTGAACGAAGTGTACAGAAATATTCAAAACTCTAGAAGACTTAAGGGTTAAAAAAGAAAGTTTTAAGTGGAATTTTAGACTTATATGTTGCGATTTAATCTTTTTTCTTCTAATACATATAAATTAGTATCAATTAGTAATCCTCACTAAAACTAGTATATGATTTCAGTTCCAATTCATTTATTGTTTTTTTTTAATGTATCAGTATCTGAATCAGAAAACATATTTCTGTACAAATCGATTCATTATGTTATTCAAGGATTATCGCAAGTAAAACTCAAGAAGAGAATCCAATAGAGAAATATTTCATTACGTTTATTGTATTCCTTACAAAAATATCGCTGGATATGCTTCAATATGCAGAAAACTTATGCTTATTTTTATCAAACGCTAAGATACGTAATGGGACCGAAGCGTGTACATATATGCAAAACTTTAAAAGACTTAAAGATTTAAAAATTTTAAGTCCAGTTTGGGTGATTTAACTTTTTTTATACAATAAATATAAATTAATCCTTACAAAAGTCAGTATATAGCCTTATTTAAATTTTATTTTTTGTTAATTTCTCACATATTTATCCCTAAATCATATTTCTATGTAGATCAAGTCATTAGGTTATTCAATTAATATTACAGATAAAATAAAAAAATAAGAAAATGCAGGATCCATATGTGTTATTGCATTTATTATGTTCCTTACAAAAGTTTTAAAGTGCATGCTTCAATACATACGACATATTGCAGCATATGCTTATTTTCCTTAAATAACAACATTTGTAATGTGACTTATATGTTTAGAGATATCCAAAACTCTAAAACACCTAAGGGTTAAAAACAAGGTTTTAAGGGAAATTTTAGAAGTTAAATGTTGCTATTTAATCTTTTTTCTTCCGATACATATAAATTAATCCTCACTAAACCTAGTCTATAGTTTCAGTTTTAATACGTTTATTGTTATTTTATAATGTATCAGTATCCGAATCAGAAAACATATTTCTGTACAAACCGATTCATTATGTTATTTAAAGATTATCTCAAGTAAAACTAAAGAAATAAGAGAATCCCATAGAGAGATATTTCATTACGTTTATTGTATTCCTTACAAAAATATTTCTGGATATGCTTCAATATACAGACCAACATTTATGCTTATTTTTATCAAACGCTAAGATATGTAATGGGACCGAAGGGTGTAGAAATATGCAAAACTTCACAAGACGTAAGGATTTAAAACAAAACTTTTAGTGGAGTTTGGGCGACTTAACTTTTTTTATGCGATAAATATAAATTAATCCTTACAAAAGTCAGTATATAACTTCATTTATATTTTATTTTTTTGTTAATTTCTAACATAGTTGTTCCCGAATCAAATTTCTATGTAGATCAAGTCATTAGGTTATTCAAGTAATATCACAGATAAAATAAAAAATAAGAAAATGCAGTATCGATAAGTTTTATTACATTTACTATGTTCCTTACAAAAGTTTTAAAGTACATGCTTCAATACATACGACATATTGCAGCATATGCTTATTTTATTAAATAACAGCATTTGTAATGTGACTTATGTGTTTAGAAATATCCAAAACTCTAAAACACTTAAGGGTTAAAAACAAGGTTTTAAGTGGAATTTTAGAAGTTAAATGTTGCGAATTAATCTTTTTACTTCCAATACATATAAAATAATAATCACTAAAGCTAGTATATAGTTTCAGTTTTAATTCTTTTATTGTTATTTTTTAATGTATCAGTATCCGAATCAGAAAACATATATCTCTGTACAAACCGATTCATTATGTTATTCAAGGATTATCTCAAGTAAAACTAAAGAAATAAGATAATCCAATAGAGAGATATTTCATTACATTTATTGTACTCCTTATAAAAATATTTCTAGATATGCTTCAATATACAGACCAAAACTTATGCTTGTTTTTATCAAACGCTAAGATATGTAATGGGACCGAAGCATGTAGAAATATTCAAAACTTCAAAAGACGTAAGGATTTGAAACAAAATTTTAAGTGGAGTTTTGGGCGATTTAAATTTTTCTTGCGATATATATAAATTAACTAACATATAGTCCATCATATGATATAAAATTTTTAATTTTCCAGAATTGTAAAGTACCCTATGAGGTACCCTATAGATCTATTTCATTACGTTTATAATGTTCCTTACAAAAGTATCGTAGTACATAATTCAATATATTTGACATTATGTAGTATGATTACTTTTCTTAAATGTCAAAATTTGTAATGTGACTAAAGTGTTTAGAAATATGCAAAACTCCAAAAGACGAAAGGTTTAAAACAACTAAGTGGAGTTTGGACAATTTTATTTTTTCTTGATTAAAATGTTAATTAATCCTTACTAAAATTAATATATACCTTCGTTTTTATTTTATTTGTCGTTTATTTTTCACAGATTAGAATTCGAATCAGATAACATATTCTAAGTAGATCGAGTCATTATGTTGTTCAAGTAATAACACAGGTAAAACTATAGAAATAAGAAAATGCATGATAGCTCTATTTCATTAGATTTATTGTATTAAAATTATTGTAGTGCATACTTCAATATGTTTGAAGTATATACTACAATATATTATTCTGCAGTATATTTACTTTTCTAAATTCTCCAAATTTATAATGTGACATAAGTATTTAGAAATATGGAAAACTCCAGAAGAGATACGGGTTTATAAGAAATTTTAAGTGGAGTTTGGGCAATTTTATTTTTTTCTTGGGGTACATGTTATATAATCCTTACTAAAATTAGTATATAACTTCGTTTTTATTTTCACAGATTAGTATTCGAATCAAAAAACATATTTCTACGTAGATCGAGTCTTTAGATTGTTCAAATAATATCACAAATAAAACTAAAGAAATAAAAAAATACAGAACAGCTCTATTTCATTACATTTATTGTATTCTTTAAAAAAAATCAAGTGTTTAGAAATATGCACAACTCCAAAAGACGAAAGGTTTAAAACAAATTTTAAGTGGAGTTTGGACAATTTTTTTTTCTTGAGGTACATGTTAATTAATCCTTACTAAAATTAGTATATATATCTTCGCTTTTATTTTATTTGTCGTTTATTTTTCACATATTAGTATTTGAATCAGAAAACTATTTGTATGTAGTAATATCACAGAGAAAACTAAAGAAATAAGAAAATTCAGGATAGCTCTATTTCATTACATTTATTGTATTCTTTACAAAAATATTATTGCATATACTTCAATATATTTGACAGACCACAACACATGCTTAGTTTTCTGAAATGCCAAGGTGTGGAATGTGAACGAAGAGTGTAGAAATATGGAAAGTTCCAAAAGAGGTAAAAGAAACGACGAGAATTGGCGAGGGGAATCTAGCGAGGTTTAAAGGTCCGGAGTACATTTATTCTGACAAGAAGGGCTTCATCCTGAAATGAATGTGCGAATGTGGGTGATGGAAGAAGGTCTCGTTGAAGAAGGTGCTCGTTCACATCCATCATACTGTCATGCAGGGAGAGTCTAACAATTAAGTTTGGTGTTTAGGGTGAACACTTATACCTAGAGCACAATAAAATAGATTGCAAATCTTAAAATTTTCAAACGGTTTCACACATTTCGATCATACACAATCTAAGCATTTTTATATCTCTATTTCTGTTTAAAGTTCTAAGAATGATTTAATTGATCTACAACCTTGTAAATTAATACTAGTCCTTATAAATAAAATATAAGCAGTTTTAAGGATTTTAAATATCATTCTTTTTCCGATGTTCGTACAAAAAATAAGAATATATCTAAATTTAATATATTGAATATAATAGAATATAACAAAATAGAATATATATTATGTACATAGTAGATATTTCTTTTATTGTACAATGAAACGAAAGATTTTTGAAAATTTTTCTAGTTCAATTAAAAGTTTTAAGCTTAATACTAGTCCCTATAAATAAAATATAAGCAGTTTTAAGGAATTTAAATATCATTCTTTTCCGATGTTGGTACAAATAATAGGAATATATCTAAATATAATACATTGAATATAATAGAATATAACAAAATAGAATATATATTATGTACATTGTAGATATTACTTTTATTGTACAATGAAACAAAAGATTTTTTTAAATTTTTCTAGTTCAATTAAAAGTTTTAAGGTTAATACTGGTCCCTATAAATAAAATATAAACAGTTTTAAGGATTTTAAATATCATTCTTTTTCCGATGTTGGTACAAATAATAGGAATATATCTAAATGGAATATATTGAATATAATAGAATATAACAAAATAGAATATATATTATGTACATTGTAGATAATTCTTTTATTGTACAATGAAATGACATATTTTTTAAAACTTTTCTAGCTCAGTTAAAAGTTTTAAGTTTAATACCAGTCGTTATAAATAAAATATAAGCAGTTCTAAGGATTTTAAGTATCATTCTTTTTCCGATGTTGGTACAAATAATAGGAATATATCTAAATGGAATATATTGAATATAATAGAATATAACAAAATAGAATATATATTATGTACATTGTAGATATTTGTTTTATTGTACAATGAAACGAAAGAATTTTTTTAAATTTTTCTAGTTCCATTAAAAGTTTTAAGGTTAGCTACGGAATTAAGTGGTTTGTATTTTTGTGGACTAATATTAGTTTCTATCAATACAGTAATAAGCCTTAAACACCAACGGTTTCAAGGCAAGGTAACAATTTATACTGTTACTCTGTTTACTACGTATACTCTGTTTTTGTTTAAAGTCTAAGAATGATTTAGTTGATATGCAACCTTGTGGGACAATATTAGTCCCTATAAATGAAATATAAACAGTTTTAAGGATTTTAAATATCGTTCTTCTTCCGATGTCGGTACAAATAATATTAATATATTTAAATGGAATATACTGAATATAATAGAATATAACAAAATAGAATATATATTATGTACATTGTAGAGATTTGTTTTATTGTACAATGAAACGAAAGAATTTTTTAAAAATTTTTCTAGTTCCATTAAAAGTTTTAAGGTTAGCTACGGAATTAAGTGGTTTGTATTTTTGTGGACTAATATTAGTTTCTATCAATACAGTATACATGAAGCCTTCAAAAGGATTTTAAACACCAACGGTTTCAAGGCGTGGTAACAATTTATACTGTTACTCTGTTTACTACTTATACTTTGTTTTTGTTTAAAGTCTAAGAAGATTTAGATAATGTAAATTATGAATATATTGAATATAATAGAATATAACAAAATAGAATATATATTATGTACATTGTAGAGATTTGTTTTATTGTACAATGAAACGAAAGAATTTTTTAAAAATTTTTCTAGTTCCATTAAAAGTTTTAAGGTTAGCTACGGAATTAAGTGGTTTGTATTTTTGTGGACTAATATTAGTTTCTATCAATACAGTAATAAGCCTTAAACACCAACGGTTTCAAGGCGTGGTAACAATTTATACTGTTACTCTGTTTACTACTTATACTCTGTTTTTGTTTAAAGTCTAAGAATGATTTAGTTGATCTGCAACCTTGTGAGACAATATTAGTCCCTATAAATGAAATATAAACAGTTTTAAGGATTTTAAATATCGTTCTTCTTCCGATGTCGGTACAAATAATATTAATATATTTAAATGGAATATACTGAATATAATAGAATATAACAAAATAGAATATATATTATGTACACTGTAGAGATTTGTTTTATTGTACAATGAAACGTAATAATTTTTTTCAAATTTTTCTAGTTCCATTAAAAGTTTTAAGGTTAGCTACGGGATTAACTACTTTGTATTTTTGTAGACAAATATTAGTTTTTATAAATACAATATAAGCATTCAAAAGGATTTTAAAACACCAACGGTTTCAAGGCGTGGTAACAATTTATACTGTTACTCTGTTTACTACTTATACTCTGTTTTTGTTTAAAGTCTAAGAATGATTTAGTTGATCTGCAACCTTGTGAGACAATATTAGTCCCTATAAATGAAATATAAACAGTTTTAAGGATTTTAAATATCGTTCTTCTTCCGATGTCGGTACAAATAATATTAATATATTTAAATGGAATATACTGAATATAATAGAATATAACAAGATAGAATATATATTATGTACATTGTAGAGATTTGTTTTATTGTACAATGAAACGAAAGAATTTTTTAAAAATTTTTCTAGTTCCATTAAAAGTTTTAAGGTTAGCTACGGAATTAAGTGGTTTGTATTTTTGTGGACTAATATTAGTTTCTATCAATACAGTAATAAGCCTTAAACACCAACGGTTTCAAGGCGTGGTAACAATTTATACTGTTACTCTGTTTACTACTTATACTCTGTTTTTGTTTAAAGTCTAAGAATGATTTAGTTGATCTGCAACCTTGTGAGACAATATTAGTCCCTATAAATGAAATATAAACAGTTTTAAGGATTTTAAATATCGTTCTTCTTCCGATGTCGGTACAAATAATATTAATATATTTAAATGGAATATACTGAATATAATAGAATATAACAAGATAGAATATATACTATGTACATTGTAGAGATTTGTTTTATTGTACAATGAATCGTAATATTTTTTTTCAAATTTTTCTAGTTCCATTAAAAGTTTTAAGGTTAGCTACGGGATTAAGTGGTTTGTATTTTTTTGGACTAATATCAGTTTCTTCAATTTCCGATGTTGGTACAAAGCCTTCAATAGGGATATATCTAAATGGAATATACGGTTTCAAGGCGTGGTAACAAAATAGAATATATACTGTTACTCTGTTTACTACTTGTAGACTCTGTTTTTGTTCTACAATCTAAGAATGATTTCAAGTTAAAAGATCTGCAACCTTGTGAGACAATATTAGTCCCTAATAAATGAAATATAAACAGTTTTAAGGATTTTAAATATCATCATCTTCTGTCCGATGTCGGTACAAATAATAGGATATATTTAAATGGAATATATTGAATAAAATAGAATATAACAAAATAGATATATATTATGTACATTGTAGATATTGTTTTATTGTACAATGAAAACGAAAGAAATTTTTTTAAAATTTTTCTAGTTCCATTAAAAGTTTTAAGGTTAGCTACGGAAAATAAGTGGTTTTGGTTCTTTTGTGTGGACAATATTAGTTTTCTATCAATACAGTATAAGCCTTTCAAAAGGAATATATTGAATATAATAGAATAAACACCAACGGTTTTCAAGGCGTAGGTAACAATTTATACTGTAGATACTCTGTTTACTACTTATACTCTGTTTTTTGTTTAAAGTCTAAGAATTTGATTTTTTAGTTTGATCTGCAACCTTGTGAGACAATATTAGTCCTATAAATGAAATAAACAGTTTTAAGGATTTTAAATATCGTTCTTCTTCCGATGTCGGTACAAATAATATTAATATATTTAAATGGAATATACTGAATATAATAGAATATAACAAGATAGAATATATACTATGTACATTGTAGAGATTTGTTTTATTGTACAATGAATCGTAATATTTTTTTTCAAATTTTTCTAGTTCCATTAAAAGTTTTAAGGTTAGCTACGGTCCCTATAAATAAAATTAAGTGGTTTGTATTTTTGTGGACTAATATTAGTTTCTATCAATACAGTATAAGCCTTCTAAAAGGATTTTAAACACCAACGGTTTCAAGGCGGGTAACAATTTATTACTGTTACTCTGTTTACTACTTATACACTTGTTTTTTTTGTTTAAAGTCTAAGAATGATTTAGTTGATATGCAACCTTGTGGACAATATTAGTCCCTATAATGAAATATAAACAGTTTTAAGGATTTTAAATATCGTTCTTCTTCCGATGTCGGTACAAATAATATTAATATATTTAAATGGAATATACTGAAAAAAAATATAATAGAAATATAACAAAAATAGAAGAATATATAATTATGTACACTGTAGAGATTTGTTTTATTGTACAATGAATCGTAATATTTTTTTTAATTTTTCTAGTTCCATCAAATTTTTCTAGTTCCATTAAAAGTTTTAAGGTTAGCTACGGGATTAACTACTTTGTATTTTTGTAGACAAATATTAGTTTTTATAAATACAATATAAGCATTCAAAAGGATTTTAAACAAGAATGGTTTCACGTAGTTGTAACAATTCATACTGTTACTCTGTTTACTACTTATACTCTGTTTTTGTTTAAAGTCTAAGAATGATTTAATAGATCTGCAACCTTGTGGTACAATACTAGTCCCTATTTATAAAATATAAGATATAAGCAATTTTAAGGATTTTAAATATCATTGTTTTATATATTGAATATAATAGAATATAACAAAATAGAATATATATTATGTACATTGTAGATATTACTTTTATTGTACAATGAAACAAAAGAATTATTTTTTAATTTTTCTAGTTCCCTTAAAAGTTTTAAGGTTAAATAAGTGATCTGTATTTTGGACAAATATTAGCTTCTAAAAATACAGTATAAGCATTCAAAAGGTTTTTAAAATTCAATGGTTTCACGGCGTTGTAACAATTTATAATAATATAAAATAGGTAAGTTATTATACACTGTACTGCAAAACATTATTTATTATTTTAGTTTCTTCTTAAAGCTCTAAGAGATAGATCTATGTGATTAATTTATCTACAACTCTGTAAGCAATTGTTAGTATCTATATATAAAATGTAAGAAATCTTTAGGAATTTAAATACCATTGTTTTACCGATAGTGTAACAAATAACAGAAATGCATTGAAATAGAATCTATATATAAGATATAATAGAACACAACAATATATAGAATGTATATTTTAGGTCATTTTTTACACAACGTGACTCAAAACATTTTTTTTTAAATTTCTCTGTTTCCATCATAAGTTTTAACGCTCCTATTGTATTAAATGATCTATAACTTAGTGAAACAATATTAGTTCCTATGAATACAATATAAGCATTCAAAAGGATTTTAAGTACTATTTATTTTATGATGTTGTAGCAAATATTACTAATATAATGAATATAAATTAATATAAATATAAAATAAAATAAATTAATATAAAAATAAATGAATATAAATATGTAATTTTGAATATATTACTATAAAATGTACTGCAAAACATTTTTCATTTCTTAGCTTTCGCTTAAAATTCTAAGACATCTACATTATTAATTGATTTGTAATTTTGTGTAGAAATATTAATATCTATAAATAAAATATCAATTTTGCATCGGGTTTAAATACTATCAATTTCAGAATGTTAAAGTAAATAGTAGTAATATTAAGAACGTATTTTTTAAAGGCTATCATGCAATGTAATGCAAATATTTTTTAAACTATATTTTTCCTTAAATCTCTGAGAATCTCAGAGAATTAACTCATTTGTAACTCTGTGGTGTTATTTCAGTCCTTATAAATTCAATAATTATTCCAAAGTTTTATAGAAGTAAATCAATTTAATATCTGTGAAAAAAAAATTCACAAACATAATGTACGCAATTTTTAGATATAATTTTATTCGATGTAACACATTTTTTTCTCCCTTTCCACTTGAAGTTCTAAAGTATCTACCGTATTAATCGACTTTTGTGTAGCAATATTTCCTTATAAATCATAGGTAAGCAATTTAATTGAATTCAAATGTCATTGATTTCACAGTGTTTTAACAAGTAATAGAAACTTAATAGATTGCTTTTAAGTTAAGTTATTACACATTCTAACGACTTTTTCTTTAAATTTCTATAATTCCACTTAAAGTTTTAAAAAAGTTATGTGATTAAGTAACCTATAATTCTGTGGAACAACACTGAATTTATATAAATACAAGCATTCCAGAGGATTTCAAATTTCATTTGCTTCACGATGATAGTAACAAAAAATAGGAATATTTTATTACACAATGAACACAAAGAATAAAATTAAAATTAATTTTTGTAATACAATTTCTTCCCTATTTATCCTTTTCATTATTTTAGAAATTAACACTATCAACATAATTGAATAAATTTATGAGAAAATTATAATAAAAAGTTTTTCTACAAAGAACGAACTTATACGATGTAAAATAAATTTCTGTAATAAATACTGCAATTTAATCACGTTACGTATTTTTGTGCTGTTGGAACTATTATTTCACTTTGAGTTCATTTTCAAAAAGGACAAAATATATCAGTTTCAAATTGTTATCGTATAAGAATATTATAACAGACATTAACAATTAAATTTGATCGGAATTGAAAGTAAAGTATATTTTTACTTATAATTCAAATCTAAGAATGAATTATTAAAATTTTTTTGTGCATTTGAGTGGGTTTATTCCCTTTTGTACTGCTTCGGTAGATGAATCTATTATTAAAGACCTAAACAAGAAGCACTCACTTATTCATGATTTTTTGTGCTTGGAAGAAGAGAATACTTCAACTTCACGTTCCAGACAGAAATCCTAAAAGAAATTTTCACATAACTCATTATTACTTTCAATGAGAAACATGGTTTAGCAATAGATAATGTTTTATGAATTAAACATGTATTAGAGAAATTTTAATAATCTAGTCCAATAATAATAATCGTTTCATAGAAAAAAATTTAAAGGTCATTGTTATAGGTGTTCAAAGCTATGTAGGTATATGAATATCAGAGCAACAAACAGTTGTGTTCTTATGTAAAAATACTGCTATTAAAGTTCTTAGCGTTTATAATGCCAGTTAAAAATCTCAAAATCTGTAGATGTAATTGGGGATTAAATTAAGGAAATTATTAAAACTCCAGAATGTTAATATTGAAAACTTTAAAAAATCCTATTGAAACTTACCTCGTTTACTAAACTTACTGCTGCAAGGTTACTGAATCACATAAATTACAGATGAGAGTTTCAAAACTCTTTGACTTCTGTACGATATAGAAAACTCATTTAGTTTGGTCAAACTATGTAAATAATTCATGTTGATCCGATAATTCATGCATCATACTAGCCGAAACAGAATGAAAGCATGTACATATATGGACGTATAATAGAGAGGTGCATTACTATTGTACTAGTATTGGTTTTTTACCTAAACCTCATAAATTTAGCTAATAGTCAGTACTTTACTGGAACATAAGGACCGCATGCATGCACATCGAAATTTAATATAAGTGCATTTGTATTAGTAGTCTACCTAAACTTCATAAACTTAGGGAATGTTCAATCTTTTTCTAAAAAAGAATGAAGGCAAGCATGTGCATGGAAATTTAATAGAGGATCATTATTTTTGGTTTTTAAACTACATAAATTTAGGGAATATTCAGTACTTTGCTGAAACATAAGGACCGCATGCATGCACATCGAAATTTAATATAAGTGCATTTGTATTAGTAGTCTACCTAAACTTCATAAACTTAGGGAATGTTCAATCTTTTTCTAAAAAAGAATGAAGGCAAGCATGTGCATGGAAATTTAATAGAGGATCATTATTTTTGGTTTTTAAACTACATAAATTTAGGGAATATTCAGTACTTTGCTGAAACATTATAAAGGCATAGATGCCCATCAAAATTTAATAGAGTTGCGTTTCTATTAGTTTTCTAGCTCTCTTTCGTAAACACAGCAGATTGTTTTAAGATAATATAGCAACTTTGAATCATTTAATTTTTATATATAAGCCTGAAAAAACCTCTTAAAGATAATTACCAACATTAATTATGATATAAGTGATAATTTTGCTTCGTCATACCAAGACTACCAGGTTTTCATATAATTCAAAATTAATTTTAGAAATAGGAAGGCGATATTTCTACACGAAATAAAACCAATTAAGCTAAACTAAACTCCTCACCGTAACAGCCTCTAGGAGGCCTGAGCCTACGATGTCAATCTCCATTTCCAAGACAAAGGGACCTGGGGTTAGGTGGTCAGCCTTGCGCGGAACCCCCAGTGTTTAGCTCTCAAGCATGCTTGATCTTCAGTTTGTCTAGTCCGGGGATCGAACTTCGAACCTGTCTCGGGGGAGCCCAACGCCACTGGGCTTCAGAAACCAATTATGACTATAGTTAAATATATCTTAGTTAAATATATAGTTAAATATTCTTTATGTTTTTATAATTAATTTTTTCAAAGTGTAAGTAATTTTGGATGTATTTTCAGTTTAAAAGGAAAATTTTAAAGCATTAAACGTAATATTTCTAAGATAACGTATTATTAAAAATTTAGAATTTTTTTTCTTTATTGTGATGTATTAATTCTGTCTTTATGAATACCAAAATGTATTTAATGAGAACAGGTTTTGTAAATCTGTCAGCAATAAAATTAATATTCGCTTGTTACACAATCAAATAATAAAATATGCGTTTGTACCTAAAATATTTTATTATGTATGGAAATCTCTTGTCCTTAGGGAATCAGAAATCTCTCTTACTGATATTACTTTATGCTTATTACTATAATAAAGTCAAAACGATAATAGAAGCATAAATATTTCCTTCTGTTAAAATAGATGAATGCAGAAACGCATTTATGTGCATTTAAGTGAATTAATACAGTTTATTTTCTTTTGTATTTTTATATGATTAAGGCGTAATGTAATTTAAAAAATTCATAATTAAATTAGCTGTTTTAGTATCTATTATAAACTATGATAAATATTTCAAGAGTTTCAATAACTATTTAAAGAAATATTACTTCCATTCATATACCGGGTGGCCATAATTAAACTGACAGTGCTCACAGTGTTCTGTTGCGTGATCTATTTGCGGGAATGACGCCACATTTTGTAGGAAGATTAAACAAGACGGGGGACGAAAGATTCCGAGAAAAAACAAGTTAGTTCGAAAAGTCAGGGGAATATTTGGCGCTGTGTAATAGATAATAGGGTGTTAACAAATGCAAATTAATACGGAAGTTAATTTCTTGTTCCCATGGATGTAACGTGAAATTTGAATAAAGAACTTCTTCTGCTCAGCGTACGTGATATTGCAGATCACGATACTTTATCGGTGTTTATGTAGATTTTACGCTTTTTTAAAAGTTTTGCCATATTGCACTTGAACTAAATCAGAAAATGTGCATAATAAAAGGTAATTTTATTTGTATTAATTTGCATTTGTTAACACTCTATTTTCTATAACACAGAGCCAAATATTCCCCTAACGGTGACTTTTGGAACTAATTTGTTTTTTGGCTGAATTTTTCGCCCCTCGTCTTGTTTAATCTTCCTACAAAATGTTGCGCCATTCTCTCAAATAGATCGCGCTACAGAACATTGTGAGCACTGTCAGTTTAATTATGGCCACCCGGTATTATGATATATGAGTAAAATAAAATTTCAAACATAATTGGTTTGAATTTCACATTTTACAATTGATCGTTTAGCTTAGAAAATCATCTATAACACACTGCTTAAAAAATTTCTCTTTTTAAATTACAAAAAAAATAAGTATTATTAGGTTAATTACTTACCAGAAAGTAAAGATTTTGTTCCGGAATATAGCATAAAGCCAACGGAAGTTAGGTACAAACAACGAGATCATATATGGTTGTTCATGTTCATTGCTGACGTATTCGATTTAACTGTACTTTCTAATTCAGGATAACATTAGAAATATTATATAATTAACCATCACAAGCCTAGAATTTTCAAGTTATTTCTCTAGACAGAGACGGGTGTCTTAGGTTCAGTGCTTTCCCCATTATAAGACATTTCTTTACACTGCCACAATGTACAATTGTTTCAAAAGGGGTTTGTATGGTCCCTTAAGGGTTTAGGCTATCACTTAGGAGGTACGTAGTTTAAGTAAAAAATTAATTTTGGGGTGCGTGAGTATTGTTTTAGGGGCTAATGATGAAAAATAAAATAATTGTGACATATTTTTATTTTTATGAAAGTTAAAATAGACAACACATAAATTGCACATAATAAATATTTTTCATTTGTGAATTTAAACAAATTGAAGATTAACTTTCTTATTCTTACGGTTATAGATACATATTTAAAAATATTCTTCAGTTGATTATTGTCGATCAAGTGTTGTGCGCTTTTGCAAGTAAATTCACAAACTGAAATGAATCCATATCGATACAGCAGAAACTTTCGAATTTTTCACTCATGATTAGCTGTACATGCAAGGATGTTACAAAAACATGTACTGATTTTATATTATATGTGTTATCCGTCATTGTACAGAAGCTGTTAAAAGTTTTCCTGTATAGTAGATCATGGATTTGTCGCAGTTATAAGTATCGTCACAGAAAAGAATTCGACAGGTAATAACTATTGTTAGAGACTTGTGACTCTAACTCACAAATATAAAGCCGGACATAAAAATATCAGCATATCAAGATCACTTCTCTCCTTGGTAGTATTGGAAACTCTTTAATATATTTTGATATGTTAAAATAATCATTGCTAAAATTATAATATTTTTAGTACGTAGTTGCATAGAGTTATTTCACTAGAGAGGTCATGGTAAAGTGTTTGCTAAGAGAAAAAGTCCGTAAACAAAACAAAAGTAAAAAAAGGAATTACTCTGTTAGAACAATTTTCCAGAGGAATCAATAAATGGTATTTTTGGAGTGTGAAAAAAAGCAATCATACGAAAATAGGACAAAGCGTAAAATTGATTATTAATGATGGCTCTGAAATGCCCTTTATGACATAGGAATATTGGACAGTAAGGGAATTAAGTACTTATGCATATTTCAACCAAATTCGTGGCTTTGAGACTTAAACCATACTTATTGCCTAAGAGTTAGAAAAATATAAAGTTATTTCTGCTACATAAAACGTGTTAAAACACAAATACACGTACGTAAGAGCTTTTAGATTTAATGTAAATGAATCCGGGTAAAGATTACAAAAAGTTTTTTTTTATTTCTTGCATTCTAAAAGTATCTCAACAAATATTCTGAAGTGTATATATTTTTATTCAGTTATATTATTCTTTAGTTCTACCACATTTACGAAGAAAAAACTTTCTGAAATTCACAGATCAAATACTCGTACTTAGACTTATTAACCGCTTTCCCGCCAATGTTCCAATAATGGAACAGGATTTTTAAAATAAAAAATTCACATGTAAAAAAACTCATCAATATCGCTTTTACATACAATTGAACACGACATTATAAAGTATTTTTTACAATAAATTTTATTTTCTTTAGATAATTATTTGTTCTTTTACAATTTTTTTAATTATACTATATTTTGTCAATTTTACTCTCCCTTACAATCAAGTTTACCAAAATTCCAGCTTAAATGGAAAAAACGCAATACTTTAAAATATATGTTTAGGCAACTATCCTACTGGAATACAACAAAAGGAAAATTTTATTTTTAAATTTTAAAGGTAAAATTTGCGTATTTAAGGCTATGTTCCATTATTGGAACATTGGCGTTTCAAGGGTACATTTTTCATTTAAGTGAAAAGTATTGTATAGTATTGCAAACATTATTTTCTTTTGCATTCTGACAAGAATAGCAACTTTTCTAATGAAAGCAAATAGATTAAGATGAACAGCTTCGAAAGGATTATAATATTGGCACTTGACATTGATGTTCACTTTAGTAAAGTCCTTAACAATAGAAAGAAATTCTTTTTGATAAGGTGGCTGAACATGTGTGGGGGGAGGCTTTTACCTGTGCCTTTGAAGACAAGCACAATTTCTCATAAAAGGTGTCTTACTGCATATGTTTGCTGAAATAGTTATCTGTTTCCTTTGATATAGAGTTTTTCTTGGACTACAGGGAAAAATGTGCATGTGTACTTTCTATGTGTTTGCAAACATTACTTTCTTTTGCATTCAGATAAGAATAGCAACTTTTCTAAAGAAAATAAATAGATAAAGATGCAGTACTTCTAAAGGATTATAATATTGTCACTTGACATTGATGTTCACTTTACTAAAGTTCTAACAATAGAAAGAAATTCTTTTTGATAAGGTGGCTGAACATGTGTGGGGGGAGGCTTTCACCTGTGCCTTTGAAGACAAGTGCAATTTCACATAAAAGGTGTCTTATTGCATATGTTTGCTGAAATAGTTATCTGTTTCCTTTGATATAGAGTTTTTCTTGGACTACAGTAAAAAATGTGCAAGTATACTTTCTATGTGTTTGCAAACATTATTTTATTTTGCATTCTGATAAGAATAGCAACTTTTATAAAGAAAACAAATAGATAAAGATGAACAGCTTCGAAATTATTATAATATTGGCACTTGACATTGATGTTCACTTTAGTAAAGTCCTTAACAATAGAAGGAAATTCTTTTTGATAAGTTGGCTGAACATATGTGTGTGTGTGGGGGAGGCTTTCACCTGTGCCTTTGAAGACAAGTGCAATTTCGCATAAAAGGTGTCTTATTGCATATGTTTACTGAAATAGATATCCGTTTCCTTTGATATAGAGTTTTTCTTGGAGTACAATAAAAAATGTGCATGTGTACTTTCTATCTGTTAAAGATCTGTTGTGTTAGCATGTGTACTTTCTATCTGTTAAGTATCTGTTGTGTACTTTCTATCTGTTATAAAGTTTTCATAAATATAACACCATGTGTGAAAGATGCCTTACAATACAACATGCTCAGGCCTTTCTAGAAACTCTTTCGGATTCTGATTGGAAAGATGCAGATATTTGCTAGTTAGAGCTCGATGAATCTTCTATGAAGGTATAACCTGGTATAACCGATGAAGAATTGATGAAAATAATTTAGATGCTGTTACGCCATTCGAATTGTGTGGTATAGTCGACGTCATTTAAACAAAAGATGCAATATGAAGACAAATTTCAGAAACAGGGTCCAAGGGCAAAGAAGGATTAAAGAAACTGAAAACCTTGTAGTAAAATGGAAAATAAATTGAAATTCTATAATCCAACAGAATTGGAAAAATCGGTACCAATATTGCATAAATTCTATAGAGTCATGATAGTTATCAATTGCACATTATTTAAAGATAAATGAACAAAACAGACAAAAAATAACCATGCAACAAGCCAGTGTTCCAATAATTTAACATCTCTAAAAATACCCTTAAATTTTTTTTGCCTAATTTTAAAATTTTACTGTATTTATATACTCTTAATTAATATAATAACTAAATTTCCTGTCATTTGGACTATTGTCTGTAAATTCCACGTTTAAACGGTTAAAGAATCGAGCACTACCCAGTTCATTAAATTTTAAACTACTAACATTATGTACATCGTGGTTAACATCTTTATAATTACCATCTCTGTACGATAATTATGATATCTCATTGTATATATTGCATTTGTATATCTAATATATTACAATTTAATATTTCCTACCATTTCAATCATGCAATTTATAACAAGATAAACTGATATATTAAAGAATCTTTCTCTAACCCTATTACAATGTAAAGTTGAATATAAATCAAAATCAAAATGATTCTATCCTCCCAAAAAAGTAATTCTCCCATTAAAGTAAAATTATTTTAACTATTATAAAAAAGAGTCTTTAAATAAGTCACAAAAATATTTTCTCGTTTTCTTGCGTTTTGGAATGCTATAAATTAAATTCAATTTTTCTCCAACTCTCTGAGATTCAGTTATTAAACGTTTGTACTATCTACATAGCCTCCAGTTTTCCTTACACGTTCTCTGTTTCTAGCCTCATTACCATAAAGTATTTAGACTTAACCTTTCTTTCGAGTTGCCGCAATCCCCTGGCTTTCACTGCAAAAATATAAACCCATACTTAAGCTGACCCTCAGCGAGAATAGGATTTACGATGCGAGGGGACAGGAAGAAATTGAAATTTGAATCGGTTTAGTTATTTCTTATAAAAGATGAAGCACGCCTTTATAAAAGATTCTGTTTTATACAAATTGAAATTGTAAAAGGTTAAATAAACACTTATAAAAATATTTTTAAAAAAATGTAAAACTAATAATTGTCTTCCAAAATTAATTTAATTTATTTGGAGGTAAAAACACGAAGCCAGAAGAAAACTAAATTTTTGTTACGAGCTATTAAATTTCAAGTTTGAAAGAGTTAATTTTAATACTTTTTAGTATTCTAGAATACAAGACACGTGAGTCAAAAAAGGTTTTAAAAATGACATTTGTAGTAACAATTATTTTATCCCAACATTTTTATAAATTTATATAATAATAAGAGATAATTCCCCATTTATAAACAATTTATATTTCACTTACATATATTTCAAACAGTATAAACACAAACATGCTTGTTACTTTTTAACTTTTATGTATTTATAGACTAGAATAGAATTTATGGGGGCAACAAAGAAGATTATTATATAGAGACTAGATGACCCGACAGACGTTGTCCTGTTTTAAATCTGGAAATCCAAAAATTATAAAATATTTTAAAATAAATTATAAATTGGACGGTTTTGATGGAAAAGTAAGGAAAAGTTATTTTAAAAATTTCAAGTAATAAAGAGGTAATTTTGTTAATTTTAATACTTTTTAGTATTGTAGCATACAGGACTCGTGCATCTAAAAATGTTTTAAAAATGATATTTGTAGTAACGATTATTTTACCTCATTTAGAATTTTTATAGATTTATATAAGATAATTCCCCATTCATAAACCATTTATATTTCACTTGCATATATTTCAAACAGTATAAATACAACCATGCTTGTTACTTTTTAACACTGATGTATGGATAGACTAGAATAGAATTTATGGGGAAAGCAGAGAAGAGTATTATATAGAGACTAAACGACTCGACTGACGTTTTTTGTTTTAAAGCTGGAAATCCAAACATTTTACTCTCTGTCTCTCTACATATATATACGAGAGTGTATGTGTGTGTTTATATATGTGAAAATACATGCATGTATATTTTGCCAGAGTGATAATTCACTATATTTATATGCGTGTATATATATAAATTATTTCACTCTAATTTCGCTTAAAAAATATCCTCTCTCTTATTCTATTTCCTTCAAATCTATTTTCCCTGCAACAAAATATCTTAATTAAAGGAGTGTACTCGACTTAAAATTCTTCCAACTCATTTCCCAAAGAATTTTATGCAATAGATGCAAATTTTCTATCCACTCACATCATCTCCCAGTTATCACCAGCAAATGGATCTGTTTTTCCCCTGATCTAACGGTTAAATTCGCTGACTATGTTTCTGTTTCTCTGGAAAATATTTCGTATTGTCTCGGTATGGAGTCGAAATCTGTTCCAGCATTTGTGTGCATTCTCTCTGTCGCTGACTAGTGAAGATGTCTTTTTCTAGTAGCTTTTAAATAAAATTTCCATTAGACTTGCGTGTCGTTCTCTTCAATGTGGTCGGACTGCATCTTACTTCATTACTGCTAGCTGATTAGGCATCTCCTTCCCCAGTAAGCTCGAGAAAGTAAAAATAATAGGGACTAGACCAGAAGAAATAATTTCCACTGTATTCCACTGTTCCATATATATATATATATATATATATATATATATATATATATATATATATATATATATATATATGTATATGTATATATATGTATATGTTTATGTATATATATGTATATATATATATATATATATATATATATATGTATATTTTTATGTATATATATATGTATATGTATATATATATATATATATGTGTGTATGTATATAAATATATATATATGTATTTATACATATATATATATATATATATATATATATATATATATATATATATATATATGTATATATATATGTATACATATATATGTATATTTTTTATGTATATATATGTATATATGTATATATATATATATATATATATATATATATATATATATATATATATATATATATATATATATGTATATATATATATATATATGTATATATATGTATATATATGTATATATATATGTATATATATATTATATATATATATATATGTATATATATATATATATATATATATATATATATATATATATATATATATATATATATATATATAATTTCAAAGTAATATCTACGATAAATGATTAAGAAGTACAATGATATATATTCACTGAAATACATGCTTAAATACTATTTTATTTTAATCATAATCCACAAAGTTGTCTTTCTCCTCAGCAGTTTAATCAAACTGGCTTATCATATAAATGTATATAACTTTTACTTAACTATTATTCAAAACAGTTTTAAAAAGGAACAATTAATATTTTAAGATTATTGGTTTTACTTTTATGATCAATTAATTTATACAAAGAGATGGATCTTTTACTAAGCGTCTTAAATTCATTTATAATGTGCTAAATGATATTTAATTACGCCAACATACTTATCCTATATTAAATCGACTTTTTAAAAATCTAACATGAGTTATTATTCTTGAACTAATATTTTACTTTGTAAATATTCATTAATGACATTAATAATAATCAACGCAATCATTAATTTTTCATTGCGAGGACAAATTATACTTGTAGCTTTCATATTTCGATAATTTACAATTGTTTACCACGTTAATGACACATAGTGGTGGATTCAGAATTTTCGAACTGAACTGTCACTAATTACTGGACAGTGACTAGACAGGAAATAATGATGGATGAGTTCGTCAGTTAGATGCAACTGTATTTCGATCAAATTTATTCCTAAGCTTAGTAAATGCAAAATAGAACTGCAAAATGAAATGAGTTAGCTAATTCGACACAGAATAAAGCTCACCATTCAATCATGTGTTTTAAATCGATGTGTGCTTAGATTCTCTAGGTATTTTTGCTTATATGTTTAGCTACTGAATTATTTTACAACGCATGTTATTTTCAAAATCTTTAATAGATTAATAAGCTGAATTTTACACTTAAATCCTGAAAGCAAATTTGTAAATGAAACTTAAGCCTATGAAAATTTCTATGAAAAGTCCAAGCTGAAAAAAAAATTTCGAACAAATTTGGGTTACTCTTGTAATATTTATTGTACTGAATTGAAATATGACAATAAAGCTGATCCATCAATCATTTGCTTTAAATCTACGTGTGCTTAAATTTCTAGGTATTTATGCTTATATATTTAGCTACTGAATTATTTTATAAAGCATATTATTTTCAAACTCTTTAATGTATTAATAAGCTGAATTTTACAGTTAAATCCTGAAAGCAAGTGTGTAAATGATACTTAAGCCTATGAAAATTTCTATGAAAAGTCAAAGCTGAAAAAAATTTCGAATGAATTTGGATTATTCTTGTAATATTTATTGGGCTGAATTGAAATATGTCAATAGAGCTGACCATTCAATCATTTGTTTTAAATCGATGTGTGCTTAGATTTCTAATCATATATGCTTATATATTTAGCTAATAATTATTTTACAATGCAAATTGTTTTCAAAATCATTAATATATTATTAGGCTGAATTTTACAATTAATTCCTTACAGGAAAAATGTAAATGAAACTTAAGCTTATGAAAGATTTTGAATAAATATTCCAAGTCAAAGGTGAAAATATTTTCGGACGAATTTGGGTTATTCCTGTAATATTTATAGTGTTGAATTGAAATATGTCGACAGAGATGACCATTCAATCATTTGCTTTAAAAAGATGTGTGCTTATATTTCTAGGTATTTATGCTTATATATTTAGCTATTATTTTACGAAGCATATTTTTTCAAATTATTTAATATATTAATAAGTTGAATTTTACAATTAAATCATGAAAACAAGTATGTGAATGAAACTTAAGCCTATGAAAATTTCTAAGAAAAGCGAAAGCTGAAAAAAAAATTTGAACGAATTTAGGTTACTCTTGAAATATTTATTTTGCTGAATTGAAATATGACAATAAAGCTGACCATTCAATCATTTGTTTTATATCGACGTGTGCTTAGGCATATATGGTTATATATTTAGCTAATAACTATTTTACAATGTAGATTTTTTTCAAAATCCTTAATATATTAATAAGCTGAATTTTACAGTTAATTCCTTAGAGGAAAAAGGTAAATAAAACTTAAACCTCTTAAAATTTTTGAATAAACATTCCAAGTCAAAGCTGAAAAAAATTTGAACGAATTTAGGTTACTCTTGAAATATTTATTTTGCTGAATTGAAATATGACAATAAAGCTGACCATTCAATCATTTGTTTTATATCAATGCGTGCTTAGATTTCTAGATATTTATACTTAAATACTTAGGTATGAAATTATTTTACAATGGAGATTTTTTTTTCAAAATCTTTAATATATTAATAAGCTACATGGTACAGTTAAATATTTAAAATAAAAAAGAATAGCTGAGTTCCTCATAATTGAAGCTGTAGTTTTTGAAAATTTCAGAATAAATATTCCACGCCAACACTGAAAAATATCTAGAATTAATTTGGGCTACGCTTGTAATTTATATTGGGCTGAACTGGAATGTGACAATAAAAAACAAAGTTCCTATGAATGTTTTACATTTTTACACGAAGTAGTTAAAAAACTAAATTTTTAACAAATTCAATGCCCCAATTAAACACATTTTAACGAAGCTATATTGCTATTAAAAGGCATAAATCTTACTGATTTTTTGTTCATATATATATAAGAAACACGGTGAGGATTCAAGCTATAACTACAAAATACATTTTAAACTTTTTAAATTTAAATAGTAAAATATTTTAGTCAAGAGCGTTATATACAACGAAGGTGAAATACATCCTTCTGCCATCTTTATAAGTAGCATTAGTCCTAATTTTAATAGTTTGTGAAAATTATTTCAAAATATGGACAACTTAAGTGTTTATACATCGAGTTTCTTTATGGGTCAGAAGCAAAAGGAAAAAAAAAGACATGTTTGTTGGATCTAGCATCTAAAAAAAATTGATTTTATTAAACCAAAACTAGTCATTTGAAAACCATTCATTTTGACTGGTTTGGTAAATCTGGAGTTAAATTTTTTTTAAGAGTTGCTTAAAAGATATATTCAGCAGTCAAAGGCAGACAAGGGAATGATCATCGAAATAAGTGTTCAAACAAGGTTGGACCCTAGAGTGAGACACAGAGAGGAAAATCTTTCCCAGAGAAACGGGCAGTTCAACAATAAATGTAACGCAGTTCAGGGGAAAAACTGAGCCATATGACAGAGACATCTGAAAGATGCAGGGATTGGACAGAAAATTTGCATCTGTTGCAGAAAAAGCTTTGAGAAATGGGAAGAATTTTAAGTCGAGGACATTTCTTTAATAAGATATTTTGTGGCTGAGAAAATAGATTTGAAGGAATAATAATGGGAATAAGAAAAAGTTTTAAGAGATATTAAAGTGAAATAATTTTGATATATATATATTACACACAATCTATCTATCTATCTATCTATCTATCTATCTATCTATCTATCTATCTTTCTATCTATCTATCTATCTATCTATCTATCTATCTATCTATCTATCTATATATATATATATATGTATATATATATGTATATATATATATAAATATGTATATATATATATATATATATATATATACATATACATATACATATATATATACATATATACATATTTGTATATATGTATATATATATATATGTATATATATACATATATATATATATATATATATATATATATATATATATATATATATATATATATATATATATATATATATATATATATATATATTATATATATATATATATATATATATATATATATATATATATATATATGTATATATATGTATATATATATATATATATATATATATATATATATATATATATATATATATATATATATATATATATATATGTGTGTGTGTGTGTGTGTGTGTGTGTATACTTGAAGAAAATAACGTATATTTTAATATCTATTTATAAATATATTGCATGCACTTTCAATAAGTCGATAAAGCACTTAAAAGACTTATGTCAGTCTGCCTAAGAATCTACACCGTCTATGTAACTATTAGACTACCTGAAATCCATTATTTATAATATATAAAAATGTTCCAAATATAACAATGGAATCAAAAAACGACAAAGATGTAGACAAAAGCTAATCGTTTGTAATAATTGTTATAAACAATGATAAAAGAGATCTTAACTTGATGAATATCTAAAAAGAGAATAAATAATCAGTGGCAAAGGATATCTAAAGGACTTCCTACACACTAATAATGGTACAGATTAATGTTAATAAATAATGTAACATAAAGTCACAGTTAATAATTCATTAAAAAGAAATATTTTCATTTGAATATAAATTATGCATCAGTACCCATTTAAAAATTAACTGATGTTCGAAACTTTACAAAGCATTATTAGAGCAGATAGGTACTGTCTTTCCTTATAAAACGATAAAAATTATACAGAAAATATAATGAAGTGTATTATAGGAATTCTTATAATCAATTAAAATTAATTCATATAAAGAATTGCATGTCAAAGGTATGAATAAAATGCACCTATGCATTCTTATATTGTTCTCGTACCACGTTTTTCTACTCTTAAATATCCGTTGAAGGAAATTATCTAGCTTCCATATCTAACTATATATATATTTGTAAAAGGAGAAAATTCTAAAGTGGAATAATAAGATTCTAAAGTAAAAACTGTATCAAAAGAGAATTCTACCAAAATTCTTTGTTGAAAAAAAAACCGAACTTGTATTATTATTAATATTATTTATGCACGTAACTAAACTGAATGTTTTAATTTCGATAATTATATCACATCTCTTACTGTAAAACAAAATGTGATATATTGTTTTAAGAAGAATAAGTCTCCATGTATATTAAATTTCTTACCTCTTATTGGTAGAATTTTAAAGATAAGCTAGTCTTACAGTAATGTTTCACTGTTTCATGTTATATTTTATTTTATATTTGAATAAAATTATAAAAGTTCTTGAAACCATGTGAATATTTTCAACATATTTTAATGTCTATCAATGGTTTGGTTTTGGAGCGCTAAGGTCTACTTTTTGCAACACGAGGGCTAATGAGACCGGGACCTACTGCTTAAAGCCGATTCCGAACGGCTACGAACATCCATGCCATAGTGGGATTCGAACCCACAAACTTGGGTTCCGAAGGCCAGAACCCTAACCATTCGGCCATCGTTCGGCTCTATCAATGGAAGTTAACATTTTTTAAAATATTAAACTAAAAGCACTATGCACAACGCTAAAATGTATTGGGATTTTGTAGAACAATGTACAAAAAGTTCTTAAAACCATGTAAATGTTTTCAATATATTTTAATCATTATCAATGAAAGTTCACACTTTTAAAATATTAAGCTAAAAGTTTTATGAACAATGCTAAAATTCATTGGGACATTGTTACACAATATACAAAGATCTTAAAACCATGTGACTATTTTTAACATATTTTTATCTTCATCAAGGAAAGTTGACACTTTTAAAGTATCAAACTAAAAGTATTTTGTGCAATGCTAAAATTCATTATGACATTACTAGACAATACACATTTATAATACATTAATTTCCGTGTGGTCAAATGCACAAGTTTTTTAGAAAATGTAACCTGCTTGTATAGATTTTATCACTTGGTAACACATTTGGTGAATTTGGAGACAGAATCCTCATATTTCCAGAAATTTAAAAGATTTTATCACATTGACCATAGCTGACTGTCTGGGTTTGCAGTCGTATGAAAATACTCTGTTACAATGTAGACTTTTACTCGAGAATTAGTCACGTGAAACAATTGTCAATGCCTAAATTTGTCTAATTTTTTTTAGATTTTAATTTTGTTTCATGCTTATTTGAAAATATGATACTTCTTCCAATAACGATATTTTTCATGATAAACTAATCATAAACTTTCAAAAATTTAAGACGTCTAGGAGTAAATTACTAATTTCCTTTTATTTTGCGTCATATATTAGGGCTTTATGCCACTAGTGCGTTCGCATTGACACTTCATGCGACTCTTTTGAGCTACAGTTGGGTGAAATGCATATGAAATAGGGTTATTTTTCAACTTTGACTTTTTCTATATGAGAAATGTCGAACCAGTTAAATGACAGCAGCCAGAGACTAGAATCGTGAGTTAGCAGATATCAAGATGGCCACTGTATCATGTATGACCGATTGGTGCACTGAGTTGGAGATAATTTATATTGCAGAAATAGTGAAAAAAATGACATGTCAGGGATACAAATGTTGGGTTGATGCATAATATTCCAGTAGATAAGACCATAAAATGTCAGTCCCCTTTCTTTTCTTTACTTTCAGGTAATATTCGTATATAATCACAGATGTCTGTTTGGGATTTTACGCCAATGAGGAAAGGGGATTCTGAACTGACTACTTCAACAGAATAATAACCCTATACCGTGCAAAATTCGTCGGAGTGGCATAGTGAAATATTTGTCTGTTTATAAAAATATCTAGAAAGAACAAAATATTTAAATATCAACTAAGATTTTGTGGACATTGCTATGAAAATTGTACATAGAAAGTTTTGAAATTTACGAATCCTACGTAGAATTTCACTTGTCTGAATCACAAAACAGTTGTCAGTATCATTGTCTAGTGTGATAAAGACTTAAGTAGGCTGTATATCCAGTATTTTTCAACATGAACTAGAATTTCCAGAAAATTTTAAAATGCTTCATCATATACGAAATATTTCATTTACAATTCATCTTTTAAATATTATAATATTTAATTGTCAAACAGTAACAGTTTTTTAATAATTCTACTGAAATTCTCCCGTTTTGTAAAAGGATGCATTCTTAAAAGTTTTCATTTTTTTAACAAATAATAATCTTTAACCAAAAAGATTTCATTTTGTAATATAACTATACTAAAACAGTACTAATACCTTTCGTGAAATATCAGTATTGTGTATCAATATGTCTGAATTGCTGATATTTTTAACGATATTATAATGAAAATGTTCATAGCAATAATTTTTACAATAATAGACAAGTCTATAACTTTGTTTTTTGATCCCGTTTACTAAAAATACTTCATTTTAAATTTAGTACATAAAACTTTGAAGTTAAACGTCCTTGAAATTTTGGAACATGAAAACCTCTTGAAAAAATCTAGTCGGGGATATATAATATATATATATATATATATATATATATATATATATATATATATATATATATATATATTATTCAGTCGCGTCTTAGAAAACAAATGATGACGACAATAGCATACTTAAACGAAGAAATCAAAGTAGCAAGCAAAATAAAATATCTCTGAAATATGAGTCATAAAACTATTTTAGATTTCTTTACCCAGAAGTTGTTATCAAGTTAAAAAAAACTTTTTTAAGTCTTCAATTTCAAGACGATGCAAAGTAAAAAGAACCATACATTGTCAGACATGCCTTGTTATTCTGTCCTTTTAAAATAATTCATTTCTCCATAACTGCAAACAAAATCTCGACGTATTTTATTTTTTGATGCCTCTGGAAATATCTTCATCGTTATTTTATTTCAACTGTAAGCGTTTACATTCTCCTCCATGCATCAAATCGTGAAATATTTTTATCTGCCTTTCCACTTTCTCAAAAAAAAATACTTTCAATAAAATAAACAATGCTCTAGATGAATGACCAGGAAGATATTATTGTGGTTACGAAATCATGTATCACAACTGAAAAATTTCAAATCCTCGAAAGGAAGCATTCATGTGTAAATACGTCGTAAATTCTGGATATGTCATCTAACCCCTTCGAACTTCTGTTGGAAAGCGATCTGTTTTCAGAGATTTGAGAGAAAGAGTGAAAGTCCGTCTGTCTATTATAAAATCGCCATATGGAATATGTTTACTCTGGCGATGTTGTATATTACACCCCATTAGCATAATGATGCTTATGTTCCTGTTGAAGAGAAGTTTTACTCTTCTTTCTACCCATAACAGTTATCCGGTACTTGCACTGACCCCTGCGAGGGAATGTATAGAAGAATAAAACATATTAGATTTCGGTAAGAACTTTACATGGCTCTTACTGACTTTAGTTCTAAAAATTGCAAATTATCAACTTCTTACCTGACGTGGTATTTTATGTGCATTTTTTACGCAAAAGAAAAAATAATATAGAATTAAAAAATAAAAAATTACAATTGACTTCAATTTAATATAAAAATTGTGTTTCAAAGTTATTTTACGAATTGGTGAATTTTTACTTTTTCCACTTGATATACACTGAATGAAAAAGTGCTTTACTTTTAAATCCCAATTAAACGAAAATCCTTACCGGTTATGGAATGATATTGTCATATTTTCTGTGTACGGAATAGCTAGTACAAATAAGATTTTTTAGAAATATAATTCAATTAATGTAATTATGTTATAAAAATTAAATATATTTTAAACTGAATTATTAAAAAT
>CM063511.1:139030031-139062531 GCA_032207245.1 Pardosa pseudoannulata | reverse complement strand
AGTTTATTCTATATTTAATTTTTTTTCAATGAATTTTTTAAAGAATCAAACATTTAAAATTAATCTTTTGTTTAGGCTTCTTAAAAACTTTTACTTAATTTTAAAAAAATATGCAATTAGTATGGATAAATTATAAAAATATATAAAATTTGTGTTTAAACCTCTTAAAAGTTTTTAGATATATTTAAAATATCATGCAACTAGTGTGGATATATTATAAAAATACATTAATAAATTGAAAAAAATGATAATTTCACATTTTGTCTGCTTGGGCATAGTAATTAAATTAATATTTTAAGTAATATTTAAAAAAAAAAAGATTATTTTATATTTAATTTTTTTTTCGATGGGGGGGGGCGGACCCTGTACCCTTAAAATTTTTAAAGAATCCCACATTATAAATTAATCTTTTGCTTAGGCTTCTTAAACAATTTTACTTATTTTTAAGAAAATCATTCAACTAGTCTGGATAATTTATAAAAATATATAAAATTTGTATTTAAACCTCTTAAAATTTTTTAGCTATATTTAAAAAAACATGCAATTAGTGTGGTTATATTATAAAAATACATTAAAATAATAAATTGAAAAAAATACTAGTTTCAAATGTTATCTTGTTGGGCATAATAATTAGATCAATATTTTAAGTGATATTTTTTTAAAAGTTTACTCTATATTTAATTTTTTTTCAATGAACTTTTAAAGAATCAAACATTTAAAATTAATCTTTTGTTTAGGATTCTTAAAAACTTTTACTTAATTAAAAAAATTATGCAATTAGTCTGGATAAATTATAAAAATATATAAAATTTGTGTTTAAACCTCTTAAAAATTTTTAGATATATTTAAAAAATCATGCAACTAGTGTGTAAATATTATAAAAGTACATTAATAAATTGAAAAAAAGGATAATTTCACATTTTGTCTGCTTGGGCATAGTAATTAAAATAATATTTTAAGAAATATTTAAAAAAAAGATTATTTTATATTTAATTTTTTTTTCGATATGGGGGACCCTGTACCCTTAAAATTTTTAAAGAATCCCACATTATAAATTAATCTTTTGCTTAGGCTTCTTAAACAATTTTACTTATTTTTAAGAAAATCATTCAACTAGTCTGGATAATTTATAAAAATGTATAAAATTTGTATTTAAACCTCTTAAAATTTTTTAGCTATATTTAAAAAAACATGCAATTAGTGTGGTTATATTATAAAAATACATTAAAATAATAAATTGAAAAAAATACTAGTTTCAAATGTTATCTTGTTGGGCATAATAATTAGATCAATATTTTAAGTGATATTTTTTTAAAAGTTTACTCTATATTTAATTTTTTTTTCAATGAATTTTTTAAAGAATCAAACATTTAAAATTAATCTTTTGTTTAGGCTTCTTAAAAACTTTTACTTAATTAAAAAAAAATTATGCAATTAGTCTGGATAAATTATAAAATTATATAAAAATTTGTGTTTAAACCTCTTAAAAATTTTCAGTTATATTTAAAAAAATCATACAACTAGTCTGGATAAATTATAAAAGTATATAAAAATTTGTGTTTAAACCTCTTAAAAATTTTCAGTTTTACTTAAAAAAATCATACAACTAGTCTGGATAAATTATAAAAGTATATAAAAATTTGTGTTTAAACCTCTTAAAAATTTTTAGTTATATTTAAAAAAAATCATGCAGCTAGTCTGGATAAATTATAAAAGTATATAAAAATTTGTGTTTATACCTCGTAAAAATTTTTAGTTATATTTTTTTTTAAATCATGCAATTAGTGTGGATATATTATAAAAATACATGAAAATAATAACATCTTTTAAACTAGTAGTTTACCGATGAAATATATTTAAAGTGACTTTTTTGCTACAGTTACAGTAATACTCAACATTTTGCTTTTAGGATGAATTATTTTGAACATGCTGTAATTCAGACTAAACGTCACGAAGTTATTTCAGTAGAATTCTGAACAAGATTCTCTTCTGTGCATTTCAGTAGAGACAAATACGTGACCTCTTACGAGTTCTGAAAATTATCGAGCACAGATGGTCGTGACGAAGCTGAGCCGGTCTTATGGCTTTATAGAAATTATGAGGACTCATTTTCATAAATGAATTCAATACTATGTGTCCTCGATACACTCACGCTGACATTTCAGTTTTAAATTAAAAAAAAAAAAGAATCTACATAAAATATTCACCGCTCTTTAAGAGAAAAAAACTGTTTCTAAATATTTAAAATTTTTAAGTAATGTGGATTTTTACTTTGAACTATAATTTTTAATTCGAAAAAAGTTATTTCCACTTTATCGGTTTTATAGTTTGAAATATTATAACTGCAATGCTTTCAACTGCATGATTTTCATATTTAGAGACGTATTTAAATAAGACACATTATTATCTAAAACTAAATACTTCTAACATTTACATTTTTTTCAGAGTATATTCTTAAATAGGAGATTCTATATTTTGTGTATGCATTTATATGTAAATATACCTACAAAATTATCTGTATTTAATCACCTATATTTAAGTACATCAATTCATTGGCACCTACTATATCTATCTATGTAAATTTATACATATCTACCTATGTATATATATGCATATATATATATATATATATATATATATATATATATATATATATATATATATATATATATATATATATATATATATATATATATATATATATATATATCTTTATTTATCTCTATATATAAATATCAGAAGCATTCGATAAGGTATTACGAAAGCAATAAATATTTCAAAAAGAAGACTTTTTGTGTTTTAGACCTCTATGAAATTTCAATAAAGATTAGATTTCACATATTTTTCATTTTCGAATATTATCTCTCTCTCTCTCTCTCTCTCTCTCTCTCTCTATATATATATATATATATATATATATATATATATATATATATATATATATATATATATATATATATATATATATATATATATATATATATATATATATATATATATATATATATATGTGTGTGTGTGTGTGTGTGTGTATATATATATGTATATGTATATCTATTTATCTATTTCTCTGAATGTTTAAATATATCTTTATTTACCTATGTATATAAATAGCGAAAGCATTTGATAATATATTACGAAAACAATAGAAATTTTAAAAATAAGACATTTTGTGTTTAAAAAGTCTATGATATTTCTATAAAGAATATATTTCACTTATTTTTCATTTCCGAGTGTATTAGGTTGGAGAAACTGTTGGTTTATATTCTATAAGTTTCAGTTTCATAAACTTTAGAGGGAAAGGAAAAAGTATTGTAATATAAGAAATTATTAATTATTTTAAAAGTAACTACTTTTAAATTATTCCAGTAGGCATCTTCTCTAAGCCTAATAAGTATACTTTTATTTATGAAATACCTTTTAACTTTTGTTATAAAAATTGTCTCTTAACTCAAGAATGCGGTTATAATGTAAAGAAACAGCAGTAAGAACAAAAATTAGTCTTTTATCGTTTAAATTCGTCTATAACAGTTTTTTCCAGAATAGATTATTTATAAAGAATATTTTGTATTTTCAAATATATTAACTTGAAGTAACTTTTGTTTTATATATTACTAGATGATGTTCGGTAAATATTAGAGAGAAAAGTCAGATAGAAGTTAACGTGGAGTGTTTGAAGTATTCATGAAATAGAAAAGAGCTTATTTCGAAAAAATTTTTAAAGTAATTAATTATTATTTTATTACATTTTTTGGTAAAATTTATATTTTTTAGTGGGTGAAAGTATTATATTTTGTATCTAATGTTTAGAGACATATTGTATGATTAATTAAAATAGAAACATTGAATATCCTCTCAAATTTCGTCCATTTGAAAATTCACTGTTCCCTTAAAATATTCTTTTATATAGTTTTGAAACTATAATTTTGTCATTTGTGATGGAGATTCCGAAGAGAGAATGACGGTCTTTCGACGATAAATCAGACACGTCAACCATCAAATATTTTTTTGTCTATATGAAATTCCATTGTACAGAATGTTTGAAATTAAGGCTTAAAATTCAGGAAAAATTTTGCAATATTTATTGTTGATATGTGGATAAATAAATGATAATAAATTAGTAAATAAAATACATAAATAATTTTATTTTATATTTTTCATGTCTCAGGCATAAATATTTTATGAATAATTATCTAATAATTATTTGAAATTTTGTGTGATTAAGGAAAATAGAAACACAAAATATTCCCTCAAATTTCGTCCATTTGAAAGTTCACTCTTCCCTTAAAATAGGCTTTTATATAGTTTTGAATATTAGACTATAAAATATTCCAAAGATATAGGATCTTTTATAAATTATATATACTCTCTAAAAACTGAGGGAAAACATAGCAATACCTCTGATGAGAAATCAGATGTTTCTCTATCAAATTTAATGATGTTATTTCCATTCTCAATATGATACAGCCTCACGTGCTTTGGCAGTAGTGAACCTTCCGTTCACTCTCGAAAGCATATCGCATGAAACACAGACAGCAATTTTGAAAATCCCATTCTGCACTGGACAGCCATTAATTACGGCCGTCCAGTAGCCCACGACGAGTGATAGCTGCGAATGATGGATGAGTTCTGTTATGGAAAAGGGAAACACACCGGATAATAGTGGGACTTCATTAGTTGGGGAAAAAGGAAAGGGTGATTCGAAAAATGGGGAAAACTATAATTTTGTCATTTGTGACGGAGATTCCGAAGAGAGAATGACGGTCGTTCGACGATAAATCAGATACGTCGCCCATCAAATATTTTTTTGTCTATATGAAATTCCATCGTACAGAATGTTTGAAATTAAGACTTAAAATTCAGGAAAAATGTTGTAATGTTTATTGTTGACCAGTGGATAAATAAATGATAATAAATTGGCAGATAAAATAAATAAATAATTTTCTTTTATATTTTGTATGCCTCCTACAAAAATATTTTAGGAATAATTATCTAATAATTATTTAGGGAAAAATAATTCTAAATAAATAATTAAAATTTGAAATTGATTATTACATGATTACTATAAGAGTCTGTTTATATTTTAAATTTATAAATTAAATTCTGCTTTCTAATACATAAATAGGAAATGAGCAAATATATTTATTTCTAGAATTAAAAAACTTATCTTGAAAATTTCCAATTTATTCTTGAGGTTAAGATAACTGATAATGTTATTTTTATCCATTAAAAATCATTTTTCCCTTTGATATTTTCTTAATAGTCATTTAGTTCCTTTGAATTTTAAATCCAACTGTAAAACATAAATATTAAAAAAAAAACAATTCTAAACGAATGATTAAGTTTTGAAAATATAAACTACTATTATAAAAGGAAATTCATACCCCCAGATAAGATTTAATAGCTTGTTATTAGCTTTAAAAATAGAAAAAAAATACTGTTTTTATACTTAGAATGTAAAATTTTTATTTTAAAAAATTGCAATTGATTTTTACCTCTAGAATTACGAAAAGTGTCATTATTATGTCATCTGATTTTTTATATGGTTCTTCATAGTCTTTGGTAGTACAGAATATTTTAAATTGTAGCATAAAATCAAGATAGAAATGTATATACTTAGAATTTAAAGTTTTTATTTTAAAAAAAGCAATTTATTTTTACCACAAGAATTACGAAAAGTGCCATTATGATGTCATCTGGTTCTTCAGATTCTTTGGTAATACAGAATATTAAAAATTGTAGCATAAAATCAAGATATAAATTATAAAAACTAAAACTTTGTATTGTCTATTGTCTATAGGTAGATAAAAAATAATTGAATTAAATTATTCTTATTTGTATGGTGTTAGGTATAAATATTTTTGAAAAACTACTCTTAGCCAATGATTAAATTTTCAAAATATAAACTAATATTATGGTAAGATTGTTTTGTTAACTAAGATTAAAATATTTGTTATAAATAGACATAAATAAACATAAAAAGATATATATTTATTTGAAGAAAACAGAGGTAACATTTATAATCTTATTATTTATTTTTAGCATTAAAAATATTGAACGAATTATTTTCATTCTTTATAAGCTAAAGCATTTATATTTAAAATAAAATTTAGTTTTACCTACTTAAAGTTTCTGAAATTTATTTACCTACTCTTTAAGCTTAATTAAACATGTATACCTGAACACATTGTTTTCTGAATACACAGATAAAAGTGATTTCTTTCAGAAAAAATTAAATAGAAAGATTACTAAAGTTATAATGAACATTTTTCTAAACATAGATATTGTTATAAGAACTCTTGTAGTGCTGAAAATCCATGAATTTATTTCCTTACCTGATTTGTATTCATTAGATTTATTAAATTTTCTATAGTGTGAGAATTTATGTAAATATTCATATTTTTAATGATTTCTTTATATAATTATGCTTTATAATATCAAAGCAGTACAGTGGAACCACATTTGAATTCTAACGATTACTTGTTGTTTATATTGAAACTTGTGTACAATGGTTCAGTTGATAATAATATACTTGTCTGTATTTTTTTTTGGTCCTGTTGACTCTTTTATCTACAAAATATATTTCTTATCGAGCCAATGCAAAGTCATGAAGATGTTTTGTGTTACAAATGTTTATATTTTAATCTAATTAAAATTAATTAAATCCGTAAATATAATCCAAGATATGATGTAGACACCCCGTATGTAAATATTGAATGTTCAAATATACAGTATGTCTATCATAATAACTTATCTGTAATATTAATTTCACATTTCCCTAGAGTTATAATATAAGACCTTATGACGAAGTTATTGTGACATCTCATATAATAGACAAATTTTAAATTTTAGGTCCTGTAATTTTTTTCTTTATTACCATATTCTATTATACAGTTTTCCTTCGCCACATCGCACTTTATGTTTTGCGACTTCAGTGATTCGCGGGTTTTCCCAAATTATTCATTAAAAAATAAAAATGAAAAATACAAACACATCGGCAACCACATTGCAAAAAGGAGCGTTGTCTCATGTTGATGCGTGAGAGGGAAAGATCCCTGCATGTCAAATAAAGAGATGAGTTGATTCAGAGTATATACTCTTGAGATGACAAAGTCTGCAAGTGAGGAAGAAAATGAAGAGGAAGACGAAGAACAAACTGAAAAGCGTGGCCTTACGAAGAATATGTAACAATTGTGTGACATGGAAAGAATTTGCAAAAGTCATTGACGCCAAAATGTTCAAGCTGTCAAGTTCAGCAATCGCGTTGACGGGGCTATGTCCTTGTACAGGGTAATTTTGAAGGAAAAGGAAAAAAAGGACAACAACTGCCCATCATCATATTTCTCTCCAAGGTAAAGCCCCCTGGCTCTACCGTCAGCTCCTCCAGCAGAAGAGTCTCCGAGTGAGCCTAAAACTTCTACGAGTCAAGTGAGAGCCTCTCCTCCACCACCAACACAAGACTCTTCACCTCTCTCAGAAAGCAATGTTGATTAATGTTTATTAATCATAAGGTTTTGTAATGAACCTTATTAATTAGCACTGACACATACATATACTGCTGCAATTTTTGAATTACATTTGTAAAGTATGAATACTTTTTACTTATTTAAAACATTCGTGTAAATGTATACATGAAAATTCCTAAGGGCAAATCATACTTCGTGGTTTTTCAGCTTTCGAGGAAGGTTCTGGTCCCCATTAACCTTGAAAAACGAGGGATCCCTGTAAAATATCTCACACTGTAATAGTATTTATAACATAAACATCTTAATTCTAGTGTTAAACTGTTAATTATTAAAGAACTTTTCAAAATCATTTAATATTTTACTGTTATGTCTTCATTTATAACATGTGCGCAAATAAAAATTGGCTTCACTTTCTTAAATTTCATAAATGCAAACTTAAAAATAATTTTTCAGAAAATTTTTAATTTAAAAATAACTCAAGTGAGAATAGAAATATATGAATAAATAATATACATATTATTGTCTTTATCAAGCATCATATTGCTGAATCGGTTTGTGCTACAAAAAAATACCAAGTTTTAAACAACTTGAAAAATCCAGATGCGGACTATTTAATTTAAATTTATCATGGCCCTTTGAAACAGGTCAGGGGAGAAATACAGTTTATGACATAAAAGTTCTTTTTACATTCTGATAAAACTACCTTCCTTATCTACGTATGAAAAATTCTTTGCAAGTTAGTGGTAATTCCCGATTGGGTTATAGGCATATTTACCAACTTAGACAGCAATTAGCGATACTTTTAACTGCAAAATCAAGACTTCCCCTGATTTGGGCCCAACACTTTTCGATTCAGTGGGTTGTTCCGAAAGTGCTGTACTAAGTTTGGAACTCTTTGAGCCTGTCGCACCAAACTTGTTTCGGTTTTTCGAACTCTCAGTAGGCAACAAGTGTTTTATCTCTTGTAAACATCCTCTCCATCAACAGTCTCCGAGTAGGGTGTTACAAAGTTTGTCAAAGGTGTTTATTTTTGAGAGACCATCTTACCATGTCTTATATGTGAAGAATATTATGTATATGGTAATTTTTATGTGGATATATAATGGCTTAACAAGGATGAGCTTTATAAATATGCAATTAATTTCAATATAGAGATTTTATATTTTATAAAGTTGTCTGTTTAAGTTCTAGAAAATTGAATAGAAAATTTTACGTTTGGCACAATATAACAAGATTACTATTGGACTACATGTTTATTTTTGAACCACCATCATTGCATGCATTATTCGTGAAGAATACTGTGTAGCTATTTTTAGTGGGTATACAATGGTTTAACAAAAATTAACTTTATTAATATATAATTTTTTAACGTAAAGTTAAGATTTTATGTTACATAAAGTTGCCTGTTTAAATTCTAGAAAATTGAAAATAATTAATATAAATTAGGATTGATATATTAACAAGATTTCTATTGGACTACATTTAATTTAGCCAGATGTCTACTATTGACAATTACAAGGACATTAAGGAATACTTATAAGTAATGTGTAAAGTAAAATTTAATATGTTGGAATTACTTAACCCTGTTTAAAAAAATTGAAAGTGAAATTAACTAGTATAACAAAGCAGTAAGATAAATATAAGCATAGTAAGATAATAAATATAGGTATAGTAAGACAAATATAATTATAGTAAGATAAGAAATATAGTGAGATAAGTTGTCTGTTTAAATTCTAGAAATTGAATAGGGCATTTTACGATTGACACAATAACAAGATTATTATTGGACTACATGTTTATTTTTGAACCACCATCATTGCAGGCATTATTCTTGAAGAATACTGTGTAGCTTTTTTTAGAGGGTATACATTGGTTTAACAAAAATTAATATATAACTTCATTAATTCATTAATAACTTCATTAATATATAACTATTTTAACATAAAAGTTAAGATTTTATATTACATAAAGTTGCCTGTTTAAATTCTAGAAAATTGAAAATAATTAATATAAATTAGGATTGATATATTAACAATATTTCTTTTGGACTACATTTAGTTTAGCCAGTTGTCTACTATTAACAATTACAAGGACATTAAGGAATACTTATAAGTAATGTGTAAAGTAAGCTTTAATATGTTGGAATTACTTAACCCTGTTTAAAAAAATTGAAAGTGAAATTACCTAGTATAACAAAGCAGTAAGATAAATATAAGTATAGTAAGATAATAAAATAAATAGAGGTATAGTAAGATAAATATAATTATAGTAAGATAAGAAATATAATGAGATAAGTTGTCTGTTTAAATTCTAGAAATTGAATAGGACATTTTACGATTGGCACAATAACAGGATTACTATTAGACATGTTTATTTTTGAACCACCATCATTGCATCCATTATTCATGAAGAAAAGTGTGTAGTTATTTTTAGTGGGTATATAAGGGTTTAACAAAAATTAACTTTATTAATATATAATTTTTTAACGTAAAGTTAAGATTTTATGTTACATAAAGTTGCCTGTTTAAATTCTAGAAAATTGAAAATAATTAATATAAATTAGGATTGATATATTAACAAGATTTCTATTGGACTACATTTAATTTAGCCAGATGTCTACTATTGACAATTACAAGGACATTAAGGAATACTTATAAGTAATGTGTAAAGTAAAATTTAATATGTTGGAATTACTTACCACTGTTTAAAAAATTGAAAGTGAAATTAACTAGTATAACAAAGCAGTAAGATAAATATAAGTAAGATAATAAATATATGTATAGTAAGATAAATATAATTATAGTAAGATAAGAAATATAATGAGATAAATTGTCTGTTTAAATTCTAGAAATTGAATAGGACATTTTACGATTGACACAATAACAGGATTACTATTAGACATGTTTATTTTTGAACCACCATCATTGCATGCATTATTCGTGAAGAATACTGTGTAGCTATTTTTAGTGGGTATACAATGGTTTAACAAAAATTAACTTTATTAATATATAATTTTTTAACGTAAAGTTAAGATTTTATGTTACATAAAGTTACCTGTTTGAATTCTAGAGAATTGAAAATAATTAATATAAATTAGGATTGATATATTAACAAGATTTCTATTGGACTACATTTAATTTAGCCAGATGTCTACTATTGACAATTACAAGGACATTAAGGAATACTTATAAGTAATGTGTAAAGTAAGCTTTAATATGTTGGAATTACTTACCCCTGTTTAAAAAATTGAAAGTGAAATTACCTAGTATAACAAAGCAGTAAGATACATATAAGTATAGTAAGATAATAAAATAAATAGAGGTATAGTAAGGTAAATATAATTATAGTAAGATAAGAAATATAATAAGATAAATTGTCTGTTTAAATTCTAGAAATTGAATAGGACATTTTACGATTGACACAATAACAGGATTACTATTAGACATGTTTATTTTTGAACCACCATCATTACATCCATTATTCATAAAGAAAAGTGTGTAGTTATTTTTAATGGGTATATAAGGGTTTAACAAAAATTAACTTTATAAATATATAATTATTTTTAATCTAAAAATTAAGATTTTATGTTACATAAAGTTGTCTGTTTAAATTTTAGAAAATTGAAAATTATTATTATAAATTACGATTGATATATTAACACATTGTGTGCGGGTACATTTTGCAGCGGAATTGCACCGGGAGCGGGCGTTTTGCGCGTAAAATTAGTTATTCAGTTAAATCTCAATAGATTGAAAATTATTTAATATTTTAACCAACTTTTCGTATTTTATATTGAAATATATAAACAAATATATAAATTTATATATATATATAATATATATATATATATATATATATATATATATATATATATATATATATTATATATATATATATATATATATATACATATATATAAATACAAATATACATATAAATATATTTATATATAATATCATTTTCGCAAGGATAGATAAAAATTTAATTTTAAATCATCGACTGATGTAAAAACTAATTTTTATTTGTCTAAATTTTTCCAGAAGTTATGTAGCAGACAAGAACATTCGGCTTCCTGTATATACCGTTATTTTTCTACACACAAACAAACCATGTTGTTACACTAAGCTGTCCTAGTTCTTGACCCTCGCGCAAGTATCAATCGTCAGAAAACGTACTAGTAGTTGTCCCACGCTCAAGTATCAATCGTAAGAAGCCGAACGATGGCCGAATGGTAGAGCGCTGCTCTTCGGAACTGGAGTTCGCGGGTTCGAATCCCGCTGCTGGCATGGATGTTTGTAACCGCTCGGAATCGGCGTCCCGGTCTCATTAGCCCTCGTGTGCAAAACAGTAGATCGTAGCACTCCTAACTAACCAACCAACCAACCAATCATCAGAAAATGTACTAGTAGTGTACCGCATACAATGTGTTAACAAGATTGCTATTGGACTACAATTAGTTTAGACAGAGGTCTACTATGGAGAATTACAAGGATGTTAAGGAATACTTGTAAATAATGTATAAACTAAAATTTAATATGTTTGAATTACCTAACCCTGTTTAAAAAACTGAAACCGAAATTAACTAGTATAAAAACGCAGTGAGATAAATATAACAACCTTTTTTAATCCAACAGGCTTAACTAAATACGATACCCCTCGAATAAAATTTCCATTGATTCGAATGTTTAACAAAGCAAAACAAATTAAAATTATTTTTCCAGCATTTACTCAAATACTACGCAGCAACTAAACTAATTATTAACTATTGTAGGCAATATATACTATTAGTGTTATCTGTAGCGAAATTCAAATTTATTCTGTTTTGAATGATTGTTTGACATTTCAAAATATCTAGTCTTAAATAATTGACAAATATAAAAGGATCTTTTTTGTTTATGTAAATTTGAAAACTTGATTAAATATCTTCTGCATCAACAAGGATATTTCTTTACTGATACAAAGTTATATTTCCCTTCAGACCCCTACTAGTATGGTTTAACCATTATCTAGATTAGTAAACGCTCTTCTAATTTGAAACATATTATTTCTCATATTTAAGTAGTATGATTACATGAAAATAAATTTTCAACTGAATTTCAAATTCATTAAAGCTCGTTATATACCTAAGCCTCAAATGTCACAAATTGAGTTCATTTTCGACAACAAGTACAAGGAAAAGATCAAAATGTTAATGTTGATTTGTTAAAGTGATTTTAGGAGTAAAATATACACTCAAGAGCCAAAACATTATAACCACCCCTACATTTTGCAATGAACTTGCCTGGGTGACGTGGAAGGCACGTGATCAGGTGGAAGTGGTATTTAACTGCTGCTGAAGAGTCTGAAGAATCATGGGTCAAATGCTAAGATTGCCATTGGTGCTCAGCTCAAATTTGATTGGCTTAATTTTTCTCGTTTGGATCGCCAATTTTCTTCATCGTTTTTTCAACTGTGCCGAATGCACTTGATTTAATTTCTTTCCCTTGGAAAAAAAATAAAAATAAAAATAAAAATAAAAATAATAATAATAATAATAATAATTATCTCATTATATTAAACTCTTTTTTGTTAACCTAACTGTACTTCTGCTAATTTCATATGTGCTCTAGAAGATGTATCATGTTACTTACTCATCTCCAGCACACTTTTCTCTTCTTTATTTTTACTGTTTCTCAGTCTAAACTCAAGCACCCCCTCCCATATTGTATTTACTGTATTTTTTCATGTTCGAGCCAAATCATCCATATGTTGTTTTGCCAAATTCCCACGTAGTACAGAACTAGAGGGCTTGGCCCAGGCAGTTCTGTTCCAATACCATCCTGTGGTCCTGTGGTCCTGTGAAGAATCATTCTTTCACTTACTCCTGTGTGTGATGGGAAAGGCTACGCATCTAAGCGATTTTGATAGAGTACAAATTGTAATGGGTCGAAGACTCGGAACAAGTATTTCCGAAACTGCAAGACTCGTGGGTTGTTGGCTATCTACATTTGTTAGTACTTATGCAAAGTGGATTAATGACGGTGAAACCAGCAGTAGACGACATGGTGTTGAACGTCCACACGCTATGAAAGAAAAAGGAAAACCGGATCTTAATCCGATAGAACACATTTGGGATGTCATGGGACGGCAGCTCAGAGTTCACAGACCACCCATTCGCAATATCTCGGATTTGCATAACCGTTGCTTAAACATCTGGTACAATCTGTCTCCGGCCATCTACCGAGGAATTGTCGCATCCATGCCCAGGCGCTTTGAACCTATGTTGCGTGCCAAAGGTGGGCCACCTCGTTACTGACAAGTGGTCAAAATGTTTTGGCTCTTGAGTGAATAATTTATATCTGATTTATGTCTATTTACTAATTTTTTTTAAATACCATATGGCAAAATGTATAAATTTTAAGTATAATATAGATCGACTGAGTGCACTGTTTGTTTGGAGTAATTGTTTAGAATTTTCCTTTTTCCAATGATTTTTATTTTAAATATAAAGACATGGAGCAGAAATAAAGAATTTAAATTGTGAAGGACTTTTCATTTTTTTATCAATAATATTTTTTGAAAAATATTTTTAATATAAATATTTTAAATAATACATTCATAAAGTAAATGCACTTTTTTTTATTTAAACTTTTAAAATGAACATACATGCTTTTGTCCTCCCTTTCCACAAAATTCCTTGTCGAATTTTACATAAAAGGACCATGCTGAAAAAAAGTTTTTCTACGTAATATAGAATATCATCTTAATTACAACAATGCACATGATTATCTTTTTCCTCTAAATTTTATATAAGTGTGTGACAGGGTAATTTGTCAAAAGGATGTAATAAATTACTTTTTAAATTTCCAAGAGGCATCTCTTCTCATAAAGCATGTAGTCATTGTGTAAAAAATACCTATGTGAAAGTGTTTGCAATTATGTACTCAACTAGTTTCTTTTATGGTAACTTTTACATTACTGTAAATAGAAAATATTATTTACATACAAATAACATTATTTCTTATACTGCTCTTACATCATGCATTAAAATAAAATGTATTTGAAATGTTTAATTTTAATTATGTACTTATAGATTCTTAAGATAAGCACCCAACAAAATATCGAACACCATTTTATAAATTCGTAGATAGGCGAATATTCTTCTCATGAAATATTTTACTCTGACAGTTTGAAATAAGTGCATCCAGGAAAAAACGTTTCATAATAATATTCTATATAAATATTTCCAAATATCGATTTAAAGGAAATTCGATATTACAGAAGTCTTTTTAGCTATCCTCCGGAAATAACCTTAATGATTAGCTAAAGTTTAATGAGGTTTAAAGTTACTCGGTTATTAAGTTATAGAACAAAATAAAGCTTCTTTTTGTTCGTGGTTCCTATAAAAATATTTTTTTATTTTTGTTACTTAGAGCTGGTTCTAATTTGGATCAGATTTATAAATTATAATTCATTTTACCTATACATACAGAAACACACACGCACACATACCCACCCACCCACCCACACACACACACACACATATATATATATATATGTGTGTGTGTGTGTCTGTGTGAGAGTGTATATATATATATATATATATATATATATGTGTGTGTATATATATATATATATATATATATATATATATATATATATATATATATATAATAATTGAGGTAAATAAATTCAGCTTTTACCCTTCACTGAAGAACGTGACTTATATTTACGTTGCTGCCTAATTATAAAAGTTTTTACAAACCTAGTATAAGTGTTTAGGAGCATTACGCGTTATTCAGTTTTAATAGTTATAGAGTAGATTGCTGAAAAAAATACTTTTTATAAAACTTAACAATATTTTTTGTCATAAATATGTGTTTCTAAAGCATGACTTGAATTATATACATGTACACAACATATCAATATATACGAAACCATATTTTCAAGAAAACATATTTTCTTAGTAATTGTACTAGATATTTTTTTGTTCTGCGGAAGAGAATGGGGAGTTAAATCTAAATGTATATTTTTTGCTATTAATTTTTTTTAGCTAAGATCTTTCTATAAAAAATGTTGTATAATTATAATAAAAATAATGACTCCCTTAATGTCCCATAACTAAATACAGTACCGAAAATAACAAAATAGAATAAAACAAATAAAGTACATAATATACAAAAGTTTAAAATTTTCATTATTTTGATTTTACACTAAGTATTTCTTTATTACTAAAACTAGAAAGAAATATTTTGAGATTAAATTAATAAAGGTGTAATAAAGATGTCAAGGAAAACGAATCAAGTTCAAATCCTTAAACATCAAATTTAGGCTTTAGAGAGAAGTATATTCTATCATTCAGAAACAGTAATAATATTTAAATAGAATTTAACAGTAGCATTCAAAAAATATTAGAAGGCGATTTCAATGTGAAAATTTAATATAATTTTCCTTTTAGTTTCTTTAAACTTATATTTAGTACTGTTATTTTAGATGATTTGAAGATTCAATAAAATATCTTCAAATGATATTTAATGATTTAATTGATTAATTGAACATTCATTTTTAATTTAACTGTAAAGTTACTTTATTGACGTCTTTTTTTATTTTAGTTTTTTAAACATGTTTTATTACTGTTTTTTAGATGTTATGAAGGTTAAAAAACATCTTAAATTGATATCTAATATTTTGGATTAATTAATACAAAATTAATTTTAATTTAGATGTAAAGTTACTTTATTGACTTTAATAATAGCCTTATATATCTCCATTGGAAATGTGTATTATTCAAAACAAATATGTTTGTGATATGACTGTTTTCCAAATTTTTAGATTATTAGTAAATACATATGTCATACATGTTTAATTAAATAACAATTTTTTACTAAAAAGAAGTTTTTGCTACTTTGGTTGAATGTTTACAAATAAAATGACATAAACATATTTACAGAATATATATTTTAAAAAAATCCACTTATTAATGGAATTCAAAATTTTCTCAAGGAATCGATATTTAGTAGGGAAGAACATCGAACCTCGATATCTAAAAAACTTTGATGCTGTTAATTTATTGATTTTTGATTTCTTGAGTCTTGAGTTTTTCCCTCCAGCTCTAAAGCTTTCGATTTTTATCATCGATTGTTTTTTTTTCAGTGGATATTTTTTTATCCCAAATATTTCAGCGTCCATTTATTTTTAAACATCATTTTTCTTACTGTCTATTATTACTAACTGTCTGTGATTAATACTCACAAAACTTTATAGGTGATATCAAGAACTGTATTTTAATACGCTAAGTATATATGTAGGGAGTATAGTAAATATGTTATCCACAATTGAGGTACCGTAATTCTTTTTACTTCTTAAATTTAGTGCCATCTCAAATAAGGTTCAGGATGCTATGTAATGGGAAAAGGAAATTTTGGCATAAAATCTATGTTTGATGTTCAATTTGCTTAATTTTATGTATACCAGTTACAATGTAAACAATAAAACTTTATCTTGAAGATTTTTACATAAAATTTTACTTGTGCCGTGAATTATCTAGAACACATTAAAGAAGCACAACTTAATTAATTCCTTGGCCCATCATCAAGTCGAGCAACAATCTTCCATACCAACATTTATCAATTAGACCACATTCTACAAGACTAGTAGTAGTAATAGTAGTAGTAGTTATTTTTAGTTTAGTGGAAGTAGTTGTTCTTTACATTAGTATAAAATATTTTACAAGCATTCGTCAATATGTCGATTCAAACATTCTTTTAATATGAAATGCATTGAGTTAATAAGAAAAAAGAATTAAATTTAATCCTGTATATTTAAATTGACTTTTAAATAAATAATATTAAATTCAATTCTATTTTAAAAATTTTCAGATAATTCAGCATATTTTATATGATTCTACAATTTGGTACTTTGATAATTAGTCAGTTGTATTATAAATTATTAACATTTATAATTTGAAATTTTCAAATGCAAAGTTTATTTCAATAAAGTTTATTTATATACAGGGTTTAATCGAAGGTATCAAGGATAATACCATGGATAACTATATAAACATAGATTTGCTTAATGACGCTGGAACCGTAACCACATATCCAGTGCTGATGGTTAGCTTAGTTTCGGATAACCTCACTCAAATAAACAGAGAAGGATTTAACCAGGAAGTTCATACGTACTCTACTCTACTCTACTATAATTTACTATACTGTACTGTACTCTACACTTCTATAAATTTTGAGACTTATCTTTAGAACAGCAGCTTTTGTCTATCAGTGTAGTTCGACAACATAAACTTTAACGAAAGTTTGAATTAATCCGTTAACTTACAGCGTCCTGGTTTCGAGACATTTAAAAGTATTTTGTAAATTCTTTTATTTATTTATTTATGTTTGCCAAATGAATTTTTTGTGTTAGCGAAGGTAACTAGAAATCCTATAAAAATTCGTTTAAATTTTTATAGGAACTAATTTTTAACGAACATCCATGCCTGGAGCGATATTTGAACCCACGGAATCTGATACTGAAGATCAGTTTACCAATGAAAGGAGTTTAATTTCGATTTGGGAGAAATATAATTGGACATAAATAGGCAATGTAAATTAGCAGTATTGGTTTCCAATTAGGATAAACAATTCTCTTTAGTATGTTAACAAATTACTTCTGAACAATACATTTTTTTAATTTAAATGTTAAAATGAATTAATACTTTTTTTAATCTTTTAGAAATCCTAATTTTTAGGTTCAAATTATAATTATAAAAATTTTAATTTACATTAAAAAAAGTTTAGAATAAAAGAAAGCTAAGGTTATTGAAAAATAGTAATATACCCTCCTACTTTAAAGTATTATCGCAATATATCAATCCTATTAATATATATTTGGGGATATATTAAATTTCTGATACCGTCCAGCCCTACTCTGTACCTCTCGGAACATTTGTGTAGATAAACAGGAGTTTAGATTATGTATCACTTCCACACTAATCAGAGAATACTCTTAAAAACAGCATGCCCCAAAATTAGGGATCTTGAAAAAGAGTTCGGTTACTGAGATAGATATGACTATTTTTTTCATTAATATAGATATGTTTAGAGAGATGGCACAAATATTATTAACTCTCCTGCTCTAGATATTGGGAATTCCTTATGGGATACTGCATTTCCAATCTATTGAAATCGAGATAATCCCTGGAATGTGTCCCATCTTTCTCGCATCTAAACTCGATGTGCACCGGGCCTTCTTTCCCTATTCTTAATGCTCTTTATTTTACAAAACTCATCTAAAATATTTATTGAATGGATAAGTCATTCAAGTGCAACCAGGGTAAAACTTGTTGCCATTACGATAAAGAGCCCAAGAAACTTACTCAGTTTGCTAGAGACAGTCGAACAGTACGTGGCCAAAAATCACATAAAATTAAAATGGAGTTATGGATAAATTTTTTTTTTTGTAAATTGAGAATATAATGCCACAGAAATGCGTGAAACTTTGATCTAGTTTATCAGGGGAAGACGAAACAAGAAGGAAACTTACATAAATATTCTTAGGTATTCGGATGACATGCATTCCCAAGATTTAACCTTTCTACAAGCCATCAACACAGAAGATGAGATCTGGTGCTAGTGGTACTTTCCAAAGTTAAAGCGGCAAACAATGAAATTTTCTCGTGCTCCATACAAATCCATCGAGTCAAAAATCAAAACATTCTTGATTGTGTTTTTCAAGAACAATAATACGGTATACCGAGAATTTATTTTAGGTTAAACTTTGAATGCTGAAATCTAAGAAGTTGTTCCGAAGAGATTACTGCTGTAAAACTGGGAGGAAACTTGTTTAAAAGTACTTGCAAACCAGTACTTGTTTAAAAAACGTAACTGTAGTTTGAACTAAAATGACCAAGTCCATGGTCGGTGTCATCTGAAACTGATTGTACAGCAGGAAAGAGAGTCTTCCGTACTTCAACAGACAGGAACCAAGGTTCATCCCAAAAGAACTCGGTACGAATTATCAGAAGATAATTGTAAAGATTTCGGTTACGTAGTTAGACACCTGGGACAAAACCTCTAATTTCTTCCTAGATTGAAAAAGAAAAGAAAAGTGGTGTCTGAAAAGACGCAACTGCTCAAAAGAGGCTATGAAAATTGTTATATGCTCAGATTAACTATCATGATATTGTCGCGTAGATGAGATGAACGTGGTGAATTCTATGAAAAAGCTCAAGACCAACTCAAGATTTTATTTTTTTTACGCAACTGAAAGAATCCCTGCTTATATATAGTTTTGGAACCTTCGAGACTTTGAAGGACAGTAGAAAATTAGCAACTATAATTAACATAAATTTGCATGATCAAATTAAATTAACATAAAGTAAATTCAAATTAAAGTCAATTTTTAAATTCAAATTGCTTCGCTTGCTTTCGAACCCGGAACCTCCCGTTCACGAGTCCGCTACTTTCCCAACTGAGCCACGGCGTCCTTGATGAATGGAACGATTTTCGCTACAATATATGGTCATACTATCTGTTGTTTTGCACTGATGACAGACGTCGATATCAGTAAAAACCCCTTATAGCCATGAGCCCATCTTGTCTTGTTTGCACTGTAAGGGTCTGATTCGTGTATCATTATGTCCATTATATTCTGCCGATATGGATCTCTTGGTGATTGAAATTATCACAACTATGAGTTAAGCCGTTTGAACATAATTGCAAGGATATCTCATATTAACAACAACATAAGAACATTATAAAACTTCTTCGCTGTTATATAAAAAAGCGATAAAAAAAGAAATTATTTTCATCTCCTTATATTCATTAAACAGCATTATTTATAAAATGTATGCTTTCTGGTTGAAAATTATTATAATTCAAGTTTTATGTTAATATATTATGTTACAAAGAATTGTTCCAAATTTTTAAAATTTAAAAAACGGCGTTTTATTATAATGAATTTGAAGGTTAACATACATTTATTATTTGATTTTAAATTAGTGTCATAATTTGATTCTCTATCGATAAAAACTCCCAATTCTCCTTAGTTAAGTAGTTTGAACAAAATGCTGATGAATTTAGTTTTATATTAGTAGGGAAATAAAAAGAAATTTTGAAAATTTTTAGCTCTTGTATAAAAACGTAAAAGAGGAAAAAATTGTGCTTATCTCCGGATATCGATCAAGTTCCATTATTTTATTTTATCAAAAGTGAGCTTTGAGACGGAAAATAATTTAAATTCTAGTTGCCGCAGGAAATACGAAAAGATTATTAACACGAAACTGAATTCCTTCCCTGAAACACTGAGTCTCTCAATTATTAGAAATTTAAATCAATTATCCTCCTTGTCTCTAAGTTAATAGTGGCATTCATTTAAATGCCGCACTTTGAAATATATTCCTTAAATATTCACTTTTCATTATTTAATATAAATTTAATTAAATTGGATCAAGCATTATGTCTTCCTGCGGGTGCAATGATATCTGTTTTAGCAATGAAGTATTGTTTATGACAAATATTTAGCAAGTGGGTGAAAGCAGAAAGAATAATTGTCTCTTTAATTTATGTCAACTTATAATCTATATGTAGATAAATTGTTTTTTAATGATTGTTTGATTAGTGAAAAATCGTTTTTTGCGTAATTTCTTTAGGCTCAACTTGAGTTTGTAACAACAAACTACCCATTAGGCAATTAGCGAATAATATGCTAAAAATAAATTATAGGATTTACTTAAGGTTTTATATACTTTATAATTATTTACTCTTTAATTTCTTTTACATTAATAGATATGGTACTTTATTCTCAGTCATACAAATCCCTGTATTTGAATTATAAACATGAAAAACATGGACCAACTAGGCAATTAGCGAATAATATGCAAAAAAATAAAACGCTACAAGTATAGGATATACTTAAGGTACTTTATAATTATTCTCACTTTATGAATACTTTATGATTACACTTACTTACTTACATTTATTTACTTTATGATTCTCACTTTATGGTACTTTATGATTATACTTTATGATTATTTACTCTTTAATTTAGTTTCTTTTCCATTAATAGATAATATACTTTATTCTCAGTAATACAAATCCCTTTATTTGAATTATAAACATGAAAAACATGGACCAACTAAGCAAATAGCGAATAATATGCAAAAAAATAAAACGCTACAAGTATAGGAAATACTTAAGGTTTTATATACTTTATGATTATTTTCTCTTTAATTTAGTTTGTTTTCCATTAATAGATAATATACTTTATTCTCAGTCAAAAAAATCCCTGTATTTGAATTACAAACATGAAAAAGATGGACTAACTAGGCAATTAGCGAATAATACACAAAAAAATAAAACACTACAAGTATAAGATTTACTTAAGATTTCATATACTTTATGATTATTTACTCTTTAATTTTTCTTTTCCATTAATAGATAAACTTTATTCTCAGTCATACAAATCCCTGTATTTGAATTACAGACATGAAAAAGATGGACTAACTAGGCAATTAGCGAATAATATGCAAAAATATAAAGCACTACAAGTACAGGATTTACTTAAGATTTTATATACTTTATGATTATTTACCATTTAATTTAGTTTATTTTCCATTAATAGATAATATACTTTATTCTAAGTAATACAAATCCCTGTATTTGAATTATAAACATGAAAGACATGGACCAACTAGGCAATTAGCGAATAATATGCAAAAAAAAAAAAAAAAACGCTACAAGTATAGGATTTACTTAAGGTTTTATATACTTTATGTTTATTTACTCCTTAATTTAGTTTCTTTCCCATTAATAGATAATATACTTTATTCTCAGTCATACAAATCCCTGTATTTGAATTATAAACATGAAAAATATGGACCAACTAGGCAATTAGCGAATAATATGCAAAAAAAAAATAAGTAAAATGCTTCACGTATAGGATTTACTTAAAGTTTTATTTATTTAATGATTATTTAATCTTTAATTTAGTTTTTTTTCCATTAATAGATAATATACTTTGTTCTCAGTCATACAAATCCCTGTATTTGAATTATAAACATTAAAAACATGGACCAACTACTCAATTAGCGCAAAATATGCAAAAAAATAAAACGCTAATAGTTTAGGATTTACTGAAGGTTTTATATACTTTATGATTATCTACTCTTTAATTTAGTTTCTTTTCTATTAATAGCTAATATATATTTTCTCTCAGTGAAACAAATAACTGTATTTGAATTATAAACATGGAAAATATTGAGGTATTAAACATGTTTTATACATGTTATATATGTTTTGAGATAATTTTTAGCTGTAAACCATAGCAATTTCTTTGTCATTTAAAAATAACAAATAGTAGAAATATATATTTTATATAAAAATTGTGGGATTTTGAACAAAAATGGATGATTTTTCTGTTTCAAAAGTCCTATGAAATATTTAATTTATAAAAATCATAACTGTTGAGATGTGAGATGGGAAATATTTATGTCTTTTCTTCCTGATTCTACTAAAAAACTACTAAACCTTTGGAAAATATTAACTCGATATACTAAAGTCGTTGTACCTTTTGCCTCTAGAGTGTGTATAGGGAGAGATGTTTGGGGAGTGCTACGGTCTACTTTTTGCAACACGAGGGCAAATGAGACGGGGACCTACAGCTTAAAGTCGATTCCAAACGGCTACGGACATTCATGCTACTGTAAGATTCAAACCCACCAACTCCGGTACCGAAGGCCAGCACCCTAACCAATCGGCCATCGAGGGATGTTCCAAGTACACTGTCGGTGAGAATGACTCAACAATTGTTTTTGCTTGTGTATTATGTTTTGTTAAAAAATAAAATGGGAAAGGACATTGTCGCCTCGTTATTGACCTCAGTCCTTCACCGTCTGAAACTTAAGAACATTTATTCAATTTAGAGAACATTTTTGGAATAATTTAGCGAAATCAGAACTCCTTTTGCAGTCTAATCATCCTAATCTAAGGAAAGAAATGTAATTTTGTTTAAATTCAGAATCACAGCTTATAAACTGTACCCCTATGATTTTATCAACATTGAGATAATCCGTACATTTACGGGTTTAACAATCAGAATGTTAAGATAGAATTTAAAAAAAAACATCATATAGTTTTAAAATAAATATTTACGAAATAAATGATGAAACAGTATATTTTAGTTATATTTAAAATATCAATATCTGTTGTAAATATGTGTTATCAAAAATATGGGTTTCCACCAAATTTAAAAATATATGTATATATAGAGGTTTGACATAATCATCAATTTTATTGTTTTAAGAATTTGAGAATGAAAATAGAAGATTTTTACCGTTCACATATAGTTTCTCGACAGATTGTGGATATATTTTAGTCACATAAACGGAATGTTGAGCAAAGCAGTTTGAACTCCCCCCGTTTCTTACTCCTAGGATACAAAGCTGATTGATTATGGTGCTTTCCTTTGAAATACCGAGTGTGTCTTTAAGCATCTTACCAACTCTCTGGTTTGTAAGATACTTAAAGCTGAGAGGTTTAGCTGAACAGTAACGAAGATAAACTACGAATATATGATTCTTGGAAATTAAATTAGACTAATTAATTGAATGAACTGTAAAGTTTTGTGATATGATATTGAAGCAGATTATATATTACCTTTCAAAATATAGATTTTCCTGTGAATTGGGACTGCCTTGGGGAGATAAATTATAAGCTAATAATGATTATTAGAATGATAAAAAAGCTATTTGTCTATTTATGATTATGATGCATTGGAAGCAAAATAGGCTGATAATTCCGTATGAGGCATGTACAACAGTTATAGTAAAATACTTTTAAATAGAAATAGGGAGTATGTACAGTTCCTTCCTTATTAAACCACAATCATCATTTGTATAAAATAACTAGTTTATCATAGTATTCGGTTGTAAACTTTTCCAAATTACTATACGTCAACATTTTCTAATAAAAGCAATAAAACTAGATATATCGTATTTTTAAAGCATTATTGTTCAGCTAATTTACCATACATTAAAAATGCTATTTTAAAAGTTTCTCATTTATTCTAAAATTACATTTAAATTAGCAATATACAAATAATTATCAAAATAAATTATCGATATATAAATAAATTATCAGATTTTTTTTAAAGTGAGAGCATCAGTCAGGAAATTTTAAAAAGTTTAAAATAAATTCTTAACCAATAATATTTTTTTTAAAGAAGGGTGCATTTTATTATCAAAAATTATGCTGGAATATTATCTTCAGAAACCTATAATTTTATATAATTCACATTGTATTAAATTGTTAGGAAAATAACTTATACACATAAAGTGAAAGAAAAAACTTATATATGCTTTTAAACATAATTATTGGAAATTATTTCGACTAAGGTTGTTGCAGATTCCTTTCAAATGATTTTGGATATATGCTAAATATATTTCATTTTTACCAATGTATTTATTTTTAGTATTATTTATTTACCTTTGTACTTGTACTTTACAGTAGAAACAAGTAGAGGGCTACTTACCTGGCATATGAAATGAGCTTACGATTCGCGATAACAAAATGTAGGCGTAGGTTTGTAGTAGATGGTTATTAGTAAATGGGCAAATGGAACACTAGGTAAATGTCTCAACATTATTATTTTATGAATCTACAAATTCAGCCTTAAAAATTCGACAACAAGTGAAAATCAAGATTTTTATTTTCAGATGAAAATTCTAGTAGTTCTTATGACATTCTTGCTTTATACAAATTCATTAAAAATATGATAGTTACTGCACCTAAATAAATTTTGAGATTTGGTTTTGTTTGAAGTTCTGTGAATTTGAAGTTCTGATTGTTTAGCTTCACGAGGTATAATGAGACCAGTGCTTACTTCTTAAAATCAATTCCGAGCATAAATGCCAGCTGTGGGATACCAACCCGGTTTGGAGAGGCAGCACCTTGCCTTGTTTTTTCAAGAAGTAAGGCGATATCTGAATTGTTAGTTTCCCTTCAGGGAAGAACGTCCGCGGCCACGAGCTCAAACCATACGTATCCTCTGGGAGGCGCTAAATGAGAGACAGCCTCAGGGGTATACCTCCTATATAATATATATATAATATATATATATATATATATATAATATATATATTATATATATATATATATATACAATATATATATATATACATAATATATATATATATAAATATATATAATATAATATATATATAATATATATATAAATATATATATATACATAATATAATATATATAATATATATATAAATACATATAATATATATATATATATATATATAAATATATATAATATATATATATATATATAAAATATATATATAAATATATATTATATATATATAAATATATATATATATATATATATATATATATATTATATAATATATATATATAATATATATATACACGCACCCGTTTATATATATATTTCCTATAGATCTTTCTGGTAGTCTTGAGCTTACCTTTGTAGAGTTCCTTTCTGGGTTGGACCACATTAATCTTTGAGCCCTGACGGACCTCTCAGAGGTCAGCAGCGGCTTGGAAGACGTTATGAATTGCTTTTGTATGACTGGAATTAGTAGCAAGTTATTAATATACAGTATTAATATACAGTAGAACCTCTTTTTAACGATAAAACGATACAATGATCCCTTCGTTAGAACGACGATCTTAAAAAGTCCCAATTATTTTACAATAGAAATAATGTTAATTTTGAATTATTACAATGACCCTAAGAGCGTTATTTTTCGTTAGAGTGACAGCCAATTTTAGACCGCAGAACTCATGAGCAAGTGGGCTATTTTAAAATTATTGTACAGTGGTACAACTTCAAGAAACCTGTACTCTTCTTTTTGTGTTTGCTTAAAGGACCCTTTCGTCACGTACGACATTGATGTCCTAGGTAGATGACACTCCAGACACTAATGAAATGACGCAGCTACTCAGTGTCAAATTTCCGGATCTTCAATTATCTTTTGATGAGTTAGTTGGGGTAGAAGAAATTTTACAGTGCTGCTAAGAAAATTTGAATGAGGACGATTTTATTGTTCGTATTACCGGAAATGAAAAATTCTGCTATTCCGACGATGGAGAAGAAATAGTACAAGCTTTTGAAAAAATGAATGAAAAAGCCTTCAATGCAATCAATGCCTTGAGTCAATATTTTGAAGGACAATTTAATTCTGAAGATATTCTTCAAAATCTAACGGATATGGAATCAGTGATAATGAAAAATTCCCAAATGAACTTGAAACAGGCGTCAATCAAAGACTTTTTTTCAAAAATTCAGTAATGGAAATACAAATAAATAGAAGCGTTCTCTAGGTGTGTGTACTGTTGCATCATTTCTTTGCTATTATTTCAATTCGTTACAACGACCATATGATGGTGGTCCCACAAGGGGTCGTTATACCGACGTTCTACTGTATTAAGGTTATATTTTTCGGACTTTCTCTTTACTAGAAGCAGTTTTAAAAGATTATTGTAGTAAATTACTGTTAAGTAAGAATAAAAATGGAAATATATCACAATTACCTTTTATATATTTAGAAAGAAAAAGAAAAGCTTAACATCATTGATATAAAAATAATAATTTGTATGCTAATAAAAATCTTATATTTTTATAGAGAAATTAAATGAAAAGAGCAGCTTGAAAAATCCACATTTATAACATTTTACCTTGGTCTCTAAGATTTCGAAACAAGTACAAAAACATACCTTAGTGCCCTTGCGAGTTACTGAAATGTCAGTTTTCCTCTTTTGTGCATGATGGATGTTGTAAATTATATTGTGGTTGTATTAATATATTAGGGTGATAATTTTAACACTTTCTCTTTATTAGGAGCAGTTTTAAAAGATTATTGTAGTAAATTACTGTTAAGTAAGAATAAAAATGGAATTCTATCCCAATTACCTTTTATATATTTAGAAAGAAAAAGAAAAGCTTAATATCATTGATATAAAAATAATAATTTGTGTATTAATATAAAACTTATACTTTTATAGAGAAACTAAGTTAAAAGAGCAGCTTAAAAAGTCCACATTTATAACATTTTGGCTTGGTCTCTAAGATTTCGAAACAAGTACAAAAACATACCTTAGTGCCCTTGCGAGTTACTGAAATGTCAGTTTCTCTCTTTTCTGCATGATGGATGAGAGAGACTGCAGGGAAAGAAATTGCATACCATCGTTTGGACTTGCTCACCCGTAACTGTCCTAACAGTTTCTCCAAAATACGCTGGATTGCCCTCAAATTTAGGATACCATTTTCTGATTTCCTTGTCCTTTCATCAGTAAAGGAGGTTTATCAAAGATTCCATTAATGTTATTGTGTATGTTATATTCTACTTCTGAATGCTTCAAACAATGACAAACAGAATATAATTCTACGCACTTTAGTTATGATAAGAGAAAAAGAAAAGCTTAACATCATTGATATAAAAAAAATAATTTGTATGCTAATAAAAAACTTATATTTTTATAGAGAAATTAAATGAAAAGAGCAGCTTGAAAAAAAATCCACATTTATAACATTTTATCTTGGTTTCTAAGATTTCGAAACAAGTACAAAAACATACCTTAGTGCCTTTGCGAGTTACTGAAATGTTAGTTTTCCTCTTTTGTGCATGATGGATGTTGTAAATTCTATTGTGGTTGTATTAATATATTAGGGTGATAAGTTTAGATCTTTCTCTTTATTAGAAGTAGTTTTAAAAGATTATTGTAGTAAATTACTGTTAAGCAAGAATGAAAATGGAATTCTATCCCAATTACCTTTTATAAATTTAGAAAAAAAGAAAATCTTAACATCATTGATAATTATATACTAATAAAAAACCTATATTTTATAGAGAAATTAAATGAAAAGAGCAGCTTGAAAAATCCATATTTATAACATTTTGGCTTAGTCCCTAAGATTTCGAAACATGTACAAAAACATACCTTAGTGCCCTTGTGAGTATATGTTCGAAGAGAAAGAATAAGAGAAAAGTATATGTTCTTTATGAAAAATGGAAGTGTTAATATACTATAATGTTCAGCGTAGTTCATCGAAGAAAAAATATACTTTTGGTAATACACTTAATCCATTAATGCCTGTCTTTCTTTTTTATACACCGATTGTAAAATTTGCATGTTTTTTAGAAATAGTTTCATTTTTGAGAGAGGGTAGAGGGCAATATTATAAACAATTTAAATAATTTTCAAGTAGCCTCCATTATTTATAAAATTTCCAATTGGATCGACACACTTTATGATTCTTCGAACAAACCACATACATTTGTTTTCTCGGCACGTACACAGACTAAACTCATGACAAATTCCTTTTTCTATTATAACACTTCATCTTACAGTACTTAATATACACGTATTTCCTAACAAATATTTTTTCGTGGAGTTTATTTTTCATAAATGGCATCCTATAATGTTTAAAACGACAGCTGATCATTAATGAGACATTCTGTAGTTTTCAAAGTTATTTAAGCTTCATATTTATTTTATTTTGTGCAGTCCGTAAAAACTTATCTTTAATATATGCATTGATATGTAATCTGCAGAAATAACTTAGGCATTAAAAGGTAAAAGATGCATCAAGTTATAGGCCTATTGCAACTTTAAGAAGTAATCAACCATTTAAAACTAACTTATACTTAAAAATGCATTTAAGGTGTTTGATAACTACTAAAAAGGTGTTTATGAAAAGCGATGATACTTTACTAGCCGATTTATTTTTATAATTTTTAATATACAATCTTAGGAAATCTTGTCAAAAGAAAGAAAACATATTACTTAAAGCATAGAGTCTAATATCCCAGATTTTGCATCTACGCAGTAATAAAAATTAATAATTAAGATTTTAACTTTTAAATTAAAAATTGTCTTTAAGTTTGCAAATAATCAAAACTTTCAATTAATCATTAATGTGAGTGTATAACTATCATGGTATTCGAAGAAATTTGTTTTAGTAGAATTTGTATAGGATAGAGAATTAACATGTCAAAAAAATAATAGAGTTAAAGACAAACAGTCTTAAATAGATACTTAATCTAAAGAATAGACAAAATTAATTTACTTATGCAGTAAAAAAATATTTAATATTATAAAATCAGTCAAAGCTAACAATAGCATTTTCGATTTTATATAATAGTTTATGTATATATATATTATCCTTTTGAATTTTTTTTATCCACAAAGTGGTCCAAATAAGTTTAGGCGACATTTTTATGCATTTACAAAAGTAAAATAATGATTACAGAAATTTATATCAAAATATATATGTCTAGTTGGAAAGGAAATCTTCTTTAATCCCCTAATTCACTTTGCTTTGAGCTTTTAGCAGATGTAATTACACAAAGTTGTAACAATGTTTAAGATATAACAAGATCAAAGCATAGAAGCAGATATAAGATGCTGTGTTTGGTAAATTTTTTTGGATTATTTCTGAGAAAAGCTAGATCTTTGAGATCATTAAAAATATAAAAGCAACATAAATTTTATATTGTTGTAAGTATTAACATATTCTCCACATGTATAAAGTAATAGAAAAGTTTCAAAATCTGTGATTTTCTGATTTGCAATAGTATGAATAATAATTTGAAAATATAAGACTAAAACATTCATTTTAATAAGTAATATATGTCTCTGTAACGTTAAAATTACGTACAGTATTTAGAAAATATTTCTGTAACTTTTTATGTAAAAAGGGTAATTTTAGTCTAACGTACACTAAAGCACTGATGTTAGGAATGTAAATATCTGCTGCAATCTTGGCTAAAAGAAAGTGGGAAACAGTATTTTTAAAAAACACTGAGGTACTTCTTGTTAAGCATTTGCAGAATATAAATGTGTTGGTCATTTGGAATTTGTTGATAATTCCACTGTGGGAACACCATATAGGTTACCCACATATTCCATAGGAGCATTACAAGCAAACAAAATGGATCCTCGTGATTTAGAAGCAGGACCAAGAAGAAGACCCCGACGTTTGGCCTGCCACCTCCAGAGGTATCGTTTGGGAACTTAGAGAACGTTTAAGCGAACCTATTTTATCTGCCCAGCCGACCTTAATGACCAAGCCTGATGTTTGACCCTCCCAATCCCTAAAACCACAACCCTTCGGTTTTGAAATTAATGACTTACCCTATTAAGCTATCGCTGCCCAAACATAAAATGTCGGAAAGCTTGTTTCCCAACATGATGATTAATGAAATAAAATCCCATGTCAGTAGTTCTAAAATATACATTAAATTCGGTGAAATAATTCGAAGAATGTGCTTTTTTATACAGTAGTAAGTTGGTAAATTGAAGGTTGCTTTACACATGTTTACCACTTCCTACATGCATTAAGTTGATTAACACCCAATGGAGGACTAGTTATGACCTTTATAAGAGAATGACCCCTCAGGAGTTCTACTTCTTTAGGTGTGTGCTAGTTTCACGCACCTGATGTACCCGAGAGATCTTTTCTCTACTTCCTTACTGGTAGTGTCGAGCTTGCCTTTGTAGAGTTTACTCCTTACTACAAACTACAACAAAATCGGGTCACGACGGACCTCTCGTAAATGAGAAGTTGCTTTGTAGTTCCTATGGGTTGCTGTTCAAGTCATCAATGTTAAGTAACCGAATGTCTTCGGCTGGGTATGGTAAACAAATTCCTACATGAGAAGGGTTTTACATGAGTTTTAATGCTTTTATGTAATTTTTTATAAAATGCGAAAATTCTAAAACTAGAAAGTTTCAGCTATCTTTATAGTAAAATTGGTAAAATAGTCCAATATTAAACATTAGATGATAAATAAATTTGATCCAAATCCCACTCATCTGATCACACACGTCACTCTTCTTTTCTTGAAGCACCCCTTATACCTAGAAAATGTCACATTGTGTTCACACGGTTCATAGGTGTGATTATTTTGATCCTGAAGGGATCCATACAAGATAAAAATGACCCATAAAATGATGCTCCAACCAAAACTTTAATACATGCAAACAAAAGAAGATTGGTTCTTGCTTTCAAGGATTCTTTTCAAAATCTACGTCCGCCAGAGGTGCAAAGCAAGGAGTAACATGATTAATTGACCACATATCAATTTTCATAACCTCTTTGGTGCAATTACGTCGTTCCAGATATGAATGCTTATGAGCTTTTGCATTCTGGAAAGAAGTTTCTCACAGACATCCGGCTACGTAATCTCATTCTCTAAAATGCTCTCCTTTAACCATCAGCAAAACCATTAGAGAATGTATCAGTAGAGCAATCAGCAGAGCATTTTAGTTACAGATATCTATTTGGATGAACCCAGGTTCTATATTATTGTCAGTTTAAGAGCAGTGGAGTCCCTTCTCTGCCGTACATTGAATATCAACAAAGCCAACCATGGTATTATCTGAATCTGGTTCAAACAACGTCTTTTCCAGTTTCATTATTCTCTTTTCCAGCAGCACGAATCTCTTTGGAACAATTTCGCAGATCTTGGAGTTGATAGTTTATCCCTACCTGGATACTAGAGTTTAAATGATATTACACAAAATTTATAAAGTGAAAAAATTCATTGATAATTTTGAGTATCTCCATAGTAATAGTGGACAAATAGAACAATATTACATATTAATTAATTAACAAATTAGCTTCAAATCTTATACACCAGATTACACCCACACCACTCTTCTAAGAAAGACCGCCAGTATTAAATAATAATATTTGATAAAATAGAAATATAATAATTTCATTATTTAGTGTTATATACAAATTTGGAATCCCGGTTTGGAATTCACAGTTTGTACAAATTTATCATAATTGCGTTTTTATGTTAAATTTCTCAGCTCGTTATTTGGGAGTGTGTCTTTTTATGTTGATTTTGTGACACAATTTATAAAAATAGTAACTTTTCATTTCTATTACTTTACAATGAAAAATATTATGAGTCTCTAGAAAGACAGCAAAAAAATGCTAAATGTTCCCATTCCTATAACACATATAGTTATTACCACAACATTTAGCAAAATTATAACTATTAGCAACTTTAAAACCATTCA
>CM063511.1:138990031-139025031 GCA_032207245.1 Pardosa pseudoannulata | reverse complement strand
AGTAATGATAATTTCCGTATATATTCTCAAATATATTTCCCAGTATGCATCACATTTATAAACTGTTGAAAACTAACCTTTAAAAAAGTTTTATATTGTTCAGAATTTGATTTGTAGCATTTTAATCCACTTGATCTATAATTTGGTATTAAAAGTTACAGAAATTAATATGAAATGTATAATTAATCAGTATACATTTATGAATACTTAAAATAATTAGGCAAGAAATTTGTATTATTTTTAAGTTTGAGATAAAATTTTAAATTAATTCAAGATAATCCCCTTATGAAGAAAAAATCATTGTTGTCTATAATCTGGATTTAAATGTTAGATAAATTAATACGAAAGGTATAATTAATCAGTATACATTTATGAATACTTAAAATAATTAGACAACAAATTTGTATTATTTTTAAGTTTGAGATAAAACTTTAAATTAATTCAAAATTATTATATTATGAAGAAAGAAGCATTGTTGTATTACTATCTAGAAATTATAACCAAGCACTTCATAACAACTTTATATATATGTGTGGATAAATGTAATTTCTACCAGATTCTATATTAAATAACTATCATAAAATAATTATAGAATAAATCTGTATTATTTTAAAGTTTGAGGTAAAATTTTAAATTAATTCAAGATTATTACCTTATGAAGAAAGAAACATTGTTTTATTACTATCTAGAAATTATAACCTTAAAAACTTATAAATTATAACCAAGCACTTCATAACAACTTTATATATATGTGTGGATAAATGTAATTTCTACCAGATTCTATATTAAATAACTATCATAAAATAATTAGGCAAGAAATTTGTATTATTTTTAAGTTTGAGATAAAATTTTAAATTAATTCAAGATAATCCCCTTATGAAGAAAAAATCATTGTTGTCTATAATCTGGATTTAAATGTTAGATAAATTAATACGAAAGGTATAATTAATCAGTATACATTTCTGAATACTTAAAATAATTATAGAATAAATCTGTATTATTTTAAAGTTTGAGGTAAAATTTTAAATTAATTCAAGATTATTACCTTATGAAGAAAGAAACATTGTTTTATTACTATCTAGAAATTATAACCTTAAAAACTTATAAATTATAACCAAGCACTTCATAACAACTTTATATATATGTGTGGATAAATGTAATTTCTACCAGATTCTATATTAAATAACTATCATGAAATTTTAACTAAACTTTAAGTAAAATAGGTAAAAATTTATACAGTTTAGTATTAGATTTGCAGCATTTTATTCCATTTGACCTGTAATCTAGAACGAAATGTGGGAGAAACTAATATGAAAGATTCATCAGCGATTTAGAAGAAATAATTTTTGCTTCAAATATGATAATGTTAAGAGCGAAATGAATGAAGATTAATTTATCTCGAACGGCGAAAGATTTTTTGGAGCGAAAATACTGAATACAAAAATAAAGAAATATTTTACCGTTCTTGAAGATAAATTCATCAGTTCTGAAGAAAATATTTCTTTCAAAGTAGGAAAGAAATATAAACCTGGGAAGTGATATTAATTTGCTTGTTATATCTATAATATTGGTAGAAATTTCGATCCACTGAATTTGTATTAAGGATTAAAAAAAGAGGTTTATATGATGGGGTTTTTATGAGAGCTTCCAACCTTAATATTAAATTATTTAAATTCCTATGTGAATAAAGATATATCTAAATATAGACTTGGGAAGTGACATTAATTTGCTTGTTATATCTATAAAATTAGTAGAAATTTCCATCCACTGAATTTGTGTTAAGGATTAAGAAAAGAGGTTTATGTTATGGGTTTTTATGATAGCTTCCAATCTTAATATTAAATTATTTAAATTTCGTGTAAATAAATATATATCTAAATATAGACTTGGGAAGTGACATTAATTTGCTTGTTATATCTATAAAATTAGTAGAAATTTCCATCCACTGAATTTGTGTTAAGGATTAAGAAAAGAGGTTTATGTTATGGGTTTTTATGATAGCTTCCAATCTTAATATTAAATTATTTAAATTTCTATGTGAATAAGGATATATATATATATATATATATATATATATATATATATATATATATACCTGTGAAGTGATATTAATTTGCTTGTTATATCTATAATATTGGTAGAAATTTCGATCCACTGAATTTGTATTAAGGATTAAAAAAAGAGGTTTATGCGATGGGGGTTTTATGAGAGCTTCCAATATTAATATTAAATTATTTAAATTCCTATGTGAATAAAGATATATCTAAATATAGACTTGGGAAGTGACATTAATTTGCTTGTTATATCTATAAAATTAGTAGAAATTTCCATCCACTGAATTTGTGTTAAGGATTAAGAAAAGAGGTTTATGTTATGGGTTTTTATGATAGCTTCCAATCTTAATATTAAATTATTTAAATTTCTATGTGAATAAAGATATATCTAAATATAGACTTGGGAAGTGACATTAATTTGCTTGTTATATCTATAAAATTAGTAGAAATTTCCATCCACTGAATTTGTGTTAAGGATTAAGAAAAGAGGTTTATGTGTTAGGTTTTTATGACATCTTCCAATCTTAATATTAAATTATTTAAATTTCTATGTGAATAAAGATATATATAAATATAGACTTGGGAAGTGACATTAATTTGCTTGTTATATCTATAAAATTGATAGAAATGTTGATCCACCGAATTTGTATTAAGGATTAAGAAAAGAGGTTTATGTTATGGGTTTTTATGATAGCTTCCAATCTTAATATTAAATTATTTAAATTTCTATGTGAATAAGGATATATATATATATATATATATATATATATATATATATATATATATATATATATATATATATATATATATATATATATATATATATATATATATATATATATATATATATATATATATATACACACACACACACACATATATATATATATATATATATATATATATACAGAGAGAGAGAGAGATAGATAGATAGATAGATAGATAGACAGACAGATAGATATATATATACCTGTGAAGTGATATTAATTTGCTTGTTATATCTATAATACTGGTAGACATTTCGATCTACTGAATTTGTATTAAGGATTAAAAAAAAGAGGTTTATGTGATGGGGTTTTTATGAGAGCTTCCAACCTTAATATTAAATTATTTACATTCCTATGTGATTAAGGATATATAAAAATATATTATCTACTATTATAACTAAAGTGAATTTTTAAAGGAATTTAAATTGTTCTCAGAAGTTAGTTTGATTTTTTGGTTATACTTGTTATTAGTAAATATTTTCAATAAAGTATTGTAAAATTGAGATATTTGAAAGTTTCCTAATTTTATTTCAATCTTTAGAGTAATTTTTTGTTTATTACCCCATCTGAAGTTTATAGGTGAGAGGAATTATGATGAAGTACTTTTAACTATTAAATGTCAATATGAATTATCTAGGAATATTTACATTTTAATTATAATTAATTTTATATTTAATTCATGAAGTGTGGACATAAGCATCATTATATTGATATTACTGCTATAAGATTTAATAATTTGTTAGGCCTACAAATTTACTAAATAAATTATATCTCTATAAAAGTAATTCGGGCAGTGATATTTGTAATATTCTTGAATACTTAAGACAGGGGAAATTTCAAGACTTTATATAAAAATGTAAACTGCATCCGTTTAAATAATTAAGAAATGGGGAGAAAAATGTCATAATATTAGTTCTGAGAAAATTTGATAGGAATAAGCAATAAGTACCAGTAAAATCTACTATGTATAAATATTTATTAAACCCATGTTATTCAATATTTAAACTTTCTAATGAATGATAATTACTGTAAATGGTTTTTTTTCTAAAAATAATTTAATTACTATAAAAAGTTCAATAATATACAAAGTTTCTAAGTAAAAACAAAAGAGCCCTATATCCCAGCAGGAATTCATATACATTTATCTATTGATGATATCGACAGCCTCGATATACCTGACATATAACAGGTATGATATGCGCTTTTGGTTACACTTTTTATTAATACATTCAGTATATTACAAGATTTGTAGAATTTAGTCTTTTTAGAATTGGGAACGGGAAATATATTTTCTTATATAATCAGGAACATTAAACACATTACAATTTATAAGAAATAAAAGAAGGAGGGTTTTCATGTTCAAAGTTGTCATGTTCCTTTTTAAAAAAGGAACATGACAACTTTGTTTATGGTGTTTCAGATACTACTTGGACAAACCGAGCACGATTTGTACCATACGCTACTCGTATTAAGACAAAGGGGTGTGCATTTCGTTTAATGAAAATCGCTAGGGTGAAATTATAACTTTGTTCAAGTGGGTTCGAGAAATTTAGGAGAAGAGACCAAGGAGAAGACCCATAGTCTTAACCTCCACTCGAGAACTTAGAGGACATTATAACCAAGAACATCTTTTACGTAACCCAGTCATCTTTAACGAACACGATGGATCTTAGGGAGGCTCGACCTCCGACCCACATTCCTTCAATTTCCAGATCTTTGCCTTTACCGACTGAGCTATCACGGCTATGCCTTGGTTATTTAAAACTAGACGAGGACTAAGAGCCGATTGGTTAGTTATCACATATTTTTACACACTTGGTTTAATTAATTTCTGTTTAGAATCTGTCATCATCCTAAACAAAGAAGGCATTTGGTTATTAGGCTTATGAATTGATAAATTTAAATTCTTTAAGGTCTTTTTCTATAGATATTAGATTAAAAATTATATTATTCTTAGAAAATTGTGTTGTCAAATGAAACACCTTGGTTTGTTCACTCATACACAAAATACTAGTCAAAAGTACTTGTCTTAATCTAACCTTTGGCCAGGCCGACTTCTCAACTCCATAAAATAGTCAGCTTCTAATTGGGTAAGGGAAATTTATCCCAACGAATTTAATAATACAAGTTCTTACTTAAGCGGTTCATTTTAACTTGTTTGTTGCTTGAGAAGTCGATCTGCGTAATGAGGGGTGCAAAACAACTTCGCTTTATGAGGGTCTGTTCGTGCCTGGTTCTGGGTTAGCCTAAGTTTTAGTAAGGTCAAATGTATTCATTTTTGTAATCGTTTTTAATGTTTTTCTTTTACTAGTAGTAATATTGTTTAACAGTTTAAGTTACCAGTTTAAAGGATTCTATACCATGTTTATTTGCCTTAAACCTTTTCTTTGTATGTTTTAAGTAAATTAAACGTTAGTTTTATTTTTAAAAGTTTGTTTATGTTCATTTATATTTAAAACACATTGCTGATACTCTGCAACGATAATTTTTACAATTCCATTTTTTGCAATTTAAGACTGTTTAAGAAGTCTGTTTAATTTTTAGTTTGACTAAATTAGATTAACTATCAAATTGTAACCAAACATTTCCCACAGACGTATATTTGTACGTTTTTAAGAGCATGTATCAGTAAAAAAACAAATAAAGAGATACATTCTTTATAAAGTAGTGCATGCCATATCATATTATAAAATGTTAATCACCAGCAACATCAAACGAGAGGACAGATAACAAATCTATCAAAAAAATAAAGAAGTCCGATGAACAAGATTGCAAGACTTTTGTGAAATTTATACATATTGAAAGGAGATGTATCAGTAAGTTTCGGAAGAGTAAATCAGATTAATGATACAAATGTCTGCTTAAGAGATCTTTATCGTACATCAAACCAACAGAGCAGACCGATATACTCATATGGATATTTTTATTCTGTTATCAATCGACATGTTTTTTAACTTGAAAGTTAGATTTAATGAAAAATAAAATGTTTTACGTAGTTGAATAAGGTAAAAAATCATTTTCCTTTGATTTTGTTATTATCAATCACTTTAAAAAGACGAAACTAGTTCTCATTAGGGCTGGATTGTTTATCAGTATATCGTCAAATATTAATGTACTTTATCACAATAACAATATTAAAATTTTAATCAGCCGTTATATCCCCTTCGATAATACTGTTTTTCCCTCGAAAGTGATAGCGTAGATTGCCAAAAGACATCCTAAATATTTCGCATAAAGTAATATTTTTTTCAAATTATTGAATTCATTTGACGTCGACTTTTCATATTTGCCCGCGTACTTGATAAAAACAAAAGCCAGAAAATTTTTCTTAAGAATTAGCCTTCTCCGTCCATGTCTTCCGTAGTATATCCCAATACCTCGATAACGAAGCAGTCGTGTCAAGATCAGAAATTTCCCTGTTCACAATTTCAGTAGATAACTCGGTTGTTTTTTCACTTGTGCTTTGGTTTATAGGAATAATATAGGGATATATCCAAAGTATTGACCATGAATACTTCATCTCACTGACTTTTCTAAATAACGAAGCATTCGCATCAAAACCTAAAAAACACTGCTCGCATTGTAATTCTAAAAATTTATTACCAAGAAAAAAAAGTAGTTTGGAATGAAAGAAAGCGAAGGCTATTCAAAATAGTAATATCTGAAACAGTATTATCAAAAATATACCCTCCTGCTTTAAAGTACTATCGCGATATATCAATGATATCAATATATATTTGGGGATATATTGAGATATTAAATTTCTGATATCGCCTAGTCCGAATTCTCATTTCATTTCATTTCACTCTATTCCACCATCAAATCATCGAATCATCATACATTTTTAGTATACATTTTTTTAGTAGACAATGAGTTGACGATAATCACTTCTGCATCTTTGGCATATCGTTCTTTTAAAATGTGTGAGAAAGAAATTTAAAGTAGTATCACGATATATCAATGATATCAATATATATTTGGGGATATATCGAGATATTAAATTTCTAATATCGCCCAGCCCTAATTTTCATTTCATTCCATTTCACTCTATTCCAACACCAAATCATCCAATCATCATACATTTTTAGAATATCTTTTTTTAGTAGACAATGAGTTGACGATAATCATCTCTGCAACTTCGGTTTATTGTTCTTTTGAAATGTGTAAGAATGTAATCATTTGCAGAATGTCTTCTTTCCATTCCCTTCTAGTTTATTCCATCATGCAATTCTCATACAGGTTTTAGAATATGTGAACAATGAGTTAATAATCGTTGCTTCTTTACCTCTGACTAAATGTTTCTTTGGTATGGGGGAGAACATGAGGGAATCATTTGCCGAATACATACAGCAAATATATAAAACCCCCATAAGATAAATGATTGACTAAATAAAACATATAATTCGATGGTAATTTCTTTGTTTTCACTATATAGATAATTTCAGTAAACGCACGGGAACTTTTGTTATGACAAGCATTTTTATATAGGACATCTAGGGCTGTAAAAAGTGGTTATTTAAAAACTCTTATTTTCCTTTGATGGATATAAACATAATTTTCGATGAGATTTCACAAAACTTGCATAGCTTTGGAAAAGTAGGTGAAAATCTCTATACCAAATTTTGAAATTAATGAAATTAGTAATCAGAAAGGTTTAAAAAAATATCTGTATCTTGAAAACCTGTTTATCTCGAATTCTTTTAATATCCTTACATAATTTATTTAATTTCTCTTGCTTTTTTTTCCTTTTTAGCTCTAATATATTTCCTATAAAACCTCTATATCTCAAAATTTAAATTTCGGCATTTAAAAATTTGAAGTAAGGTTATAATTTACACTTGAAAATAATCAAGAATAATTTTCTCCAACATAAATTAAGTTAGAAGACGCAAGAAGTGAAAGATTGGAAAGAAATTGGGGTTATTAACATTAAACTGCAGCTTGCAGATAGGGGTCAGTGAAAGAAATGCTTGAAGTAGAATTAAGTTACAGAAATTGTTAAATATTGACAATTCACTTCACACTGCTGAAGTTTTAATAGCGTAAAGAATAATCACAGGTTAAGTAATTATAAAAATGATGGTGGACTAACAGAAAATGAAGACACCCAATCTCAGCAACTGATGCGGAGAATGCATTTGATGCTTTAAGAAACTTTCTTTAATAAAAAATATTCGTTATAAAACTGCATCAAAATACCCTTTACGTCACAGTATGCAATGGTATTATGTATTACGATTAGTGAATTACATTATTTTATTAGCAGTGTATGTAGTAATAACATGATAATTTACTGTTTTAGATTGAAATATCATATAAAATTTTAAAAATTGTCTTTCTACAGAACTGTATAATTTTATTTAATAAATCTATAGTATTAACGTGAAACATTTGCTGTTCTGGATTAAAACATCATATAAAATTTCAAAACCACCTATCTCTCTACTTAGTTAGATTATTTTATTTACTAAATATGTAATAATAATTTGAAACAATTGCTGTTCTGTATTGAAAAATGTATATAAAATTTCAAAACCTCCCTTTCTCAAAAAAATTAATTTTTTAAATAATAACATTTCCAAGAAAATTGAAGTAGACAGTTTTAATGGCATTGTTACCTGTTAATAATCTAAAAGCCAATTTAGAGGGAAATGTATAAAAACTTATTTGAATATATTTAAAAGCAGGTAATTATCCTTTCCAGTTTAATGTTATGAACATAACGATTTCAAAACACTTAACACATTTATAAGATTCTTAACATGTTAACGCTATGATGTAACAAATATCCTCATTTTTAGTGAGAGCATAAAGTTATGTTAAGTTAGAAGACACAAGATGTGAAAGATTGGAAAGAAATTGGGGATATTAACATTGAACCTAAGGATGAAGATTGTTGTCAGTGAAAAAAAAAATTCTTGAAGTAGACATTTAGTTGGCGGAACTTTTAAATGTCGACAATTCTCTTGACACTGCTGAAGTTTTAATAGCCTAAAAATAATTACAGATTAAGTAATTAAAGTAATGATAGTAGACTAACAGAAAATGAAGTTACAGATACCCAGTCTCAGCAACTGATACTCTAAGAAACTGTTTGGACCGAAAAATGCTGGTGATGAAACTGCATGAAAATACCCTTTACGTTATGGTACCCTTTGCATTATGAATAATATATCACAGTATTTTATTCACTACATATATAGTAATAACATAATAATTTACAGTTTTAGATTGAAATATCACATAAAATCTCAAAATTTGTCTTTCTACTGAATTACATAATTTTATTCACTATATATGTAGTATTAACTTGAAGCAATTGCTATTCTAAATTGAAAAATCCATATAAAATTTAAAAATTTCTGTTTCTCAAAATCTCATTTTTTTCAGTTATATCATTTCCAAGAAAATTGAAGTAGACAGTTTTAATTACATTGTTATATGTTAATAATCTAAAAGGCAATTTTAGAGGGAAACGTATAAAAACGTATTTAAATATATTTAAAAGCAAGCTATTATGTTTCCCAATTTAATGTTATGAACATAACGATTTCAAAACACTTAACAGATTTAAAAGAATCTTAACACGTTTACGCTATGATGTAACAAATATCCCCGTTTTTGAGTGAGAGCATACATCGTTCATAAAAAAATTTCAAATGTATCAATCAGTGATTCATTATGAAAAAAAAATATTATTAGCAAAAAAAAAAGTATTTAATGAAATTAAATTCTCCTTTTATTTGATAATGCATTAGAAACTAGAGAGAACTCTAGAATAAAAAAAGTCAATAGCATTAATAAATATTAATAAAAAACAAACCAGCCTAAGGATATACCAGGTTGCTAACCAGCTCAAATTTTCTCCTCTTTATAAAGTAATAAGCTCAGAAAATTTAGTTACATGCATTTATTAGTTTTTTAATTTCGCAAAAAAAAAATGTTTCTTGCGGAGAAAAAAAATTAGATTTATTTTCTTGTCTTATCATTTACGCGTTCAATTAAATTCAGGAGAAAGAAAATTTTAATTTTTACTTAACGCTTATCAAGAATTTAGTTTAGAGTTAAAAAATAAAGAATTATTTTTTACTAATTTTATTGAATAAATACTTTTTGTTCAGGCATAAGAAAAATATACCTTATAAATATTATTTCATTTATTTTTAATAAAGTCACCGATTCTCATAATCAGATTCGAGGGCATAATCAAATTTTTCTCTTAGAATATGAGTATCTCACGGAAATACCATTATTATTTAATACAAAGATTACTCATGAAATACCTAATTAGTTAAACTATCTCATTAGGTTAAATTATGGGCTATGCATACAAACTATGTTTTTTCTCCTATAAATTATTTATTTTTTAAATTTGTATTTGCAGCTAAGTGAGTAAAATTTACGTGAATCACTTGCTAATTGTGTAGTGAACTAAATATTAAAAATCAGTTCTGGAGTAATACTCATTATAAGGATAGTTTAAATTTTATTGTGTACTTTTAAGAAACATTTTCCGCAAAGTATGCAAATTCTTTATAATATTTTGTTATAAATATTTTCTCTTACTTTGCTCTGTTAAAAGATTTAACATATTCAAACGTAAAATTTTCGATCTTATAGCTACCTGTAGACTGCGGATTTGGAGTAATTTATTTTCTTTATTTTTGTTAAAACATACAGTGAATGTATATTTATCTATATATATATATATATATATATATATATATATATATATATATTATATATATATATATATATATATATATTAATAATAATATCTAAAACTTTCCTTTTTCCCTTTCTCTATCTTTAATGTCTATATTCCCAGACTTAAAGCGTCAAATAAAAGAGAGTTCTCATACTTAAATTATTTTTACCCATCCGTTAAATCTAACGCTGGAATAAATGGTAATTTCCTGTCCAATGACCGCATCTTTCAGCTGTTAGATGAAAATTTAATTGTCTCTGCAATAATTAAACTGCGGATCCATCTTTAGTTTTGTGGGAACAAATTCATGTGATTCGCTAGCTGTAGGGCTAACATTAGCTAAAAAATGTGTAAATGCTTGGTGCATATTGTTAAGAACTATTGCTCATTTCAGGATACAAGATCGAATTTCCACTAAAAGTTCTTTTACTACAGAAAGGCCAGAAAATTTAAATATTAGAGGCTAATCTCTTATGTATTCAGAAAAAATATTTTTCACTGGTTACACATACACATATGTTATGTATTTATACATACATATATATATATATATAATATATATATATATATATACATATACATATATATCATGTATATATATAAATATATATATATATATACATATATATATATATATATATATATATATATATACATATATATATATATATACATATATATATATATATATATATTTATATATATATATATATATATATATATATATATATAAAAGAAATTTTCCCCACATCTTCACCCCTTCGGGTGTGCAGGTGGGCTCATTAAAATGGCCCCTTTGGTGAAAGTTGCCATTATTGCTTAGCCCCCCCTCCCATATCTAGTATTATAAACCAAAAAAAATATTAACATTAGTTGAGTACATTATTATATAACATATGAAGTAATTAGACAGCTAAATATTATAGAAATATCCACAGCTGTGTATGCACGTGCTGACCATCGTGGGAAAGTAGATCGGTACAATCATATACAATCAATATTTGAAAAATGAATCCTTGATATATGTACAATATATTTTTATTCTTAACTATGCATTAAGATCAGACAATTATGATGACAGTTAACTTTATGCATAAACAAAATGTCACAATTATGGGAAGAGCAACATTAAAAACATTAAAATCCTCAAACATTAATCTTCAAAGATGGATAGAATATAAGTTAGAGGATATATTGAAGATATGGGTGATAGGTTAAGTTACGAAATAATATTGACTGAAAAATTATTGGTAAAAGCAAGTTTTATGTTATAAAAATGTTCATTGTTTTTACATAAAGTTAATTTTCCTAAACTTTCAAATAGTATAGGAGATAGTATATGAAATATACTGTTTATAGTATATGAAAGTATTTCGAGCACAATTGTTCTAAAATAATTGGAATTTGAATATTTTGATATGCATTTAAATGGAACCTTTAACAAATTCTAATAAACAGTAGATAACAGGAAAAAATATTTAACCTTATATCATCATGCTTTTAAAATATATTGTCTATTCCTTTGATATTTTTCAATTTACAATTTTTAGCTTTACCTTGAGAAGAAAGTCTATGCATCAAAAATCAAGTAAGATATTCCCCTTACTTGCTGTTTGACATATGATGGCAGTTCTCTTTCGCTGGACATTTTTCTCTATCCCCTTAAGTCTTACAAAACCAAGACTAGCTGACAAACCAAGACAAATATCATAGCTACGTATAAAGTCACTGAATCTACAACAGTGTCATATTTATTTTGAAGTTTACTTTTAAATGTTCTATGGTTTTCTATTACAAATTTATAAAAAAAAATAATGCTATCATAGCATTCGTATCATCAATCAATAATATAGTCTTACGTTCATTTTTTAAAGTTTTAATTACACGCGTATACAATATTGTTTTCTATAGACATATTTCCACGGGGCATATTTAGACATATATCTAATTACACTCCTTTCGTTTTGAGTAATCTTTTCATAACAGATTATGAAAATTATTTTTAACAAATCAATAAAAAACAAATCTATTATTTGTAAAATAAAGCTTACTTTGAATCAATCAACATACTAATTATAAGTAAATATAACAACGAAACTGAGTGTAACTATTAATATGTGAATTGTTTGTTTTTAAAGTCTTGTTTTCTAAAATGCTAAGGCACATAAAACATGTTTCTATTTTCAATGTCTTCCAAGTTCAAAAGGTACGTCTGAAGGTACTAGACTTTTGATTGGTCCTTGCTTCAAAATTACGAGGACTCACATGGAGATGAAGTCTTTCTTCCGCTCTGGTGCTGCTATTCAAAACAAATGACGCATTATTTTTAATAAAACACTAAATGTAAGTATTATTATATGGATGTTTTATGTTTATTATGCATTGAAGAAAATGATATAAAACGTGATCTTCCCTCTATTTAACGAGAGCAGGTACGATAAGCTTTTACAACGTTGATAGGATCCATAAACAGCAGTTCACAGTTAATAGGAGAACACAAATATTTATTTACAAACGTGTATAAAAAAAGCTCACAAGTTAACCTCAGAATCAGATGAACATGAACTTAAATTCATGGACAAGCGGTTCTCGAAGAAATGTCTAGCATGATCAAACGAAAGGTTGAAATTTTTCAAAAAGAGTTCAGTGCGCTGACCGAAGTCACTTATCCAAAACTAGGTGTTTTTTTCCCTTCCAACTCCTTCAAAAGCACTCCGAGGTCTCTTTTTTCTTCTCTGTTCTGTAGTCTTGATAAGGCTCCAACCAACGAAAAACTGCTTATCATTCCCTTGTCTTATAGTTTCACCGAAAACACCTGGACTATATTCTCTTTTCCAACGGTCCTAGAAAAATGTCAGAATTTATGAGCCCTGTAGCCGGGAGCCTTTCATTCCCAAAAAAGACAAGGTAGAGGAGTCAAAGGGTCGATTCTCTGATATCAGGAGGGGCGCATTTGTTGTAAACACTGAACGTTGTCCAAAACATGCACTATAATGCTATATGACTTACTAAGGTTAAAACAAGATCTATTATATCTTAAGTCATACTTGACATATAGTAAACATATAGTAAATTCAACAATACCTCTTATGTAAATCTGTTAGTAATTTTCTTGTTATTAACATAATAATTTTTAGTCACAACTTTCATAAAAAAGTGATTTGTAGTGGTGTCGAGCTCATTCGAACTGAACTGACTGGAGTAGAATAACCTTTAGTGATTAGTCCCAGTATGAACTGAGCCCCAATGACCAGCGAAGACGTCTCTGGAGATCCCACTGACAGCAATGGTATACTAACTTGATTGTCTTCCGACATGCAGGCCGAGAACCAGGAATGATTGTCTGGGGTGAAATTTCGTTTCATGGTAGGACCCTTTTGGTTGTCTTCCGAAGCCCCTTTGCAGGACAATGGTACGCTGTCGGAGTTCTCCGCCCTGTTGTGTTGCCCTTCATGACACACCATCATGGGCTTATATTTCACAAAGCTAATGCCCGGAGACTTGTTTCTACTGCTTGTCTTTGTGCCTTGGACAGCAAGGTCGTCAAATCTCTCTCTTATTGAGCACGTTTTGAGCTTTATGAGCAGGGCCCTCGAACCAGCTCGGGATTTTAACGATCTAACGCTTCAGTTGGACAGAATTTGGCACGATATCCTTCAGGATGACATACGCCACCTCTATCAATCAATGCTGAATTACTGCTTGTAAGGGCACAAAAGCGTTACTGGGTTTTTCACTTTGTAAAGCTCTATGACTTGGACAAATTATCCAATTTTTTCTCAAATTGTAATCATTTGTTTTTCTGTACATCTACATCACATATATTTTAGTTCCATTCGGTTAAATTCTTCATAGTGCGTCACCCCGTAATAGAATGACAAATTCTTTAAAATGCTATTTTTCCCTTAAAAATAGAGATTGTGGAAAATAAATTTAATTCAAATTTTATGCACAATTAGAGTTGAGTGGAACAACAAATTTCCTGATCATTGAATAGGTCAAGAAAGCTTAATATCATCTTTCCTTTTTTACAAAAAGATCGAGAAACCACATTTAATTTTAAATTGTTTAGGAGAAATTTCAGTACATTGTGTCAAACACAAATATGAGCATTTAACAGACATATAAATATATATTACAAAATCACAACAGACAAAAAATAGCATAATAAATGGCAGATTCTGTACCAGATACCCTGATATTTTGGAATCCTGTCACTCAATACTGACATAGAAAAATTTAAATTCCCTTTCACAGGTTTAGATTTTTAGAACATTTTTATAAATTTCACCACATAATAGAACAACAAACTCTTTATGGGGATAACAGCAAATTATTAATCTTTTAGGGGTTTTAATTTTATGTCTGTTAAACGTTATTATTTACATTTTAAAAAGAGTATACCAAAATTGTTCACAAACAATTTAAATTTAAATATATTTCTAAGTGTAGGAAAAGATAGCATCCTTGATGTTCTTTTATCACATGGTATAGTTATTTAAAGATTTCTTAAATTGCAGTCCAGTCAAATGGAAATTTGTTTAGCCATAGGTTAACACTGAACGGACGGAATCTAATATAGTTCATCTTAAGGACCGACTGTAAGCAAATTCAATTCCAGATATCAACGACATAAAACGTGTACTTTAAGTCATTCGCGTTATACTTTTTAAAACGCAGTAAAACATTTGAAGCGCGAGAAATTGTATATCACCTGGATATTTTGATTGCCACAAATAGTTATTAAGTCTCAGCTATTAAATATTCCAAGTTTTGATCATAAAACTGTTTTAAATTGTCATTCCAAAAAATAATAAGCACCTACGTACCTCATTTCATCGCTTATTTTTTTAAACATGAAATGCTGTTTATCGTTATCGGAATTCATGGGTTCAAGTCACGTGGATGGCATGAACGTTCGTTGCCGTTCGGAATCGGCTTTGAGCAGTTCATTAAACCTCGTTCTACAAAATAGTAGGTCATAGAGCTTCCAACCCTATCAAATATGAAATTCCTGATACACAAACACACACACACACACAGATATATATATATATATATATATATACACTTATATATACATATATATACATATATATATATATATATATATATATATATTATATATATATATATATATATATATATATATATATATGTATATATATATATATATATACATATATATATAATATATATATATATATATATATATATACATATATATATATATATATATATATGTATATATACATATACATATATATGTATGTGTGTATGTATATATATATACATATATATACATATTCATACATATACATGCAATATACATATATATGCACACCTTTATAAGGAGAGATACGGATTATTGGAAGCATCCGGCATCCATACACACATAGAGAGAGACAGAAAGAATATTAAAGGGAGGGAGAGAGAAAGAAAAAGGGGGAGTCATTTAAACAATACATCTTTCTCATACACTAAAGTGGATAATTTACTTAACCCTTTCAAATCTCCATTCCGCACAAACAGCTTTTCCATGGTTTTTGAGAAGGCAAGTGACGAACTAAATTCAGAATACCTTAAAACATTAAAAATAAAATTCCCAGATTTTCTTTTCAAATCCTTCTCATTCGAAATCAAGTAAGAGATAAAATAAAACTGCATAAAGTATCTTAAGCACAATTAACAACCTTACAAAAAATATGCCATCCTTCCTGAAACAAATATAATTGCTGAGCACAATTCTTCCATAAGAGAGGAAATTAATTAAATGAGGAATTAACTTAATCTTTTCGATAGAAATTTGAGAAGTAGTGATTTGTTTCTTAATGGGGCATCGTTACCGCTAAGGACTATAAATTACAATATGTTTCGAGAATGGGGGTCAATATCTTTCGAACTCGAGATTATTTTTATAATTCTCCGGATATTTCAATGAAACCCAGACCAATTATTTTCGCCAAATGTTAAATATTTGTAAAACTTGAATTTCGCAGTTTATTTTACACAATATGTTAAGCATGTTTAGATGTTAATATTTTACAGATATAACACAACAGAACATTGGGGTGTATATATATATTTTTTTCTGAAAAGTACAATGTTACCTTTCTAAATTTAACATCTATTTTGTAACAACTATCTTTAAATAAAATAAAATATTTTTGCTAACTAAAATAAAATATTTTGCTCATTTTATTGTGAAATGTGTGTACGAGTTATTAATAATTAATTGATATTTGCATTCGAGAGTTTATTAATATGAGTAAAAAAATATTAATGTTTGTCATTTTACAAATAGTATAATTATAATAACGTAAAAGTATTCTACAAACAAAAAATGTCCTATTAACAGCAGAGATAACATTCGAAGAATTACATAATATACTTCATTTTTATACCTATTAAATATGTAGCAAATGTCTGTTTTATTATTTATACCATTGTTTATAGGTATCTGATAAAAAAAAGATTAAAAATTCAAATTATCAAAATTTTGAAAGAATTAGCCAATATCATGATTATAATATAATATATTACTCTTATTTGTATAACTGAGCTATACAAAATAAAAAAGTTGTTAGTTTCTATTAGTTATCAAAAATTAGTTTTCAATTCATAAATTACAAATTTTTTGGGTGTTTCGATTTTTCTCCTTGGTAAATATACTTTATGATTTTTAAAAATGTAGTTATATAGCGAGATTTAAGAAATGTACAAAATTAGATCCATATTAATGATCTTAATGTTTTTCCAAAAAAGAGCAGAAATATTTGTTTTGAATCAAAATAAAGGTTCTACATTAAAATGTTTTCCACTGTAAAACATTACTACTTTTTAATGGGATATTTAATTTTTGTAAAATATTCAGATCTAAATGCGTTCTTAATTGGAACAAAGGCATTAGATATTTGACATTAAGTTATAAATCCAAACTCGTTAATTTAAAATGCATTTTTTCTCAAATTATAAGTTTCTGTGGGCATTTTTAAAATCTTTCCCCAATAAATTATGTTACGATTGTTTACCTTAAATTTTTGCTATATTTTTGTCATTTATATAGAATTGTAAAGGAATTTCGAGTGTTGCGATTATTATTTATTATATGCGTAAAATAACTTAAGCTCACAAATATATTCAGAAAATTTCACGATATTCTACTGTGAGTTTCATGATATTCTACTATGCTCTGTAGAATATGTTGTGTAACTCAAAACAAGATTAAAATTACTTAGTTTTGTGAAAAACCTTTTAAAAGGATTTTCGAATTTCCTTATAAAACATAGTAAAAAGTGATGCGTACAAAAATTTGGACATCTTCATAGCATTCATGAAAAATGGTTTTAGACTAGTGAAATACTTTTTATTTTAATAAAAAAAATTAAAATATCGCTTTCAAGCATTGAAATAAGTATGCACTACAACAAATAGATTTTTTGTAAGTATTTTTGTAAGGAAGAGCAAAAACAAATAGATTTTATTGTAATAAAAACTGGAAAATAACTTTTAATTATTGAAATAAATGAGTGAAACAGAAAATAAGTTTTATTGTAATAAAAACTGAATAAATGGATTTTATGGCACCAAATAGGTTTTATTGTGATACAAAATTGGAAAAGCAGTTTCTAAATATTGAAATATAACGGCAAATAACTCTTATAGTAATAAAAATGCAGAAAAATGGCTTTTAAGTATCAAAATATCTAAGCGTAAAATTAAACAGGTATTGTTGTAATTAAAAACCGAAAATGTAGTTTTAAAATACTAAAATAACTAAGTGCAAAATAAAATAGATTTTATTGCAATAAAAAGACTGAAAATAGGGCTGCAAAGTATTAAAATAAACAATAGCAACAACAAAGGGATTTTATTGCATAAAATATTTTATTCGATGACTAATATTTAGTTTCAAATTTAACAATTATGCTAGCTTAAAAAAGAGAAAATAACCGTTTTTTTCATTGAATTGATTTATTATAAAGGCTTCTTATTTTTTTTAAACAATTTTTATTTTTCTTTGGCATTATGAAAAGTAAACTCTACTTTAAATTACTTCAGAATAAAAGTTTTAAACTCATACTGTTAAATATAAATACCATACTGTTATATAAATACCATGTAATACAAATACCAATAAATATAAATACCATGTTAAATATAAATTTCATACTGTTAAATATATGTATTTTAAATTTTCTGTATTAATGAAGTTAATAATATTATTTCAGATAATTACATTTTGTTAAATACACACTATAAAATATTTTTCTTTAAAATTTAAGGAAAATACGATGCTTTTCCAATTAAATAATAATTAATGGTGATATTTAAAATACAGATATCATATCATCACTACCAGAGACAAAATAAAATACTCTATGATTTTGTTCAACTCATCTAACCAGAACCCTTCCAATATAGATAATTCTAAAACAGTAAGATGCATGATGAATGTTTACATATGATGGATGTGCTTTTGTAAAATCGGTTCTGATTGCGAGCACCCGATTCCTACAGATACTGCTGAGCTTATCAAACTTTTGGGTAGTTAATTTAGTATGGCGGATAAACATTGCATTTAACTCAGTATATGCTTCCACTGGTTTGTCATCTTTTCTCAAGACTAACTCTTCAGATTAGTACATTTTTTCAGATTCTATAAAGTAGAATAGTCAAGATACTCAAATAACACTCAGTTACTTATCCATAATGAACATAGTGTATTATATGAGTTTCAAATACTTATCATGTACAGAGGAACGTATCTGATACGTACATGATACATTCTGTATTATATGGGAAGTGACTAAAGTTTGTAAGTTTTAGGGAATTATAATTACATTACTTGCAGAATCCCATAAAAGGTGTAAATGTAAATAGACTTGTAAATAGACAGGGTAGGTGTACATTGTTATATAAAATAAAAGTTTACAATCAAAATGTTATTTATTGTATGAAAATTTCTTATTCCTTTACAATTCCTTTTACAAAACTTATTTTCTTTTCTAATTTTGAAAGTTTCCGTTGGTAGAACTACATATTATTTTAGGTCATTTATTATTTCTAAATATCGTTTGAAAACTTGGATATCATTTAGTAGCATGTTTATCCAAAAAGATAATATTTTTTTGCTAAAACTAAGCGTTTAATTTAGTTCAGTTATGTCTTTGAATATTGCTCTGATTTAATCTCCTTAAATAATTTTTCTCTAATCACTTCTCTGATTAAATGCACAAAAAATCACAGTTAGAAATCCATTATTACAACCTCATGATATATGATTTTACTCCATTGTTGGCATAAGGTCAGCGTCCTAGCCAGTCTGCTTACCTGTAAATAGACAGGCTAGGTGTATATTGTTATATGAAAAACATATTTACAATCAAAAGGTTATTTAGTTAATGAAAATTTCTTATTCCATTACCATTCCTTTTACAAAACTTATTTTCATTTCTAATTTTGAATGTTTTCGTTACTAGAACTACATAATATTTCAGGGCCTTTATTATTTCTAAATATCGTTTGAAAACTTGGATATCATTTATTAACATGTTTATCCAAAAAGATAATATTTTTTTAATAAAATAAAGCGTTTAACTCAATTCAGTTATGTATTTAAATATTGCTTTGATTTAATATCATTAAATAATTTTTCTCTAATCCTTTCTCTGATTAAATGTACAAAAAATGACAGTTAGAAATCCATTATTACAACCTCATGATATATGATTTTATTCCATTGTTGGCGTAAGGTCAGCGTCCTAGCCTGTCTACTTACCTGTAAACATACAGACTAGGTGTACTTTGTTATATGAAAAAAAAATATTTACAATCAAAAGGTTATTTAGTTTATGAAAATTTCTTATTCCATTACAATTCAGTTTACAAAACTTATTTTTATTTCTAATTTTAAAAGTTTTCGTTAGTAGAACTACATATTATTACAGGTCCTTTATTATTTCTAAATATCGTTTGATATCATTTATTAACATGTTTATCCGAAAAGGTAATATTTTTTTTTTGCTAAAACAAATCGTTTAATTCAGTTCAGTTATGTATTTAAATATTGATTTGGTTTAATCTGATTAAGTAATTTTTCTCTAATGACTTTCCTGATTAAATGTACAAAAAATGACACTTAGAAATCCCTTATTGCAACCTCAGGTAATAAGATTTTACTCAATTGTTGGCATTAGGTTGACATTAATTTTGCTACAGGGGTAAATTAACATTTTATTGCATTGCACACAAACCATGACCATTGCAGTGAATAAAAAATAATGTAGTTTGACGTAAAATAAAAGAAAAATATCCCTTAAAATCAAAAAATCTGCTCAAGTTTGTTGAAAAACTATTTTGCACAGTTCTAAATATAATTTGTTTTATTAATATTTCTTTGATTTAACTTCATTAAGTAGTTTTACTTTAATTCCTTCTCTAAATAAATGCACAAAAATAACAATTAGGAACCCATAATTATAACCTCCTAATGTATGATTTTATTGCCATCGTTGTGTTTCTTATGATTGTATTGATTTTACCAAGGCATATATGAAGATTCTTTGGTATTATACACAAATTATGTGGTATTCAGTGAACAAAAATAATTGTAGTTTAAAGTGATAGAAAGGAAAATTATGCTACCTTAAAATTAAAAAATCTTCTTAAGTGCTTTTGAGCAACTATTATACCCGGTTTTAAATGCAATTATGTACTTTAATATTACTTTTGTTTAGTCTGACTAAAAATGTTTTCTTTAACCGACTCTATGTATAAATGTTCAAAGAAATAACAGTTAGAAACTCATTATTACAGTCTCTTGTATGGTTTTATCGTCTTCTTTGTGTTATGTTCCTATTGGTTTTACCAAGGGATGCATGAGATTTCCTTGGTATTATACATAAATCATGTGGTATTCAGTGAACAAAAATAATTGTAGTTTCAAGTGATAGAAAAGAAAATTATGCTACCTTAAAATTAAAAAATCTTCTTCTTAAGTGCAACTATTATACCCTATTTTAAATGCACCTATGTACTTTAATATTACTTTGATTTAGTCTGAATTAATTTTTTTCTTTAACAGACTCTCCGTATAAATGTCCAAAGAAATAACAGTTAGAAACCCATTATTACAATCTGATAATGTATGGTTTTATCGTCTTCTTTATGATATATTCATATTGGTTTTACCAACGGATGCATGAGGATTCCTTGGTATTAAACACAAACCATGTGGTATTCAGTGAACAAAAATAATTGTAGTTTAAAGTGATAGAAAGGAAAATTATGCTACCTTAAAAGTAAAAAATCATCTTAAGTGTTTTTGATCACCTATTATACCCTGTTTTAAATGCAATTATGTACTTAAATATTACTTTGGTTTAGTCTGACTAAAAATATTTTCTTTAACCAACTGTGTATATAAATGTTCAAACAAATAACTGTTACAACTCCATTATTACAATGTCATAATGTATGGTTTTATCGTCTTTTTTTTGTTATGTTTATATTGGTTCTGTCCAAGGGATGCATGATCATTCGTATTCAAATCATGTGCGATGTAGTGAACAAAATATAAATGTTGTTTAAAGTGAAAGAAAGGAAAATTATCCCACCTTAAAATTAAAAAATCTTCTTAAGTGTTTTGATCAACTATTATACCCTGTTTTAACTGCAATTATGTACTTTAATATTACTTTGGTTTAGTTTGACTAAAAATGTTTTCTTTAACCGACTCTCCGTATAAATGTTCAAAGAAATAACAAGTAGAACCCATTATTACAATCTCATAACGTATGGTTTTATCGTCTTCTTTATGTTATGTTCATATTGGTTTTACTAAGGGATGCATGAAAATTTCTTGGTATTATACACAAATCATGTGGTATTCACTGAACAAAAATAATTGTAGTTTAAAGTTATAGGAAGGAAAATTATGGTACCTTAAAATTAAAAAATCTTCTTAAGGGCAACTATTATACTCTGTTTTAAATGCAATTATGTACTTTAATATTACTTTGATTTAGTCTGAATGAATTTTTTTCTATAACGGACTCTCCGTATAAATGTTCAAAGAAATAACAGTTAGAAACCCATTATTACAATCTCATAATGTATGGTTTTATCTCGTTTTCTTATGTTTATATTGGTTCTGTCCAAGGGATGCATGAACATTCACATTCAAATCATGTGCAGTGTAGTGAACAAAACATAAATATAGTTTAAGGTGAAAGAAAGGAAAATTATCCCACCTTAAAATTGAAAAATCTTAAATAATTTACAGATCAAGTACGTATGTTTTGACAGGAGGTCCTCTCGGCAAGTCACGGTTGAACGATGAAAGAGGCTGATCACCAATCATCCATCATGCAAGCGGAGGAGGCATCTGACAAACCACATCGCCATTCAGATTCACACTGCTGGATCATTTTGGAGCGAGGGGTGGTATATCAGCTGAATTCTGAACATTTGGGGGGTACGTTAGCACTTAAAGTGGCACACTTTATTCTACCCATTTAAATTGAGCATCGACTAACATTTTCTTTGCAATTCAAAAAGCATTTTGAAATGTTATTACTAGATTAAAAGTCTTCATTTAGGAATAGCTTTTTGATTCATCATTAAACAGTCATTACAGTTCATCATTGAAGTTCTTTTATAATGCTCTGACTTTCTAATATTATTAAGTTGTATTTTATAAAGTGGTATAATATTTGAAATAATGTAAAAGATATACACCAAATGAAATAATTAAATTTCCTTACTCTCATTTTTGAACTATGTGTATGTGCTCAATTTAAATGTGAAATTTATATTGAGCACAATTGGCTATATTAGATGTGTGGCACACTCTATTCTAGCCAATTAAATTGAGCATCGACTAAAATTTTCTTTGTAATTCAAAAAGCATTTTACAATTTCATTACCAGACTAAAAATTTCCCTTTAGGAACAGCTTATTTTTGATTTATCATTAAATAGTCATTAAAGTTCATTATTAAAGTATATATATATTTATAGTGCTCTGACTTTCTAATATTATTAAGTTGTATTATATAAAGTAGTATAATTTTTAGTATAATGTAAAAGATCTACACCAAATGAAATGATTAAATTTTCCTTAGTCTCATTTTTGAATTATGTGTATTTTTAATTAAGTGTATATGCTCAATTTAAATGGCTAGAATACAGTGTGGCACACTCTATTCTAGCCATTTAAATTGAGCATCGACTAACATTTCCTTTGCAATTCAAAAAGCATTTTGCAATGCTATTACTAGACTAAAAATCTCCATTCAGGAACAGATTTTTGCTTCATCATTAAATAGTCATTAAAGTTCATCATTAAAGTTATTTTATAATGCTCTGACTGTCTAATATTATTAAGTTGTATTATATAAAGCAGTATAATTTTTAAAATAATGCAAAAGATATACACCAAATGGAATAGTTGAATTTCCTAACTCTCATTTTTGAATTATGTGTATTTTCAGTTATGTGTATGTGCTCAATTTCAACGGCTAGAATATAGTGTGGCACATTGTATTCTAGCTATTTAAATTGATCGACTAACATTTTCTTTACAATTCAAAAAGCATTTTGCAATGTTATTACTAGACTAAAAATCTTCAGTTAGGAACAGTTTTTTAATTCATCATTAAATAGTCATTAAATTTCTTTTTTAATGCTCTGACATTCTAATAATTAAGTTGTATTATATAAAGTAGTGTAATTTTTAAAATAATGTAAAAGATATACACCAAATGAAGTAATTAAATTTCCTTACTCTTAGTTTTGAATTATGTGTATTAGAAATTATCTTTTTATATCGAAGATAAATATATTTTTCTGTGTAAAGCTAAATATTTATATCGGATATTTTAAAACATAAGAAATACGAATTAAAAAAGATTAATACATTGCCAAGTTCAAAAATATGCCGTTTATAACGTAATAAAATAAAATACATCACTGGTATAAACATCATTGAGGTTCGCAGAAAAAACTTTAATTTTCTATTTGAAATTAAAAAAAAAATAATTTATAATCTGCAACATTCTAAAGCTATTTTTCAAATAAATGCATCTTATTTATTTATTTATTTTTGGTATACATATATTGTGTTTTTTAACTATTGCCCCATATAACAAAATTAAATTTTTAAAACATTAGACTGATATTAATTTAAAAGAAGATTATTTATTCTGAAAAAAAAACTTTCATGTTATATTGAAATAAATATAGGCTGTTTTAATGAAAACATTTCAGTTGGAAAGGCTAAATTTCCTTAAATTGATCGTCGTCTTATAGTTTGTTTACAAATAAAATTTCTGCATTACCATTGGAAATGATCATTTATTTGACAAATAGAATTTATTTATTTAATATAGACGTTGCCGAAGTATTTATTTTTTAAACTAAAATCATAACTTTAAACATTAAATTTAGATCTGTTCCGAAATAATTTTGTAGCAATTTCTTTCTTTAAAATAAAATTATACAAGAATCTGACAATTTTAAATGTTTTTTCCTGTACATGTCAGAAATTTTTTTCTTACATATAATTTTAGAAATACTTGAATACTTTTGTCCAGACTTGTGTAAAAGGATTTAATACATCTTTAAGTTTATTAAATATTCACATATGCTTTTATTAAATAAATTATCTTTAATTAGAATTATAAAAAACAAACTAATTACAATTTTTTTTCAATAATTAAAATTTGAAAAAAGATTAAACAAGTATCACGTGCTCCCTTGAAATTTCAATCGTTTTATAATATGGAGTATTTTTAACATTACTTTTAATTTTGAATTAGAAATAAATATTTTATATATATCTTGTAAAAACTAATTTAAATTTTTCCTTTATAAAATAGTTTCAGAGTTTTCAGAAGCTTTTAAATGTAGAAACAAAATAGACTAAATTATTTTAATAAAATCATAAATCGTAGTAAAAGCTACATGTATAATCGATAATCATGTGTATTCATCTTTTTGAAAATATACAGAATAAAATGTAAATACTATATTTATTAAAAGTTTAGCACTTTTAAATTAGAAAATATTTTTTAAACAAATACCTAAACAGTTTTATTTATTTTTATATTGCTGAGAAAGAAAATTATTGGTACTCTAATCAAAAGATGCTGAAATAATATTCTTTGTACATAATAATATAAATTTAATATTGAAAAATTTCAATTATTTTCTGAGAAAAAACAAATTTATATTATATTTATGTAAAATAAAGATTATGTAAGAGATTTATTTAAATGTTTTCCCCGTCAAATAATTATATTTTTATTTGATTTAATACTTTTGAAAATTATTTTAATTTTTATATATAGTAAGTCGTGCTTTATAGTCTAAATAAGAATTATTATTATGCATTTACACAAAAGCTTTTACACTAGATTTACAAAACCAATCAAAATGACTGGTTTTAGAATTGCAATTCAATCCATATTTAAAATGCTCGTAAATCTATTATTAATATGCTCAAATTCATGCATTTAAATTTAATTTTAACTAAATTTATACTACAAAGAAGGATTTTACTTTACCTCAGTGATTTACGATATATTAATGTTATTCACTACTTTTTTTTGGCGTATAACTGTAAATTATGGACAAGATGCGTCACAGGCTAATTAATATTCACCTAGCTATGTTATTTAATTTTATTAAATACATTGCAATCACATTCAGTTCATATGCTGGTTTTTATGAAGCAAACGTACAACACAAGCTAAAGTTAAGAATCTGGTTTCTAGACGATATGAAAGTTTTTCTAACATCACAACTCGTAGAAAGGTGTTTCAGTACAGTTAACATTCATCAATGATATAAGTTAGAAGTATATATCAGAGAAAATTTAAATTTAAACCTGACTAATTTACAGTCCAATATTGGACATTTACCATCAAAGCATCGGGTTCATTCCTCCCATAGAGTTGATTATCTGTGTAATTATAGATTATAGTAGTAAAATGTAAGATTCACATCTTAAGTCGATTTAAATAATAAAAAATAAATGTATAAAACTCAACATAATTTTATTTTATTATTATTATATAAGTAAAACCTCATAATACATAAGTATTACAAGTGAGTAGCTCTTTGTCAGTGGGAAAAAGACATTTAAATTTAACACTTTGACGACAGGAGATCTACCCGAAACAAAAATAATAAGACAGTGACCCATGGGCAGGAAAAGTTTCAGATTTGAGAATTTAGAATATGTAAAGGTGTTTCCGGAAGAAGGGTAAAAGAATTGGTAATATTTACTAAAATATTCAAAACTACCATTTGAGCTGTTCATTTGGTGAAATTTTTATGACATGTACGTATTAGAAACGTGCTGGCTGGGTAGATAAGATATGTGTTGTCTATCTATATAAATTCATATCAGAAGAAACGTCTATTTTTCGTTATAAAAACTGCTGCTAATAAAAAATACTCTTATTTTTATGTGCAAAATTAGAAAGATGCTTACTTTATGTGGAGAGAGCAGTCCTAATTATTCCTTGATTTTCAATCACAGAATTCCTCTAAAATATTTTTACTAGTAGGACCGTCTGGTTAAATTTTCCCAAAACTCAATTTTGTGTGTGGTGAGAAGGCACGTAGAGGTTTCTTCGGTGAAAAATGATTTTTCAAATGGTGTCAGAAGAAGAGTAGACTTTCCGAGAAATCTTGTTCCTGAGTTAATGTTTTGCAGTGACCATAAATAGTAGTCTCAAAGTGTAAAAATATGTGCAAGTGAACAGGTATGTTAGTGTGCATTTTTTAATTTTTTATATTTTCTTTCAGATATGGATAATGCACGTCAAAAACACTTTTAATATGTTTTACAGAGTAAAATATAGAAGAATTTATAGTATTACAAATTAACATCAAAATCTATACATCTGAAACTGCAGAAATATAAGATACTTTCATATTATTCAAGCATTTTTCAGCTAATAATGAGCTAAAAAGATCTTCACATAGTTCACTGTATGCCTATTCAGAGCATACAGCTGACTGATACTATCCTGAGCATACATCATTTTTTCATATATTAAGAAAGGTTTTAGTAATATTTTAATACAAATGTTGTTCTTGACTTGACACAAAAGGTTGATAAAAAAATATTCACATAGGTCGGTATATGTGTATCCTGATCGTTCAGCATTTTGTCATATTAAGAAAGCTTTTAGTAATATTTTAATATAAAGGTTGTTCTTAATACAAAAGTTTGATATAAAAGATCTTCATATACATCATTGTAGGACTATGCCGAGCACGTAATCACGCCGATGGTACATATATACAATACTTTTAATTAGGATTTATTTTCTCCATTTTATTTATATCTTAATGCAAATGATGTTTGAAGGCATACAGTTAGAAAATATATCTTCAGACAAGTTACTGTTTAGTAAATTACGAATTAGCTAACGTACATTTTGCAGGTGATGAAACATAGAAATAGCACTCATATACTGACACACACATATACATCTGTCGTCTAACGGGAATGTTAATATTCTTTAAATTTATCCTATCACGTGATAGGGTGGGTGGAATAATCTTTTGGCGTATCAATGAATACTTGATCACAATTTCGTAACTCTATAAAAACCGTAGAGATTTATATAAAAACAACACACATACAAACTGATACTCACTTTTATAAGTGTAGAAAATGATTATCTAATTTATAAATTAATAATTAATAAAGTTTTGGGAAAATTTAAAAAAATCACACAGGATTATATAATTTCATTGTAAGCATCTTTTGACTTTTCACGTATAACCACTTTCAGATGTCTAATGTAAATAGCCATATGTAAAGAAAATACAGATAATGCATTGTATACTTATTCTAACATTAAGGTATTCATCTGGTTGAATAGAAGAAAAAAGAAAGAAATGTAGAAAAATATACACAGCTTTGAAAAGATATTCTTAAAATCACTAAACTTGGTACTCAAGAGAAGCTATGTGTATAAGAATTTACATCTTCTTTCCTTCTAGACTAAATTAAGACAGCTTTCATTGAGATGTATGGTTGAAACACATTTTTCATCGTCATCATCAATTCTGTCATCGTCTTTACTTTCGATACGCTCGAGACTTCTTTATACGCCTCCTTCTTTTTTGAATTAATTTTTATGTTATGTGAACTTTTTTTTATTTCCTAATTTGCATTTCTTCATTCATTTGAATTTTCTCAATGGACTTTTCTAAAACTGCAAGACTATGTATTCTGCGTGTGATCATTTTTACGACACTGAGTTACTCAGTTAAGTCTCTAGGAGAATATATCGGAAACAATGGCGGAGAAATGCTGAATAATAAATATGAATGATCCGTTTGTGCCCTATTTTTGGCTTGTTAAATAATGTTTTCAACTTCTTTTTATTCATTTCTTGAATTTTTTTCCATTGAAAATTTTGATACAATATTAATAGAAGATAACAATTTTCTTTTGATACAGTAATAATAACTATTGGATTGAAAATGCATATAATATGTAAATTAACTCAAATCTTAGTGATATTTTAACTTTTTATAATATTTCTTGAGCCTACGTGCAATGGCGTTAAATACTTAATCCTTTCTTAAAATTTGTTTTAAATTAACCACTAGACCATTTGTTATATAACTCGGCTTTATGACTGTAAAACTGATTAATGAAACCAAGCAACATAATAATTTATCAGGGAAGAAGTAACATTTTGCTCTTTACACCAATATATTTAGGTAAATTTTTTTGTTTTATAAACAGTAAACTGGGCTAGCTAGACTAATCTACCTGTAAATATAGTTTTACAAAAAATTATTGAAAGTTTTGCCCTGTATAAAGTTTAATATAACTGCCTAAACAATGATTTTCAATTTTTTTTTTTACCTTTTGGACTATATAAAGCACTTTACTTGAATTCATCAGTGAACATTTTCAAAACATAAAATATTAAATATCTACAAAATTAATTAAAGTTAAAAAAACGTTTAAGAACCTTTTGTGCCTTGGTACGGGGAAAATAGTTTTAAAAGATTCTTATTTAATTAAATATTAGAAATACAATATGGGGGAAAAAACTGTGAAACTTTTTATGCAAAGTTTTAGATATATAACTTTAATATAATTTGATCTATACTCATTTGAATTTGAAAAGCCATTCTGAAACTAAATCGTATAGAGTGTGGCATACATATTCATTGTAAAATACAAGCAATAACTGCTTATGTAGCTATCATATTTGAGAAGTTTGTGCCATTTGATTTCTAAAATTTTGGAATTTTATTTAATCTAAATTGAATTTTATACAATAAACTTATATTTCACATTCCCTTAAATAACATATATCAGAGATGAGTCAATAAAAGAGATATACACAATAACAATCTATATTTAACTTAGAAAAGAATTAGGTATAAGGCACATAGTCTGTATTAAGCATTAAGATGAAAATATTCGAATAGTAGTAAAAAATGATGGTGACTTTTAAATACGAAAAATATTTTAATTTTGTAATTATGACCAAATGTTCACCAAAAATAAAAGATAATGAATACCAAACCGCAAGTTGAACAGAGATTATCAGCTATTCACTTGAATTTTAATTGTGTTAACCATGAAATTTAATTTGTAGATTTACAATGTTTTAAACGTATTAAGGATGAATTCATGTGATAAACGAAAGTTCTGAGATCTCTCAGAGTTAAATATTGCTAAAGTGAAACTTTGGTTTGTAGAAAAAATTCAATCACAGCGGCAGTGAGATCTGATTCTTAGAGAAGTACCAGTTGGTCACAAATTGGCCTCGAAATTTAAAATTCGATTCATCAGTCAAATCCTTAAAAAGACTAACTATCTTTAACTTATTCTTTATGGAAATAATTGGATAAATTCATCTCTAGTACACGAAAGCTTTTTTGTGGGACAACACTGTACTGAACTGAGGACTCTTCGTCCTCGTCTTCCTAAACGCACTTCTGTCCTCTTAACGCATTTTAATCCAATTTATGTACTTTGTTTCAATTTGACAAAAGTTATACAGGATGATCCAAAATTATTTAGTGCATTTCATGCTTGAAAAGAAAAAAGCACAATGAAATAATTGCGAATTTATTGTTTTCGGGGGAAAGAAATTATTAAATAGTTTTATACCACAAAATTTTAGACATTAACTTCCACATAAGCACGCAAATTCTCCAGCTCATGTACACTTTCACACCAAATATTTTCAAAAGGTATTCCTCTAATAACTTTAGTGATTCGATATTTTAGACTTTCAGTATCTGGAACTAAAGCGGAGTACATACAGTCCGTAATATGCCCCTAAAAGAAAAATCAAGTGTGTAATAAAGAATGTGCTTTTCCTTTATTCTGCATTTGAATTGTCTTTAATTTGTTGGTACCAGCAGTTAACGGATTATTTACATTGAAGGACGACAACTTAACTATTCTAAACTTAAGCGTATCTGAACAATTACAATGTATTTGCTTTGATGGAACCATAAAAGCACGTTGCTTTTTTTCTGTTGTTGTTGTTATTTATCCTCCTGATGTTGGAAACTTACATTTAGATCTATGAGATCCCTTCGAAATATGCTAATAGTCCATGGCTAATTGTAGTTTGTAGCTTCAACTTTCAGAAATCAGCCACGAGAGGTGAAAACTGATTAAACCTCAAGAAGGAATGCACTTGTCGTTTGATCAGCACCTTGAATGTATGACTTTGCTCATGTGGGTCCTCGTAATTTAGAAGCAGGGACCAAAAAGAACACCTCTCAACTTGGCCTGCCAAACTCAGAGGTATCATTTGAGAAATTGGTGGACATTGAGACAATTGATTGGTGGATATTTTACGTACCCCAACCTACATTAATGAAAACGATGAATCTTGGTTCACCTCGAGCCTCGATTCCACTACTCTCCAATTAGAAGAGGACACTGACTTTGCGGACTGAGTTGTAGCGGCTGCTTTTTCCAGTACCCATTATCAGACTGATACAATTAGTAAATTTTCATCTCAAATTGATATGGAGCCATCTACCGGATAATGTAGAAGTTATTCAATGTTCAAAATAGTCTTGAGCTGCTTGTAAAACTTTCAATTCTTCAAGAACACAATAAAAATGTAAATAAACCAATTTTTAAACATAAAATGATTTTTAATTTTAGACACCCGGTATTTTCTGAGATATATAGTTTTTAATTATAGCACAATATAAAGATATTAATATTTTGGGAATGTTTATTCATTCTCTAAACAGGGCAATTGGATAAAAAGGATAAAATATGCACCTCCATAGACTATTTTTAGTTGCCCTTTAAATAGGATAATGGGATAAAATGACTTAAACAAACTTCTATGCTATTCTCGTAGTTTTTTGTGGTTCCTTCTAGATGAATATGTTTATCGATAAGTATCCACAGTATTTTTGACCATTAATATATTTTTAATACAACAGTATGGTAATGGGATAAGCTCAATATATCCGCCTACTAAAATAAAAAATATCAAAAATGCAACCTTGTTTAAGCAGAAAAATGCGGGCAATGACTGAAAATGTGTGTGTACAACATTTTTCTTCTCCCGGAATAAAGATGTGTTCTGTGATACAATAAACCGAGATAAGTTTCTTGTGACGTTGCGGCAAACGCGAATGCTATTAGTGATTCCAATGAAGATAAATTTCCCCTCTCCAGAAAGAATATTTCTAGAGGGAAATAATAAGTGCGCGAGAGAGATTTAAGGTTTCTTTCTTCGTCTCAAGGTGTGACGAAAAATAAAATTATTCAGTACGATATTAATTATTTGTTGTTTTTTTTAGTCACATAGAGAGAATTTCGCTAATATTTTATTTTGGTAATATAGTTACATTAAAGGTTTGCATTCCATTTAAAGGTTTGTTTTGGTTTGTTTTGGAGCGCTATGGTCTACTGTTTTGAACACGAGGACTAATGAGACCGGGACCTACTGCTTAAAGCCGATTTCGAACGGCTACGTATACCCATGCCTTAATGGGATTCGAACCCACGAACTCGTGACGATCAGCGCCCTAACCAATCGGCCAGCGTTCGGTGCCATTCAAAGGAATCTTGGTTCAAAATGAAAGTGTACCTGTTTTTAAAGCTTAATGCAATTATGTAAAAATTGTGAAACATTTTGTTTCAATTGTTATAAAACTATCAAATAGCTCTCATCGGTTCATATATGCATGAATATGTAGTATAAGGTTAAATTATGGCATGCAAAAATAGTTCATTTGATAACATGAGAGATATTACAGATACAGAGAATGTCGCTAAAATTACTTTTGATAATATAGGTACATTAAGGATTTTCATGCCTTTTAAAGGAGTCTTGGTGCAATTTGAAAGTGTACCTGTTTTTAAAACTTAATTATGTAAAAAATTGTGAAATATTTGTTTTAATTGTTATAAAAGTATCAAATAACTTTCATTGATTCATATATGCAGGAATATGTAGTATACGGTCAAATCATGGCATGCAAAAATAGTTGGTTTGATAATTTCTAAAGCAAAATGGGCATAAGGAAATAAGACAATTAGTTCAATCTGTATACGTTGTAACTGAACCAATCGTTGGAATCGAATCTCTTAAATTAAAATTTTACCAATGCTGATGTACATTATCCTTCACCATTTATTCAAGCAGATCCATGAACTTGCTGACACATTATTACGTGATTACCAAATTGGTAGATAACATTGCTCCTTAGGAAAGTTAAACACAAATCACAAACGTGTTTTAATCGAATTTTGAAACCACACTCTCCAAGGTGCCAAGCAAACGGGTTAACCACTGTGCCTACCTTTATAAACTTGTCTACTGCAAACAATTCACAGTTTAAAATTTTTTCAAAGATTCTAGTATGTTTTATGTTTACAACCCAGTACCCTTCTTAGCACTCTACTCTATCAGTACTTTCCAACATAAAACTAAGACTTAATAACTTAAAGCCAAGAAATCGCATAGAGAGCTGTCAACTACAGACCCTAAAATCGGAACTCTAGTAACAGGGTGGACTTCCTTCTTTTACAGTCCCACCTAGCAAAAACTAGGAAAAGCTTCGAGAATATACTAAAATATTAGAATCTTACCAAGATAACGATAATTTGGACGATGTTTGGTGACATATCGCCAACATGGAACTATATCGCCAAACTATGTCATTCGTAATTGTTCTGTGTATTCAAAAGAAGCGTCGCATGTTAGTTTACAACTTCATGGTAACCCAAACTGCAAGAAACATTTAATCAAAAAAACATTATAAACTGATATTTTTCCGATATTTGTAGCGTGAACACACAATAATGGTACATGATACTTATATATATATATATATATATATATATATATATATATATATATATATATATATATATATATATATGTGTGTGTGTGTGTGTGTGTGTGTGTGTGTGTATTCACAAGAGTGTAAAATTAGAACTAATATTATATTTTGTAGTTGACCATGTTTCCTTATTTAGTAGTAAATAGAGTGAAAAGATATTAGTGAGTTTCCGATCTCACACATTGTTTTTATTTATAAAATTTCATTTACATGTACCACTGGCGCAACTCAAACCAACAAATCTAAGCGTTCATTCCTGATCGGCACAATATCAAAAGAATACTTAAAATATTTTATGACTTGTTTCTCCCTTAGCTGAATACAGTGCGTAAATGCTATGTGTTTATTTTTCCATTTAATATATTTCTGTTCTTATAAATAGTGTTTTTCCATAAACTCTGAATATTTCTGTGTAAGAAAACAAGAGTATTGTCCTCATATTCTCCCGTTTGAACGATTAGTTGGCTTAGTTGGTTTAAATAACATCTTCCCAAGCGGTATGTAGCCTTTTCAAAACCATCTTAGAAGCAAGTTTGTCACTTTCGTTTCATTGTAAATTTTCCATCTAATTTGCAGGTATATTAATTAAATAATGTTTTGAGCTAACTTGTAATGAAAATATCTAAAAACATCTTGATTGGTCTCCAACTTGCATAAATACTGCTTTTATTGAACAATCCGTCAGTCTGTGTCTCGATTCTGACCTATTCTCTTAGTTCACGCTACTCTGCGAGCAAAGATCGTTATTTCTTAAGAACTTGTGGGGTGTATGAATTCTGTATGATATCTTTCTGAAACTATTTTTCCAACTTTGAAAAGACTTTAACACATTGACTGCCAACTACGATGTAACTCGTAGATTATGTTCTTTTCTAGGACGCCAACTACGAGTTATCTCGTACTGTGTTCACTTGCCACTTTTGTGCAGCTACGAATAAACTCGTAGTATATCAGTGCTAATATCGATAAATGGCTTCTAGGAAAAGAACAAAAAATCAATGCTGGCTTGCATAAACAGAAAATTTATTTAAAAACGAACAAAAAATATAATTATAAAAATTAGTTCAAGTTCCAGAAATAAAATAAT
>CM063511.1:138972531-138985031 GCA_032207245.1 Pardosa pseudoannulata | reverse complement strand
CTGCCCGCTAATGCGGATAGGCATTACATTTGCTTTCGAAGGGGGAAAGGGAAAAAAAAAGATGTATATACACACAATAATCCCTCCTGTAAATTAATTAACCACAAAACCTGATTTGATTTAAAGAGCACTGAATAAAGCACTTATTCTTTTTCCTTTTTGCGGTCCTGAAGCATGATTTTATACGGAAGCGCATTCGCCAATGTCTTCGTGGAACTCTAAGAGGTAAAACCCATTCTAAGAGTCTCTCGAGACTTCGGATTAGCATACATCTTTTAAAGTAAAATTCCCGCATGGAAAACACCAATAATAATAAACCCTTGAAAAAAAAAAAGAAAGAAGGCTCCTTTCAACACAACTTCCCAAAAAAGTGCTTTAAGATATACTAATATCGGCAGCGATTATATTGAGATATTTCCATTGGCCATCGCCGCGCTCTTTAAAAGCCCGAGAAAGAAATTGGTGAACGCGGCAGCAGCTAGATGGCGCTCGTGACAGCGCAGAATGATAAATGGCCGGCACTGTCAGAACGGTAATTATCGGCTCACCTCATCTGGCCACCCATCCCCTATCCCTCTCACTTCCCCCTCTTCCTGAGAGAGTGAGGGGGCGGATGGGGAGCGGGAGAGAGTGAGCGAGAGAAAGAGAGGGAGAGAGACAGAAGATGAGAGGGAGCGACAACTCTGGAGGGAACGCCGCGAGCTGCAATGAGCTCGATTCGAGCTTGAACAGATTTAAGGCTACCAATCGATTCGGTACGCACTTCAGATCCGCTCGTTACTCATTTTATTAGTAAACCGTCGGACGTCTAGCGTTTTTTTTTTCTTAACATGAGCTTTACATAAATTAAAAAGTGTTGTTTCTACATCCTCGGGAATCTGTTCCGCTCTCGGAGCGAATCCTTCAAATCGCAGACATGTGATACGAGTGTACAAATGACCATGTCTACGATTAAAGTTTGGGGGATATAATTTGAATTAAATAAAAATTGAATAAAAAGGATAAGTGTCAAAATGTAATTTTATATTCAATAAAAATTTATAAACGACAGAAATCAATGTTTCATATCATGTATTTTACTTATCGCTATTGTGCTAATTTTTAGTATGATCTTTGCGTACATTAAAAAGTGTTGTTAGGATATAATAAGAATTAAATAAAAATCGAATAAAAAGGATAAGTGTCAAAATGTACTTTTATATTCATTAAAAATTTATAAAACGACAAAAATCAATGATTCGTTGCCTGTAATTTACTTATCGCTAATGTGCTATTTTTATTATTATGATCTTTGCGTACAGTAAAAAGTGTAGTTAGGATATAATTTGAATTAAATAAAAATGAAATAAAAAGGATAAGAGTCAAAATGTACTTTTATATTCATTAAAAATTTATAAATCGGCAAAAATTATGTTTTATTCCATGTATTATACTTATTGCTAATGCTAATGTGCTATTTTTTTTATATAATCTTTGACTACAATTAAAAAGTGTTGCTAAGGTATAATTTGAATTAAATAAAAATTGAATGGAAAGGATAAGTGTCAAAATGTATTTTTATATTCATTAAAAATTTATAAAACGACAAAAATCAATGTTTCCTTTCATGTATTTTACTTATCGCTAATGTGCTATTTTTAATATGATCTTTGAGTACATTAAAAAGTGTTGTTAGGATATAATTTGAGTTAAATAAAAATAATAAGTGTTAAAATGTAATTTTATATTCATTCAAAATTTATAAACGACGAAAATCAATGTTTCATTGCATGTATTAAACTTATCGCTGATGTGCTACTTTTTAATATGAACTTTGCGTACATTAAACGTGTTGTTACGATATAATTTGAATCAAATAAAAATTGAATAAAAAGGATAAATGTCAAAATGTATTTTTATATTCATTAAAAATTTATAAAACGACAAAAATCAATGTTTCATTGCATGTATTTCACTTATCTCTAATGTGCTATTTTTTTAATATCATCTTTGCGTACACTAAAATGTGTTGTTAAGATATAATTTGGATTAAATAAAAACTTAATATAAAGGATAAGAGTCAAAATGTACTTTTATATTCATTAAAAATTTATAAGACGACAAAAATCTGTGTTTCATTGCATGTATTACACTTATTGCTAATGTGCTATTATTAATATAATCTTTGCGTACATTATAAAGTGTTTTTTCTACATCCTCTGGAATTTGTTCCACTCTCGGAAAAAATCCTTCATACCGCAGACATATGATACGTGTGTATAGATAACCATATCTACATTTAAAATTTCATAACTATAATTTGAATTAAATAAAACTTGCAAAAAAAAAGGATAAATATTGAAGTATATATTCATAATCATTTCAAACTTTTAAAAATCAGTGATTCATTGCTTAAATTTATTGCTAATTTGTCATTTTAATCACAATCATTACATAATTAAAAATTGTCTTCTACATCTTCGGAAATATGTGCTGCTCTCGAAGCAAATCCTTCAAATCGCAGACATATGAAACGAAAGTACAAATTAATATGTCTACGATTAATGTTTAGAGAACATACTTTGAATTAAAAAAATCGTGAAAAAAGGATAAGCGTCAAAATATATTTTTATATTTATTTAAAATTTATAAAATTGCAACAATCAATGTTTCATTGTTTGTATTATATTTAACATTAATTTGACCTTTTAACATAATCCTTACATAACATGAAAATTGCTTCTACGTCCTCGGGAATCTGTTCTGCTCTCGAAGCTAGTCCTTGAAATTCCAGACATATGGTACACGTTAAAAATGACCGTATCTAAGTTAAAATTTGATTAACATAATTTGAATTAAATAACAAGGGTAAAAAATTATAAATGTCAAAATATATTTTCATATTTTTTAAAAATTTATAAAATTACAACAATCAATGCTTCATTGCTTGTATTATATTTAACATTAATTTGACCTTTTAACATAATCCTTACATAACATGAAAATTGTTTCTACGTCCTCGGGAATCTGTTCTGCTCTCGAAGCGAATCTTTCACTTCCAGAAGTATGGTACACGTTACAAATGACCATATCTAAGTTAAAATTTGATTAACATAATTTGAATTAATTAAAAATTGAAAGCAGGATAAATGTCAAAATATATTTTCATATTTATTTAAAATTTATAAAATTGCCACAATCAATGTTTCATTGCTTGTATTATATTTAACACTAATTTGACCTTTTAACATAATCCTTACATAACATGACAATTGCTTCTACGTCCTCGGGAATCTGTTCTACTCTCGAAGCTAGTCCTTGAAATTCCAGACATATGGTACACGTTATAAATGACCGTATCTAAGTTAAAATTTGATTAACATAATTTGAATTAAATAAAAAGGGTGAAAAAAGGATAAATGTCAAAAATTTTTTCATATTTATTTAAAATTTATAAAATTACAACAATCAATGTTTCATTGCTTGTATTATATTTACCCCTAATTTGTCTTTTTTAACATAATCCTTACATAAATTGAAAATTGTTTCTACGTCCTCGGGAATCTGTTCTGCTCTCGAAGCGAATCTTTCACATTCCAGATATATAATACACGTTACAAATGACCATATGTCAGTTAGAATTTGATTAACATAAGTTGAATTAAATAAAAAGGGTAAAAAAAGGATAAATGTCAAAATATATTTTTATATTAATTTAAAATTTATAAAATTACAAAAATCACTATTTCATTACATATATTATACTTATCTTTAATTTGTTATTTTTTAACATGATCTTTACATACATTAAAAAGATTTTTTCTACATCCTCGGGAATCTGTTCCCTTCTCGGAGCTGATCCTTGAAATTGTAGATATATTCTACGTATCTACAAATGACCACTACTACCATTAAAGTGCGGAGAACAAAATTTACAATATAAAAATTGAAAAAAAAGGATAAATGTTAAAATAAATTTGATACTTATTTTGAAATTTATAAGATGACAAAAATCAATATTTCATTGCATATATGATATATATCCCTTACTTGTTAAGGTTTTAGAATTAATAATACATAAATTTAAAAGTGTTTTTTCTACATCCTCGGACATCTGTTCCTATCTCGTAATGGATACTTAATCGTAAACGTATTATACATATGTACAAATGATTATGTCTACAGTTAATGTTTGGAGAACATTCTTTGAATTAAATAATAATTATAAAAAAGGGTTAAATATAAAAATAAATTTTTATATTCATTTAAAATTTATAAAATTACAAAAAAGAGTGTTTCATTGGCTTCATCATGTTTATCGGTTACTTTTTAATTTTTTAACATGAATATTACGTACATATAAAAGTGTTGTTTCTACATCCTCGGGAATCTGTTCCACTTCTATATGGATACTTCAAATCGTAGAAATATGATACATATGTACAAATAACAATGTCTACAGTTAATGATTGGAGAACATCATTTGAATTAAATAAAATATGTAAAAAAAGGGTTAAGTGACAAAATATGTTTTTATAATCATTTAAAATTTATAAAATTACAAAAAAGAGTGTTTCATTGGATTCATCATATTTATTGCTTACTTTTTAATTTTTTAGCATGAATAATACGTACATATAAAAGTGTTGTTTGTACATTCTCGGGAATCTGTTCCACCTCTATATGAATACTTCAAATCGTAGAAATATGATACGTATGTACAAATAACCATGTATACAGTTAATGTTTGGAGAACATCATTTGAATTAAATGAAATATGTAAAAAATGGTTAAGTGACAAAATATGTTTTTATATTTATTTAAAATTTATAAAATTACAAAAAAGAGCGTTTCATTGGATTCATCATATTTATTGCTTACTTTTTAATTTTTTAGCATGAATAATACGTACATATAAAAGTGTTGTTTGTACATTCTCGGGAATCTGTTCCACTCTCGATATGGATACTTCAAATCGTAGAAATATGATACACATGTACAAATGATCATGTATACAGTTAATGTTTAGAGAACTTCCTTTGAATTAAATAAAAATTGTAAAAAAGGGTTAAATGTCAAAATAAATTTTTATACTCATTTAAAACTTATAAAATTACGAAAAATAGTGTTTCATTGCATATATTATATTTATAGCTAATTTTTTAATTTTTATCTTTATACTCATTTAAAACTTATAAAATTACGAAAAATAGTGTTTCATTGCATATATTATATTTATAGCTAATTTGTTAATTTTTATCTTAACATGGTCCTTCAGTAAATTAAAAAGTGTTTTTCTACATCCTCGGGAATCTGTTTCGTTGTTGAAGCGGGTCCTTCAAATTGCAGACATATGATACACATGTGCAGATGACCATGTCTACAGTTAATGTTTGAAGAACATATTTTAAATAAAATAAAAAATCGTAAAAAAGTGTTAAATATAAAAATAAATTTTTATATTCATTTAAAATTTATAAAATTACAAAAAAATGGGGTTTCATTGCATGTATCATATTTATAGCTAATTTGCTATTTTTTTATCTTAACATGGTCCTTTAAATTGCAGACATATGATACGTATGTACAAATAACCATGTCTACAGTTAACTTTTGGAGAATATAATTTAAATTAAATAAAAATTGAAAAAATAAACAAATGTCAGAATTATTTTTCATCCTACTTTTATATTCATTTTAAAATTTATAAAATTATAAAAATCAATGTTTCTTTGTTTATATTATATTTATTGCTATTTTTTCAATTTTGAACATAATCCTTGCGTAATTACAAATTGTTATTTATACATCGCGTGGGCTTATGGTGAGGTTTTTTTTATCTCATCTCGAAAGCAAATTGATACTTTATCATACATCAAGCAGACATGGCTAATCGTAGACGAGTGAAAAACATTTCAGAAATAAAACACAATGTAATATTTTGATCAAACTGATATAGTTTATTGAAGCAACAACTCTCCCGAACGACTTTTATCAAAACGTGTATATCGTGTTTAAATAGTTATTCGTGTAAACCAATCAGAAATTACAAGCCAAGTAGGTGAAGCCGAAGACGTAGTTTAAGCATCAGAATATATTTTTATTTACTTATGAAACCACAAAGAATGAACAGGGGAAGCAAACTTACCACTAAGGTTGCTAAGAAAGGATATAACCGACCAAACTTTACTTCAAGATAGACATAATTACGTTAGTTAATGTTTGAATAAAAATATCATTATATATATATATATATATATATGTAATGATATTATATATATATATATATATATATATATATATATATATATAATATGCATCCCAATATCTCATTTTGATTAAAAATAGTCTTGCTTAAATTAAAAAGGTTTGTTTCTACATCTTCGAGAAACTGTTGCACCTTTCTCTTACAGCGAATTCTTTAAATCGCAATCATAAAATACATGTCTAGTAATGACCGTCTTTGGATAAAAGTTCCAAGTCCATATTTACAAATGAACCAATGGATAATTACTACCAAATGAGTCCAAAAAGGACCAACCTGTTGTTAAAATTTGATTATCTCGGTCCAGTGCTTATTAATTTCAAGAATCCAGGTGTCATTACGAAAATCAGTGTTTCATTGCTTATATTATAATTATTGCTATTTTGTCAATTTTAAACATAATCCTTCCATAATTAAAAATTGTTATTTATACATGGTGTGGGCTTATGGTGAGGTTTTTGTCTGATCCCAAAAGTAAATTGATACTTGATCATACAGCATGCAGTCATGGCTAGTAGTAGGCGAGTGAAAAACATCTCAGAAATAAAAGACAATGAAATATTTTGATCAAACTGACATAGTTTGATGAGGCAACAATTTTCAATAAAAAACTTTCATCAAAACCTGTACATCGTGGTTAAATAGTTGTCAGTTCCAACCAATCAGAAATTACTTACAAGTCACTTACGTCACGCCGATGATGTAGTTTAAGCGTCAGGATCTATTTTTATTTACTTATAAAACCGGACGGAATCAACAGGGAAAATAAACACATTCATTAAGATTGCTAGAAAAGGATAGAACCGAACTAAATTTACTTCAAGATAGATATAATTACGTTAGTTAAATTTTGGACAAAAATATCATTACACACACACACACACAGACACACACACACACACACACACACACACACACATATATATATATATATATATATATATATATATATATAATATACATCCCAATGTCTTATTTTGATTAAAACGAGTCTTGTTTAAATTAAAAAGGTTTGTTTCTACAACTTCGAGAAACTGTTTCACATTTCTCTTACAGTGAATTCTTTAAATCGCAATCATAAAATACATGTCTAGAAATAACAGTCTTTGGATAAAAGTCCCAAGTCCATATTTACAAAAGAACCAATGGCGAATTACTACCAAATAAGGTTGAAACGGACCAACATGTTGTTATCCTTCGATTATCTCGGTCCAATGCTTATTAATTCAAGAATCCAAGTGTGTCTATCACTAGTATATGGTACTAAAAATGCTGGACATATCAAATCAATAAAATTATGATAATCGTTTTTAATATTACTTTCTAAGATCTTACTATAAAATTAATGCTTAATTTATTTGAATAATTTTTGTAATTAGAAGTATAAGTCATTGAACAACTATTCAGGATGTAAATGTCTAATAAAGGTTTTAATATGCACCATTAATATATATATATATATATATATATATATATATATATATATATATATATATATATATATATATATATATATATATATATATATATATATATATATATATATATATATATATATATATATATATATATATATATATATATATATATGTGTGTGTGTGTGTGTAATATGGGCGAGACTCATTCCAAATCACGACACTGTTTATTTCGGGTAAGAAACATGAAATCCGTAAAACAGGAAAACACCTTTACAACTTTGTGCACACAGACCATGTGATCCAGCACATACACTTTCCAAGTAGGGATTCCTAAGGTAAAAAGACTACGAATAATCCCTAAGCACAATGGATCACGTGATAAAAAATACCCATGTTTAAAGAGAAAGCGCTAACTATTGGCTAAAGTAGTGCAGACAGAGGCCGAATTAAGTCTATAGCATGTCTGGAGGGAAAAATCAGAATGACCGCGCAAACCCCGAACTTACTTTATGAACAAAAGTTATTAAATTAATATTAAATACGTAAATAAGGGATTTTAATATTATATATGTAATTGTCCAGGAACCAACTGGCCCCGAACTTTACACTTGAATACTTCTTTTTAAAATTGCCCCTATTATTTTCCTCAGCCCGGGCATGCTGGGCTGCCAAGTGTCCCGCTAACCGTCCGTTAGAAAGAAGCACATCATTTGTCGTGGCCGAACTTAACTTTTATTTCATCCTATAAAATTGCACAGAATCCAGAGACGTCTGAACCTGACGGTGTCAGAACGCTCTCTCTCTAAGTAATAGTAATGCCAACCTTCTGCGAGAGACGGCTAAAACCCGTGTGTGGGAAAAATGCTGAAGCACGTGTTATTTGCTTATAGAAAGTAACCTTTGACTGGAGCCATCTGTAAAGTGTGGCGTCTCAGAGGAGCATTACTGCTGATCGTTACAAATTTTCATGGGAAAGTTATAACTTCCTAATTAAAATGCCAGCTATATCATTTTCTGTTTTGTTAATCATAGAAAGAATTTCGGGGTTACGCTGAAGGAATGAAAACATCCTCGTTTAAACTGGATGGCTGGGAAATATGGTTAATATAAAGAGAAGAAATTAAGATCTAAAATAATGAATGGGGAAAAGGGATATTTTTTTGGATATACTTTAGGGCTTAGATATTGATATTATTACATATATATGTGTATATATATATATGTATATATATATATATGTATGTATAGATATCCTAAAATCGTGTGGACCGTTCAGACTTACGGGAATGAGATATTACATGCTAAGAAAAATATATCTAATGATTTGGTAAACTTCGAGTAATAATTTCTCCATCTTCTCAAGTTCAAGAAACGGAATAGAGAAATAAAAGGAATAAGAAAATATATCAGGGATTTTTTCTTGGTAAATTCCTAACAGTTTTAAATATATATATATATATATATATATATATATATATATATATATATATATATATATATATATATATAAACAAATACATTTATATTAATTAATCAAAATTGTTTTTAATCTGTGGAAATCTTATCTGAGAATAATATTTCAATTTATAATTTATTGTAACAATTACATAATGCATTTTTCAGAAATAAAATTTTCTAATAACTTATAATTTTTTCCTAGTCAATTAAATTTTGAAATATTTAGAACGTATTATACATACATGCACATACACCTACACAAATAAATATACATAGAAATGTACACACAAGCATACACGATTATACATATACATACATATACATACATACATACATACATATATATACATACATACATATATATATACATATATACACAAACATATAAACACATACATACATACATATATATATATATATATATATATATATATATATATATATATATATAATATATATATATATATATACACACATATATATACATATATATATATATATATACATATATATATATATATATATATATATATATATATATATATATATATATATACATATATATACATATATACACAAACATATAAACATACATACATATATATACATATACATATATACACATATATATACATATATACACATATATATACATATATACACATATATATACATATATATATATATATATACATATATATATATATATATATATATATATATATATATATATATATATATATATATATATATATATATATATATATATATATATATATATATATATATATATATATATATATATATATATCACCTCAGACTGATTTTAAGTTTTACGATGTGTAAAAAATTTTATCTCACAAGTAAAATCTATATTTATAATTCATTGCTATGTTGTTGTAATCAATATATCAATGTCTGAAGAAATGTTACAAATAAAAATAAAACAAAACAAACTATTCTTGACGTTTTGAGCTGCTTTATATCGATAAATCTTAGAGATACATTAAATTATTATTACTCTAATACTAACTCTTTACAAAATTTCATTCTGGAAAAAAAATGTAAACGGACTGGCAGTTTTTAGTTACCTTGCTTGTTAATTTTTTTTCCTCTCGCACGGTTACATATCGGATTTCCAAAATATTTTGAAGTGATGTTTGTTCTTTAGAATGCCCTGCCATCTAGTGGGCAAACTTAAAAGAAATATGATGCGTGCCAGATATTAAAAATAATATGTTTGTTGAAAATAAGAAAAAAAATATCCTGTTTTTTTATTTAAATAAAGATGCCGAATATTCTGCGTTAATGGTTAGCCTTAATATTTAGTAATAGTAACAAAATATAATTTTTTCTTTTCATTTATTAAAAATTTCAATTTAAAAGTGTAAAAAATATTAATGTAATATAAAACTAATTTATGTGTTATATACTAAACATATATTTTTTTTATATAAAGACCAATGTTTTTACTAAAATCTTCTTCATAAAAAAATACAAAATAAGACCAAATGTTTTATCTTTCATATTTAAATAATTAAAATATAGATATTTTTAAAATTTATGACAATTATTTATTTTGAATTAAAATTTTACGTACGTTGTTAAAGAACAGTTAAGAAAATTTTTATTATTTCTGTAGACATGCTTTCAGAACTAATTTATTTAGAAAATATAACTGATTAAATAATTCTACAATTATAGTCTTTTTGATCTTTTAAGATTTATATTTTATTTGTATTATCATAAAGTGTAGCAAGTAGATATTTATAAATTGTTTACGGTGTTATTTAAAATTTTTCAATGTAAATACTAAAATGTATTGAAAATAGAGCTTTGAAAAAATATGTGAAAATGTCATAAAAGTTTGTTAAATACTAATAAAATGTACGTTTAACTGCACACAGCAAATCTGATGTAATTTTTCTTGCGGATTATAGAGATCATATGTTACTGTGATATGAACACAATTTTTAAGTTCAATAGATTATAATGATGTACTGCTCCAATAATAATGTATAATATTTAATCTATATTAGTACATTTGTTACTGCATTTGTCAGATTGCGTCTCATAATATGTTTTAATTTTCAATTTTTTCTGAGAAGAATTCAAACATGATTTAATCCTAAATCATGCATGTTCCAAATAATCAGATACTATTTACAAATGCCTTAATCCTAAATTCATGGAATTTAGTTTACATCGAAATGAGTGTAAATAATAAATATTCTGTCAGTTCAAGGCCGTAGGCAAGGGGAGGGATTTCTGGAACCGGTCCTCCTAAGAAATTCTTAAAGACCATTTTGTGGAGAGAAAAGGGACCACGTGTGTGGGCGTGTCATCTGCCTAGCTGTTCATATATAACAATAGGCTTAGAACAGTGACATTGAATTAAGGAATAGGTGTAAATGCCTTCGAAATGTAAAAAGAGACTGACTAGCACTTTTGGCATCTCATCACAATATTGCTGTAGAATCGGAAGAAATTGTGAAAAATTTTTGGCCGAAAATTTCAAATAGAGCATATTTTATAATACACAAGTAAAAATTTGAACGTTTTCATTTTCTTTCAAAATTATTCTTTTTGTTTAGTTATACTTCTGTTTTAAGAATTAGAATTTAATACCATGTATAGTTTATATATTTTTAATGTTAATTTTACTATTAAATTCATTATGTTGTTACTACATGACTCATTGAAGGCTATAAATTTGTTCATTATATCATTTTTAAATTATTCAATTATTTTGATAGTTTAAAATCACATTATATTAATGTACTCATTATGTGTATACATACATAAGAAAACCTGTAGTTTTATTGAAGCATCCTTCACCAAAAGCAATGTCGCCCTCCGCATATAATTTCTGTCTACGGCCCTGTGTCAGTTTATGTGTTGTACCACGGACCGGCTTATTTGTCATACCACTCCTTAGGTCAAAGCTACAACAGCTTCTATGGTACATGACACTTCGATCCCGGGCCAATACGGTCTAGCTATTTTAAGTCCATCGTTTCGGCTCACTTTTCATTCGTTGTACTTCAAGATACCCCATTAGTTCTTCAAAGTACTTTTCCTTTTTAACTCTCCGGACGATGGTCGAATGGTAGAGCGCTGCTCTTCGGAGGTCGCGGGTTCGAATCCCGCTGCTGGCATGGATGTTTGTAGCAGTTCGGAATCGGCTTTAAACTGTAGGTCCCGGTCTCATTAGCCTTAGTGGGCAAAACAGTAGACCGTAGCGCTCCAAACCAAACCAAATCATTTTTAACTCAATTTTGTCATCAAGATTTCGTCAAAAATCGAGCTTTTTTAGTCTTTGGAGAGAAACGAGTACGTAGTCGTACCACTGCTGACGGTGATTTTTTTGTGACATTTAA
>CM063511.1:138927531-138967531 GCA_032207245.1 Pardosa pseudoannulata | reverse complement strand
AACTTTAAACTGTTTTAAAATTTTCAACTTTTAACAGTCTTTTAAGAGCAAACGTTGTAGGTAGATTTGTTTGCTATCACAGTACTCTAAAATAAAGTTTTAAATTAGATATGATAGTAAATGTACTTGGGCGAAAATGGATTTAAAAGTCATAAAATACTAATAGAAAACATAAATTTATGTATCACAGCAGATACTTGAATTTTTTCGGGGTTGTTTATAAGCTTTCGGTCTACCTTCATTTTAACTCCTTCCTGGTTTTTCCCGAGCTGAACTCGGGCAGGCGAGATGCACCATTCTGTCTCATCCCGAGTGTAGCTCGGGCTCTGTAAAATTTTACACTGTGCAATCAGTCTTTCTCAAATTATCTCACATATGCTTTTTCATGGTTTCGAATGATTTTGTTTCCTTTTCTGGCTACTAAATTATTTGCTGCTCAAAGAGAGACAGCAGAGGAAAGAAGGTAAGGAGAGAAACAATGTTCTACTGTTTAGATTACGATGTTGGACTCTGTGCAGTACCTTGTTTCCGATTGTATCATACATGATCAAATTTTGATTAACAATTTCATAATCATTAATGTAAATGCAAAGGATATACAAAATATATTGATTACATTAATTGCAAAAGATATTGGTTATATTAAATTTTAGGAAATTTTGTATGAGAATGATGATATTATGTTTAAAATGCTATGTAGGTATGAAAATAAGCATAAAAATTGACATTGTTTAACCCATAATCCAAAATAAAATGAAGCTGGAAGGGTTTAAAGTAAGAACCATTTCGATCATACATAGGCAATCTAAATCATATTTTATTGAACGTTGTTAAACGAAAAACGGTGAGTGGTAATAGGTTAAAATATCTTATTGTTAAGGAATTATAGCCAACTATCATACGTTTTAAATTCCTAAATTTGACTTTTAATACAGAATTATTTTTTCTATCATGTCGTTGTATAATTACCATGTTGTGTATTCCCCACCATCGGAACCAATGCAATCTTTATTCTACAATTTAATCTTTTTGGAAATGAATGATTAATTTCACAAACCACCCCATGCTAAGCAAGGAAAATCACCATTTTTCTCATTTATTCCTCTCGTGATACGAACCCCACGCCTACTTTCTCTACTCTAAAACAGATTACGGTCCCAGCGTATCCACCAAATACTGGATAATTGAAATAAGTGAACCGCTATAGTCGTCAACAGAGTCTCTCTCTAACAGAAGACAGAGCTTAACATTTCCCACGCACTTTCTAATCCACAGCCCGCTGCATAATCACTTCGAAGGATAAAAACAGCGAGCAGAAAGTTCTCTGGCATTAATCTCCCTAACACAATGCATGGATAGATGTGTATGGGATCGTTCGCTAATCAGATGGAGTAGCGGCGAGCACGCCATTTATTTTGTTCGATGCATCCCTGGCATTCGTAATGCTGGCGAACATTACAGAGACCGCCGTTTGATCATCATGATAAGACACAATTTATGCAAGGCATTAGTTCAAGCGCCTGACGTGCAGAGAGAAAGAAAATGAGAAGCCCTACAGCGGATATTTAAATTCTAAAATATATATTGGAATGCGTCAGATAATAAGCGTTTTTAGAGCAGGGGAATAGTCCAATTTAAGACATTTGCTCCTGCGAATAATGAGCAGTTGTTTCGGAAGGTGCTGCTGATAGGGCACATCTATATATTGGACGGTTTTTCAGACATTGGTGGCAAGGCTTTTAATATAGGAAACAAAATTTATATTTACCAATTCCTAAAGACAGACTGAGGTAGTTCGGTGCTTTTGGGTCTACATTTTTGCTAGACGAACATTAATGAGACTAGTACTAACTGCTTAAAACAATCTGAACGGTTACGAACTTACATCTTAGAAATCGGATTAGAACCCATAAACTTCTAGTCTGAACGTAATACTCGACACAGTCATCGCCTATTTAAACCTGACGAATGATAAACTGGCTTCTTTTGTGTAATATCAGAGTAAAATATCCCATTTTCAACTGTTGGAAAAAACGTTTTTTAATCTAAGATTTGATCTAATTCTTAATTATAATCAAGAATTAGATAAAAGCTTAATAATTCTTGATTCTTTTGGATTGAACTTATTGATGAGGAGGAGATGTAACAAGAAATAAAGATACGACAGTCATGAAATCAGTTTTATTAACCTCTCTCCTTATGAATCGAGCGACGATTGTGTGTGCCACTTTCTATGAAAGCTTTTCTCATGCGTCATGACCAGAAGCAGTTTTATCACGGGCTAAATTGTGAGCAAACCAATGGACTTTAATGGTTCTGCATTTATTATTTTATAAAACTACAGAATTTGATAATTATATTTCATTTCATTTTTATTAAAAAAATTTATGTTTTTATTTCACATTTCTATGTTTTTAGTTGTAAAACAAAAGTAAAAATTTTCAGTCGTTTAAATATTTTCTATGTAGAATTTATTGCTTGAATAACCTATAAGTGAATAATGTATAATATTAGTCAAAACTTTTTAAGGGGTATTGTTTCATAACTGATACGAGCTTTTCACTTTTGGCCAGAAAGAATCATCACGTGTGTGATACGAGGTTCTCATTTTAGGCACAGCAGTACTATCACGTCTCCCATACGTTGTTTTAAGGCAAAGGGTTAATACAGTACAACATAAAGAAAGATCCAATATTTGTTGAAAATGACTTTTTCAGACAAAACATCATTTAATTTTGCATATCATTTTCTATTTTTTAAATATTCTAATGCAAGGGTTGAGAAATTTACTAGAACTGGATTAGACCGTAAAAAAATGCGTTCGATGGATCAATTTGCAAACTAAGATAGGTACAAATATAATAAGTATTTCTACTTATGAAACTAAATTTCTCCTCAGGGGCATACCGTCATTAAGTGTGTACGGGTTCCAGGTACTCGATTTATTTGAATAATCTTCTCCTTGTTTTACCCTGGGGGTAACGCGTTTACCTCTGCTGTCTTTGCGCCTTCCTGAGTTGGGTTACATCAAACCCCTTAACCATGACGGACCTTAGCAATAGTTAAATAGCCACTTCGGGTTCCTGTGTGATGTCAGGTCATCCAGTTTTCACACGGAGCGACTAAGGCTCCAGGACGAATAATGAATTCTATTATAAAATCTAAATTTTAAAAAGGTAATTTTTTAAATATAGAGAATTGTAACTATTAATTAATATAATGATAAAAGTATATATTTTGTAAAATAATAAAATTTGGCTGAGGATATTACAGCCATAAATTGTGAAAATTTGGCACTAATTATGTCCAATGGTTCAGGGAAAAATTAATATAAATATAGAAAATCTCACATTATTGATATTTTGGTTCTTCTTTAAAGCGTTGATTTTTCAGTGCAAAAGATTATTTCACTTAGTCACAGATGAGATTTCCACATGTATCATATAATTATTCGAAAAAGTATATAAGAAGTAATAGGAATTGTTAGTCTTTATGAATTCAGAAGAATTTCGATTACCTTTACTAATTATGCCGAGAACAACAAGTATAGCATTGTAATTGCCACACTATAATAAGAAATAAGTTGTACATGAAAATATTCTTTAAATAGCTTAATTTATCAAAATAAATTGGTTTAAACTATTAAATCTTACAACATTTCTAAATTCTAATTACGTGGTTTTCTGCAGCCTATATTCCCAGGTTCGTTTACCAACCGAATCAATCGGGCAAGAGGAGGTGCATTAAGAACAGCAATTGAGAGTTAAAGGATATCTTGCCTTAGTTTTTCCTGGGGAAATTAGAATTTCTCAACCTCTGTCACTGGAATATGAGGTCTCTACTCTTTAAAGACAAGCAACTGAGCAACTTTCCCACAACAGGTGTGCTTGGAGACTCTTCTCATGTAGTATAGGCGGGGCAACGGCAGGCAGCTTCGAAATCTTCAGCCAAAGTTTACTATGGGAGATCGAGAATATCAGAGCCCTTGCGAGAAGAGTGCAAGACCTTCAAGGCCACATCCCAAAACGTGTGCGATTGTGGATTCACCCGTCATGCTAGACGCTGTGCAATAGAAGGCTTCTGAGAAATCTCCAAAACTGGCTTAAGTAGAGGTTTCTCTTAAGCTAAAGGACCGTGCAACACGAGTGTAAGATTACCCCTAAAAGTCCTCATGGGAAGCACTCACCCTCAAACCGACGAGATTGGGAATTCACTCCCTGGTGCTAGTGGGTCAACAACAGGCAGGCGAGAGAACACCAACCCTTGATTCTCCAGGGCAAGAGGGAATATCTCAGCCTCCACCGCACTAATATTATCGTACTACCCACACAGAATCTCTAGGGAGGCAACCCAACCCCCTAAACGTATGCGAATGTGACCACCCCCAGTTTTCTCCCGGAACAAAAGAAAGTATTACTGATAAACCTGATTACTCTTCGAGCAAGGGAAAATTTCTTCACGGGACATCGATATATAAAATGAGTGTTCATTAAAGAATTCCAGATTATCAAAAGAAATAAATATATGAAAATTACCACTCGACATCTATTATGTGCATGCACTGAACTACAGGCAAAACTGTCTGTATTATCAAAATGTTAATCAGTAATGATTTTTCAGTTTTGATAAAATCTTTATTATTATTACTGAGACGCTGTGTGACCAAAATAATATGTATGTAATGCGAAAGTCTAAAAAATAATTACCCATCAGATAAATATTTCTGTCATGTATAAAAAACAATATTTTTATCGGACTATTCACATTAATATTTTGATTACAGGGTTAACTATAGCGCAGCTGAATTAAACTCTGCCTTACAATACTAAAAATGGCTCCGATTAATCACCGGATGACTTCCAGGCTGGATATGTCAAGAAATAATAAATTCAACTATAAAATCTAAATTTAAAAAAGTTTTTTTTAAATATAGAGAGCTGTAACTATTAATTAATATAGCGATAAAAAGTATGTTCTTGTAAATTAATAAAAAATTGTTGATAATATATGCTACAGCGCTAAATTGTGAAAATTTGGTACTAATTATTTTCATTGATTCAGGGAAAAATTAATATAAATATAGAAAATCTCACACTATTAATGTTTTAGGGCTTCTTTAAAGCATTGATTTTTTAGCTTGAAATATCATTTCACTTAGTCACTGGTTAGATTTCTTCCTGTATCATATAATTATTCGAAAAGTTTCTAAGACGTAAAAGAAATTGTTAGTCTTTAAGAATTCTGATGGATTTGGATTACCTTTCCTAACTATGTCGAGAATACCAAGTATAGCATTATAACTTTCACACTATAATAAGAAATAAAACTGAGTGACATTTTCCTTGTTGTATTATTTCTATATAACGCAATAAATTGATAATGTTATCTCCAAAATAATCTAATTTCACAAAAGTTGCATTTAAAGGTTTACCAACTTAAGTTATTTTCTTTATTACTGACTAGTTTATATATAACCTCTGGTAGTAGAAAATTTCCCCACCTCAGTTATATATAGTATATTTATACCCACTCCAAGTGGAGTTAGTTCCTTTTTCCCCACGAAAAAGGGAAAGAAGAGAGGGGGGTTGCCAGAGAAGAGAGATAAAGAGAAAGAGAATAGGGGAGGGTGGCACCATATCAGTAGAAAAGCCTTTGTGCAAAAGTACATAATGTATTTGTATATAAAAAGAAGCACTTTACTAAATACGTGTTCAGCTTCTTGCTCAGTATCTATTTTCATTTCCTTTTAATTATTGAATTAAGGTAATTAGCAACGATAATATCCAAATTTAGAAGTAAAAATCCTAAAGCATTTTTTAAAAATCTCTGTTACTGAATTGAATAGAAGTATAGTTTATAGGACGGAGAAAATTTAGAAAATTCATGGTTTAAGGCGATGGTAGACTTTCATATTGGCTACAATTGACTGAAAATTCGAATTTTCGATTTTAGTGAATAATGAGAGAATATATCATTAGGAATACGGAGCAAAAAGAATTCTTTCATTCCCATCATTTTATCATTACTTATGGGTATAATAAGCTTATCATTACTTATGGGTATAGCAATAATAACTTCAAATGTTGTTTACTCAGAAGTAAAATTTTCATGTATTACAAATGTTTAAAGTACTCCAGGCGCATTGAAAATAGATCATTGTCTCTGAAATTCCAGTATTATTTACCTTAGAATTAATAAAATAAAGTCTAGTTGAAACGGGTATGTTTTGAAGCATATAATATGTTAGTTATGCATTTTAATTAACCGCAATAGCTGTTTATTTTGCAAAATATGGGTATCATCATCATAATATGTTTTTTCTCTTTATATTTTCTATGAATGTTTACGGAAACAACTACATTTTTTTGTAAAGTCTATAAGGTATACTTAATTTTTTTTATAATATTTTATGCAAAATTGATGCGCCTGGAGCATTTTTAATTAAACTAATTGTGAAATAATTAATAATTAATAAATCAAAACTAATTAATATTTTGCCTTCAAATTTTTAAATATTTATATATCAATAGTTTTAATAACAGAGTCAATCTTGAAGGAAATTTAGTTAAAAAAAAAGTTTTCTCTAAAGGTCCACTGTCGCCTTAATAAAATACGGATTCAAAATTTTAAACTTAAAATTAATTTTTAGAAAAGCTGTAACTCTTGCTACAACCACCATACAACAATGATCATAAATGTTACACTATTTTTAAAACATAAAAATGCTATAATTAAACTTTATTTAAATAGTTGAAAATGTAAAGATTTGTAACACAGTTACTCTTGGCGATTTTATATTGCGTTAATAATGATTCCATTCAGTAAATCAAAAATTCTGTGGGACAAAGAAAATGGGAAATACAATATCGTTATACATTTTTCACTCTATGGGGAGTTCTTTACTCCCCCCGAAAAAGAAACTGGAGGAAAAAGAAGGGACATTATAAAAGGAAAGATAAAGGAAAAAGAGGGGAGCAGAGTGGCACAGTTTAGTAAACAGACAATTGTGTAAAATCAAGTATTTGACTTACATATCAGAAAATAAGCAAATTGTTTTTTTTATGTAGATGGGAGCTACATCTCTATTATACTTTCCATTATTTTCTAATGGATGACTTAGGATAACTGATAACGTTTAAATTCCAATTTTACAAACATAGATGGAAAACTTCTAAAATAGTTTTTTTAATCTCTTTTACTAAATTGAATATAAGTATGTTCTACATAATAGAGTATATTTAGAAAATTCCTGATTTATTAAGACACTGGATTCGAGTATTCAAAACTTTAATTCATTTAATGAAGAGATTCGTGATTTTACATTGAGTTAATAAAGAATAAATTTAGTTAATAAGAATTTCTGTCGGTTCAAAGAAGTGCTTTTAAATTCAATATCGTTATACACATTTCGCTCTAGCTTAACAGCCGTATCTTTTACTATAACCACAATACAAAAACTATCGCAAATGTTACAATATTTTCAGAAATTAAATATATTTCAATTTAGCTTTATTTAAATAATTGGTAATTTAAATATTTGTATCACAATTAGTAACATCTTGGTTACTTAACATGAGATTAATACGTTGTGAAAAAATTTTTCGGGACAAAGAAAATGCCATTAAAATACACACTTTTTTCTGTATGAATTTCCTGTTCCCTACAAATAAGAGACTCAAGGGAAAAAAGGGGTACTGGAAGAGAAGAGAGAGAGAGAGAGAGCTAGAAAGAAAGAGAGTGGGAGAGTAACACAAAGCAGTAACTAGGCAATTGTACAAAATCAAGTAATTTACTTGTATAATAATTCACTTGTATATACTAAAATCCACAATTTACTTTTTACATTGATGTGATGAACAATTTGCTCAGTAAACTTTTCATTTTTTCTAATCGATGACTTAAGATGCTTGGCAACATTCGTATCTAAATTTTACAAATAAGAAAACTTCTGAAATTTTTTTAAATCTCTCTTACTGAATTAAACATCAGTATATTCTACAGAATGGGGGTAATTTAGATTCCTGATTTATAAAGACACTGGATTAGAGCATTAAAAATTAAACGTTTTGAAGCGCTATATCTTTTGCTCGATGCATTTATACAATATCGGCCGTAAATGTTACAATATTTTCGGAATTTAAAATTATTTCATTTTATCATTTTTTAAATACCTGATAATCTAAATATAACACACTGTAACACAACTACTAACATCTTGGTTACTTAACATAAGTTTAGAAGTAATTCATTAAGGAAAGAAAAAAGTCATTGAATACAGTATCGTTATACACGTTTCATTCTGTACGAAGTTTCTTTTTCCCTACAAAAAAGAGACGACAGGGGGAAAAAAAGAGTACTGGAAGAGGAGAGACAGAGAAAGAAAGAAAGGGAGGGGGAGAGGAGCACAAAACAGTAACCAGGCATTTATGCAAAATCAAGTAATGTACTTGTATAGTAATTCACTTGTATATAAGAAAATCTAGAATTTGCTTTTTACATAGATGAGGTGAGCAATTTGCTCAGTAAACGTTTCATTTTTTCTAATCTATGACTTAAGATGCTTGACAACATTTGTATTCCGATTTTACAAATAAGAAAACTTCTAAATTTTTTTAAAATCTCATATACTGAAGTATTATGTTCTGCAGAATGAGGGGTAATTTAGATTAATGATTTATAAAGACACTGGATTAAAGAATTAAAATATTTAACATTTTAAAGACTAATATCTTTTTTTCGAAGCACTTTTACAATATCGGCCGTAAATGTTACAAAATTTTCGGAATTTAAAATTATTTCAATTTAGCATTTTTTAAATACCTGATAATCTAAATATAACTCACTGTAACACAACTACTAACATCTTCGTTACTTAACATAAGTTTAGAAGGAATTCATTAGGCAAAGGAAAAAAAGTCATTAAATACAGTATCGTTATACAAGTTTCATTCTGTACGAAGTTTCTTTTCCCGTACAAAAAAGAGACGACAGGGGAAAAAAGGATTACTGGCAGAGGAGGGACAGAGAAAGAAAGAAAGGGAAGGGGAGAGTAGCACAAAACAGTAACCAGGCATTTGTGCAAAATCAAGTAATTTACTTGTATAGTACACGTGTATATAAGAAAATCAACTATTTGCTTTTTGATGATGAACTACTTGTTCAGTAACTTTTCATTTTTCTAATCGATGACTTAAGATACTTGACAACATTCATATCCCGATTTTACAAATAAGAAAACTTCTAAAAAATTTTTAAATCTCTTTTATTGAATTAAATAGCAGTATTATCTGCAGAACGGAGGTAATTTAGATTCCTGGTTTATAAAGAAACTAAATTAGAGCATTAAAAATTTAACGTTTTGAAGAGCTATATCTTTCGCTTGAGGCACTTATACAATGACGGCCGTAAATATTACAATATTTTCAGAATTTAAAAATATTTGGATTTAGCATTACTTAAATACCTGCTAATCTAAATATCTACAACATTATTAATAACCTCTGAGTGATTTTGCATTGAGTTAATAAGGAATAAATTCGGTAAATAAAAACTTCTGTGGAATGAAATGTCTATAAATTCAATACCGTTAAGCACATTTCACTCTAGCTGAAGAGCCGTATCTTTTACTATAACTTCCATACAATAACTGTAGTAAATGTTACAATATTTTCAGAACTTAAATATATTTCAATTCAGCTTTATTTAAATAATTGATACTTTAAATATTTGTAACACAATTACTAACCTCTTGGTTACTCAACATGAGTTTCATACATGTTTCATTCTCTACGAAGTTTCTTATCCCCTACAAAAAAGAGAAGATAGGGAAAAAACGAGCACTGGAAAGGAAGAGACAAAGAAAAAAAGAGAGCACAAAAAAGTAGCACAAAATAGCAACCAGGCATTTGTGCAAAATCAAGTAATTTATATGTATAGTAATTCATTTGTATATAAGAAAATCCACAATTTGCTTTTTACATAGATGTGATGAACAAATTGCTCAGTAAACTTTTCATTTTATTCTAATTGATGACTTAAGATGTTTGAGAACATTAGTATCCTGATTTTACAAATAAGAAAAATTCTAAAATTTTTTAAAAGACCTCTTTTACAGAAGCAGTATGTTCTGCAGAATGAGGGGTGGGGGCTCTAATTTAGATTCATGGTTTATAAATACACTGGATTAGACCATTAAAAAATTTAATGTTTTGAAGAGGTATATCTTTTACTGGAGGTACTTATAGAATATCGGCCTTAAATTTTACAATCCTTTCGGAATTTAAAATTACTTCAATTTATCATTTTTTCAATACCTAATAATCTAAATATAACACACTGTAACACAACTATTAGCATCTTGGTTACTTAACATAAGTTTAGAAGGAATACATCAGGAAAAAATGTTAAATACAGTATCGTTATACACGTTTCATTCTGTACGAAGTTTCTTTTCCCCTACAAAAAAGAGACGACAGGGGAAAAAAGGAGTACTGAAAAGAAGAGACAGAGAAAGAAAGAAAGGGAGGGGGAGAGTAGCACAAAACAGTAACCAGGCATTTGTGCAAAATCAAGTAATTTATTTGTACAGTAATTCACTTGTATATAAGAAAATCCTCAAAATTTTTTTACATAGATGGGATGAACAATTTACTCAGTAAAGTTTCCATTCTATTTTTTAATCGATGGCTTAAGATGCTTGATAACATTCGTATTCCGATTTTACAAATAAGAAAACTTCTAAAATTTTTTTAAATCTCTTTTACTGAATTAAATAGTAGTATGTTCTGCAGAATGGGGGTAATTTTGGTTTTTAGTTTATAAAGACACTGGATTATATCATTAAAAAATTTAACGTTTTGAAGAACTATACCTTTTGTTTGAGGCTCTTATACAATATCGGCCGTATATGTTACAATATTTTCAAAATTTAAAAATATTTCAATTTAGCATTATTTAAATACCTGATAATCTAAATATTTACAACAATATTAATAACATCTGAGGGATTTTGCATTGAGTTGATAAGGAATAAATTCGGTAAATAAGAATTTTTTGCGACCCCCCCCCCAAAAAAAATGTCTTTAAATTCAGTATTGTTATACACATTTCACTCTAGCTGAAGAGCCGTATCTTTTACTATAACCACAATAGAATAACTGTAGTAAATGTTACAATATATTAAGAACTTAAATATATTTCAATTCAGATTTATTTAAATAATTGATAATTTATATATTTGTAACACAATTACTAACCTCTTGGTTACTTAACATGAGTTTAAAAGGAATACATTAGGCAAAAAAAAAGTCATTAAATACAATATTGTTATACATGTTTCATTCTGTACGAAGTTTCTTATCCCCTACAAAAAAGAGAAGACAGGGTAAAAACGAAAATTGAAAGGGAAGAGACTAAGAAAGAAAGAAAGGGAGGGGGAGAGTAGCACAAAATAGTAACCAGGTATTTGTGCAAAATCAAGTAATTTACTTGTATAGTAATTCACTTGTGTATAAGAAAAGCCACCATTTGCTTTTTACATAGATGTGATGACCACTTTGCTCATTAAATTTTTCATTTTTTCTAATCGATGACTTAAGATGCTTGACAACATTCGTATTCCGATTTTACAAATAAGAAACTTCTATTTTTTTTTTATCTCTTTTACAGAATACACTACTGTTAAACATGTTTCATTCTATAGGGAGTTCTTTACTAACCACCAAAAAGAGAACGAAAGGGAAAAAAGGGGCATTGGAAGATGAGAGAGAGAGTGAGAAGAAGAAAGACAGGGGAGATGGCATAGAGCAGTAAACAGGCATTTGAGTGAAAAAAAATGTAATTTACTTCTATATAAGAAAATTCACAATTTTCTTTTTACATAGATATGAGCTACTTGCTCAATAATCTTTTCACTTTTTTCTCATGGATGACTTAAGATAATTGACAACGTTCTAATCCTGATTTTACAAATTTAGAAAGAAAAACTTCTAAAAGTTTTTGATAAATCTTGGTTATTGAATTGAAATGAGGTATATTCTATAGAACATGTGGAATTTAGAAAATTCCTGGTCTATTTAGACACTGGATTTAAGAAATAAAAACTTCAAAAGAATTTTATGATGATCTGTATCTTTTGTTACAAACTTAATACAATAATGGTAGTAAATATTAAAGTGTTGCCTGTCAGAATTTAAATTAATTCAATTCATATTTATTTAAACAATTTAAAATGTAAATATGTGTAATACAATAACTAACCTCTTACTTGCATTGCATTAATTAGGAACATTTCTGTGATGTGTTCTGAGAAGATATTGTTAAATATAGTATTGTTATACACGTTTCAAGCTGTGTGGAGTTTCTTGCCCCATGGAAAAGAGACAACAGGAGAAAGGAAGAGACACTGGTAGAGAAGAGTGAGAAAGAGAAAAAAAAAGAAAGAAAGGGAGTGGGAGATGAATCACAGAGCAGGAAGTAGGCATTTGTGCAAAAGAAAGTAATTTACTTGTGCACATGAAAATCCACAATTTGCTTTTTAGATAGATATGAGAGCAACTTGCTCCGTAAGATAAATGACAACTTGAATCACAATTTTACAAATTTAGAAGAAAAATTTCTAAAACACACTTTCTTGATTGGAATTTTAATATTTTTACTGACTACTTTAAGTTACAAAATAATGGACATTTCATGTGATTTTTCTATAAATTTAAAAAATTAACCATTTACTGGTTCATTGTTGGTAAATCTTTTAAGATGTCCTCAAAGACACTTAATTAGGTATACCCTCGGTAAATAAAAATTTCTGTGACGTGTTCTGAGAAGATGTCGTTAAATACAGTATTGTTATACACGATTCATGCTGTATGGAGTTTTTTGAATAATGGAAAAGAGACGACAAGAGAAAGGAAGAGACATTGGTAGAGAAGAGAGAGAGAGAAGGAGAGAGAAAAAAGGGGAAAAGGTTGTGGGAGATACCACAGAGCAGTAAACAGGCATTTGTGTAAAAGAAAGTAATTTACTTGTGTATATGAAAATCCACAATTTGCTTTTTAGATAGATATGAAAGCAACTTGCTCCGTAAGATAACTGACAAGTTCGAATCATAATTTTACAAATTTAGAAGAAGAATTTCTAAAACACACTTGTCGAGAAGATGTTAAATATTATACATGTTTCATGCTGGGTGGAGTTTCTTGATCCATGGAAAAGAGACGACAGGAGAAAGGAAGAGACATTGGTAGAGAAGAGAGAGAAAAAAGAGAGGAAGGGAGTGGGAGATGAATCACAGAGCATTAAACAATGCATTTGTGCAAAACAAAGTAATTTACTTGTGTATAGGAAAATCCACTATTTGCTTTTTAGATAGATATGACCTGAACTTTTTCCGTAAGATAACTGACAAGTTCGAATCACAATTTTACAAATTTAGGAGAAAATTTTCTAAAACACACTTTATTAGAATTTTAATATTTTACTGCCGACTCTAAATTTCAAAATAATGGACATTTGATGTAATTTTTCTATAAATTAAAAAAAATAATCTTTTACTGGTGCATAAGTAGTAAATCTTTTAAATGTTCTCAAAGACAGTCAAGGAGGAGAGAGGTGTTGGCGAAACATTCTTTTACAGGTAGCATCATTTTAGTGTTGTTTTATCTCTTTCCAGAGAATTCTTTGCTCAGAATTTCTAAAGATTGACACCTATTTTTATTTTTCTTTATCTTCTAAATATATTGCTCTTAAGTCCCAGGGTAATGTTTATTTGGGACGCTTCAAGAGAATTATCGCTAGCCCACATCTACATCCCTAAGTTTTGTAAGGAAACAGCCACTTAATACCTTGGGAGCAACTCTATTAGAAAACTGCTCAGTGCTGTGTACACACTGGAGGCTTCCCTGTACAGCGTTTATGCCCTGTGGCTAAGCCGGCCTGCCCTTTAGAATAAAAAGAAGAGTGGGCCGAAATGGAAAGAAGGACGATCAGCGAGTGACAATCCGTCCAAACAGAGGCCATCGATCATGATGACGTCACCGTTCGCCCCGCCTCCCCAGTTGGGCCAATCATTCCGCCCTGGACCGAAGCACGAAAGCTCATTTCCTAACGTTCTCTCTCCGAGCGATTACCAACCCTTTGCATCATTTTCTTCGTTTTTTTTTGTTCTTTCTCTCTCTCTCCTGCTTCCCTCTTTAGTTCCCGTTCTTAATTGCGGAGTATTTGCAAGGGAACGATCTTGCTGCTCACACGCACGCCCTGGTGCTGTAAATGTTGGGTTGTTTTGGTTCAGTTTGGTCTGAAGGAGGAAGAAGAATGCTGCTGCAGTATGCGAGATAAGCGCTGGGGATGCTTTTTAAATTATTTTCCGTTGGTGGAGGTAGAGATAAATACTTAATTACACGTCACGTGTGAAGAAAATGCTGTTTTAATTTTGAGCGGAGGTGCAGAGGAATGCGAAATTCGGCGCCCAGGGGCTTAGATGGCTAATAATTTACCTCCAATAATTATACATTATTCAGGGTAGGCGAGAAGCATATTTTTGGCAAAGAGAAACTCGTTGTTTCGAACATAACTGACGATACGCTTACTGCGTATTTGAATTTTTATAAGTGTTCATTGAGAAAAATTTCTTCAGTCCACAAAATAGGACCCAGGTTAAAAATGGACTTATATAAATTATGCAACATGATTTTTCTTTTCATAGAGCCTCAAATATTTTTTCCTCAAACCTAACTTATTACCAATAGTTAGGGGCAAATTTGAAATCAACGAAATATATGTACCTCAATAATTTAATAAACATATGTACACAGACACTATGTATGGCCCAGCCGTAAAATAGCAGATAAATGAGTGTTCTCAGACTGAAATTCTTTTTACTCGTCTCACAAAGCTAATACTGAAATACATGCTAATTTTCTGTCCTCTGGCCACTTTTTTCATCAGTATAAGGAAAATAGTTTCGGTTCTGTAATAACTAAATTGCAGAACTGGGTGTTTTTAGAGCTAGATTAAATGATGAAGGTTCACTCTAACCTCTGAAATATGGCTGAAAACAAGCTCTAGTCTCGGAATGAAATCACGTGATCCTCGCTCTTGGGTTCGAAAGATGAGAGTATCCTTGAACCATTCAATTGAAGAGAGGTTGCCCTGTACATGCGGTCAGTGGACTATTCTTTTTTTAACCTCAATAAATTTGAAGTTCCACAACGTTGGACTTGTAATACTGATATAGCCACGGCTACATTTAAATTAGTTCAATCCGCCCAACAAGCCAGGGTAAATCAAATAATAGGAGTTAATCTTCAGTATAATAGTTGAAGGATGTTTTTAGCTGGTTACGCACACAGAGAGACATTATATATTTATAACATTATAGATGTAAAAATAAACAACGAAAATTAAAAACAAATTCTAAATTTCCTTTAATATTAAAGAATTATTAAAATTTTTCTCAACTTTATTCGCAAATGTTAAGAAAAAATTTAAGAATACTCATTCAAAGATCTAATGTTAATATTCTAGTGATAACCTTTTTATGGTTCAGATTAAATTTGTGAGTGCTTTTTTAGACCTTTCTTTTTGTATTAATTTAAAATTTTTAAGATGTGAACGAAAACGAGGTAAACAGGCATTTTAAACAATCTATAATCGCATACTTATAAGTTTTTCAGTCCTTTACAATGGTCTTTTCCGTACAACAGTTAACAGCAGGGGAAAGGTAGATTCACCTATAAGTGGTGTTTCCAAAGTTTCTATAGGAGTCACGCATATTACAATAAATAATGAGTCAAAACTAATAGGAGTTAGATTATTTTAAATGTGAAGTTACTAAAATCAGATCTGTAGCTAAATGTAGTGAAGAGGGGAGGGAGTTAGAGAGAACTTTAAACCCGAATATTTAGAGTTTTAATGCATTGTATTATGACATCAAAATGAAAGTACATGACGCAATATAGTTTTTAAACTGCATAATTAATCAAAATTTAATAGGTAAATAGAAATTTAAATTTAAAATTTATATCTACTTGTTAATTTTGATATTTTTCCTCCAATTTCTTTTATAGTTGGACTTTTAGATAAATATAGTATTAAATATTTTAATCAATTATTAATATTACCTATAAATATCATATTTAATATAATTTTTCGTTAAATTCTATATTATTTTTTAGTTAAAATATAGCTTAGTGTAGTTTGTGCCCTGCTCCTTCCCTCCTGAATATAAATCCTGAGTACGGACCTTAACTTAATCGAAAGTCATGACTATAATTTTCAATGCAGTATCTCACTACACGAAGGAAACAAACAAAATCTCCGTAAACAAGTGCATATTTAATATACTGCGTGCTCTGTATAGTAGTGCTACCACATGGTAGTCAACTACCAAACGAAACCCACGCTAGAAGCAAGAATGGCTGACAGGGGGAATACAATGCAACCACGTGGATGGGGAAAATTGCTATGATTGGTAGTACGAAATAAAGGGATACGAAGAAAAATTAATAAAATGTATAAAAGATAAAATTTGTCTTATTCTGAGATTGGAAGACACCTCTTTCAAATCTTCAAATAACACTTTACGCTTGCTTACTACGAAATATTGATATTTATATGCTTTATATATGCAGTACGACCCAATGGACCATTTGTGTAAAACTAAACCTTTCTCTACTGTGAGAGATATTCTTCATAAATTATTAAATTGCAATATATGATGTTAAGTAGCTGTGACCCTAATATAACATATTTACATTGCATTCCAATTACCACAGGGGACCCATACTAACCCATGATTTTATATGATGATGTTATAATTTAAATGATGTGCTTTAAGTTGGAAGCCTAATAAAAAAAGGGATACGAAGAAAAATTAATAAAATGTATAAAAGATAACGTTTGTCTCATTCTTAGATTGGGAGTCACCTCTTTCAGATCTTTAAACAACGTCTTACGCTTGCTTACTAAGAAATATTAATATTTATATGATTTATATATGCAGTACCACCTGATGGACCATTTGTGTAAAACTATACCTTTCTCTACTATAACAGATACTCTTCTTAGCTTATTAAATTGCAGTATATGATATTATGTAGCTCACACCCGACTGTAACATATTTACGTTTCATTCCAAATACCATAGGTGACACATACGAACACATACTTTTATATGATGATGTTATAATTTTAATGATGTGCTTTAAGTTGGAAATTTTTTAGGCAACCGAACTTTTGTACTGCTGATAATTATTTATTCATCCAGGATTATTTTATTAAACGGCTTTACTTTCTTATGATATAGATCCTTTTGCATATCAAAAATTTTTATGACGGACTTGAATTATTTAACTTTAGCTATTAGTCGTTGTGAATGTAAGATCTTATAGAAAATGCGAGGTTAAAATATGTCATTAAATTTACTTTAAAAAGAATTTTCATTTCTTAATGTTACTGATGTTTAATAATTAAACTATTTGACAACAAATCTCTCAGTGTTTATGTTAGAAGTGGCATTCGAACCCAGGAACTCTGATAGTGAATAGAAATTCTCTACCCATTCTGTGTCTGATCCGCTGATCTAAATCTGTAAATGTGAAGAAGCGGTTAGAAAACCCGTGATTATGAAAGGTTTATTTCAGTTTTTTGTGCTTTCCTATATATTTTTATGTTTTGTGGATGCAAGCAATCCAAGGCTGTTCTGATATAATTAAGGATTAAGAACCGGGTAAACTAGCTTGAATTAAGATAAAAAGGTAATTCAATAATAAGGGAAAGTATAAATAGCAGGGAAGCCAAGTGTCTTCCGGGTAGCGCTTCGCGCTCCCATGACACAGGTCCGAGGTTCTATACCAGGACTGGGCAAGGTTGACTCAGTCTTTCATCCCTTCAGTGGGTAGACAAACTGAGGATCAAGCATGCTTGGGAACTAAACACTGGGGGTTCCGCGTAAGGTTGACCACTTAACCGGAACATATGCTTCGCACCCCAGGGCCCTTGGTTTCAGAAACGGAGATTGGCATCCTAGGCCCTGGCCCCCTAGGGGCTGTTGCGCAGAGAAGTATGAATAGGAGGTGATGTGAATAACTGGGATAGTACGATGCACAAACGTATTACATGGATAAATACATTGCTTTTTTGTTAATCCGAAACTAATTTACATCTTCCTACTTCCTTATACAGACAGCAATGGGTTGCATGCATTACCAAAAAGTATAAGGAACAGTACTAGACAAAATAAAGCATGCATAACCACAGGTTAGTTAACCATGTATCTCGTTTGCAGAATCAGATCAGATGTACTGACCTGATATTGACTTCTACAAAATATTTTTTTAAATCAAAAGCAAGGAAAAATTCAAATATTTATTAAAAGGTGCAATTTTAACATATTTATTAATATATTGAAATGTATTTGTAGAATATTTTCAGTAATTATAACATTCAGTATAATTAAAATATATTAAAATATTATACATTGAAATATATTCAAATATATATATATATATATATATATATATATATATATATATATATATAATTAATATATGTAATTAATAAATATATACAAATTATAGTATACATTAAAATTCAGTATAACTATACAGTGGAATTATTTAAAAAAATGTCTTTACAAATCTTAATGTAATATAATTTTACAAATTTTGTATGTGGAGACTATAAGCTTTTAATTGAATAAAGCAAATCCTTATCTAATTCATTTAGTAAATTTCTCAATAGTAATATAGTCAACGTATTATTGTATGAGGGTCAATTAAACCAGAACCTAGGGTTTAATACTGTTTCAACACTTTTCCAAACATTCATGCCTAATAAAATGAAATTCTGACAACTGCATAGAGGTATCGAAAAACGATAAACTGAGTGTTCCGTCATCATCCAGTACTTTTGTACTTCGTATCGTAAATATATAAATTAGCCAAATTTTGAAAGTCTCATTTATTTTATTATAAACTGTCTAACAACATCTCTCAGTATTTAAACTCTTTTTCTAGTTCTAAAAGAGCAAATATTATTCTACGATTCAAAAATTACTTTAATGACAAATTACACTAAAATAGTTACGATTATTTTATTAAAATATGGATTCCGTTTGTATTGCTAGATAATAAAATAATTCAAAATTCGTATAGAAAAGGAATATTTAAAAAATGTACTCGATAGATTTTTTTATCATCTTTTACTGCTTTGCAAAAAATGCCTTTTAAACACATTGTAGAATTGATTTTGAGCTCAGTGATCATGTTTTTCCAGCACGATTGCTAATTAAACCAGGACCTACGCCTAAAAGTGTATTCCGATAGGCGAGAAGCGATATTCTGTTTTTTGATTTCAAAAGATTTTGTAATTAATAGTTATTTATTATTTATTATTATTAATTATAAAAAATAATAATAATGATATTAACAATAATTAATAATAATAATAATAATAATAATAATAAATAATAAATAATATATAATTATTAATATTATTATTGTTATTTATGTATTATATTATACTATTTTTTGTAAACAACTTTCTATTAATAAATAATTTAATTAAAAAGGTATATGTATGTGTAATATATCAAAATCATTACACTTAAAATAACTGTTAAATATTATCCTCTAATGATTTTCATTCTTTCATATCTATTTACCCAGTCACAAAATCTTACAAAATGAGAATTAAAAGGAGTGTTTCTTGACTTAAATTCTTTTATCCCATTTTCCAAAGCTAATTATGAAATAAAAGCTAATTTTCTGCCCACTCGCCATATTTTTTGAGCTGTCTCAATAAAATATTTCACTTTTAAAATAATTTAAGTTCCTTTTTGATAGTTCATATCGCTGATTAAAAGCTGCTTTTTCTTGGGAAAGAATTCACCCCCTTTCTTGCTGTGACGCCAATTATGTAATAGAAAAGTGTTCTCTTGTACCATTAATTTCTCTGAGATTGTCGGAGAAACACGTGTTTTACCTAATTTTAAATACACTTGAAGGTATACCTTGTACCTACTGCTTCCTTGTAATGGAACAACAACTGCGTAATACTTAGCCTCTCTCGTTGCCCAGCAAACGCAGGCAAATAAAATTAAATCAGCTAATTTTCTTCTGTGACCGGCGGATTAATTTCACCGGTATATATACATACATATATAATATATATATATATATATATATATATATATATATATATATATATATATATATATATATATATATATATATATATATATATATATATATATATATATATATATATATATATATATATATATATATATATATATATATATATATATATATATATATATATATATATATATATCAGGTCTTAAAAAAAGGGGTAGTTGGAAATTACGTGAGTTATAAGCGATTTTAAAAAGGGAACTCTTTTATAATAATAAAATAAATAAAAAATACCCACACTTGCGTAAACTTTTGGGATCATCCGGTCAAGCGGAAAGATTTTTGAATAATTTGATGGTTAAGCGAACCGATAAGAGTCAGTTAACACGTGGACATGGACCTGTCAACACATGTTTAAGCTTGTCTCCGCCATGAACAAATGAAAATGGCGCTAGTTTTGCTTTTAAATAAAATGATGATTTAATAAACTTATTATTATCAAGAAAGACTGTGTTATATTCGCCTAAACGCGGGACAATTACACACACATCTATCTATCTATCTATCTATCTATCTATCTATCTATCTATATATATATGTGAGTGTGTATGTGCAATTAGATATAAATATAGATATAAATATGATATCCCTTCATTACCTATTACTTCATTGGAACAGGGAAATCTTATCTGTTGATAACATTAAAACAATTTAAAAATGCCTAAGTAATATTTCTGGTCTATTTGATTCTTTTATTGTTTCGTTCTGTTATTTCATACCAATCTCAATAAATATATTATCCAGTAGGTTGAGTCGATCAGATTTTTGATCATTGTGAAATTACAGTTTAATATAGGGTTGAGAAAATGATATTATAGTCAGACTAGGATATTTCAGATTTTATTTTTGCTAATTAGGGAAAAATTCTTTTAATGCATTAGGTATCCGTATACATTAATCTTAATTCAAAAGACTACTTTAAGAAAACTGGCAATTAATGTTTTTATTAGGTCTAGAGTTGCGAAATAACAATAATCCGACTTCGTAGTTAAAATTGTTGCCTTTGAAAAGTGATTGAATTATTTTTTAAGTACTATTTTAAGTATTTGATATACATTAATCCTATTTGAAAAGATAGATCTATGAAAAAGTACTGTCATAGTTTTAGGCTCAATAAAGTGTAGGGGAAAATATAATAATTAGACTCGATCAATTAAAAATAACAATTTTAAAATGGCTGATAAAAATATAACTTTAGTAAAATGCTAAAATTGTGCCTTCAAAAATTCATGGTATAAAAAACAGTTATTTCATACTAATACTAATTTTTAAAACCAAATTACTGTCCTTGCTAAGGATGAAAAAATATCCCTTTGAAATTATTATAAGTATTTGAAGCCTCTATATATTAAACATATTTCACTGTTCTATTAAATCGTGCTGATTGCAGATTTACCATAAGTGAAAGATTAGGAAAGAACAATATAATATTAAGATTTGGACAGTTAAAAATAAAGTTTAATAAAAGTTTGAGAAAATCTATTTCTTGTAAAATGTTTTAAATACCCTTTCGAAAATTCATAGTCAAAGAAAAAATTCGATTCTGGCTTCGATTCGATTGTTTTACAAAATTATTCTCTTTGCTAACTAGGTTAAAAATTCTGAGATATACTCCAAGTATTTGATACTTCTATAAACTTAACATATTTCAAAAGACTGCTCAAGGAAAACGTGCTAATTAGTGTCTTGCCATAAGTAGACAGCAGCGAAAAAACAATATAATAATAGGACGCGGACAATTATAAATAACGTTTTTAAAATGTCTGACAAAAATATCTTTTTTATAAAATGTTTAAAATACCGCTTGAAAATTTATAGTCGTTGAAAACATTAATTTCTAGCACAAACAATGTTTTTGTTAAATATTTCCCAGATCAACAACTCAAAAAATTTCTCCTAAGATATATTTTAAGTATTTGATACCGCTATGTTTCTATAGATATTATATGTATTTCAAAAATTACTCCATTGAAAGTCGAAAGTCGTTTTATCCTAATTTTGATTCATTGCGAATAAACAATAAAAGCCATAAATTCCCACTTGATTTTTTAAACACTCTAACAAGTGATTGCTTTAATGGTTTCTATGTAATCACTTCTCATTCCGTACTTGCTGATATATATATATATATATATATATATATATATATATATATATATATATGCATGGATGTATGTATACATACATATATATGTATGTATATATATGCATGGATATATGTATATATATGTATACATATATATATATATACATATGTATACATACATATATATATGTATATATATATATATATATATGTATATATATAATATATATATATATATATATATATGCATGGATATATGTATGTATATATATGCATGGGTATATGTATATATATGTATACATATATATATATGTATATATACATACATATATGTATATATATATATGTATGGATGGATATATGTATATATACAGGGTGTCCCCGAAGTCCGTGTACAAACTTGGAGGGGAGGTAGAGTTCTTCGTGAGGAGTCATAATTACATAAGAAAGCATAGGCGGAAACGTAACCTTTACGAGATAAAGAGACAGAAAGACAATAACGACACACACACAGAATGTAGTGTAAAACGCTTTATTATACAAAAAACCACAATAATAATGAATAAAAAGTATTACAGGAGGTGTTCGAAATTTCTGCCATTGGCGTGATTGCACGCACGACACCGACGCGAGATGGTTGGATGACATTTTCGAAAATGCCGGGCGTAGAAACAGCAATGGATTTCCATGTCACCAGGTCCATTGCAAAATTGACGGACGTGTCATACACAAGGCTCTTCATATCACCCCAGCGGAAAAAAAATACAGAACAGATACATCAAGGGATCTGGAAGGCCAAGCGACGGGGCCACCACGCCCAATTAAACTTGTTTGGAAATATCTGGTCCAAATGCTCACGAACACACCCTCTTCGAATACGGGTGTTCGTGATGTTCGTTGCCGTCCAGAACGTTCAATCGTGGCTCTGAAGCATCTATGTTCAACGAGGTTCTGATGCCCCCGGTTGAACGTTTGATGATTCTGTTGCCGCCTCGTTGGATACCTTTCCCGATACAACTGAACAGTATCACGTCCATTTCCGTTGGCTAGACCGTAGATGAAATAGATATCTGCCAACTCGGCGTTCGTAAAATTATCCACGTTCATCGCACGCTGTCTGTGTCTGAACTGAGGAAACCACACGTGGAGATCTTTAGAGGTCGCGTATAACGCCACCTATTGCTTTCCGCCCATGCTTTCTTATGTCATTTTCGCTCCTCACAATGTTCTCTACCTCCCCTCCAAGTTTGTACACGGACTTCGGGGACACCCTGTATGTATAGATACACACACACACACACATATATATATATATATATATATGTGTATATGTATATATATATATATATATATATATATATATATATATATATATATATACACATAAAGAGAGAGAGAGAGAGAGAAAGCGCAAGTAAAAGTAACTATCAATGATTTTTTCGTTATTTTCCAAGTTTATTTTTTTGGTATATATTAAGAACTAATTAATGCAATGTAAATTTAAACCTAATACAAATCTTATATTTTTGTTCTGAACGTACAATTGCTTTATGTATTGCTTGTCTGTTAAATAAGTACTTACAATATTCAAGTTTTCATTAGAAAATCCTTACATTTATTCTTTAATATCTGGAAAGTTGTAATGACAATTTGTTTCACTCTGATTTTATGTGTTAAAAACAACACAAACATGTCTTTCATTTTTATTCGAATTTTTCATTTTATTCGAAACAATTTACTATTATTATTTTTTGGTGATGAATAGAAGAAATTGCAATTTTTCTTTAATTATTATCTCAAACCATTTTTAGAACGACATTTAGAATAAATACATCATGGTTAAAATTAGACATGAACAATGTTTATAACTTATGTAATAAATAAACATTACGTTTAATTTGTTAATATGATTGTCTATACAACTTTCGGAAACACAAAAACTGAGTAAATTCATGATTATAATATATTATCTAAACGCAAACTTTTGCTAGTTTTCATTTTTATTAATATCAAATAAAAACATTACTTTTGAAATGTGAAGTATTTTCTTTATTAAATTCAATTATTACCTGTGAAATTCTTTAAATATTTTATATCGCTCGTTTGACACCTATAAGAACTGTACTTTTATTTCACTGTATCTCAGTGATAAATAATTTAAAGATTCATTAAAGAATGCTTTAAATTCAAGACACATTCATGTAAATCAGATGAATTCATGTAAATTCAAAATTATTGCAATTTTTCCTTTTGTTTTTATTTTTCAATAAAAACATTAATTTTTAAATGCCGGACATTTTTCTATAATAAATCCAGTCGGTATTTATAGAATTTTTAATGTTCTGTGTCGTTAGTGTGGCATCTGAAAGAATTTCATTATTATTTTGTAGTTCTTAGTGCCACAGTGAACAAACAACACTTGAAATATTTGTTAAAAAGATTTAGAAATCATGACACATATTCTGTAAACTTAAGTTTTTTACCAATTTCTCTTTGTAAATGTTAATCAACAGATAAAAACTATAATATTAAATGCTAAACATTTAGCACTTTTATTTATTTCTAGCTGTGAAATTATTATAATACTGTAAATTATTAGTGTGATAATCATATTAACTTCATCATTATTTCCTAGTTCATTGGTAAAGTGAATAATGCTTGAAAGATTTGTTAACGAAGATATTAAATTCCCCATACCTTATATTCTGCAAAATTAAACATTTTACTAATTATCTTTTTCATCATTAGGAAATGAAAACATTATACTGTAGAAGGTGAACATTTTTCTTTAATAAATTCAATTGTTAGCTGGGAAATACTTATAGTATTGTATATTGACAGTGTGACAACCGTAAGAAATCCATCATTATTTCGCAGTATCGCAGTGATTAAAACTAAAAAGATTTGTTAAAGAAGATTTCAAATTCCCGATACCTTATGTTCTGAAAAATTAAACATTTTACTAATTTTCTTTTTTATCATTAGCAAATGAAAACATTAAACTGTAGATGGTGAACATTTTCCTTTAATAAATTCAATTGTTATCTGGGGAATACTTATAGTATTCTATATTAACAGTGTGACAACCGTAAGAAATCCATCATTATTTGACAGTATTGCAATGATTAAAACTAGAAAGATTCGTTAACGAAGATTTCAAATTCCTGATACCTTATATTCTACAAAATTAAACATTTTACTAATTATCTTTTTTATCATTAGCAAATGTAAACATTAAACTGTAGATGGTAAACATTTTTCTTTAATAAATGCAATTGTTAGCTGGGGAATACTTATAGTATTGTATATTGTCAGTGTGACAACCGTAAGAAATCCATCATTATTTCTCAGTATCGCAGTGATTAATACTAGAAAGATTTGTTAAAGAAGATTTCAAATTCCCGATACCTTATATTATGCAAAATTAAACATTTTACTAATTTTCTTTTTTTTTCATTAGCAAATGAAAGCATTAAACTTTAGATTGGTGAACATTTATCTTCAATAAATCCAATTGTTAGCAGGGAAATACTTATAGTATTGTATATTATCAGTGTGACAGCCTTAAGAAATCCATCATTATTACGCAGTATCGCAGTGATTAATATTAGAAAGATTCGTTAACGAAGATTTCAAATTACCGATACCTTATATTCTACAAAATTAAACATTTTACTATTTTTCTTATTTTATCATTAGAAAATGAAAACAGTAAACTTTAAATGTTTTACCATTTACATTTAGTAAAACCAATTGTTAGCTGGGGAATAATTATTATATATTCACAGTGTGGCGACAGTAAAATATCTATCATTATTTGGCAGTCTCGCAATGTTTAATACTAGAAAGATTCGTTAACGAAGATTTCAAATTCCCGATACCTTATATTCTGCAAAATTAAACATTTTGCTAATTTTCTTTTTTATCATTAGCAAATGGAAACATTAAACTGTAGATGGTAAACATTTTTCTTTAATAAATGCAATTGTTAGCTGGGGAATACTTATAGTATTGTATATTGTCAGTGTGACAACCGTAAGAAATCCATTATTATTTCACAGTATCACAGCGGTTAAATTCGTGAATGAAGATTTCAAATTCCCGATACCTTATATTCTGCAAAGTTAAACATTTTACTAATTTTCTTTTTTATCATTAGCAAATGAAATCCTTAAACTATAGTTATTGAATATTTTTATTAATAAATTCAATTGTTAGCTGGGGAATACTTATAGTATTGTATATTGTGAGTGTGACACCCGTAAGAAATCCATCATTATTTTCCGGTATCACAGTGATTAATACTAAAAAGATTCATTAACGAAGATTTCAAATTCCCGATACCTTATATTCTGCAAAATTAAACATTTTACTAATATTATTTTTTATCATTAGCAAATGAAAACATTAAATAGTGAATATTTTTCTTTAATAAATCCAATTGTTAGCTGGGGAATACTTATAGTATTGTATATTGTCAGTGTGACACCCGTAAGAAATCCATCATTATTTCGCAGTATCGCAGTGATTAATACTAGAAAGATTCGTTAACGAAGGTTTCATAGGACTAAAAATACGAAATCGCTGTGAATGTTTTCGATCGAGAATAAAGATTTTTCTGTCGAAAATACAGAGTCGATAAGGCCAATAGAGATTAAGTGATCTCTTCTTACACCCCCTCCACACCACCCCCGAAATCCCTCCTCCCAAGCCATGTCTTTCCCGCTGATTATTGCAACTAAGAGGGGGTGCCCTAGGGGTGGAGGGGGGATGAAGACAGAGTTCGAAAATGTCCTCATCTTCGGAATCTTTCTTTTTTCCTCTGGCAGGGGGAGGATGGGTGGAGAAGCTTTTCCTTCGTTAGGCCCCGAATGGCGGGAAATTTTAGCGTCCAGCGTGTCGTTACCATGGTTACGAGAGGGGGTAGGGAAACGAAAGCCACAACAGATGCTGCCTCTTCTTTATCAATCTCCACGGAGACCAGGGTGGGGAGGCGCCAAATTCCCCTTCTGATAAGCCTCCTTCATCAATTTAAAATCTTTCCTTTTTCCTCTTTGCGATGACCCCCCAATGTTATATGCTTAGGTATGGGTGAAATATTAGCTCTGAAGGTGGCACCTAATTTTTGAAGGCAAATTTTTTGGTCGCCTTTTTTTTCGACGGAGGGGCGTCGAAAACCGTTTCGTCATACCTTAATTTTATTGGCTGCATAACTCTATACAAAAATAAATCACGCTATTTTTCAAGCGCGTTGTAGGTAATAGATAGTACTGAACTTTTTTGGTCTTGTTGCAGTTTTTTTTCCCTGCTTCCGAACATGCAGTTGTCCTATTTAAGGACGAGATTCAACTTTGTTTTTCTTTTAAATTTATTGCTTGTATAAGTGATATTAATTAGGAAGTATTGATTTATCCAGAGAGTGATAAATATGCTCACTTAGTTTTTGTATAGGAACTGTTCCTAGAAAAAAGTTTACAATTAAGTTTGTTAGAGGAAACATACTTTAAGAAATTTTACATGCCTGCTAACGTTTAGATAGCAGAATTTTTTTCTTTTTTCTTTGGTTCTTTACATAGTGGGTATTTAAAAGTTTGTTTTTAAGGTAGTTTAATTGAAGTTTATATTGCTAAAATTATATTGTTGTGTTCATCAATTTTACAAACTAACACAATAAAAAGGTATTAAAGACTTTATAAAAATATTAAGCTTCCAGCGAATGAGTTTGGCAATAGTATTAAGAAAATTTTTATTTAAATATTAAAGGAAGTATTTTAGAAATATTTTTAGTAGAACTATAAACTACAATAAGAAAATTGTTTCATTTTGCATTGCATAACACATATATACTATCGAGAGTGTAATAATATATAATTTATGCTACTTAGTAGCGCACATGCCTGCTAACGTTTAGATAGCGGAATTTTTTCTTTTTTTCTCTGGTACTTTTACATAGTGGGCATTTAAAAGTTTGTTTTTAAGGTAGTTTAATTGAGGTTTATATTGCTAAATTATATTGCTTTGTTCATCAATTTTACAAACTAACACAATGAAAAGGTGTTAAGGACTTCTTAAAAATATTAAGATTCCAGCGAATAAGTTTGGCAGTAGTACTAAGTAAAATTCTTATTTAAATCTTAGATAAAGTATTTTAAAAATATTATTTAGTATAACCATAAACTGCAACAAGAAAATTGTTTAGTTTTGCATTGCATAACACATATATACTATTGAGAATATAATAATATATAAATTATGCTACTTAGTGGCTAATAAAAATAATAAATTTTCTCAGAATAACTGCGTAACTCCGTAACCCGTAATTTAGATTTACATTAATTCACAACGTAAATTGTACTCAAAGTTAAAATCTAAATACATTTTTTAAATATTTACAAAGGAGTTTTTCTTTAAAAGGATATAATGCTTTTCGATTTTAAAAATATGTTATAATATTCTTTTCAAAACTGAATAAAAACATAAAGTTATTCACCTTAAAAGATGAATTTTTAAGAAGTCAATAATGTTTTAGCTTTGGAAAATTATTTAGTTTTGCCATTTCAAGCAGTATACCTTTTAAAAAGACAAAAAATAAATAAAAAAATAAACACATAATTGCAAAAAATGAAATTCACCTACCGCCCATATAAAATTTCAAATATGTACATTACAAGTTAAAATTTTATATTAAATTAACGCTAATTACATATTTCATTCTGTAAATTGAAAACGTTTAAAAGTTTCTGGTGTTTAAAAATTTGAAAAATGAAATATTTTAAGAAATTGAAAATTAAACAAACAAGAGCCTCTATTATACTATAAAATAAAATATATCACTTAATTGATATAGTGGACTTTCCTAAAATATTATTTATAACTATTTTATATAAAAAATTCTCTTTAGTTTACATATATCAAAAATAATTTTGAGACTAAGTGGGTTTCTACGTTTTTCAAATGATGCATTGATTTTATGTTTTCTTAAGAATGGATTTCACTATGTCATACATTGTGTTTCATTATATGACAAAGTTAGATGTTCCGAATGAGGGCCGAATGGTAAAGCGCTGCTCTTCGGTACTGGAGTTCACGGGTACGAATCCTGCCGACGTATGGACATTTGTATGCTTTCGAAATCGGTTTTAAACAGTACGGTCTTGTGTCATTAGCCTCGTGTAGCAAAACTGTGACCGTAGCACTTCAAAACAGGATTAAATATTTTTTTATAAAATTAGATTTTTACTGATTATTTAGGCAAAACCTTACTAAGCACATCGGAACTTTATAATTTACATTTAAAATAGTCTATCATAGTGAAGTAGTTTCAGTCGAAAAGTACTGGTTCCCCATTACTTCCTAAATAGGTATTATAATGTTCTGTACCAGAGTTCGTGCTTTCGAATTCCACTAGCATGGATGTTCGAAGTCGAAAGGAATCAACATTTAACAGCAGGTTTCGGTCTTATTTACCGTCATGTAGCAAAAAACTAGAACATAGCACTCAATCATACCAAGTTATGTTTCCTTAAATATTTAAATTATATTTTTGAATCTATCAAATTGGCACACAATATGACGAAACATTTAATTTGAAAATACATGTGGAGCTCATGACCTCATTAAGTTACAAAAAGTAAAATTAAATTCTTCAGTCCTTCTCCACAGAGGTAAGTGTGAAGAAAGATACGCATATTATATCTAAATCAACAGAGTTTTATGCTAATTAGGTTGTTGACAGAGGTAAGCGGGAAGTTGACATTCCTCACAATCAGATGCTGTAGTAAGTGCAGTAAGGTGTTTTTAATTAAGTGCTCCCATTTCACATCCCGGTGTTTCAAAATCAATTGGGTAGAGAGAGAAAGGTCAAATGGAAGTTAATCACAAGTTCATGTAGCAATGAATTTGCAAATTCACCGTAGAGGGGTGTCATGGATATGGCGTTCGTTACGTTTGACTACTGACATTTCAAGGAATTCCGCAAGCATGGATGTTCGTAACCGAATAGAATCGAATTTAAACAGTAGGTCTCATAAGCACCCGAGTAACGAAAAAGTGCAATTTAGCAGTCAATCAAATCAAATGGTACAGTACTTATTCTGAGTATATAATATTGACATATAAAGGGACGAAATGTTTAAAATTGAAACAGATGTGGAGTTCATCAACACTATAAGTTAAGAAAAGTAGATATGCCTCTCTTCTTGAGAAAAACCAGTGTAAATTAAGATATGTATGTTGAATCTGTATCAATATAGTTTTATGATAATTAGTTGTTAACAGATTTATAGCTAGAAGTTGGTATTCCTCACAATCAGATGCTTTAGTAAGTGAAGTAAGGTGTTTTTAATTAAGCTTTCTCATTTCAAAATCAATTGGTTAGAGAGCGAAGGGTTGAATAATGCACATAAAATGATGAAATACTTAAATTTGAAACAAATGTAGATTTCACTGGCACTTGAGGTTAAGAGTAGTAGAAAAAAAAATCTGTCTATCTTCTGGAGAAAAATAAGTGTGAAGTAAGATATGCATATTGAGTCTACATCAGGAGAGTTTTATGCTAATTAGGTTGTTGACAATGGTAAGGCGGGAAGTTCACATTCCTCACAATGAGATGCTGTAGTAAGTACAATAAGATGTTTTTAATTAAGTGTTCTTATTTCACACCCGGATGTTTCACAATCAATTGTGTAGAGACCGAAGGGTCCAATGGAAGTCAATTACAATTTCATGTAACAATGAATTTACAAAACAAATTCGCCCTAGAGTAGTATCATAGATATGGCTTTCGTACAGTCTGATTACTGGCTTGCTAGAAATTTCACTATCATAGATGTTCGTAGTAAAACGGAATCAAATTTAAAGTGTAGGTTCCAGGCTCATTAGCCGACTTGCAGCAAAAAGTTACAGAGTAGCCAAACCAAATCGAGACATCTTATTAGAATATATATATATATATATATATATATATATATATATTAATTTTGAACACATATTATTGACATAGAAATGACGAAATATTTAAATTTGAAACAAATGTAGAGTTTACCAACCCTATAGATAAGAAAAGTAGAACAAAAATCTGCTCTTCTTCTCGAGAAAAATGATTGTGATGAAAGATATGCATATTAAATCTGCTTCGACAGATGTTTATGCTAATTAGGTTGCTGACAGTGGTAAAGCCGTTAAGCTGACATTCCTCACAATCAGACGTTGTAGTAAGTGCAGTAAGATGTTTTTAGTTAAGTGTTCTTATTTCACACCTGGACGTTTCAAAATCAATTGTGTTGAGAGCGAAGGGTCGAATGGAAGTTAATTACAAGTTCATGTAGCAATGAATTTACAAATTCGTCCTAGAGTAGTGTCATGGATATAGTGCATGTTCAGTTTGACTACTAACATTTCCAGGAACTTTAACCATGCTGATAACTACATGAGTTTAGCTTTTGTAATTAAGGGTCATAAATATGTATGTAACAATTTTTTATTCTTTCGCCGCTGGGTAAAATGTAATTCACTTTATCATGCATCTAAATGCCTTAAGCAAGATGTTTCTAGCAATTTTTACTTTCTTACACTAAGTAAAGTTTGATACAAATGTGAAACCCATCAAAACAGTATGATAAAAAGGTAGACCAAAATTCTTTAGGTTCTCTTGAGAAAGGGTCAATGGAGGTTAATCCCAAGTTCGTGTAGCAATGAATTTCCAGATTTGTCTGAGTTGTGTTATGAGTATGGCGCTAGTACCATTTGGGTACAGACGTCTCCAGTATTTTAGCCTTGATTGTAAAGTTATAGCTCAATTTAGCATTCCTAAGTGAAATTCATCTGCCAATATACGTAATAATTTTTGATAATTTCATTCCCTCAATGAATGTTTTACCGTACTTGAGAAGAATATACCTTACTACACGTCTAAAATTTGATGTCATAAATAACAGTTTTTCGGTAATTTTTACTTTTCTATACAACTTAGGATATTTTATAATCACCAAAAATATTCAGTGTTCAGATATAATCGGAAAAACAAATTTCAACAAGTTTCATCTGTGTGTATGTATAAGGAAAAAATAATTATGAAACTTTGAAGATTCAAATGAACTTCATTTTTTTGTTTCAATCTTCAATATGCTAAAATTCTGTATACAGTGGACATTAACATTACTGCTCAACAAAAAGGTAACACACAGATATCTATTGATATAGAGTTGAAACAATACCTTTAAAGATTAATTTTATAAATAAAAATAAAAATCTATTATTATTTGCAGAGAATAATTTTAAATTTTTACTGTTTATAACTTCTTTCTATGGAATCACAGAAATATCGTAATCGAAAATTATTTTGTTTTTATACGATTTATTGATTAATGCACATAAATGCTTAAATGTTCAGAATATAGCAAAAATTAAATTTTTTTTAGGTTTACTGGCTTGCTAACGTGAATATACAACGGGCGTTCTGAAAATACGTTTCATCATTTATTAAAGAATAGATGGTACTCCAGGTGAAATAAATAATCGCCCTAAAAATCTACGGTGCTGGTTCAACAACTAAAATAGCATTATTAGAGGAGGAATGAATCATACACAAAACATTGAGGAAGAGAGAGCAATAGACTGGCATGTCGACGGTTATTAGAGTACAAATTAGGACAGGCGTGTACTGACAACATGGTTGCCAGAGAATATCTGCTGCTATTTGGTATGAATTGGACTCATGGATGACAACATGAAATCTCATATTGAATAATTGACTTTAGATTCGCCATTTCTTATGAGAGAAATTGGTATACGCGGCCTGAATCTCCGATTTTACGCTATTGGACTTTTATTGTTCCCTGCACTATAAGCTACATTTACGGGACGTCACAATAAAAGCAGCGATGAGATATAGCAGACTATGCAGCAATTCTTGCACTGCAGGGGCTAATTTTATTAAAACAGATTCTCCTCTCTGATTGCATGTTAGCGCAAACATCTCAGTGCCGATGGTGATTAATTCTAAAAACCGTTTTATTGATATAGTTCAGGTTGACGTTTTTTGGCAAAAAATTTCTGTGTGATAAAAAACGACAAAACTTACTTTCAGAATTTTCCTCATATTTGTTAATTCTCAACATAATTGTACAAATTAACAATAACGAAACAATAAGTGCAAATATTATTTTTGCAGTCTTAAATGTCTTTTCTAATTAATGTTTACTCTCTTAAAAGGTTCATTTTTTCCCACGATTAAAAATACGTTATAAACAGGATAACAAAGAGATATAAGAAGCAGCTTAGATATATGAAAAGTACATGTCAAGATTTCATTTGCCTTATTTTGAAAGAGTTGGTATTTATTAATGAAAGGACGCTTTGAAAACAAATCAAACGTCAATAGTTCAAATGTGATGTCTATTGTAAGCTTCAATTTTGCTTTCTTTGTTGCTTGAATATGACTTTAAAACCCCAAATTTAAAACACAATATACAGAAAAGATATTTAGAGTCGAATGCAGCCAAGAGCTGGATGGGGGTTTTTGTTCGCAACAGATTGCTTAGCAATTACTGTCACTTAAGTACATCCCCTTCGTAATCTTTTGCTTCCACGGTTATAATTATTTTCAAGGGAAGCTATTCACAATTCGGATTCTGTAGATAAATTGCAGTAAATGGTCGGAGGATTAATGTTACTTTTCCGTAGAATAAATTGGACAGAAACGAGAGGGTAGTATTTTAAACCGGCCCTCTCACATCTTTAAGGTTTTTATTTTGAGATGGAGATCATTCCTGTTTTTTTTTCAGTTACTTTGTAGGTCATGTGGAAAGAAGAATGAAATTCGGAGAAGAATTTTGCAATAGTATCATTGCGTTTATTATACCATTTACACATATAAGGAGAATTTTATACAAAAAAGACATTAAGATAATTTTCTAATATACCTATATACATACATATATCTATCTATCTATCTATCTATCTATCTATATATATATATATATATATATATATATATATATATATATATATATATGTGTGTGTGTGTGTGTGTGTGTGTCAGGTCTAAAAAAGGGGTAGTTGGAAATTATGTAAGTTAAAAACAATTCTAAAAAGAGAACACTTTTATAATAAAAAAATAAATGAAAAAGACCCACGCTCGCGAAAGCTTTCAGGATAATCCGGTCAGGCGGAAGCATTTCTCAGCTTTTTGATGAGCTTGCAAACAGATAAGTTGGAATTTTGGAGCGTGGACATGGAGCGGTCAACACCTTCACGTATAGCTCCGCCACGAACATTGAAAATGGCGCTTGTTGCTTTCCGTAAGAACGGTGAGTTAATAAAACTTATTATCAAGAAGACTGTTATCCATTCACCTTAACTCTGCAACATGAACTAACATATATATATATATATATATATATATATATATATATATCTATATATATATATATATATATATATATATATATATATATATATATATATACATGCATATATGTACACTCAAGAGCCAAAACATTATAAGCACCCCGGCATTTTACAATGAACTCGCCTGGATGACGTGGAAGGCACGTGATCAGGTGGAAGTAGTATTTAACTGCGGCTGGAGAGTCTGAAGAATCATTCTTTTACTTACTTCTGTGTGTAATGGGAAAGGCCGCGGATCTAAGCGATTTTGATAGACGGCAGATTGTAATGGCTCTAAAACTCGGAACAGGTATTTCCGAAATTGCACGACTCGTGGGTTGTTTGCGATCTACAGTTGCTAGTACTTATGTAAAGTGGATGAATAACGGTGAATCCAGCAGTAGACGACATGGTTTCGGACGTCCAAATGCTATCAGGAAAAAAGGTCGTCGGAGACTGTCTCGCATGGTGAAGCAAAACAGACAGTGGCCTGGAGCCAGACAGTGGCTCAGCTGACAACCCAATACAATACAGGGCCAAGTAGAATAGTATCGGAGTACACTGTTCAGAGGATACTGTTGGATATGGGCTACGCAGCAAATGTACCACTCGTGTGATTTGCGTCATCGACAACTGCTCCCACGCTGAGCCCGAGAACATTGCAATTGGTCCATGGATCACTGGGAGAGAGTTGCTTGGTCAGATGAATCATGGTTTGTCAATCATCACGCTTATGGTCGTGTCAGGATACACCGTCTTCCAGGCGAACAGTGGCTCCCTCAGTGTACAGTAGGTCAATGTGTGTGTATATATATATATATATATATATATATATATATATATATATATATATATATATATATATATATATGTATATGTGTGTATGTGTGCGTGTGTGTGAGGGAGAGAGAGAGAGCAATTTACTAAGAAAACTCATCTAAATTACATTCCCTGATTTTCATCTTATTTCGTTGTGAAGAAAGGAGCTTCAGTTCAATAGCACAAACTGTTCCATTTTACACACAGTAAACTCTGAACTTACAACTTTTACTCCTTTGTTCATTTCCAGTCTCAGGGAATGTGGTTGCTCAATTTAGACCCTGACAGCAGTTTTAAAATGTTGAGTGCCAAACTCCACTAATAAACCATATAAATGCTAAATGAATTTATTTGTATTGGACTATGCGGTTCCTCCCGATGTCTCTCTTGAAATAGTGAAGTATTTATCAATTTATTACCAACTGATTTTGCTAGCAAATTGAAAAACAAAACTGCTCTATTTTCTAAGCTTTAACATCGATAAATTATTATGTCAAAGGACTAGAGTTTTTGACTATATCAATATTGTTGAGCTTGATTATTAGGCCAAACAGGAGCTAGTTCCTTTCAGTTTTGGGTAAATTCTGTTGCTTACCTAAATATCGGGTGACCGTCGATGATTTCTGCTGTCAGATATCATCAACAGTAGCACTTAGTACCATTTAATATACTTAATACCAATATGGTGGTCAGACCTTTTTTCTTAGCTCCTTGTTAATACCTTATTAAAATCGACTGAAAAACCAATAGTACTTCTATGCATTATATCTTACTAGATGACGTAATTGCACTGTATATGAAATTATTTTATTTCAGATGTGTAACTGCCAGATAGTTCATTTCATGCCATGCAAGATCGATTATATTAGAGTTGTCCTATTTGATGTACTATAACGCTCAATTCCGTTACCTGAAAATTGTGTTCTTATGTAGCTAAGTATTTTAGTTTAGTTTTGGTATGTTATGTATTTAATATATGTGTGTGAATTTGTGGTCGGGTTAATGTAGTCAATCTAGGAATAAAATTTATTATGAAACTAACGTCTTAAATTATTGAGTTTGGATGTAAATACATCATTGTTTGAATATTATGTTTTAATAAATGGAAGCGTGGTATTTCATACAACGTAATCACCTATCAGTAATGATATAAAAGAGTTTTACATAAAAAATCATTTTAAATCTGAAAAGTTTTAATGTTCATAAATAATGTAGTTCATAAAAAGTATTCCTTTCCCAGTATGAAATGCCTTTTCTTTTCAGTAATATCTATCATTTGAAACGCCATTTAATTTTTTTTTTAGTATTGACTGTTTATACATTTAGTTTTTATTTATAATATTTAGATGAAATTTCAGTTTCTTATTTAGTTAAAATAACTAACTAGGAAAACTTTTATTTGATAAAATTTTTTTTTCTTTACTAGAATAAAACTTCTTCCATCTGCATAGAAATATTGCTTACACAGCTATATAAAATGATTGAAAATTGTATGGCTAAATTTTTTATTAAATTACAGGAAACCAATTGAAGAAACGCACACACACACTCACACACACACACACACACACACACACACATATATATATATATACATATACATATACATATACATATATATATACATATATATATATATATACATATATATATATATATATATATATACATATATATACATATATATATATATATATATATATATATATATACATATATATACATATACATATATATATATATATATATATATATATATATATATATATATATATATATATATATATATATATATATATATATATATATATATATATATATATATATATATATATATATATATATGTATATATATATGTAAATTTTCCATACCGTTCAAATAATTGCTTTAAGAAAACTGATTTTCAATTGAAAAAAAAATTTAATTTTATATTATTATGTTTCTGAACAGAAATGTTATTTTATCCTGCTTGTGCAAGAATTTGATTATCATCTTTTGTATAATTAAAAATATATATAACTGTGTTACACATATATTTCATTATAAACACGCTGGAGTTTTATGAAAAAAATTATTTTATAAAAAATGTTTAGTACTGTATAATAAACACATGTTTTTGCTTAGGGAGAAATGTGTACCGTCTAAAAGAATTTTTAAACTGCAGTTTAAAGTTATGTAATGGTTTTCGTCTGGATATCATGGATGCCAAACCTACTGGTAAACTTCCGCATTTTAAAAACAAATAACACTCTTTTGTAAGTCAGTAATTTTAACTTTTCACATACATATATGCAAGTACATATACGTATATATGTAATATTAATGTCATCATATACTTTTCCTAGCTTTTATTGGGATTGAAATATATTCTAATATACCTTTAAAACTAATATACTTTTAGAAATATACACTCAAGAACCAATACATTATGAGCACTCCTACATTTTGCAATGAACTCGCCACGTGGAAAGCACGTGATCAGGTGGAAGTGGTATTTAACTGCTCCTGGAGAGTCTGAATAATCATTCTTTCACTGACTTCTGTGTGAGATGGGAAAGGCGGTAGATCTAAGTTATTTTGATAGAGGGCAGATTGTAATGGCTCTAAAGCTCGGAACAAGTATTTCCGAATCTGCACGACTCGTGGGTTGTTCGCGATCTACAGTTGTTAGGACATTGCAAAGTGGATGAATGACGGTGAAACCAGCAGTAGACCTCATGTTGTTGGACGTCCATAAGCTATCAAAGAAAAAGGTAAGCTGGGCACGGGAACATCGAGACTGCTCCATGGATCAGTGGGAGAGAGTTGCCTGGTCAAATGAATCATGGTTTGTCATTCATCACGCAGATGGCCGTGTCAGGATACGCCATCTTCCAGGCGAAAGGTTGCTCCCTCAATGTACAGTAGGTCATACATAGGCCAGTAGTGGTGGTATTATGCTTTGGGGGACGTTCTCTTGGGTGTGTCTGGGACCCGAGGTTGTGGTAGAATGGACCATGAATGCTACATGGTATTTTAACATTATTGCGAACCAGTTGCACTATTACATGGCCTCTGTTTTTTCAGTTGGAAATGGAATTGAAAAGTCCAACGGCAAAGTTCCAACGTCAAATTTAAAATTCGTCGTTGGAAGGACGACGCCCCGTGTCACAAGTCTAAAATTGTGTTGGAGTAGTTCCAAGAACATGATGATGAGTTCCGGATCTCAATCCGATAGAACATATTTGGGATGTCATGGGACGGTAGCTCAGAGTTCAAAGACCACCTATTCACAATATCTCGGATTTGCATAACCGTTGCTTAGCCGTAAACATCTGGCGCAATCTGTTTCCGGCAGTTTACCAAGGACTTGTGGCATTCTTTCCAAGGCAGTTGAAAATATGTTGCACGCCAAAGGTGGGCGAATTTGTTATTGACAGGTGGTCATAATGTTTTGGCTCTTGAGTGTATTTATATAAAGGCGGTTAAAATGAGAAGATGAAAAATTAATTTTTTCAAACTAATTATTAATTGCTTCAAAATCATCAAAATATAAATGCCCTCTATGCATTACTTTTATACATAATGTATCCATAAAAGATGTCTTTTAAATCTTACAGTCAAACTTAGTTTTCATTATAAGCATTCACAGAAAATATTCAAAGTAATTAATGAAATTGTAAAATTGAGGAAATATAGATGGTAACTCTAGTAATTGTATGAAACAGTTATTTTAGGCAGAAAATAAAAACTCTTTGTTTTAATTTAAAATAAATTTTAGCTTTTATTCTACAATGTATGGAGTTAACTGCTTTTAACAAATAGATATGAGCAAAAAATGATTCAATTTTCTTTAAAATTCAGAAGTATTTGTCTTGAGAAAAAAGTTGAAATTATTAATACAGTAATTTTACGATAAATTTTAGTAATAATTATATTTATTGGAATCAAATATTTATTAACACTTCGCGTGCGGGCAACGTATTTTTACGTTTTTTGTAGTCTGTCACTGAAGCGCGGGTCACGTAAAAATACGTATTTAGTAGATTTGGGGTGGATACCCGCTAACCACCACAAATCTACTATATACGTATAATTATATGTATGTGTGACATTATATGAGTGTTGTTTGCGTTGCTATGCAACGTTTTGCATTTTTTCTTTCCACAAGTTATGAATGTCGAGTTACTCGGTCTTTTGTTGCGTTATTTCGTCTTCAGAATTCCTAGCTACAGAATTTATAAGTCACGTTTTATCCATTTGAAGCTTGGTTTCTTATTGTTGAATATAAAATTGATAATAAGTAGTTCTATTTGTACTTGTCATGAAAAATTATTTTTGAATACATTGTAAAATTTTAAAAATCTTTTATTTTTGTGATTTCGTAAAAATATTTTTTTTGTTAAATAATCATACAGTATATATTGAAGTGTAAAATAAAAAAAGGTTTGTTCATAAAAAACAAAGTAGTTTTCGATTTACTGCGATTTCTCTGAATAACTAAACTTTCCCACAATTCACGAAAAAACGCCCGCT
>CM063511.1:138890031-138922531 GCA_032207245.1 Pardosa pseudoannulata | reverse complement strand
ATTACGTGAGTTTAAACGATTTTAAAAATTGGACTCTTTTATATAGTAATAAAATAAATGAAAAAGACCCACGCTTGCGTAACCGTTTGGAGTAATGCGGTCAGATGCAGAGATATTTGACTTAAAGCTGATGACTAATCAAGGGAGAAGAATCAGTTAGCGCATGGACATGGAGCTGTCAACACAGTCCACATTTAGTTTCGCCACGAATAAATGAAAATGGCGGATGCGACGTCTTAAACTGAAACTGCAAATTAAGTAAAGACTTTTTTTTACAAAGAAGGACTAATTATTCTATTCGCCTTAACGCCGTATACACACACACACACACACACACACACACACACATATATATATATATATATATATATATATATATATATATATATATATATATATATATATATATATATATATATAAATATATATATATATATATATATATATATATATATATATATATATATATATATATATATATATATATGACAGGTTCCCAGTAAACGACACTAGAGTTCTGAGATCAGCTTCATATATTTATTGAAATCTCAGAGCAAACTACTCATCGAACATCTTTAATGGCGTCGCATATTGGCGCCCAACTGCAGTTTTCACTGCTTCGAGGAGCCACAGGTCCGTCTATAGTAATTGCTTATCGCTCTCTGCCCATATCATTGCGCGTGAGCCGTATTTATGTGACTAATAACGCGTGGCGCGTTACTCCCATTAAAAGAATCCCTAATTAAATCTCTTAAATTACTCTATATTTTAAATCCTGACATATATATATATATATATATATATATATATATATATATATATATATATATATATATATATATATATATTTGGACAATGTAGGAAGCTGTGCTTCTCCAATTTTATTTAAAATATCTAGAGTATTGTTATAACCTATTTTATTTGACTTATGTAATTTTATTTTAATTTTCTCTTTCTTCTTTTAGCGTATATATTATAATAATATATACGATCCTTAAAAAATCTACCTAATCCTTAAAAAATCCACCTAATACCTCATTTAAGGAGATTGTAAATTATCTCATTTGAGATTTTCTCTAGAGTCTATATTGTTAGGCGTAGGAGTTATTTTTCATAGATTCAAAGAAAGAAAAAACTTGAAAATCAGAGACTACTTGAACATTACTATAACCGGATATAATTCTCGATATTGTTGATAAACAATAAAAAATTTAAAATAAACTATATCTGATAAAATAATACATTATAGGATTGATACTTTTTTAGATACACATTCATTTATGTAACTTTTATGTCTCCTTTAGAAAACATCCATAACCAAACCCTATTCTTAATTTAGTGTTCAATTGGGAAAAGTTAAAATAAACGCTATCAAACACTTATAGGAGAAAATAACTTGATTATTCTAATACCACAATAGCTCCATTGGCATAAGAAATTGCAAAGAACCACAATAATCAACTATAGAGTTTATTTATTTTGCTGTGTATAATAATAGACATGTTTTAACCACAAAATGTTTTGCAATGTTTAATTCCTGTTTCATTTCGCATCAGTAGAAAACAGATTGATCGATAAAACCCTATTCTAAGAATTTGAAAGAGGATAATCGCTTCATAATTCTTTTTGCGGAAACAAAGATGGAATTATGAAATTATCAGAGCAAACCGAAATAATAGATGTAGTCTGGGATGTAAATAAAAATAGTATAGATTTAAGTATTATTCATGATAACTTCATAATAAAATGCTTAAAATAATAATTCATATATATATATATATATATATATATATATATATATATATATATATATATATATATTCGAGGTTCGATCCCAGGTCTGAGCAAGGTTGATTCAGCCTTTCATCTCTTCAGTGGGTAGAGAAACTGAGGACCAAGCTTGTTTGAGAACTAAATACTTGGGAGGGTGTACCGCGTAAAGTTACACAATGCTGACGACTATTGAGATTTAAATGAATAACTAAATTTACTAGCAAAACGCCCGCTTCCGGTACATTTAAACTGCTAAATGTACCCGCACAAAATATGTTAAGGCAACAGAGGAATTGGAGATATAAAAAGTTTCACTCGTATCTTAAGATTTGTATGTGACTAAATTTAGAAATCTAACCAAGTATGAGAAGCCCAGTACGCTGGGGTAGTGCTTCGTGCTCTCATGACAAAGGTTCGAGGTTCGTTCCACGGGCTAGGCAAGGTTGACTTATCCTTTCATCTCTTCCGTGGGTAGAGAAACTGAGGACCAAACTTGATTGCGAACTAAACACTGGGGAGGGGGTACCGCGTAAGGTTACACAATGCTTAAGACTATATTGAAGGACTGTAAACATAATGAAATGAATCACCTTTTTATTCCATGTAAATAAATAGTTGCCAGTATTAAAGTTCCAACCCTCGTAGAATTTGATATACAGGGTGTCTATAAAAGAACTCTGGGGTTTTGAGGCAAAACATTTTAATGAAATAAAAAACATACATACATGTTTTATACATGACTGGCAAGCTTACATTTTCAAGTTTGTTTTAACACTTTTAAGTTTTATATGAACCCCGTTAGTGGCACGGCAGACGTCTAAACGGTATTCTACCTCTTCCCATGTCCTGGCGAGCATGTCTGGGGGGACGGTTGCCACACCATTGACGAATGGTTTTGTCAGAAGGCGGGTTAACACCATAGTTACATAGAAAGTTTCTTTGTACGGTAACTACAGACTTCGTTTCTATGAGCCAAATAACACATTGAGCCTTTTGTTACGGAGTCGCTATCATTTCAAATATCGCGACGTCATTTCAAGGTCAACGCCCTGCAGCGTCGCCAACAGTTGATACAAACATTCCCAATTGGTATGAGTAAAACTTTTTGAGCTACTCTTTACAGAGAAATCGACTAAATTTTGCTATCTTTTATAGTTAGTGAGATATGAATTTTTAAAACCCCGGAGTTTTTTTATAGATACCCTGTACTATCAGCAATTATAATCTGTGAATCTCAGCATACTGAACTGAAGTTATGATTTTTTATGCATTAATCAAAATTAGACTTAAAGGAGAAAAAAAACTGGTTCTGTGCATGCATATCATTGCAGATTGCTCAAGCTTTGGTAAGTACCTCTTTCCCTTCTGGTAGTTCTGAATGAGTTTAGTTTGAAATTGCATTTTGTATTTGAAAAATTAAAAAAAAATTTGGCAACTGAAGTACCTTTTTAAGTTTCTTGTATCACACTGATGTATATGAAATATAAGGGAATGTTTCTACTAAAGTCCAACAATGGTTCTTAGAATCTACATCTTTAAAACTGAAAAATCCTTTAAAAGCACGATCAATCACCTATAAAAATAAATAAATACCACCTAACCGGAACATATGTTTCGCACCCCACTACCCTTGGTCTCGGAAACGGAGATTGGCATCGTTGGCCCTGGTCTCCTAGGGGCTGTTGTGCCAAGGATTTCGTTTATATATATATATATATATATATATATATATATATATATATATATCAAAGGAGTATAATCAAAGGAGTGTCTTCGACTTAAAATCCTTTCTATACAATTCCCAAAGATTTCTATCGTATAGATGTAAATTTTATGTCTATTCAACAGGTTTTACAGCTGTCGCCGGCAAATGGCTCCACATTTATTCTGAACTTAACATTTAATTCGCTGAGTAAGTTTCTTCTATCTTGGGAAATTTCTTTCTGTCTTCGCTCTTAGGTGTACCTCTGTTTGAGCAGAGTGAATTTTGTGTCTTTCCTTTGTCTGTTGTTGACTAGTAAAGATACCCATTTTAGCAGCTCTAAAATAAAATTTTAGTTAGACTAGTTAGTTTAGTATCGATGATGTCAATGTGGCCAGACTGCATAGTTCGTATTTACTGCTAACTGATTAGCCTTGCCCTGGCAAGTAAAAATAAGAGGGGCTATATTTTCCAATAGTTTTATAATTAATTATTGGAATACATACACACGCACATTTATATATATATATATATATATATATATATATATATATATATATATATATATATATATATATAATATATATATATATATATATATATATATATATACATATATATATATATATATATATATATATATATATATATATATATAAATATATATATATATATATATGTATCGTTATATCCATCATATAGTTCAACGTTTTTGTACTTCCTATTTATTGTGGATCAAAACGCATTGGTCTACCAGCAGTGTACACAGTTTACGGGCTCTGCATAGAATGCTCCAAGAATATCCTCATTTGTAATCGATATATATTCTACAGTTAAAGAATCCCGTGATTTTTTTCCCATGACGCTTACTACGATTAAGCAATTTCTGTTAGGCAAGTAAGGCATTTGATCATTTAAGCTAACTGAAAATGCATAAACATCATTTCGATAATTGGAGAAGAATACAATTTTCCTGGGACAGCTAAAGATGCGGTCAAGGGACAGAAAATTCCAACATTTATTCCAGTATTAGTTTTATTCTTGCATTACCCTGATACTAATATAAATATAATTTTTACCTTTAAACCTTTATTCATTAAAGAACTTGAAAAAACTAAGCAGAATTGTTTCCATGTTTTTATATACAAAAATGACTATTATTCACATAAATGGGCAGTTATCCACTAACTTTCCATAATTAAATAACATACCAAGCTTAAAATTACATAAAACAAATTCACATATCTTCAAAGAATTTTAAGCATTCTAAAAAAAAAGTATAAGCCACATGGAAATTCCTTGGCAAATGTGATTCCAGTAAAACTTTAATATACCGATGCATTAATTTACAGATGCGGGAAACATCTGGACCTGGCTGCTTCAAACGAGCAGAAGTTATAATTTCCAGTTATAGTACTGACTTTCTTTTTTAATTGGTACTAGTCATAATGGTCATATTTAAATCATTCCGAATGCTATTTTTTAGATTAAATTCAAAACTTCTCTTGGGTATATTAGCCTAGAGATGTTAACCAGATTCCAGTGGGAAAGATTTCTAAATTCGAAATGGAATTTCTGTGATTTTTTTTAAATTTGAAAAATACTTCTGTTATAACGATTTAATGTTTTTTCAACAGGTATATGTAATGTAGAAACCAACTTGTGAGAATTAATTTGGTGTTTTTTCCCAATCAAGCAAAAAGGTTACGCTTCTTTTTGAAGGATTTCGTTTAGTTTGGAGCCCTACGGTCTACTTTTGGCAATACGAGGGCTAATGAGACCGGGACCTACAGCTTAAAGCCGATTCCAAACGGTTACGAACATCCATGCAACTGTGGGATTCTAACCCACGAATTTCGGTACCAAAGACCAGCACCCTAACCAATCGGCCATCGTTTGGCTCCTTCTGAAGGGAAACGGTTTTGTTTGATTTCGTTTGGTGTAGATAATAAGGTTTACAGTTTTAGATACAAAAGACCACTGATAGAAGGATGAATGGAATGAAGGAAAGGCAATGTCAAGTGCAGTTTCTACAGGCCTTATCACAGATCAACCTTAACATTTTTAAAAATCAACAGAATCAGTTTATGATTTCTTTTTACGATGAATAATACATATATCTCTCGTATAATACCGAACGTTATAAAAATTGCTTATTTAGATTCCGATTGATGTGATAAGGCTGTTAAGGGAACATGGGACGCTGAGTATCTTTTATTTAAACTTTCAAATTTTAAAGATATTTTTTGTAATGAGAATATTAAACTTCATTACGTGAAACATATAACACACAAAAATCTATTATACTATATTTGACCATTCCCTGTGAATAAAATATTTGACAAAAATCAAGCCAACCAGAAATATTCCTTAAATATGTTTCTATTTCCCAGCATACTAAATCAATTGGTTTTTACATTTAATTTTTACAATTTATATAGAAATAAAACTGGATATCGATTTTCCCTAAAATTATATACTACTTATATAAGATTTTTGTTTAAACCTGTACAATGTTTCAACTAATGGTTTCACCATTTTTTTTAATTTATACAACGTCAGTACCTCATCCTATGATTTTAATAATCTATTGTATTTTTCCTATTCCTCCAGTGGAAGCAAAATTCCCTATATCTGTCTATAAGAACTAAAAACATCGTGATAGTAATTATCTCAATGGTTTCATATCATATAAAGAATGTATTTACTAATTTAAACAATGTTAGCACCTCCTCCCATAAATTCAGTTTATTGCATTTTTTCCAAATTCCTTAGAGGCAGCCACAATCCCTATATCTGTCCACCAGGACTAAAATCTTCATGACAGTAATTATTTCATTGAATTCACATCATACCAAAACTGTGTTTACTAATTTAAACAACGTCAGAATTTTCTCCCAAGGTTTTATAAAATTCAGTTTATTGTATTTTTTCCAGTAATAATGGCTGTATTTAACCACCAGAACTAAAATCATCAAGATAGTAACTATCTCAAGGGATTCACATAATAACAAAACTGTATATACTAATTCTAACAATGCGCAAAATATTTCTTATGCTAGTATACATCTAATATGCAGGCATGTGCTTAAATATAGAATTGATATGCATGAATATATGTATAGAGTGTAGTTAGGAAAAGATTGAGAATGAAATACCCCACGTAAAATATATACAATGTGTGTAAGACTTCCTATATTTAAAAAGAATATTATTGCTTATAACAATTAAAATTAACATTTTAAATCTGCATATACGAAAAGTACTTCAAGCATGCTAATTAACTTTAGCACACCCTCCCATAGTTTTAATAAATTCAGTTTATTGCATTTTTTCCAAATTCCTTAGAGGCAGCCATAATCCCTATATCTGTCCACCAGGACTAAAATCTTCATGATAGTAATTATCTCAATGGATTCACATCATACCAAAACTGTGTTTACTAATTTAAACAACATCAGAAGTTCCTCCCAAGGTTTTATAAAATTCAGTTTATTGTATTTTTTCACCAATAATTCCTGTATTTAACCACCAGAACTAAAAACATCAAGATAGTAATTATCTCAAGGGATTCACATCATATCAAAATTGTATTTACTAATTTATACAACGTCAGTACCTCATCTTATGGTTTTAATAATCTATTGTGTTTTTCCTATTTCTTGAATGGTAGCAAAATTTCCTATATCTGTCCATAAGATCTAAAAACGTCGTGATAGTAATTATCTCAATGGTTTCATAACAGATCAAGAATACATTTACTAATTAAACAACTTCAGCACCTCCTCCCATAGTTTTAATAAATTCAGTTTATTGCATTTTTCCAAATTCCTTAGAGGCAGCCATTATCCCTATATCTCTATATCTGTCCCTCCCTATATCTCAAGATATTAATTTTCTCAAGGAATTCACATCATATCATAATTGTATATACTAATTCCAACAATGGGTAAAATCTTTGTTATGCTAGTATGCATCTAATATTCATGCATGTGCTTATATATAGAATTCATATACATGAATATATGTATAGAGTGCAGCCAGGAAAAAATTGAGAATTAAATACTTTGTGTAAAGTATATACAATCTGTGGAAGACTTCCTATATTGAAATAGAATATCATTGCTTAAAATTAACAATTCCAAATCTGCATATCCGAAAAGCACTTTACGAATGCTAATTAACTTTATCACACCCTCCCATAGTTTTAATAAATTCAGTTTATTGCATTTTTTCCAAATTCCTTAGAGGCAGCCATTATCCCTATATCTGCCCACCAGGAATAAAATCTTCATGATAGTAATTATCTCAATGAATTCACATACCAAAACTGTGTTTACTAATTTAAACATTGTCAGAAGTTCCTCCCAAGGTTTTATAAAATTCAGTTTATTGTATTTTTTCCACCAATAATTCCTGTATTTAACCACCAGAACTAAATACATCAAGATAGTAATTATCTCAAGGTATTCACATCATATGAAAACTGTATATACTAATTCCAACAATGCGCAAAATATTTGTTATGCTAGTGTATATCTAATATGCATGCATGTGGTTATATATAGAATTCATATGCATGAATATATGTATAGAGTGTACCCAGGAAAATATTGAAAATTAAATACTCCGTGTAAAATATATACAAACTGTGGAAGACTTCCTATATTTAAATAGAATATCATTGCTTAAAATTAACATATTCCAAATCTGCATATCCGAAAAGCATTTTAAGCATGCTAATTAAGAAAAAAATTCTGGGGGTCACAGGGAAATTCATTAGCAAATGTAATTCAAGTAAAACTCTAATATATACCGATGCATTCATTTGCTGATGTGAGGCCCGGATGCTTCAAAATCACACGCCGAGGCAGAGCTGATATTTTACGGCATGTTTCCCCAAAACGCACACGATAATTAACTGCCCAAACGACAAAGCGATAGTTAAACCGGCGTAGGGAAAGTACCCGCGCTCTTCGTGTATGTCGCTGCGTGCGAGTTGATTAAAGTGAAATGTAGCGCAAAGTGTGTGGCATATCAAAAATAAAACCACGTCATATATGCATCGCCCGGAATTGTGAAGCAGCACAGAAAATTTTCCTTTGCTGCATGAACAGGCGTATATGTTTGGAGGGGGGGAGAAGGTTAGGTTATGTGACAAAGCGTCAGCTTTTAAAGTAGAAAAGGGTGTGGGGTATGCGGTGAGTATTTAATTTTAATTCGGAGTGAGATTTTGTGTAAACTTATAAGAAACTATCACATAGCCCGTCATATGACGGGATCAGTAAAATTTTTAATTTTCCAGAATTGTAAAGTACTTTTTGAGGCAGGTAAAAAGTATGCTTTTTGCCTGAGAATTATTTGGTACACACTCAATAATTTGTTTATCTTCATATTCTTGTAAAGTCTCCCGATACTGTGAGTGCAGTTTAGAATCACGTTGAATTCATTTAGTCAGACCATGTGGTTATATATCAAAAACAAACACACAAACAAACTTCTTAATTTTCAAATATATATATATTAAAAGCTAGATATTTAGTAGTCCATGAAATAGACTCCTAGACTTTTATGAAAAGAATTTGTTGTTAATACTGGTGATAAAGCTTTCATTTCAACAAAAAATAATAATGCAATTTATCACATATGTACCTAAAATATTATTTAAGCTAAATATAAAGAAAATTATTTACGTAATATCTAAGTTCAGTGATAAAACTATCAAAATAATTCAGAATATATTTTTGAATAGTTTAAAATAAGAAATGATTAAATCATATGGTTAAAGAAATGACGTAATAATGCTAGAAAAAAATGTTATTTTCATCTACTTATAATGTGATAAATTGAATCGCCTGCTCTTAACCGGGGAAAATAGAGCTTGAAATAATGGCATTAAACTACCGAAAAGTGGAGAAGGTTTGGATTTCGAACGTTTCAAAGACAACAGTATTTTTTGCTAGGATATGCAGCATATTTATACCAATTTATTTTAGAATCACATCGATAGTTTAGGAGAAGATAAACTTTACTCGCTTTGAATTTTTCTAATTCTTACTCATCAAGAATCCAATATAGTCTCTATCCACTCCAGATCAACCGCTTCATAAATTCGAGGACAGATGGACAGATAACTTAGGCTATTACTATACAGAGGATTTCTATTGTTCATAAAATTGTTATTTTAACGACAGTTATAAACAAAAAATCAAAACATATTAGCACGAGCTAAGGTCACTTTTTTATTAACAGTATCAAGAGAACGAAATGCCGTTGTTATGTATGAGATAGCAAGACGACGTAACAAGACAAAAAATGCTGTAGTATATTTAGCTTGATTTAAAGTATGATTTGCAAAGAGATTTTTATCAAACGTTGTTGCTATTGACAGAATAATAATATTTAAACATTTAATAATACTTAAAAAATATCAGTAGACTAGCTTTAAGATACCCTATAAATTTATATTGAATATCTGACTAATAATACAAGTTCTTTAAAAATAAATATATTTATTCCTATACCCAACATATTCATAAATGTAATACTAAGCAGTTTACCCACTGCATGTAAAACAACACCAAACTATTTTATAAAAAGCACGAGGTAATTGACAACACAATTCATAGAAAATTTGAACAACAAACTTTCAAAACGCTATCGAAATTTTGCTTTTCTTAAATTTTACTAATCATTTATGCTAGTTCCGAAATACCCTAAGTTTGTTAATTCCCCTTAACTGAAAAAAGGTTTAAGTTTTTTTGTCCTTTTTTTAAAGCATTCGTTTTCAAAAAAAGAATGACATAGATGTGCATGATATTTGAAAAAAAGAATCATCAGTATTTCCACTTATTTTAGCGCGAAACTGTATAAGTACGAATAGTTTCTATATTCACTGTATGTAAGCATATATACACACAAACACACACATTTAAATTTCCTATACTCTTAGTTGGATACACACTTAAGTAACACACTCGTGGGAGTGTATATTCCCACGAGTGTATTACTTAAATGCCTGTTTTAAAGCATGATTTCCGATGAGAATTTATTTTAACGTTGTTACTATTGTTACTTTTGTAAGACAATTTAAAAAATTATTTTAAATCATGGAAAATAACTGATACATCAGCTTTCACTAGAAAATAGTTAATTGCGCATTAAAACCATTGTAAGTTAGTAAGAGTTTATTAAATACAACAAAACGGAGGTGAGATGTAACGGATGGTACAGCAGGATGGGATAGCATTTTAGTCTTAACACTTGGCATGCGGGTATACTTCACCGCCAACTTACGCGTGCAGTTGGCGTTTTTTCGTGAATCGCCCGAAAGTTTAGTTATTCCAAAAAAATCATAGTAAATCGAAACCTATTTTGTTTTTATGAACGGAACTTTTTATTTTACATTTTAATATATATACTGTATGATTATTTGACAAACGAAAGCAATATTTTTAGGAAATTACAAAAATAAATGATTTTTAAAATTAAAGTCCGATAATCCGTTAGCGCATATTTCTTCATCCCTATCTTTGTCACAACGGCTCATTTTATCAATTTTGTATTCAACAATAAAAATCCAAGCTTCAAATTGACTTGTGCGTTCTGGAGCAAGGAATCCGATTGAAGACGAAATAAAGCAACAAAAGATCAAGTAATTTGACAATCATATAACTTGCGGAAAGAAGAAAAATGCAAAGCGTTGCATAGCAACGCAAACAACAAGCATATACCCCATACATATAATTATACGTATTTAGTAGATTTGTGGTAGTTAGCAAATCTACCATAAATTTACTAAATACTACTCAACCACAAATCTACTAAATACGTATTTTTACGTGACCCGCACTCCAATAACAGACTGCAAAAAAAAACGTAAAAATAAGTTGCCCACAAGCGAAGTGTTAATACAAGTTTATAATGCATAAAACCAAAGTAGCTGAAAAAAATGATCAATATTAAAATTGCAATATAGATCTATATTAAATGTACCCCTCTAAATTATGTCTCTCAGTATGATTTTTGGATTTTTAGAAATATTGCACGAATAACAGTGAATGTCGTAAAATATACCTTGATATCATAAAATGATATTTATTTTTTAGAATATCACCAGATATCACTATATATTGTTAAAGCAATATCATTATTACATGGTTGACAACATTAAAAAACACTAAAAAGTGCTTTTGTAGTAAGCAAATTGATAAGATTTCAATTTTTAGAATAATAATTTTCATATAAGCAAGGCAAACAACTCTTTTAATGTTTTTCTTTAAAATAATTTGAAATTTTATTGTGCAATACTAAGACTTTCTATATTTACTGTATATAAGCATTTATGCACACCTACGAATGCAAACACTGACGTATCCTACACAAATGTAAATGTGGTATACGTGGATACATGCATGCATACATATTTTGATTGCATAGAGTACAAGCAGGAATTTATTTGTTAGAATCTGCCATTATTGCATTCGACCTTCACGCATTCCTACCGTCACCACAGCAGATATTTTACAGCGTGTGTCGCCAAAATTCACCCGATAATTAAGTGCCCACAGGACAAAGCGATAGCTAAGTACCGCAGGATATACCTCTCAGTAAATCTGGTACAGTGCTTTTCTGCGTAGCCAGATGTGAGTTGATTAAATCATCACGAAGCGTGTACTGAAAAGAGGATTTCTCCATATGTGCAATCCAGAATATTTAATAAGCGTAGAAAACCTGTCCATTTTGGGTAATCTGGACGATATGCGAGATACAGCAATAGATTAAAAGTGGATTATGAAGAGTTTTTTGAAAATGCGGTAAAACTGATAAAAAGATTTTTTTTTCAACTTCACGGATATTATGTACTGCCACGTCAGATCAATTAATTTTTCAGTTTAAAAGTTGGTAAGCTATTGACTAAATTAGGTTTTTTTTTTCACTCTAGTACAAAGAGTGCGGAAAAAGATAAGCATTTTGATAAGTTTCTACATAAAAATAGAAAAAGCAAAATGTAGTAAATTTCTATGGCGGTAGTTTTATTTTATTATATTTTTTTACACGAGATTGGAATGTGTTAAAATTAACAGTTTTCTGAAAGTTTAGCAAAATTTTTATCAATGAAGCAAACTTATGAAGGGGAAGCTTAATATGTATAAAAACTGATAACTTCTTAACTTCGTAAAAATATAATTATCAGTACAATTGAAATGATTCATAATTTTATAAACATTCTTATTGCTGATAATACAAATAAAAAGATTATGAAACTTTATTTTTTAAATTTTACTTAGACCATTAAAAACTTCAAAGAAAAGAAAATTATATCACTAAATATGATCATCTGTACATTCTTTACACTAAAACTTTTGTTCTAAAACAAGATGTATTATAGAGAATTTACAAACTTTCCCTTTTCTTCTAGAAAACATTTAAAAGCAAATTGTAGTAAATTTCTATGGTGTAGTTTTATGTTATTATATTTTTTGCACGATATTGAAATGTGTTAAATTAACAGTTTTCTGAATGTTTAGCAAAATTTTTATCAATGAAGCAAACTTATGAAGGGGAAGCTTAATATGTATAAAAACTGATAACTTCTTAACTTCGTAAAAATATAATTATCAGTACAATTGAAATGCATCATAATTTTATAAACATTCTTATTGCTGATAAAACAAATAAAAAGATTATGAGACTTTATTTTTATTAATTTTACTTAGACAATTAAAACACTACAAACAAAATTCTATCACTAAATAGCATGATGTTTACAACCTTTACACGAAAACCTTTGTTCTAGAACAAGATGTAATATAGAAAATATACAGAATTTCCGTTTTCTTCTAGAGGACATTTAAAAGAAAATGTAGTAAATTTCTATGGTGTTAGTTTTATTTTATTATATTTTATTGCATGAGATTGGAATGTGTTAAAATTAATAGTTTTCTGAAAGTTTAGCAACATTTTTACCAATGTAGCAAAGTTATGAAGGGGAAGCTTAGTATGAATAAAAACTGATAACTTCTTAACTTCGTAAAAATATAATTATCAGTAGAATTGAAATGCATCATAATTTTATAAACAATCATATTGCTGATGATACAAATGAAAATGATTATGAAACTTCTTTTAAATATTACTTAGACTATTAAAGCACTGGAAAGAAAATTCTATCTCTAAATAGGATGATCTTTACAACCTTTACACGAAAACATTTGCTCTAGAACAAGATGTAATATAGAAAATTTACAAACTTTAAGTTTTCTTCTAGAGGACATTTAAAAGTAAAATGTAGTAAATTTCTATGGAGGTAGTTTTATTGTATTATATTTTTTTTGCATGAGATTGGAATGTGTTAAAATTAACAGTTTTCCGAGAGATTAGCAAAATTTTTATCAGTGTCAGCAAAGTTATGAAGGGGAAGCTTAATATGCATAAAAACTGATAACTTCTTAAACTTCGTAAAATATAATTATCAGTAATATTGAAATGCATCATAATTTTAAAAAGAAACTTATTGCCGATGATGCAAATAAAAAGGATTCTGAAAGTTCTTTTTTTAATTTTACTTCGACTATTAAAACACCGCAAAGAAAATTCTATCACTAAATAGGATGATCTTTAAACCTTTACACAAAAACTTTTGTTCTAGAACAAGATGTAATATAGAGAATTTACAAACTTTCCGTTTTCTTCTAGGGGACATTTAAAAGCAAAATTTAGGGAATTTCTATGGTGGTAGTTTTATTTTATTATATATATATATATATATATATATATATATATATATATATATATATATATATATATATATATATATATATATATATATATATATTGCACGATATTGGAATTTGTTAATCCTTAATTTGAAAAGATGTTTTTTCAAATATTTTTTTAATTTCTGTTATTTTTCCATGTCTGTATAGAAATTAGGATCTCTGTAAAAATAAACATAAAAAAATATATCGTTTTCCATTTTTGAGATAATTAATGTCCGCTGTGGCGAACACTGACAATTATGTTATACAGTAGTTATAAAAATACATGTCCTGTGTAACGGCCAGACCAAATTAAGTGTTAAAATTAACAATTTTCTGAAAGTTTTGAAAAGTTTTTATCAATGTAGTAAAGTTATGAAGGGGAAGCTTAATATATATAAAAACTGATAACTTCTTAACTTCGTAAAAATATAATTATCAGTACATTTGAAATGCATCCTAATTTTATAAACAATCTTATTTCTGATCATATAAATAAAAAGGCTTATGAAACTTCTACTTAGACCATTATAACATTGGAATGAAAATTCTATCAATAAATAGGATGATCTTTACAACCTTTACACGAAAACCTTTGTTCTAGAACAAGATGTAATATAAAGATTTTACAAACATTCCGCTTTCTTCTAGAAGATATTTAAATTTTATTTTATACATTATTTTCCGAGTTCCGAATATATACTATGAAACAATTTGAAAATAAAAACTGATATAGTTAAAAATCATCTTAATTTTATAAAATATGGTTAATTGTACAATCTAAGTTCATCATATATCCATAATATAGTTATGGCTTTTTAAAATAATTGTCAAATTTCTTTTCCTTCCGTAATGTCGCTAGGCGATTTAGATCATTAATATAATTGATAATTAATATAATTGATATAATTAATATAATTGATATAATTAATATGATTGATTAATTAATATAATTGTTATAAAAAAACGAGAAGTGAATTGCTTGGGATCTAAATCTGACCTCATCACATTTTTTGTAAGGAGGAGAACACCATAAAAATATATTCAAAGGATTTTTTTCGTCGTGTGCGGAATTCTCGGTTGGGGTTCTGATCCCAGTCCCTGATTAGAATCACGTCTCCGTACATGACACTAAATAAAAATATATCTTTGTGGAGTTATTTATGAGTCCCTAAGAGACATTGTCCAATTTTAAGGGGCAAAGTTTTCCCATGTTTGAGTTTTAAAGGCGGGGTAAAGGAGACCAATAGATTTAGACAACTCTACTGATTGGACTAAAAGAAGTAAAGAAAGGACAGAGATGAAAATAATATAAAATACGAAAAGTCAAGAGGGAGAGGGTGTTCGAGAGTCGAGTAGAGGAGTAAGATTGTCAGAGGACAGAAGTCGATTAGAGAGGTTCGACTGTCAGAGTTCGGAGGTCGAGAGTTCGACTGCAAGTGTTCAGGACTCAAGGATAGAGTACGGGGATGAAAGGAGTTAAGCCCAAAAACTCGACATATCGCACCGACCAGAAGTTTCCACCCCATCCGCTTTTCAATAACACCCCGAGTTATTTGGAAGGCCCTTGAGCAGTAGTGAGATTGGAGTCAACGTTGTCGTCTCATCAATTGAGATAACACGCAAAGTATCTACGTCATTTCACAAGAGCTTCCGACCGGAGTACAGCCTTGGCACACCATATAGACCCACAAATTGTACTGATTTTAACATATATTTGAAATTGAGATTAGGTCCTCTCTCTTTTATATATAATAAGTTTGGTTATAGAAAATATATTATTGTCAAATCTTAATTTTTCGTGAATAACTCTCTAATTGAAGTTCTTGAGTCATTCTGTTTATATATTTCTATCATTATTAAAACATTATTGTTTTTTATAATCGAATTTGTCTTATATTAAATTTGCTCAAACTTTTTTTATTGTAAAATATAAGCTTAACCCTAAATTGCATTACTGTATTACTACTGTACGTTGATTAGCAAAGTTAACAGATCTTGTTATATTACGTGATAGAATAGAAGCACGACGCAACCCAAATAATAATTTTGTGACTAACAAAATGATAACCAAAATTATGAAAATTTATGAAAACCACATATTTGTTAAACCAGAAACACACATTCATATCGACAACCATATGAAAACTAGATAACTGAAATAAAATGATAGGAATTGCATGAGAGTCCTAAATTTGTCTTTTTGTACTAAATATTGTTGAAAAGCAAATTGTAACATAAAAATTCCAATTAAAATTTAAAATTCTTCTACGATAAAAACTATAATTTTCTCACATAGAAATGAAAGTGAATCACTTTATATCTCAAATTTCAGTTCAAATCGAATAGATACTAAGCAGACGATTTTAAATAATATAAATTAAGAAATGAATAAATGAAATATTTAAATGAATGACGTCATAATGATAGAAAAATATCATTTTCGCCTATTTATTATGTGATGAATTGAACATTTTAATCTCCTGCTTTTAACCGTGGAAAACTGCGTTTAAAACAATTACTTGGGATGACATCACATTGCTATAAACATTGCTTCTCCTTAGATATGATGCGATAAATTAAAAACATTAATGGTATTTTGCGTAACCGGGAAAATAATGCTTGGAATAATGGCATGAAATGCTCGAAAAAGGGGGAAGGAATGAATTTCGAACGTTGAAAATTTACAAAAACCTTCACAGGGATATACCTAAACATTTCCCAAATTTTCACGGCGATTGGATGGATAGTTTTTGAGTCTATTGAGTACATACATACAGACAGACAGACAGACAGACACACACAAATTCATTTTTATATATATAGATTACCTAAGTTATAGAAAATTATTATTGTCAAATCTTAATTAGTGTGGCCCCTAATTGAACATCTTGAAAAGGAAATCTTATGAAACTTGATCAAATTTCTGTTTATTAGTCATGTATATATCATTATAATAAATTTGCTTTTTTATTTTAAGCTGATTTTAGTTACTCTTAATTTAGCTTATTAGTTTATTTTTTATTTAAAGTCTGTAGTCTCTCAGAACCTGTTGTTGAATTTAAACGTAAATAGTCTACACGACGCAACCCAAAAAATAATTAGTCTTTGTGACTAACAAAATAAATAACCAAATTAATAAATTTGATCATAGGTAAATACCTAAATTTAAACCAGAGTTACACGACACGTAGTTAAATTCTTAAAACGTGACCAGATCTATCACTGAGAAAAACTGCATGAATCCTTGCATGATAAATTCTTCCCTGAAACAATAAAATATTAGAAAAGAAAATTGCAAATGTTCCTTTTTTAAAACTTTTTAAAAATCTTCCTACGATAAATTCTTTTTCTTATCTTTGTCTGAAATCCAAATTTCAAAATTTTCTCAAACGATTAATGAATGAAACCTTGCATTTTTCTAATTGAAAGTTCAATCTTACAACATAACTAAATGCAATATTTCTTTGCTGACCTGTATGTTCGTACTCATTCAGAATCGGTTTAAAATGGTAGGTTTTGTTCTAATCATCTTTTATACCTCTTAAAATAGTGAAATTCTACTGTTTTTATGGTTATGTATTAAGTATATATATATATATATATATATATATATATATATATATATATATATATATATATCAGGGATGCGAAAATAATATAATGTAATTTCAATTACTAAAACATACGCTATATGTGATATTTTGTATTTAGGGCCGGAATCAAAGTCATTTAACGCCTAATCTCCATTAACCCATGGCGCTAACTAATGTTGAGACTCAATTCTCCGTTTAAACAGAGATTAAGTCACGGTTAGCCGTTAAATGAGTTTGATGAGACTGGCCTTTAGAGATCATAACTAAATAAAAATTGGGCTCGCAAGTAAACTTAATAAATTTATACTCTAAAAATTACTTTCTAATTTTTATCAAACTTCCATAACTATTTTTTTCATTTACTACATATTCTATACCTTGTTTTCAAATCCTGAGAAATTTCTTTACATTTAAAAAAAGTGTTGTTTCAATTCAATTTGCCTTTTCTAAGACATCACAAGCTAAGCACTACTGAAATCCCTACATCCTACTTCCTACTATTGCTTTAAGATTTCTAGTTTGAAGGTGTTAAAATCTCTAAATTTCATTAAAAATAACACATTCCTCATCCATAAATCTCCCTCTAGATACACTGATACCATGCACTCGTCACATTTGAGTCTCCTTCTATCTCATTTGCTTTCAGTCTTTATTCTTCTGCTGTGTCTTTATTAGCATTAAGGACAATTTCTCTCTACCTTTTGCTTAGGGATAAAATTCATTTTGTGTGAGTAAAGTTTTTAAAGTAGCCATTTTTACAAATCGTCACTAACACATTGTATGCGGGACACGTACTAGTACATTTTCTGACGATTGATACTTGATCGAGGATCACGTACTAGTACGGGTTAGTGTAACAACATGGTTTGTTTGTGGGTACAAAAATAACGGTATATACAGGAAAACGAAGCCGAATGTTTTTGTCTACTACATAGATTCTGGAAAAAATTAGAAATATAAAAACTAGTTTTTACATTATTATTTTTATGATTGCTCTTTTCATTTTCTTATAATATAAAAAAGTTTATATATAACGTAATTCGAAAAAATTAAAACTATATACTATTATTTCTATTTGATTTTTCATATTTACGATACTATTATAAATTTATCCACTAAAAATATATTTTTTGTCTACAAAAATCTGATGGTTGTTATTTATATATTTCTATTTATATATTTGTTTATATATTTCAATATAAAATACGAAAGGCTGGTTAAAAACTTAAATATTTTCCATCTATTGTGATTTAACTGAATAACTAAATTTACGCGCAAAACGCCAGATCCCGGTATAATTCCGCTGCGAAATGTACCAGCACACAATGTGTTAAAAATATTGTTGCTTTAAAATATCGGTAACCTTATATCCAGTACTTCTTCAAATATATCCACTAAAACTTATCTGCATCGCGTAATTTAAAGCTATCTTCTCATACATTTCAAGATATTGACATATGTTTAGTAAATGTACTGTATCAGTACATTTTTAATTTTATCAGTTTTTTAGTGGGATAGGGTATGAGGGTATTATGTACCAATGATTTATGCCAGGTCTGTTGAGATAACGCAAAGAATTAAGACTCCAGATACAAATGAGCGAAGACTTACCCTTTTGCAGACTTTTTTATTTACAAATCTATTTTTGGACAATCTGGTGACACAAATAAAATATATTCAATCTCAATATGGAGAAGCCGTAAACTGCTGGCTTTGCTAAACTGAGGATTCCGTGTCTCTGTTGAAATTCTCCGTTCGCTCCGTCTTGGCCTGCTTTTCCTTTGATGGAGCCTTCAAAATCTGCTGAGCAAAATCCAAAAACTTCTGCTGCCAAGGGCAAAGATGACTGACCCACGTAGCAACCCCTCTTGTCCAATAGGGTCGAAGGGGGGGTCACTGGTTTGGTTTTGGACCGCTACGGTCTACTTTTTGCAACACAAGGGCTAATGAGACCGGGACCTACTGCTTAAAGCCGATTCCGAACGGCTACGAACATCCATGCCATAGTGGGATTCGAACCCACGAACTCCGGTTCCGAAGGCCATCACCCTAACCATTCGGCCATCGTTCGGCCGGGGGGGTCACTGATATCGCCCTAGTCTCTCGGTCAATCTCCCGCGCTGACATTGTCCAGCAGTGTAACTCATTGTTACAGATGGACACAAATAACTAATACTTTAATTAATGTACATTATTTTCTAAATGTAGACTAATATAGAGTTTTCTTTCTTTGCTTAGAAATAGTTCTGGAAATTATTAATTTTAAAATCTAAATAATCCTAAACTAAAATAAACCTATTCTGAAACGTACCTTGTGTGCAAGTAAACTATTATAGATATTTTATATGGAAAAACGAATACATTTTCTATTATTTCTATCTTTTGTAAAATTTTTAAGGATTTTCATAGCAACTAATTATTATTATAAAATCTAAAGAAAATCTTATAAATAACAATTATTCTAATATACAAAAACGAAAGCTCAAAGAAGGGTTTTAATAAAACCAAATTTCAAGCATCTTATTTTTAATACACGAAGACCAACATTTGACCTTCCAATTTTCAACGCTTCTGATATATATATTGATAATAACATATTAAATTTTTCAAGTAATTTTATTAAAAACAGATCAGATTAATTTTGAAAATCCACTATCACTTTAAACGTAATAAAGATATCTCCATCAACATATGCAAATAACTGATTTTTTCCTATAAACACATTTAAAAAATGTTTGCCGAGAACCTCAATATAATTTTATAAACATTTTATTTACTTTGGATGGACTTACTCAAACAATATCTTTTCCGTTGGTTTACTTCAAAAGCTGAAAAATTTTTCGCGCTGCTTCGAAATATTACTTAAGGATTAGGGAACTGCATTTTGTTTTGATACACCACACGCTAGACACAAAATTGCAGTTTAATCAAGGTACGCTCAGACAAGCATGCCCTTAAAAATAAATTAATCCAGTGAGATATGTTTGTAAGGGGAAACTGTCACCGGTGTTTAAATAATGTGCATTTTGGAGACAGTAAATCCTTATAAAATTATCTGTAGCGCAAACTTTTACATCAATAAATACGATTTGTGGTTTTCATGTATAGTTTGTACTTCATTTCTTGGTTTTATAACGTTTATATGCCGAAAATTAAATTTGATAGCAAAATATTTTTTGAATTCCTAACTGTAAAAAGATAAGAAGGAGCGCGTATTGTATTCTTACGGAATTGCTTATAAATTAAAATAAATTTTCTTTTCAAATTCTTTTAGAATTTGCTTTTTTTAGAGTATGTAGTACATTTGTTTTTGTTTTGAATTATAAATTTAAATAAGTTTAATAATTTTTTTACCTTAGAAAACTAAACTTGCAACAATTTTTGCGGTATTCAATGAACAGTTTAAATATTAAACATTATGAATTTATAGTTTTATTATCAGTTAATGCAAATATTTATGAATTTAATATAGGGTTAAAGGGATATTTGACATCAACTAAACATTTTTTAGTTTTTGTTTAATTATTGGAAAAATGTTAAAAAGTATGTGGCTACGAATATGCTTATCATAAAGGTTTTGAAATTACAAAATAAAATAGTGTTTTTAGAAATATACAAGTCTCTATTTTAAATATAACCTCATTGAAAATGGTCCATGTGTATTAATTTGACACATAATACGTGCGATTTAAATTATAGAATATCTTTTATACTTCAAATCAAAACTTAGTTAGTATCATAAACATTCATTAAAACCATTAGGAAAAAGGAGTTATAGAGAAAATATACATTTTTATAAAAATAATTACCTATAACATTACATTTAAACAAATGACGTATGTATTTCTAGATATCAATATCAACCTTTTTCTAAAACATTCTATCAAATAATAACATAAGAATTAAAAAAAAGAGTAAAAATTGTACCTAATGATTGAAGTATATCAAAAAATTTAAGGATTATTTTAAAACTTTATTAGCATTATTTGTAGTCATTGTATTCTATATTATGGTAAAAAATGTATTCATTATACAAGAATAATTATTGAAAAATTTATTTTTTGTTTTAAATTCTTGTTCCATAAACTGATAAATAAATAAAGTAAACACATTAAGAAAGGTTAATGCTTTCAGTTTTTTAAATAAAAAATAATAAAATGTTAAATTTATAATAAAAATATTAAAACGTATTAAAATTTTGTGGTTACAAAAAAAAAATGAAAAAAAATATATAAATGTGATTGATTATTTTAGTGAAAGTCTTATAGGCTAAAAGCGTAAAGGAATCCAATATATAAACCTTATTTTATAACTGATTTATATATTTTGAAAGATATATTAAGTTTAGATGATTTTAGGGACAAAAGCTTTAAATAATATACAACTAATACTGCCTTTTTTACACTCTCAGTATTTTTTTATATATGGTTACAATATTTCTTCTAATTTTATATGTTTAGTCTAGAATAGTTCCAAATATTTTTTAATTATGATATAATTTCATTTCTTGAATTTTTTTTAGATTTTACTAACGGTGGACCTGAAAGATGAAAAGCAATACCTTTTAAGCAATAACTTTTAGAGACTTGTTATTAACAAATTTCTACAGAGGGGGATTAAACAGGCATGTATAAAAATGCTCATTCCCCTCTTTGAAACCCCATGTCATTTCTAAAAACTAATTTTGTAAAGAAAACCCGGTACTGAACTAAAAATTAAACCTCATAAGTCATTGTGAATGCTTTAATATACATTACTAAATATTCCCATTAGAGGGACAATAACAAATAGAAAATACAACAAGTAAGTACCCATTATGAATAGAAAAACTATACGCCTGGAAAAAAGAGTAAAAGTAAGCCACAAAAAGCAAACAACTAAAATAAATAAAACAAAGCCAACAAAAAGGGAATCAAATGAGAGACTACAGAAAACATCTCAGAAACGCATGTAAAACCAAAGCATAAACATAAAGAAGCAAATACGTTCCAGGAAAAAAAAAATCAGTAACGAGCGTAATCAAAGCGTTTTTAATTGTTCATAATATATCAAATGCAATAAAAATCGGTGAGAATTTATAAAATAGACAATTTGAGAAAGATTAATGCTTTATAATTTTAAATAAAATATTAGTTAAAGATATTAAAATTTTGAAGTTAAGAAAAAATAAATATAAAATTATAGGCAAGTTATTGATTATTTTTTGAAAGTTTTATAGACCAAAAGCTTAAAGAACCCAATATATACATCCTTATTTTCTAACTTTCTTGATATCTTTAATAATTTTCAGATTTATCTGAAAGATCTTAAGATTTTCAGAAAGAAATTCAAATTTTAGGAGACAACTGTAAATAAAATAATGTACAACTAATACTGCTTTTTGTACGTTAACAATCATTTTTATATTTACTTCCTCTTCCTCTTTAACTCCTCGGATTTCATATGTTAAGTCTAAAATTAATTCCAATGTTTTTTTCCAATTTTGATATATTTTCTTAAATTAATTTAAGATTTTATTAACATTGGATCAGAAATGATTAAATGTAATATTTTTGACTTTTTATTAGCACGTTTCTACAGATAAGGATAAAACAGGCATATATAAAAACGTTTACTTTATTCTTTGAGATTCCATGTCATTTATAATATGTAATTTGTGAACAGAATCCAGTGCTGAACTAAAACTAAAACACCAGAAGTCGCTGGGAACGGCTTACAATACAATGCTACATACTACATATTCCCACGACAGAGTCAGTCAGAAATAGTAAAAATTGCACTACGTAAATACCCATTATGAATAGAAAAACTATACACCTAAGAAAAGAGTAAAAGCAAACGCAAGTCCAACCAAAGCATAAACATAAAGAAGTAAAAAAGTTAGAGAAAAAAAGGGTGTAATCAAAGAGTTTTTAATTGTACGTAGCATATCAAAAACAATTAGAATCGGTGAGAATATTTAGAATGGATAGTTTGAGAAAGGTTAAAGCTTTATAATTTTAAATAAAATATTCATTAAAGAGATTAAAATTTTGAAGTTACGGAAAAATAAATATAAAAAATATAGGCAAGTCATTGATTATTTTTGTGAAAGTCTTATAGACCAAAAGCTTAAAGAACCCAATACATAAATCCTTATTTTCTAACTTTCTTGATATATTTAATAATCTTTGAAGATTTTCAGAAAGAAATTCAGAAGATTTTAGGAGACAACCGTAAATAAAATGTTACACAACTAATACTGCTTCTTGTACATTTACAGTCATTTTTATATTTCTCTTTAACTCCTCTCTTTCTCTTTAATTCCTTGGATTTCATATGTTAAGTCTAAAATTAATTCCAACGTTTTATCCAATTTTGATATATTTCCTTAAATTGGTATCTTTAGATTTTATTAAAAATTGATCAGAAATGATTAAATGTAAATGTGATAGTTTTGAATTTTTATTAACACGTTTCTACAGATACGGATAATACAGGCATATATAAAAACGTTTATTTTATTCTTTGAAATTCAATGTCATTTATGATATGTAAATTATGAATAGAACCCAGTGCTGAAATGAAACTAAAACATCAGAAATCGCTGGGAACTGCTTACCATAAAATGCTATATATTCCCATCACATAGTCAGTGAGAAATAGTAAAAATTGCACCAAGTACCCATTATGTATAAAAAAACTATACACCTAAGACAAGAGGAAAAGCAAGCTACAAAAGGCAAACAACTGGAATAAATGATACAAAGCAACATAAGAAGAATCAAATTAGAGACTACAGAAAACACTGAGAAAACCTCTTCTAACCAAAGCATAAAGAAACAAAAAAATTCCAGGTAAAAATTCAGTAAAGAGCGTCATAAAAGAGATTTCAACTCCACGTGATATATCAAATGCGTTAAAAATCAGCGAGTATTTACAAATTTTAAAATTTGATACACTGTATAAGCAAATTTGATGTTTCTTATTTCTGGAATGCACCAAATTCCCGGGGTTCAGTTCTTAGGAAATTGCTACTGCCACCATTATCGAACTAGATATTTTATCTGCGAAGAACATTTTATGCTAACATAAAATTTCGAAAACTGAATTCTTCAAAATAACTACCTAAATTTAAAAAATGCTTTAATTTGATTGAATTAGTAACACTTCAATGTCTACACAAAATCTCAGAGAATGAATTAGAAATACGTTTTGTAATGCTCCCACCTACTTGAAAGAAAATATAATTCTGAAAGAAATTCGATCAATATATTTGTTATGATAAATTATAACAAATATTTTAATCGAATTTTCATTATTTAAATGCTTCCAATACTAAATTATCTTTCCATGCAAATTTTATTTTATTGTAAATATGAAAAACAAATGTGAGCAAAATAGAATGAAAATACACTATATTTGTTGCACTTAATATTTCATTCACACATGCGTCAATTGTATTAGGGTTATCAAATTTATTAAAAATAATCTATTTCAGTAATATTCCCTCTTACAATTATGCTACTTATTCCGAAGATAAAGCGCGCAGTATCGTCCGATATATACACTATTTTAACACAAATATTTTATTCCGGCGGGCTCGTGTTATGCACGCCTTGGAAATATTTCTGACATTTATCCAAGATAACACAATGCTGTGCCAATAGAGATTTGCTACTCTATTTGATAAAACGAAGCGCTTTGAATCCCCGCAAAATTTAATATTCCAGCGGAAAAATAACCATTATTTACTAAGCTACTCAGCTATAGACAATCGGACACAATTCACTGTTCCTCCCACGAATTCCTGCCATCGCCCCAGCCAAATGCATCTCCGCGATGCCGAAAAGGAAGAATATGGAATGTAAAGTAAGGTCAAGCGCTGGGTTCAAGGCGTTGAGTTGCCGTACATGAATATGGATGCAGAGGCAGTCATTAGCTACCCCCGCACCCCCTTTTCATCTAGAGCCTCGAGAAAAGGGCCGGAATTAAAATACGGAATATGCAGATGCTAGAGAAAGAATGGAGGAAATGAGACTGGCGAGAGGCACTTAAAATACCCCGAGGTACTGCAATTTGGGAGGATATATTATAAATATATATAGATATTTTTTTATAGCTAGGCATTCAAGTACTTGCATCAATGTCTGCATAGATATGAAATATAGCATAATAGATTATGGGCATATTTTATATCTAGACACCCTCGCTCTTGGATTGTTATTCTTGCATTGAGATTTCTTTATTTTTCTGAATACAATCATATTGACGTGGATTTTACTAAACAAATTCTTCATACCCATATTATCTTCTTCAGTAGGATAATTGAATACCGTACATTTAGAAACAAAAATTAAGTTTTAATGAACAAAAGATTAGTTTTGTATGAAATAAAACTCTATAACACCAAGTTTACTAACACAAAGCACTATAACACAAGTTTATATCTTTCTGAATAATTAATATTAAAATTATTCATGTGTAACATTGTAATATGCAGTTAGTGATATTTTCTGATATTATTGCAATAAGTAAATTACATGATGCTTTATTTTCCTTTTTAGTTTATATATATTTAATATAGTTTAAAAAAATCCTCTCTTATTTATCTACCTGTCTGTAATATTTAAAATTCTAATTGTGTGAGTTATTTTTAGTATTAAATTAAAAACTCTGCGTTATCGAAAATTTCATTTTAGAATATTTAATATTAGTATATTATACCACTTACAAATAATATTTTTTTATTAGGATTAATGTATATATATATATATATATATATATATATATATATATATATATATATATATATATATATATATATATATATATATATATATATATATATATATATATATATATATATATATATATATATATATATATATACATATATATACATATATATATATATACATATGCATATATATACATATACATATGCATATATATATATATATATATAAAACTTAATTTATTGTATGGTTGTAATATAATACATTGATATATGAATAAGTTTTAACATTTTTTTAATGTTATACTATTTAAAAACTTGAAAATTTCCAATATATGCTATACAATTATTTTTATTTTATTTAATTGTTTATTATTTAATATAGAATAGTATTAATAACTATTTAGTGTTAAAATGATTATTTTAACGATAAACCATGATACCTAAATCTTCATTTTGAATATATTATTAAAACTCTCTTATAGGTATAACAATATTATTTTTAATATACGAGGGTGGGATGAAAAGTTTCCAGCTGCACTATTGGATGGAGTTCTGAAAATTACTTTGACAAAGGCACTTTAAACAGCTGTCATTTTTAATATTTCCGGCATATTTCAAAGCATTTGTGATTGGTTGTATTTATACTATACTGTTTTAAAATATTTTCTTTATGTTTAATCGAGTGTGTAGAAAACTGAAATGCTACCTGTGATAAAATATCTTTGTTAAAAAAGGCTTATCTCTATCGGATATTAAAACTAAGCTAAATGCTACACTGGGGAAAACTGCTTCTTCGTTTACAACTGTTAAAATATATGTTGCAGATTTTAAACGTGGTCCTATAAGCACTCTCGATGCGGAGCGTTCTGGAAGATTAAAATGGACCACTACAGAAGAAATTTTTAGAAACTTCACAAAAGTTGTATGAATGATCGCTGAGTGAAATTGACAGAAGCTGCTTAATCTGTTAGCATATCCAAAGTACGATTACATCATATTTAACTAATATTTTGGGTATAAGAATGTTGTCAGGAAGGTGGGGGCCACGTTTGCTGATTTTGGATCAAAAACTGCAGCGCATGGAGGTATTGGATCAATGTTTGAAGTTACACAACTCAAACCCAACTGATTTTTTTTTGCCGTTACGTAACTTTGGATGAGGCATGGCTTCATTACTTTACTCCAGAGACCTAGAATCAATCAAAACAATGGATAGTAAAGGACAAACCAGCACCAAAAAATGCAAAAAAAGTTCCATCTGCTGGACAGATTATGACAAGAGATTTTTGAGATGCAAAGGGAATTTTATTTTTGGATTATTTAGAAAAAGGTGAGGCCATCAATTCTGATTATTATGTCAAACTTTTAGATAAGTTGCATTCTAAAATCAAAGAAAAAGACCAGGTCTGGTCAAGAAGAAAACCCTGTTTCATTAAGACAATGCTCTCAACCACAAGGCTAACATAGTGATTGCAAATCTCGATGAACTAAAATTCGAAATTCTACCTTATGCACCCAATTCTCGTGATATATTACCCTTGGACTATAGCGTCTTCCCCAATCTCAAAATATTCTGGCTATAAGGAATTCTCACCTGATACTGCAATCATCTCAGTGACGAATTCTCACTTTGAGGCCTTAGATAAAAGTTCTTACAGATATAGTATCCAAGCACTGTAGCACCTCTGAAGCAATTGTATATCCTTATAAGTAAACTATGTTGAAAAATAAAGTTAGCTTTAAACAGATATTTTTTCCTTATTAGGCCGGAAACATTTCAATCCACCCTTATAACATATTAGTATCGCTATTTATGCTTAAATTTGTGATTTTTTCTAATATTCTTAATTTAGAATACTGCTTAAAAATACCTCTTTTTACTTCTAAAATTTTTATTCTTTTTTAGATAAGAGAATATAAAATCATTTATTTGCGGAGTATCTAATAATAGATGCAAAAAATATTTGAAAAACACTTTAATATTCATGTTAAAAGTAAATGTATGTACAATTTCTAAACATAGGAGTTTACCAGTACAAATAACATATAATCCTCAATGCGTATCTTTCCTCGATAAAATCATTTAACTGAGTATTAAAATGTTTTTTTAAATAAAATTTATAAAAAAATATTAAATATACCTTAAATATTAATATAGAAATTTTTCATGGTTTTCTTAAAGTTTAGTTTTATTTCCGTTTACATTTCAAGTTTTCATGTTTTTTTAAATAAAACTTATGAAAAAATTATTAAATATACCTTAGATATTGATTTAGAAAACTTTTTTATGGTTTTCTTCAAGTTTAGTTTTCATTTCGTTTATATTTCAAGTTTTTATTCCATTCTTGATGTTACAGTTTATGTATGCAAACTACTACTCTGTAAAAATCATGTATATTGCATCTAAAACTTCACGTGATATTTTGTTCAATGTGTTTTTGTATTTTTATAATTTTGTTTCCTTTCTTAAAACTTAATCATAAAAATTACCCAGATATTTAAATAAATATTCAAAATTGTCTTTAGCGTCACTAAAGTTAACTTAAGTTTACAATAAGAACAAATACAACTTTAGCATCGTTTAATAAAAAAAGAAACCAAAAGATCACTCTATTTTTGAATCTAAACAAAGCTAGTAGTGTTCTTTCGGTTGCTATTAATGTAATTTAATTCACCTTTCTAGCATTTTCGTCTTTATCTTCTCCAGTTATTTTTACTGTAAGCTTCCACTCAGACACATTAAAAAACAAGCAACCTTCTTTTTCGCGTAATTCTTGAATTCCAGACTTTTCGTCTGCCCAGTCAGATATAAAGCTGCAGAATAAAGAGAATATGTAAAGAGGGAAATATGATACAAAACTCATGATAGTTGGGAGATTTTATTGCAGTTTAAATTATTCTAAAATACTTCACACTTCATAATATACATGAAATTATTTATTATAGGATAAACAATAAGAAATAGTAAGACCAACAAAGAATTCTGAATACATACAACAAAGAATATGAACTATCGCATTGATGGGACTGTGTAAATTTCAAAGAACTTAGTAAATAACAGGTATAAAAATGTACACATGTATTGATGTAAAACTAAAGGAATTACATTAAAATTTGTAAAATTTATTATTTTAAAACTTAATTTTTTTCAAAATTGTTTTGCTGAATTTAAAAATGTTTCGTCAAATTTATCTCTGTCAATTTACTGCGGTAAATTCATCTGAATTTTCCATCGATTTATATTTGATATTTTAGGGTATCATCTTGTCTATTGACTAAATATTTAGAGAATTTTTTTTTGTGAAAACGCTTGATTTTTGTAAATGAACATTGATTTTTATAATTACAAATTAAATTATAAAATATTTGTACATTTATATTCAAGTAAAACTAAAGGAATCACATGAAAATATATTACATAGATTATTGAAAAACTTTTCTTAAAGTTTTCATTAAATTTAAAATGTTTCTCCAAATTTATTTTCCGTAGTTTTCTTCTAATTTTCCTGAATATAATCCTAAATAATATCACCGAATTCACTCAATATATGTTTGAAATTTTAATGTATCATCTTTAGAGAATATTTAGACAAAAATCATTTGTCTGTCCATTTTTTTTAAATGCTTGATTTTTCTAAATGGACAATGAGTTTTAATAATTTTCTTTAAGATGCAAACTGAAGCGAACACAGTGATTTTCGTGTAATTTTTAACGCTCTATTTTATTTATGAAAACAACTCCTCTATATAAGTTGTGAGTAAACTTTATATCATATTTTATTAATTTTAGCTTTTTTATGCTTCATTAAAATATATGTATTACATTTAAGAACCAGAAAATTAACTTCTGTCTAAAATATGAACAAACAGAATTTTAACGTGAATTAATAGGAAAATAAACCCCAATCTCAGTATACCTTTTCATCGTAACCAAGAAATTGCTGATCTGTTGGATGCTATTAATTAGATTTACTTCTCTTTCTAGCACTTTTGTATTATTCCTCTTTAGATGTATTCAATGAAATCTTCCACTGAGGAATCTTATTTTTTGTGTTATTCCAAATATGTCGTTTGCATAATCGGGTGTAAAGCTTTGAAATGGATAAAAAAATGCAAAGAGGGAAATATGCAAAACGTATGATTTTTGAAGAATTTTTGTTAAGCTTACATTTTATTAAGTTTTTAGTTACTTTAACATAATTGGTGATTCATATTATATATAGAAATAGTTTTTTTCAGGTTAAACTGTAATAAATAATAAGACGGCCACAAAATTATGAAGGTATAAAATAAAGAACTATTTCTAAATAGCGCATATATTTACTTCTAAATATACATGTGTGCATTCCAAAAATTTATTAAATTATTATCATTATGTACGTGTAGACTGAGTTGAATCTAAATTATTTATATTAAAATTTTATGAACTAATTGGTTTAAGACTCGGTTTTCCTTAAATTGTTTTGTTAATCTAAAATACATTTTTTCTCATTAATTTTTTCTCATATTATATGTAGAACTAGTTATTAGAGGTTAAACTGTAATAAAGAATAAAACGAACATAAAATTATGAAGGTATAAAATAAAGAACTCTTTTCTAAAGAACGCATATATTTACTTTTAAATATATACATGTGTGCATTCTAAAGATTTACTAAATTATTATCATCATTATGTAAGCGTAGACTGAATTGAATCTAAATTATTTATATTAAAATTTTTTGAACTAATTGATTTGACTCGTTTTTTTAATTGTTTTGCTAATCTAAAAGACAATTTTCTAATTATTTTTTTTACAATTTCCTCAGAATTTTCCGTATTTTTACTAAACATATCTTTAATTTTTAATATACTTTGTTTATTGATTGAATACTTAATTTACGAAAAATCTTTTCATGTCTGATTGAAGGTCTTTCATTCGAAATAATTCAAAATTTACTTTGATTTTAGTAATGTTCATAATATTATAAAGTAATATGGATACATATATTTTTCACATCATATTTAATGCTATATTTCGTGTATGAAAAGACTTAATCTATAAAATATTTCATGTAGAGTTTTATGCTATGTTTTGCTATGTAAAATTTTCTATTTTAAGAATTATGAAAATGTATTACGTATTTCGTTCATCAACAGAAAATTAACTTCCGCTCAGAATATATAGAATTTTAACATCAATTAATCGAAAGAAAAATCGTTCTTCGTCTATCTGTTACCTCTAGAGAGAGAGTACTGTTATTTTGATTGCTATTAAAGCAATTTAATTCACCTTTCTAGTATTGTCATTGTTTTTTTATGTTTAGATATTTCCTCAGTAAGATTCCACTCAGACACATAGAAAAACAAGCCATTTATTTTTTTCTTGTAGTTCTTGAATTCTAGACATGCCGTCTACAAAATCAGATCTAAAGCTGGAAAATGAAGAGAATATTATGAATTGGGAAATATGATACAGAAATCACGAGACAAGGTGAGTGTTATTTCAGTTTTAATTATACTGACTGTGTAATGCTAAACGGTAATTGCCGAACAATAACCGAATGGTTAGGGTGCTGGTCACGAACCGGTGTTCGTGGATTCGAATCCCACAGTGGCATAGATGCTCGTAGCCGTTTGGAATCGTCTTTAAGCAGTAGGTCCCGGTCTCATTAGCCCTCGTGTTGCAGAAAGTAGACCGTAGAGTTCCAAACCAATCTACCAATCTAAACGGTAATTGTAGGTAATAAAGATTAGAAACAGTAAGACCAACACGATTTTATTGAGGTCTACAATATATTTCATTATCACATGAAAATTCCGAGTATTTTTTAACAAGAAAAGAAATTCTACACTGAATCTGAAGCTTTTTACAACACATGCCATAACGTGCAATAAGGTTTTCGGACAAACCAAACTCTGTATCCAAGAAAATTTAATTAATTACTTAAAATTTTACAAAAAATTTGAA
>CM063511.1:138855031-138885031 GCA_032207245.1 Pardosa pseudoannulata | reverse complement strand
TGCATAAAACATAACTGTTAAGTAGAGTATTATTGTCATTTAAGAAAAAGATTGATATAAACATAAGGAACTTATACAATAGACTTTTTTTAAATACAGTCTGTATCAGTTATATGGTCAGCTCAGCGGTTCAGAAAAATCAGACCATATAAGCTGGGTGACCATATATGTGGAACAATACAACCCTATTGTGCTTATACCGTGCATTTTTAATCCATAACAGAAGAGTATTATCCACATTCCTATAAGGTAACAGTCGTTGAAGTTTCCTTTCTTGATCACTGATCTCAACATTTGAGGAGAAAAGTTTGGCAGCTAAAATACTGTAATGCTAAAATGCTAAAATGTGTAAATTTTTCAATCAATTCATTTTTGGAAGCAAATGATAAATTCTTTCTTTTCGAAGCCATAATTAAAAAATGAACTTTCTTATTCGTGACGTATGATCCAAATGAAACAAAATTTTCCTTTACTTGTCTTGTCTCAATTTCAACTTAAGCAGAGAGAGAGAGAGATAACTTCAACCAATAAACTAACAGATGTCTACCTCTTGTCAGGGATCAAGAGAACTCAGAGAGGTGAGAAATTCCAACAATGAGTTTACAAAACAAGAAAGGGGAAAAGGGAGGGAAATAACGTCTTGAATTCAGGTACTCTCCGACTTAGCACTAACTTCTTAAAAAAACGAAAAGAAAAAAAAACGGAAACTCATAGAAAACATGAAACTGACCATATTACTGGTAGCAAGAAAAATGACTGTATAATCGGTGCGCTTTAACACATGTTCCCTATTAAGTTAGATGAGACTTTAGAAAACTGACCATATAAGCGGAGTGACCTTATAAGCGGGTGAACATATAGACGGTACTGACTGTATTTGGATGCATATTGGATACCACAGAGTGGTTCAGAAAATCTTTTGGGTTACACAAATACTCCCTGGAAAACACTCTGATAGCCATTGCTTTGAAACAATGTAATTTTTTTATCCTTCTTTGATATTAAGTGTTTGAGTTCCACCAAATAATTTCACTCTTTTATCTGCAAAGATAGTATTGATAAGATAGAAAAAAAATAATAATGAACAGCCAGACTATTGATGAACAGCGTATCCACGATTCCTTTTCAATATGTTCCGCTATGGTTCATGTAATGTATGAGTCCATAGTCCTGGATTTAGGCGAAGGTAAAAAGTAACTTTGAAATTTTTGACTCTATGCAATAAATAGACTGAAATTAAATAAAAATTAAACATTTTGTGAGCTTAATAGCTCACACTTTCATCTCCACAGCCAGTTATAATTTTTTTTATAAATACATTACACTGTATACATTTTTGTAAAGTAATTAATTACATTCAAATAAAAGATTTAAAATTTCTTTTATTTATTAGCTTAGTAGATTTTTATTTCGATACAGTAATTTAAAATGCACATTACTAAAATATCAAATGCTTATTAACGGTACCATATCTTTCGCGTGACGCTAGCTTTTATTGAATTTAATATGAAAATTATTTAAAATTTCTGATTTTAATTGAATTTGTGTTTATCCTTTACCGTATTAATACACGTAAATGAATTATTTAGTCAGACATTTTTTTGCCAGTTTTGAATTTAAACGATACTTGAAATCTTTAACATTTACATCCACATAGGAATTGTAATTATATATTTAATCAATATAATTATACTTTCACTAATTACATTTGAGCCAATTCAGTTTTATCTGCAGTTTTTATTAACAGAATTAAAAAATTACCATTAAGAATGTTACTTGAAATTAAATAAGTTTTCTAAACATATGAAATTGAAAATATTTATATTTATGTCAAACTGAAAGTGAAAAATCCTTTCTCTTTAAACACCGTTTATTTTATGCTATCTAATATTGAGTTAACTTTAACCGCAATTCATGGAAACGAACAAATGTATCGATAAATTTTGTTTTTAAAAATTGATCTGCCAAATATTCTTTACTAAAGGATATTTAAAGATAGAATCTATGTTGAAGGATATAAATAACAAAATTAAATCATTATATATTAAAAGAAAAATCATATTCACTGTTTGAAATGAAAAATTTAACAATCTTTGAAACAGAAATTTGTTCCACGAACGTGTAATTTTTAATCATATTAGAACCTAAAAATTAAACTTAATCCTTAAGTGAATAGTAGAAGATTTCAATTCATTTATTTCAATGGTTTCTTGTTTGACTAAAGGTAAATATTTTTTCCCAAACTCGAAATGTTATTTTTTTTTTCGGTTTTTGACCAACTCTTTTATCGGAAGTTAGAGCACTATGTAGCTTATACTTGTGTTTGCAATTTCAAACGAAAGTTAAAGATGAAAGCCGTTAGTTTAGGCACTAGGTGCTCAAGAAATCTCTAATAAACTGAATAAGATTTACGAAGAACTAGAAATTTTCGTTTTGTTTGTTTTTTACCAGGCTGCTTCTGTGATCGGTTGAAGCAATCAATTTTAGAAATGAATATACTTGATTAATTGAAAGAAAAAAAAACTTCGGGCTAGTTGATGCCGAAAAGGAATTAAAATCTAATGAGAATGTGAAAAGGGAAAGAATTTTCTACTTTTTCTTCAGAGATTTGTTGGAATCAAAGAGCCGAACTTGGAATGCATATGATAATCAATAAATTATACATTAGTTTCGGATTCCCAGAAAGATTATTAGTTTCTCTAGATGTTTTTCCTGCTAGACATTTAAAAATTAGAATATTAATGATAAGTAAAGAATTTGCTTAATCAAATTGAAGAAATCTAATAAACCTGTTTGTAAATTGTGCGATCAAACTTTTCGTTTGGCTTTACAGTATTAGTTGAATCTTTATTATAACAACGATATAATCGGATTAATTCATTTTAAAGAAGGAAATACTAATTAATTCATAAAATGTGAGGGGTAAAAGGATTAAAATCTATTTTAAACAGAATAATTGCAAAATTAATTTTAATGTTTTCAAATTTGGGTATGATTTGTAAATATAGATAATAGCTATGTCAGAAAAAAAATTACTCATCATTTACATATTTACAGCAGGAATGAAAATTAACAAACAATTTTATGATTTGTTTTTATCTGCATTATTCAATTATTATTAATTTCTATAAAGATTTAATAAAGAACTATAGAAAGGTGAAAAACATGTTTAGAGTTTTAATGTATGTATGTCTGAATATTGAAATCATTAAGGAATATATATAATATATATATATATATATATATATATATATATATATATATATATATATATATATGTATATATGTATATGTATATATATATATATATGTATATATATGTATATATATATATATATGTATATATATATATGTATATATATGTATATATATATATGTATATATATGTAATCGTCCAGGGGCCGACCCCAGCCCCGAACTTCACACTTGAAAACTTCTTTTCAAATTGCCCCTATTATTTTTCCAAGTGTCCCGCTAATCGTCTGTTCAAGATAAACACATAATTCGTCGTGGCCGAACGTAATCTTTATTCAACCGATCAAAATTGCACAAAATCCAGAGACGTCTTAACCGGATGGTGTCAGAACGCTCTCTCTGTAAGTAATGCCAACCTTCTGCGAGAGACGGCTAAAACCCGTGTGTTTTAATGTCGTGGGAAAAAATGCTGAACCTTTGACCTTTGACTAGAGCCATCTGCCAAAGTGTGGCGTTCCAGATGACTATTATAGCTGATCATTACAGATTTTTCCAGGGAGAGTTATAACTTCCTAATTAAAAATGCCAGCTATATCATTTTCTGTTTTGGGAATCATAGAAAGAATTTCGGAGTTATGCTGAAGGAATGAAAACATCCTCGTTTAAATTGGATGGCTGGTAAATATGGTTAATATAAGGAGAAGAAATTAAGATCTAGAATAATGCATGGGGAAAAGAAATAATTTTGGATAGACTTTAGGGCTTAGATATTGATATTATTACAGATATATATATATATATATATATATATATATATATATACACATATACATATATACACACACACACACACACACACACACATATATATATATATACATACACACACACACACATATATATATATATATATATATATATATATATATATATATATATATATATATATATATATATAAAGGGTGATATTATAATTTGAAGTAACAAAGTAAAAATATTGTGAATGATTCAAATAAACGTAGGTATAGGGTATAGTTTAGAGTAACTATCCTGTTGAATTAAACCATGCACGCCAATTAGCATATTGAATTGATATTGTATTTTCCAGTAATAGTAAAATGTATGAACAATAGTATAACAATGCAATAAATATCGACATTTGCCACAAAAGCTAAAATTATCAAATTGTTCTTTATATTGTGGTATTACCTTCTTTAGAAATGTACCATTAGTTTTAAAATATATTAAGTTTTTAAGTCAAAAAGTCTGATTCTAGCACCCGAAGAAGAGATAAACGTAAGTATTTATAAAGACAGTAAAAAGAAGTAATTTAAGAAAACCATATCATAATATTTGCTTTTAAGTGGATAGATTTTTAAAGTAGTTAACAAAGGTGATATAAATTTAAATTTTAAAAAGTCTAAGAAGGTTTTTCTGTACGCTGTGTTTTATTTATCAGTCATTGTACATTTTTAATAACATGTTATGTATATACGGTATTTTCATGTACAAAAACATATAAATTAAACCTGAAGATAGCTCTAGATTGTGATGCAAATGTTGAATTTAATAAATAAATATATTTAAAAATTCTTTAAAAAATTGGGAAAAAAATTGTTTTCTGGTAATTTAAAAAGAGCTGTCAAAATGACAGCTTCTTTTTTTTTCTAGGTATAAGAAAATGCGGTCTTTCTAGCGTAAAAAATATATCTTTAACAAAAGTTAACAACATTTATGCAGGTAGGAAACTTAAGCATCATGAACTTAAGCAACTGTCAGAATATCCTCTTTTTTATTTAACAAACTGGTATTTTTAAAGGTTGTTTGCTTAGTTAGAATTGTTAAAATAAAAACTGAAATAGATATGAGTCACATATTTGAAACAATTTTTATAAAAAATTAAGAAAATTGTTTAAGTATCTCTTTTAGGATCAAGAGTATGGGCTGAATAAATCTACGTGATCTAAATTCTCTCACTGGGAGGTCGATAAAGTGTACTAAATCAGGTGAAAAAATTCCGCCTTCTCAGTACGATCAAAATTGGGAAGATATTTCGAGGTCTCTTAGGACTTCTTCTAGTCCTGCAATTTCTCAGATCTTTAGGCTTTTTTGAGGCTACTCATTCTATTAACATAATAACACCTAAAGAGCATATCCTTAGGATACATGCTTAAATACTTATGATTTTACAATTACGTTGTCCCTCAATTTGCCTTGAGAAGTTTGAATATACGTCAAGATTTATTATTTTTTCGTGTTTTCTTTCTGATGCTATAGTACTAATTTCTTTAAATTCAGGACATTCACATTTACACTCAAGAGCAAAAACATTATGATCGCCTGTCGATAACGAGTTGGCTCACGAGTTGGGACGTTTGCTGCGTAGATCCATATCCAGCATTGTACGCTGAACAGTGTGCTCCGATACTATTCTACATGGCCCTGCATTGTATTGGGTTATCAGCTGAGATAGGGTTGTCAGCTGTGGGCGTGTGGACGTCCAACACCATGTCGTCTACTTCTGGTTTCACCGTCATTCATCCACTTTGCATAAATACTAATAACTGTAGATTGCGAACAACCCACGAGTCATGCAGTTTCGGAAATACTTGTTCCGAATCAATCAAAATCGCTTAGATCCGCAGCCTTTCTCATTACACACAGAAGTAAGTGAATGAATGTTCTTAAGATTCTCCAGGAGCAGTTAAATACCACTTCCACCTGATCACTTGCCTTCCACGTCATCCAGGCGAGTTCATTGCAAAATGTAAGTGTGGTCATAATGTTTTGGTTCTTGAGTGTACATAGAATGCCTAATATTATTCCTTACTTGCATATTTCTTTGACTCATAACTAAACAGATTTTATAAAAAAAATAATTATTCATATAACCGAGGAAAACAAAAAAGTAAGTTTAAGATATTTATTTGAATAAATTCCAGTATTAATTACACAAGCTTAAAGTTTGGAACGGAAATTATGTACATTTTGCTAAAAGAGAATGTTTTCTATATGAGATTAAATCATCTATTTGACTGATGATCAGCTGTAAAAATTCGTCGTGGTGAAATTTTTTTCATATACTAACCCATAAATGCTTCAGCAAATTTATGCAGGTAGGAAACTTAAGCATCATGAACTTAGGCACTGTCAGAATATCCTTTGTTTTCATATAAAATAGAGGTCCCGGTCTCATTAGCCCTTGTGTGCAAAACAGTAGACCGTAGCGCTCCAAACCAAACCAAACAAAACCATATAAAATAGTGATTTTTTAAAAGGTACTTATCTTGGTTAGAATTGTTAAAGCTAAAAACTAAAATAAATATAAATTACATGTTTGAAACAATTTTTATAAAAATTTAAGAAAATTGTTTAAGTACTCCTTTTTGGAACAATGGTATGGGCAGAATAAATCTATGTGTTCTAAATTCTCTCACTGGGAGGTCCATAGAGTGTGCTAAATCAGGTGAAAAAATTCCGCCTCCTCAGATATTTCGAGGTATGTTAGGACTTCTTCTGGCCTTGCGATTTCTCAGATCTTTAGTCTTTTTTAAAGCTACTCATTCGATTACCATAATTACACCTAAAAAGCATATCCTTAAAATATATCCTGAAATATTTCTGCTTTTTCGAAGACGCTATCCCTTAATGTGCTTTCAGAGGTTTGAATATATGTCAAGACTTATTTTTTTTCCGTGTTTTCTTTCTGATAATATAGTATTAAATTCTGTACATTCAGGACATGGGCATTTATATGCATGTACATAGAATACCTAATATTATTCCTCATTTTCTCATTTGCCTCATTTTCTGTGATTCATAAATAAACGGATTTTATAAAACAAATAACTCTTCATATTAGAGCCCCTTATACTATTTCCTTATTTATTAAATACGGGCTCTATTTTTCGTCACCGTTTCGTCATTTTTACTATAGTTCTGGCTATCACGCAAGGAAAGAAACTAGGAAAAACAGAAAATTAAGCTTAAAATATTTGTTTGAATAAATTCCAGTATTAATTACACAAGCGTAACGATTGGAATGGAAATGATGTATATTTTACTAAAATAGAATGTTCTCTAAATAGGTGAGATTGAATCATCTATTTGACTGATGATCAGCTGTAAAATTTTGTCGTGGTGAAATGTTTTTCATATCTTTACCCATAAATGCTTCAGTATCATAGTTCCAATTACATTATTCCAGTATTTATTAAATACGAGCTGTATTTTTCGTCATCATTTCCTCACTGTTACTTCAGTTATTTTTATCACGCAAGGAAAGAAACCACGAAAAACAGAAAATTAAGTTTGAAATATTTATTTGGATAAATTCCAGTATTAATTACACAAGCGTAACGATTGGAATGAAAATTATGTATATTTTACTAAAAGAGAATGTTCTCTAAATAGGTGAGATTGAATCATCTATTTGACTGATGATTAGCTGTAACAATTCATCGTAATGAAATGTTTCCCATATATTTACCCATAAATGCTTCAGTATCATAGTTCACAAGACAGGACACAACAGAAATTCTAATCTATCATTTCACTATCATATAATAATACACTTCATATGTTATTCCTATTACACAGAAAAGTAACTAAATGCAACATCAAATTTTATATAGAATTTGCATGTAGATATATAAATTCATACATCGATTACAAAAAGTAATTCATCCTCCAAATTTTTTGAAATTTAGAAAGCTTCAAATTCTAAACCTTTTACAACTCAAAACAAAATTTCCAGTTCTTTCAGTTTTTAATAGGTTTCTCTCTAGAAAAGAACATTTAATATAATACCCTTCACCGAATAATTAAATAAATTCTAGGCTATGATTTAAAAATGCTTTTGGTCCTAATTGTATATAGTAGTCTGTATTAAAAATATTTCCTATATAAGTTATCTTAATACTAGATTTACGGACCGAGCCAATTTGACTCATTAGAAGTTTGATCACTATATATATATAAAACTTTAATATCATTTTTCAAAAACATACGTTGGTTTTTAGTTAAGTAATAAAATATATGTAAACTTTCATTCCCTTCCCTCAGATCCCTTCATTTCGAATTATCAAATGTGGTATACCTATTTTCACGGTTGTGAGCCAATTTGACTCATAGAATGGTTTAACAGTTAATCGGATAACATGCAATTTATTGGTCGACTGAAGTAAATATTTCACGAAAATATTCTATTTTCCAATTGGATGAAGAGCTAAGAAGTAAATATAGAGAAGAAGTCGAGAACCCTTCCATTCCAATGACAGAATTCATGCTACTGACTCACGGAAGAATTGTCAAGTTCAACAATCCAGCAAAAGAAACAGATATAGAAACCATTGTGTTAAATGTAATAGAAATGCTTGCGGAAAATGTGTTTGAGAAACAGATTTTATATGTAAAAAATGTTTTCCATTAATTTTTTTATAATAAAAATTTTATTTAAATTAATTTGGAACTATTTTCTTTTCAAAAAAAGATTCTATTTTCTTGTATGAGTCAAATTGGTGCACTTCAGTAAAAATAGGTATATGATCAACATCCGTAAAACTAGTGTTAAGCAATTTAAAAAGTACTTTCAAACCTCTCTCTATGAATAGATAACTAATAATCTGATACGCTATCTTAAAGCAATTTTAAGAAATTTGTGTTAATATATTAACTCATATATTATGTAATTAGTAAATTATGTAGTTATTTAATATTACAAATAATATCCTAAAATTGAAATGAGTATTTAACTGTTTCTGAGACTTTTACAGTAATATTTTTTGAAACGACGTTGTGGAACATTTAATTATTTATCATTTCAGCCCCAAAATATTCATTCGTTGCCACACTAAAAGTCATAACAAATTCATAAATTCATGAAAGCTTAAAAGGGAAATTAAACGCTTTTTTTCCTCTATATTCCTTAATTTATTTTCCGGTGTGTAAATTTCATTACTTTCGAAAATGGTATCACGAATCCTTTGAACTTCGAGATTAAAAAAGCCAAAGATTTCAGCAATCTCTTCCCACAGTGGAAGTTAAATTAAACCCGTTTATACCCAAAGGTTAAAAAAAAACACTCATAACCATTCCGCACGTGAGGCAGCATATTGCTTTCGCTAACTAGACCAAGAAAACGCATGGAATTCTCGCATTTGGCTCTTAAAAAACGAACAAAAACTACAAACACACTCAACGACATGCTGGCAGAACTACAGCAGGGTTTCGAGATAAACAAAACCGTTTAGCTTATTCTGAAAGTTAATTAAGATTCCGTAATGAGTAAGAGTCTAGTTAAGAAGTCCGACTGCTGCTTTAGATAGCGCGGCAAAAAGAATTCCATGAAGGTGGAAATATTCGTTCCATCTTCCAGTCTGGACTTATTCTTCGTTCGTTCCCTCATCGATCATTCGCTGGGGCCTTTTTTTTCGTTTTTAGCGCTCCGAATAGAGGCAGACTAGCAATCAGTCCTGCAATCGGGTCCCATCGGTTTATTTCATGCTAATTTCCGTGCCTCTCAGAAACCCTTCATATTGGAGCAGGCCACCGTTTGAGGCCCTCTCACGTGCTGCTTTTGGCAGGGAGATGAAGGCCTCCGAGATATAATAAAAGATCGGGGAATTACGTCACTCAATCTAAAGAATTTTTTCCCCTGAAATATGAGTATGAAAAATTCGTTCAATGAAGCTGTCCCGCAATGTGCTTTCGGAGGTTTTAATGTATTTCCAGATTTATTATTTCTTCGAGTTTTTTTTCTTATATCACAGTTTTAAATTCTGTATATTCAGAACATGCAGGTTTATAAGCAGGGACATAGAATTTCCTATATTATTCATTCGTTCTCCATTTCTTTAATTCATAAACAAACAGATTTTCTAGAAAATAATTATTAATATTAGTGCTCACCATTATTCCCGTTTTTGTTAAATGCTAGCTGTATCCCTGTGCTTCCCTATTGTTAAATTGCATTTATTAAGGTACTAGCATATAGTCCGTCATATGACGGGTTCAGTAAAATTTTTAATTTTTCGGAATTGTAAAGTACCATATGAGGCAGGTAAAATAGAGTTTATTTCTTGGCTGAGAATGAGCTTGCAACAAGAAATAATCGGTGATTAAATTTAAAATTATCACATATTTACCTAATCTATTATTTAAGCCAAATATAAAAGAGAATTATTTACGTAATATATAAGTTCAGTGATAAAACGGATGAAAATTATGCAGACTATATTTAAATAATTTAAAATAAGAAATGATTAATAGCCCTTCATATGACGGGATCAGTGAAATTTTAAATTTTTTAGAATTGTAAAGTACAGTATGAGGAAGGTAAAATAATGGTTTATTTTTTGGCTGAGAATTATCTTGCATCAAAAAATATCGATGATTAAATTTAAAATTATCACATATGTACATAATCTATTATTTAAGCCAAATATAAAAGAAAATCATTTACGTAATATCTAAGTTCAGTGATAAAACGTATGAAAATAATGCAGAAAATATTTAAATAATTTAAAAGAAGAAATGATTGAATGAGATAGTTAAAGAAATGACGTTTAATGCTAGAAATTTTTTTATTTTTACCTATTTATTATGTGATAAATTGATATATTTAATCACCAGCTCTTAACCAGGGAAAATAAGGCTTGAAATAATGGTATTAAACTCTCAAAAAGGAGCTAAGAGGTGAATTTCGAACGTTTTAAAGACTACAGTATTTTTGGCTATAATATAAAGCATATTTATACCAATTTATTTTAGAATAAGATCGATAGTTTAGGAGAAGCTAAACTTTTCTCGGTTTGAATTTTGCTACAATAGCTCCCGGTGGGGGGGGGGGGGGGGGGGGGGGGTGGGGGGGGGGGGGGGGGGGGGGGGGGGGGGGGGGGGGGGGGGGGGGGGGGGCGGAGTTGGGCCAAGGAATGTTGTGAGGGAGGGGGGGGATGTAATATGGATACCTTTATTCATTCCAGGTCCAAACGCTTCATAAATTCGAGGACAGACGGACAGATAACTTAGGCTATTATTATATAGGGGATTAGAAAGGATCTCCTTTTACACATACAGAAAATGACACTGATATTCTATATCTATACGTATACATAACGTTTAATATCATTTGTATATACTACTAATAAGTAAATTTATATCACACACGTTTATATATCTATCTAATATAATAAAAAGTTTCAGTTGCTAAATAGTATTTAAGTATCACTGATCGATCTATTCATGATATTTATTTAAAATATCACATTATATTTTTAGCCTTAACACTTAGATAAATTTTCACTGATCCAAGCTAGTACAACTAAAGAAAATGTAGCAAAATAATATTACTTAGCATGAAATTGTGATTGTCTTGAAAGTAAAACTAGATTTCACTGAAGTGGTATAAACGTATTCATCCAAGAATCACATTTTCTTTTAATTAAAAACTCAGAAACGATTATTTTTTATTATTTCATCAAGAACTTATCCACTGTTTTATTGCTGTAAAATGGGCGAATAGCAGAGCGATTCATTATCGGAATTCACGATTTCTAATATCGCCGCTAGTATGGATGTTGATAGCTGTTTGGAAGCGGATTTAAGCAGTAGATCCCTTTCACATTAGTCCAAATGTGGCAAAACAGTAGACCATTGCACTCAAAACCAAAATCAAACCATTGTGTTATTCATGATATTGTGCTTTTGATTGGTTATAGTAATGAATATAATTCCCAAAATATAGTTTTTAGATGCGGACCTTCCGGACGATGGCCGAATGATTAGGGTGCTGGCCTTCGGAACCGGAGTTCGTGGGTTCGAATCCCACTATGGCATGGCGATATATACAAGAAAACTAAACAGGAATCGGCTTTTTGTCTACTATATAGCCCCCATGCTGCAAAAAGTAGACCGTAGAGCTCCAAAACTAAACTAAACTAAACTAAATTAGATGTGAACCACTCGAAAGCTTTTTAATAGATATAAGAAAATTATTTATAAAGGATTTAAATGTCTTACAGTGAATAACTTATTGTAGAATTTTAAATCAGTAAAAATAAAAATTATGGCAGAGCTATCTCTAGTGTTTTCAAATATAAGGTAAATCAGCAATACAATTTTAATTTTGTTCTTATTTACAATAAACTGGCTTCGAAACTTAACACATTGAATGCGGGAGACGTACTAGTACGTTTTCTGACGATTGATACTTGAGCGCGGGTCACATACTAGTAAGAGTTAGTTTAACATCATGGTTTGTTTGTGGGTACAAAAATAACGGCATATACAGGAAAACGAAGCCAAATGTTATTGTCTACTACACAGATTCTGGGAAAATTTAGACAAATAAAAACTAGTTTTTGAATTATTAGTTTTATGATTGCTCCTTTTTATTTATTTATAATGTAAAAAAATTTATATACAGCATAATTCGAAAAAATAAAAACTATATACAACTATTTCTATTTGATTTTTCATATTTACGATACTATTATAAATTTATCCACTAAAAATATATTTTTTGTTTACAAAAACCTTATGGTTGTTATTTATATATTTATATTTATATATTTGTTTATATATTTCAATATAAAATACGAATAGTTGATTAAAAATTAAATATTTTTCGATCTATTGAGATTTAACTGAATAAATAAATTTATTCTTAAACGCCGGCTCCCGGTAAAATTCCGCTGTGAAATGTATCCACATAGAATGTGTTAAGACAACAGAGGAATTGGAGGCAAACAAATTTTCACTCTCATCTCAAGATTTGTATGTGGTTAAATTTAGAAATGTAAGTAAGTATGAGAAAGTACAGTGGCGCTGGGTTAGTGCTTCGTGACACAGGTCCGAGGTTCGATCCCCGGGCTGGGCAAGGATAACTCAGCCTTTCTTCCCTTCAGTGGGTAGATAAATTGAAGACCAAGCATCCTTGGGAACTAAATATTGGGTGTTCCGAATAAGTTTGACCCACTTATCGGAACATATACTTCGCACTTCAGGGCCCTTGGTCTCGGAAACGAAGATTGACAACTTAGGCCCTAGCCTCTAGTGGCTGTTGAGCCGAGAATAAAGACAGAGAGAATTAAGAATGAGATGGAAAAGATATTTATTATTAAATGTATACTGCTCTGTAATGAGTATAAATATTATCCCAACATACCAAAATAGTTTTTAAAAAGTAGATCTAAAAGTATAATTAACTTAAATTTCAAAGGAGTTACAGAAACGTAATATCTTGCTGTTTTATGGCTTTTTTGTAGGGATTCGGGATTATCTATATTATTAGCATATTTCTTTCACTAATTTTCAAAGAATCAGCTTTTATAGGAACTAATTATTGATACACCAAAGAACTTACAGTTTTGTTCATATATTTTTATCAAATATTTTAATATTACTTCACAGATGTTTTATAGTAGTATTAAATCAGTAAAAATTAAAATTCCGGTAGATCAGTAAACTTTTAATATGTACTGCTAATAAGCAATATATTGCTATTTTTTCTTTTGTACTATAAAGCAGTATTAAAACTTAAGGAAACGGAAGTAAAACAAAAATTGGGCTTATAACTTAATTTGCATCTTACTAAATTTAGAATATTAGGAATGAGAAGAAGTAGTATTTTTTTCTCCATTACCCTATCCCCTGTATATAAATAGCCTAAATTATCTGTCCGTCTGTCCTTGAATTTATGAATCGGTTGGACCTGGAATGAATAGATTTATTACATTATAAGTAGATGAAAATTCATTTTTTCTAGTATTCTGACATCATTGCTTTAACCATCTCATTTAACCATTTCTTATTTTAAATTATTTTACTATCATCTGCATTATTTTCATACGTTTTATCACTGATCTTAAATATTACGCAAATGATTTTCTTTTATTTTTGGATAGAATAATAAGGCAATTTGTTGCAACGTCACGAACTACTATAATGCCCTTCCCATTCATTTTCATGTTTACAACAGCCAATAGACAAAAAATAAACTGCCCTTCCGTTTGAAACTAAAGCTAGAATTGTCATAATTTGAGAATTTGCCTTACTGCGTGAAATCGGCTTATAGATTAAGTACATATGTGATAATTTTAAATTGAATCATCGATTATTTTTTGTTGCAATGTAAATTTTATCACAGGTATTAACAACAAATTCTTTTCATAAAAGTCTAGGAGTCTATTTACGGACTAATAAATATCTAGTATTTAAGTTATATATCTTTGAAAATTAAGAAGTTTGTTCGTTTGTGTGTTTGTTTTTATACATAACCACATGGTTTGCAATCGATTGGCTCAATTTTGGACATCATTCATATATACCGCCAAATAATCACTGTCAGTATTAAAACCTCTGCTGTTCATCCTATCACGTAATGTGATAATTAAAGTTGTCAACTAACATGCGGTCAGTAAAGATAAACAAGTTATTGAGCATCTACCTGATAATTTTCAGCCAAAAAACCATTTTTTACCTGCCTCATAGGATACTTTACAATTCTGTAAAATTAAAAATTTTAATGATCCCGTCATAAGACGGGCTATATGCTAGTAAGAAATAAAAACTATCCTAATATATTATTGTACTAATTTATAAACTGTCACCATATGTGCAATGCAATATTTATTAATGCACGAGATAAGGTTTAATAAATATGACACAACTTATGGAGGCTGTGTGAGTGTGTTTTATGTTTGCAAAGAAAGCATAAAATTGCTTAAATATTTTACAAGGAAAATTTTAATTGGAATTTTGAAAAAGGTCTTTAAGAAATCTTGCTTGTGAATTCACTGTATCATATATAACAGGAACGGCCCACACGTCGATCGCGAAGCGTTTTTTGGTCGATCATAGCCGACGGGAGACGAAATTAGAAAGAGCGAAATAAATTGTAAAATAATACGTATAATTTTTTTTCGATATTCTACCGGTATTATGGAGTCTGGCAGAGGAGTTGTAAAGACATTTGGAATGAATTGTTTTATTACCGTGCACAATTTCATCTAACACTGCATGTGAATCCCACAACCGTGTACTGAGATCGGGGATTTTTTAAGCAAGCGCCGCGCCGGTAGTATTTAGCTGTTTATTTGTTTACCTTGAGTGACAAGCAGTTTGTTCTATTTACCTGACTTTGTACAATTTGGGACTATTACTATTAAACTAGTATATGAGCCCATCATATGACGGAATCAGTAAATTTTTCATTTTCTGGAATTTTAAAGTACTCTAAAAGGCAGGTAAAAAAAAGGGTTTGTTTCTTGGCTGAGAATTATCTGATACACGCTCAATAATTTATCTTCATACTCCTCTAAAGTCTCTCGATACTGTGAATGCAGTTTAAAATCACATTGAATTCATTTAGAAAGATAATTCAAAGCTTTCTGAGCTACGTAGAAATTATCTTTAAGTTTTTTTCCCCAGTTTTTTTTTTCCCCACAGTAATTAATTGAAGTAAAGGAATGAAATTATCACCACGGTAGGCATGGGCCCAGCCCTCTAATCCAGAGATTTCTTTCAATAAACACAAAAATGAAGGCGGAAAAATTAACACCTAAAAGGTGAAAAGACACATAAAAATAGACGAGAAGAAAGTTTAAGGACAGAAAACATGAAATGTTTGTGTGTCAGGGACATCCGTACAACAATACTTGAATTTAATAAAATAAAAATAAAAATCATAAAAAGTTGAAAAAATAGTAAAAATTATTTTAAAAAATAATAAAACAATTTTAGGAATAAGAATTAAAAAAAAGCAGAATATATTAAATTAGACATTTAGAAAATTTTGGCACCGGCGGTGACAGAACCGTTAACCCGAGAAGTATGACAACCAAATGGACAGACACTCCACTGAGCGTACCATACCTACACATGGTGAAGAAACTAATTAGAGTACATGAGGGTCACGTACGTGATAGAATGGACAGCAGAGGCTTTAATATTGGCAGTGATTATTTGGTGGTATATATGAATGATATCCAAAATGATAAACTTAATCACCTGCTGTTAACAGGGGAGAATAAGGCTTGGATTTCGAAACTCGCTGTGAATTTTGCTAACCCTAGGTCATAAAAAATCCAATAAGGATTCTTGTATCCATTCCAGGTACAACCGCTTCATAAATTCACGGATAGACAACTTAGGCTATTATTATATAGGGGATTACTTGTGTACCTACCTACAGCATATTTTGACTTGAGATTTGGATAATTTTAAAAGTAAGTAGTTTGTTTATAAATAATGCCATTTGCAGAATTAGAATCATATCTAGCAGTTAAATTTCATTTAATTATTTAAGTATGAATATTGTAGCTAGACCACTGCATTTTTTCTATGTTTTAAGTTAATATTAACTAATAGTATGCTTCTTTTGCATTTTAGCACCCATCAAAATGAGCAGTGAACGAAAAAAACCAAAGACTTATCATTTTCATGAAGAATGGGAACTTCATTACTTTTTTACCATGGTGAATGATAAATGTTGTTACTTAATATGCAATGCCTCTATAAAGGTTACTAAAACGGGTAATCTGGAAAGACATTTTTTAACTTCACATAACAAATATCAAACAGATTATCCACAAAATAGTGACTTGAGAAAAAATAAAATTAAAGAACTTAAGGCTCAATTAAGAGCCCAACAAAATGTTTTTAAAACATTTAACGCATGTTTGAATGTGTTAAATGTTAAGATTTTACTAGGTAGATCACGAAACATATTCAAGAAAAATTGTCGATCGTATATATAAAGAATTTGGCCACCCCTGATATATAAGGTATGTTGTTTGCACTTGATGCTCTAATATCCTACATAAAAGCATCGAAACTAATCATTTTATTTAAGCAATTTGTGTACATGCCTGTGTAAGCGCCTTGCATTTTACTTAATACTTGAAAGTCGAAGAATAGTGTTTATCCTCGAAACGTGCAAGTTCCTTCAATTTCTGAAACTCGTCTCGTGCATATTTTCTTCCATATATATTTTGCATACATGCTTGTACGTAATTGAAGGACGCCTCAAAGTATGCATTAGCTGACTATGAGTTGTATTAAATGCCACAATTCCATTAACCCGTAGCACCTAATACCGATTACGCAAATCCGAATTCCTCGCATTTGTCCGCCTATTCTCGGATATGCTTAATACGTTTAATCCACACTTCTATTTAGATCTAAGGGTCATCCCTGCACACCTTTAGTAACCCTTATATTATGCAAGCTAATTTGAAATTTAAGTATAATTCATTTAACTATCCCAAGACATCCACAATTCTTTAGGAGGCTTGTTGATTAAATTAAATTAATACAACATATTAACCAATATATAATTATGGTATTTATCACTCTTTTTTGGAACGAGCTTAAAAAGCCTTTTTAGAACGTCGGTTTAAACCATTTATTCCATGAAATCTTCATTATTAAAATCTTTTTCTTGAAATGGTAGTTCTTTAAATTTAAAAACTTAAAAAGTAACTTAAAATATTAGATCTTTAAGTTCTGTTCATTTTAAAATGAAATTATTATGTGTTCGTTTTACTTAGCCTTATTTTTTGTGATTTTAAGTAGTGTAATTCTATAAAAGAATATATATACACCGTATGTGTAAAAGAAAATTTACTTCACTACGGATATATATATATATTTATATTTATATTTATATTTATATTTACATATATCTGACACGGATGAGTGGCTAAGGCATGGAGGACACATTTGATTTCATATATAAAAACTTCTTTATTGTAATCCTTCTGCCCATGGCTATGCCATTTAGATATCCTTTGTTCTCATATTTTGTCATCACAATCATGGAGGATGTTATCAGCCCGATTTCCAGAACAGAACTGTCTTTTTTGGCGTTACTGCCTAAGCAAATTCCTATGTCTACTTCCGAGTCAACTTCTTTAATCTATATAGTTCTGCTCGAAGGTGTGTCTTTCCCCTATTACGTTATTATTAATGAGTTATAACTATTTTTAATTATAACTCGCTTAATTCTCAACTCCCATTTTTATACCTGACACACACACACACACACACACACACACACACACTCATATATATATATATATATATATATATATATATATATATATATATATATATATATATATATATATATATAATATGTCGTAGGGTATTTTAGAGTGCGACAACTAAAACTACTAATGTTATCAAAGTTATCAGTCTCATTACATATATATATATATATATATATATATATATATATATATATATATGTGTGTGTGTGTGTGTGTGTGTGTGTGTGTGTTGTGTGTGTATGTGTGTGTGTTACTTTACAAACCTCAATTATTTTCATTATTAAAACCTTTATATATGACGAGATTTATTAAAAATGTTCTACCAAAAAAAAAAATGTCGAATATTGAAAAAGAATGGTTAGTTTTCAGCAAATGGATGTTTTAAAAAACACAAATTTGATTTGAGAAAAGTTTGTTACCTGTTTTCTTAATTCGTTGAACATGCTAAAATGCATCTGAATAAATCACGAACAGTTTTATCTTCTTTAAGATGGTCAAAAAAATTTTTTACATAAAGTAGTGATGTAGAAAAATTTGAAAAGTAGAAAAAGGCATTATTAATTAATATATCCAGAATCTGAAATTAGAGTAAAAGGAGTGTGCAAGAAGCATTATTTAGAGATAATTTAGAAATAGATATTATTCAAAGAATTTAATAGAAGCGGTTGCTCAGTCGGCAAATTCAGCGATCTCCTTATCGAAGAATAGCTTTATCGACTCTTGAGAAAGTCTAAGATTCCCATGAGCATTAATGGCACCTGGGTCAAGTAAAATAGATTCATGGCCACAACCTCCCCGAATTTTTCAAAGGATACTTCTGGAGGTGGCACTCGAACCAGGGGGTCTTCTGCTTGGTCTATGATTCTACATTAGGACCCACTCTCAGAAGTCCAAACTCTTAAAGCAATAATGACCATCTTTCCACTTCTAAATGGAAATGACTCTAACCAATCAATAAAGTTTTAAAAAATTCTTATTTAACCTTGAATTGTCAACCACTTTAACATAACGAAATGACTTTTTTCTTCATTAGATTTAATTCATGACATTTTCGATTATTTAGAAACAAAGTATATTAGTTTTTAAAACTACTGTTACATTAACACTTTAACTGCTTGCGGAGTTTATTAACTACGTTTCACAGTTATAAAAATTCGCGGATATAGTTTGTAAATGACTCCTTCGGTTTTTGTAAAATTAAATTGTAGCTATGGTTTATATATCACTAAATTATAAGAATAATTTTTGTAAATAAATGTATTAAAGTATATTTCATATATTAATTTTTAAGTTTTCTGTTTAAAACTAACTGTTGGATGTTTTTACAATGACTGCGGATAAAAAGTTAAACTAAACGCTTCATTTTCTTTACACCTTTAAAATTTCCACTATTTTTCCAGAAAAATATTTTGATAAATTGAATTGCTTTGCATTCTTTGAAATTTCAGAATTTTCAAAATGGTGTGTTTTGGACAAAACAAGTTTCTGAGCTGAGACCTACTGGATTTAATATAAATGATTGCTTATTTCATTTTGAAGAGAAGCAGTAGAGTGAAAGAACGACTTTTAGTTTAATAACGAAGTAGATTTGGAAACAGATACCTGGTTTAGACTGATATATCTACAGGTGTCATTTAATTTTGGAGGACATTACAACCACGATTCAAATTTTCTTACTACAGTCATTGTTAGTGAGCACTTCTATCATTGTCCGGCTTGAGCCTCAAACACACAACCTCCCGGTTATCATTTGACGCCTTTAAGAACAAAGCTACGGTACATACGTTAAAGGAATATAATTCTATCTATATAACATCTGACGAATGATAAATATTTAGTTGTTGTTGTTGTTGTCGTCTTATGCAACTTGGTCAAACCAAGCTCGATATGAGTCGGAGGCTACTCGATATAAGGCGAAGTAGTTTTGCTCTAGTTCCGGGATGGACAAACTTTTCGGCAGCGAGCCAAAAATCGAAAGAAAATAAGTTTGGTGGGCCAAGATAAATTTTTCTAAAATTTGAAAAACAATATACAAGTATCTAATGGTTTAATACGTTAATGAGATGAATGAAATTGCGATTTCATTTTTAAAAAGTTCCTTATACTGAGGTTCGAAGTGAGAAAGTGTGCTAAATGCTCATCTGTCACCCTTCTTCTGAAATTATTCTTTTTAAGGTTCAAAGTTGAAAACACTTGTTTACATATAAGAAGCAAATACACAGCTGATCTTCTGGTGTTGAAATAATCAAGTTTGAGATATAATATTTAAGCAAAGTAGAAAAGGAGATGGATATGTAATGTATAAATATATATTTCTTTTAATTTGCCTCGGACCGGCAACTTAACATTCTATCCTCGGGCCGGATAAAACCTGCCGGTGGGTCGTAGTTTGCCCATCCCTGCTCAAGTAGATCCTCTTAATTTTGAAGTAAGGACCAAGCAGAAGACCCATAGACTCTGACTACCAACCCCAGAGGTATTGATTGAGAACATGGAGGGCATTGTGACCACGAACATATTTTACGAGCCCCAGTCATGTTTAGCGGGCATAAATATTTAGTTTTGACCACTTATAAATTAATATACCGATACTGACACATTGAATTTGCTATCACATTTAGTATAATCTATATAAATTAGTCCTGAAATTTTACTGAAGCACTGCTCTAAACTTGTGCATTATGTACTTTAAATAAGAGCTATATTTACTCAAAAAATTAACTTAATTTAAAGGCTTTACATCCCTACCGATTCTTTATTTTAACATTTTTTTGGATGAACAGAACTCTTTTTGAAAAAAAAAATCTTTAACTATGTATTAATGTATAAGTTTTAAAATAACTATTATTTAATGATAATAATTATTTGTTAATGTTGAAATTTTAATCGTATTTATAAATACTGATAACTAAATAATTTGTTAACGACCTATTGAACTTTTAAAAAGATTCATTAGAAACAATAAAAATAAATTTTGAATATTTGCATTTTTTGTATTGCTAAATATTATGTATTTGGAAAATTCAAACAGTTCTACATTCTTACCAATTCTTTATTTTCAAATTTGATGCAAAAAGTGCAATCCTTTTTGCTAAAAGAACATTCAAATAATGTTATTAACTAATTATTTTTAAAGATTAATAATAATTAATTAATGATGAAATTAAAAACCTTATACATAAGTATGTTGTTAATAACACACTTAATTTTAAAGCATATTTATTAGAAATTGCATAAATAAGTTTTGAAAGATCCCAATCTCTTAAACCTGTTCATTCATTCAATTTTGAAAATTTTTATATGTACACAGAAATATTTTTATGTAATTCGAAGTATTTTACATACCTACGAAATTCTTTATTTTAAAATTTTGCCGAACGAATGCAATTCTTTGCATTAAAAGTAATGCGTATGGAATTTTTCCGAAATAATTTAGAATTAAAAATAATTTCATCACCTTGTTTAAAAAATAAACCTCTACGGACTTTTCCATTCATTCTCGGGGTGAAGTTCTTTTTAAGAATTCTTTAAAAGGAAGCCATCTTTTAGAAGAAATTTTTCTTTCATGGATTAATATGGAGCTAAATAAACTGAATATGTTGGAGAATTTTTTAAGAACGATTTATATTTTAAAACGAATCATAAGCATGCAAAAAAAAATGTTTAAACAACACACATTAGAATTTTTTAAATAAATATATTATATATATAAATATATAATTATATAAGATTTAAATCTGTGAATGAAAATTGCTTATTAGCTACAAGATAGTTTAAAAATATTTATATAATAACTACACTATAGGTATACGGAGAACAATACATACCAGTTCCATTACATTTGTATGATTGATAAAAATTTTGCAAAATATATAAAAAAGGGCATATAAACGTTAAATTTATTCAAAGAATAAAAAACTAAAAGTGCAAGTGTGTAAGTCAATTTATATAAAACTATCAGTGTTGAAAACTGGTTTATTAGCTACGAGATATTTAACGAATTTATATTATGACTATTGTGGCCATACAAAAACCCTTGCGTATTGAAACTCTACATTCCAATCCCTATAGGTATGTACTACAGATTAGAAAATGATATTTTTAAAACATATTTATCAGTAAAAACTGTTACTCAAATTTACTCAAAGCATAGACAATACAGTTTGCAAGTGTGTAAACTATTTTATGAGATTTACATTAGTGTTGGAAATGACTTTTAGCTATGAATTAGTTTAAAAGCATTTATATTTTGACTATTAGGGCCGTTTGAATATCCTTGAGTATTGAACCTTTTCATTCCAGTCTTTTCACACATGTATAACTAGAAAAAAGGTATTTTCGAAACATATTTATGGGTAAAAACTGTTACATAAACCTAACTTTTAGATTTACTCAAAAAACAGAAAATAAATGTTGCTGGAGTGTAAACTACTTTGTAAGATTTACATTAGAGTTGTAAAGGGCTTATTAGCTACGAAATAGCTTAAAAGTATTTATATTTTGACTGTTATGCCAAACTTCTGATGTTATGTGCAAAAACCTTTGCATGTCGAATCTTCAGTCTCTTTACCCGTGCATAATTAAAAATAGGTATTTGTAAAACATACTTACCAGAAAAAAAAGTGTTACATAAACCTAACTTTTAGGTTTACTCAAAAAAACAGAAAATAAAAAATGCAGGAGTGTAAACCAATTTATAAGATTTCATTAGAATTTAAAGGGGCTTTTTAGCTACGAAATAGCTTAAAAGTATTTATATTCTGACTGTTATGGCCTCGAAAAAACCTTTATGTATTGAATCTTCAGTCTCTTTACGCTTGCATAATTAAAAATAGACGTTTGTAAAACATACTTACCAGAAAAACTGTTACATAAACCTAACTTTTAGGTTTACTCAAAAAACAGAAAATAAATTTTACAGTAGTATAAACCAGTTTGTAAGATTTACATCAGAGTTGTAAAGGGGCTTATTAGCTACGAAATAGTTGAAAATTATTTACATTTGGACTGTTATGGCCATGCAAAAAACTTTGCTTATGGAATATTCAGTCTCTATACTCGTGTATAATAAGAAATAGATGTTTGTAAAACATACTTACCAGAAAAACTGTTACATAAACCTAACTTTTAGGTTTACTGAAAAAACAGAAAATAAATTTTGCAGGAGTGTAAACCACTTTGTAAGATTTACATTAGAGTTGTAAAGGGGCTTATTAGCCATGAAATAGCATAAAAGTATTTATATTCTGACTGTTACGGCCGTGCAAAAACCTTTGCGTATTGAATCTTCAGTCTCTTTACGCGTGCATAATTAAAAATAGACATTTGTAAAACATACGTACCAGAAAAACTGTTTCATAAACCTAACTTTTAGGTTTACTCAAAAAACAGGAAATAAATTTTGCAGGAGTGTAAACTGTATAGGCTTGGCTTGGTTTGGAGTGCTACGGTCTTCTTTTTTGCAACACGAGGACTAATGAGACGGGACCTACAGCTTAAAGCCGATTCCGAACATCCATGCCACAGTGGGATTCAAACCCACGAACTCCGGTACCGAAAGCGAGTACCCTAACCAATCGGCCATCCTTCTTCCCACTTAACAGGATTTACATCTTTATAAAATACATTTTGATTGTAAACCTTGGGAAATGAATAGGAAAACCTTGCGTATTGAACCCTAACACCACAATCTCCCCAGACATGCTTAGAAAAAAAAAAGTGTTTGAAAAATATATGTTTGCAAAACATATTTATTTGTATAAAGTGCAAAAAAATTAAAATGAAAATCAAATGCAATAGATATTAAAAATAAAATAATTTCAATAATATATTTATTTAGTCTGTTCCTTTTGAGTTTTTTCTATTCTTCCTCTTGTTAACATTATTCGAAAATGTTTCTGAGAAAAGATACCGCCTAAATATTAAATATTATAATGTTTTCTTCTAACAAAATTTCAGTATCGCACATACGGCAGTTCGATACGAGGGTGTGATTTTCTAATCCCACTGTACGCAAGAATATCCGTAGCCATTTGAAGTTAGCTTTAAGCAGTACGTTGAGGTCTGATTAACCTTCTCTGTATATAAACGCAGACTGTGGTAAAACAAACAGATGCAAAGTACCAAAGGAAAAGTAAAGAAAAAAAATAATGACGGTTCGAGAACTTCTAAGAGTTTGAATTTATTTACAAGACATCAGCATTTATGAATAAATTGTTATTGATATAATTAAAATGTCAAATATATAAACATAATATAATTTTTTAAAAATGTAAGTTATTAACACATTGTGTGCGGGTACGTTTCGCAGCGGAATTGTACCGAGAGCGGGCGTTTTGTTCGTAAATTTAGTTATTTAGTTAAATCTCAATAGATCGAAAATTATTTAATTTTTAACCAACTTTTCGTAATTAATATCGAAATATATAAACAAATATATAAATAGAAATACATGAATAACAACCATAAGATTTTTGTAAACAAAACATATATTTTTTAGTGGATAAATTTATAAATAGTCTCGTAAATATGAAAAATCAAATAGAAATAGTAGTATATAGTTTTAATGTTTTCTAATTATGTTATATATAAACATTTTTACATTATAAAAATTGAAAAATGCAATCATAAAATTAATAATGTAAAAACTAGTTTTTATTTTTCTAAATTATTCCAGAATCTACGTAGTAGACAAGAACATTCGGCTTCGTTTTCCTGTATAGACCGTTATTTTTGTACCCACAAACAAACCATGTCGTTACACTAACACATACTAGTACGTGACCCGGACTCAAGTATCAATCGTCAGAAAACGTACTAGTCCCGCATATAATGTGTCCCGCATAGAATGAGTTCAATTATATTTCACAGCAAAAATCAGTGTGCTAAACATCGCACATGAAAGATAGAACATTTCCTGATCTGAATTCAAAACTGAACATTAACGTGTACAGATTATAATGTTTGAATTCAACTAACAAAATTATATCTTAATAATTAATGTCTTATTCAAAGGTTATGAAAAGACTAAGCTATCCATTTAAAAACCTTTTTTTATTAGATAGATATAACAATTTTTCACATATTCTAAAGTATTAGATAAATAGTTGATTTAAACAGTATACCTTAGACAAAAAGTCAAAATATATTAAGTTCTCTTTTAAAACCAAGATAACTCATTACAGAAAAATATGAAAATATTAAGTTCTTTTTGAAAGGATATTTGAGTATGAAAAGCAAAAATAATTTCTAGCAACTCATATAAGATCTATGCCTTACGACCATTTATAAATGATCGCAAAAGGCTAAGATAATGAAAGTGTGTCATGTTTCATACAATAGAGTTAAATGTACCTGTATAGTTTTATAGTGTCTGAAATTTTATGTTTGTTTAGTATGAGGAGATATTTGTGTAATATTAACGTTTTATGTTTAGAAGCCCTAAAATATCTTAGTTGCGCATTTTAAAATTAATTTTTAAATTTAGATAGATTTATTTTCAAATTAAAGTAAAGATTCTGTATAGTACGAAAAGAATAATTTAAATAATGTCAAAAAGTTTCTTAAATCAACACTTTTGTGTAAAAATCAGTAATTCCTTCCAGAAACTGAGATTTAAATAGACTGATGCAGGCCTTAGTATTTAAATAGTATATGCGATCTGCAGTAAAACTTAACAACAATAGCCTTTTCTTTAAAAAAAAGTTAAAAGTTAAATTATTGTCAGGAAAATACAAATAAAAGTTATTGTTGTCAAATAGTGACTGAAGTTTTGTTGTTTCAAATCTTAAAAAAAAAAAAAAAAAAAAAAAAAAAAATATAAATATTATTTTGAACAATTATTTATTATTTGATGTAAAAGCAATATGATTGTAATTTTCATTCATAACAACTTACCATAGCCAATAAACAGAAAAAAATTCTTAACAAAAAATGATGTGGAGAATTTCAGATATATAGAATTATGGAGATGTTACTATGTAAATCGCATATGAATTAATCAAATTTAATTTTTACAACATTCAACAATTATCTTTCAAAAATTACATATAAAAGTTTATTTTAGTACTATACCTATGATAAAACATAAAAAAAAACTTAAAAACTATTCCAAAATAAGAAGCAGGAATAATTTTATAACTAAATTCTCATTAACATATTGGTATTAGCAGAGCATATGCGCTTGAGGGAGTAAAAAATCACGGAAGCGAGCTAAACCTGTAAGGATGTGATCTGCTTTGCTACAAGAAACTTATTTCGAAATAAATTAGTTAACATTTTAAGATTTAGGTATCATATGTGCTCCTTCACTATCAACAGAAGCTAAAACAATAAAAAGAAAGAATTGTTTCCCCATAAAAATTTCAAGTGCAAGTGCATTTTTTTATACTAAATAAATTTTAATATTGTCAAAGTGTAATGAAACTATAGATTATAAAGCCTCAAAGACTGTAGGCCCCTAAAACTGGTGTTTTTTTTATAAAAAAATAAATGAGCTCGCTATTTCTTTATCCACTGTAAAAAGTGTGAACTTCATTTAAATATTGTACCTTGCCAATAGACCAAAAATTTCTTTAAAAAATATTTAAAAAAAAATCGATAATAATATGAAATTTCCAACTGGCTGAGGTTTTGTATTTGGCCTCCATATGTGTTCCCGAAGTAAGAACTAAACAATTAGTTAAGTGGTCAATGTGCCAAAGAAAATGTGTTTCTAAATTATTGAAACATAAATACAAAACTCTGTAAAAGATTGAAGTATTACGAATCAATCATATTAATGTTTCACTAATTTTCACTATCATTTGCTGCTGATTAAAAAAAATTAATACTTTAAATTTTTTTGGAATTACAAAAATGTTTTTGCGTTTAAATTTCCCCTATTTTTTCCTAATTCTTCTACGTCGCTTCTTAAAACAATTTTGGATATATTTGGGCATTATTTTACTGATTGAGAACCACGACTGCTCAACCAGCAATATTGTCGATCTCTTAATGGAAGGGTTGTAGGTCCACCATGCTAACTAATTGCAGCTCGATTAAGTAATATAGGTTCGTGTCCTCTATGTCCTCTATGTCTCTGGGGTTGGTAGGCCAAGCCTTTGGAAGTTCTGTTTTTATCCCTTCTTTAAAATACCAAGGCCCAGAGGAGCTAATGTTACAGCTTTGCAGCTGGTTGAGTTACAGGTTTGCAGCTGGATTTTGCTGGATACAGCAAAGATATCTACCTGTATTGTCAGCTGTATTGGAAAAATATTTCACTGAATCTTTGAAAAGCTTATTTACAGGTTTGATTTGGAGAGCTACGGCTTCCTGTTTTGTTGACGAGGGTTATTGAGACTACTGCTTAAAGCCAATTCCAAAAGGCTATGAACAACTATACCATCAACGTCATTTTAACCCGTAAACTCCGAAGTCTTTTGTTTTTTTCTCATCTTGTTTGGCGCAGTTTGTCCCTAGAGGATTTAGCGCCATTAAACTTCAATCAACCAACCAAGCAACCGGTACCGAAGAGTAGAGCTCTACCATTCGGCCATCGTTGGGAAGTTTGTTTACAAGAGAAACTTTTAAGTCCAAATTATGGATTTTTGAGACACATTTTAATTGAAATTCATTTTTTAACAATCAATACCTAATAAATAAGTAATAAAGTTAAAACTTGAAATTAATGCGCATATTTATTTAAATATATAATAGGAATTTTTGTAAAATCTTGTAAGAACACACAAAAGTTGAGGTCAAAGGAAATTATTAAAAATTAATAAAAAATGTTTTTAAATATTTCAGCTATTTTTATTTTAATTATTACTTAAGTATAAACTTTAATTATTAAGACTCTCTAGTTTCTTATATTTCAATTAACGTTTTGAAAAGTTACATAACTCTAAGTTTATTATAATTTACAAAAACGATTTGTTACGTTCGTACGAGACTTAAGTAATTAGATAGCATATGTACTCATAAATCAGAACTATCTACAACAAAACATAAATGATTAAAGAATGGATAGTTTCCCCAAAAGAATTTTTCTATCTATAATGATTGAAATTTTATATCACCGAAGTGGGGTAAAATAAGACCGCAAGACTCTATAGGTTCTAAAACTATTTTCGTATAAAAAATAAAATTAGCTGGAACGTTTATTTTTATTTACTGTTATATTGAAAAGATCATTTATAGATAGTGTACTTTAGCGAGAACGTAAAAAAAATTCTTTGAGTAAAATATTTCGAGATAAAAAGCGGTAAGAATTTGAGTTCTAAATAGGCTCATTGAGGAGTTGGGGCGCATATGCAGTAAGAACTGACCGCAGCAGGCTAAAACCCAAAACGAGCGTCCTGTTTTGCCACAAGAATTTTGAGGTCAGATTCTGTCGCTGCCTAAGTCCTCCTTCCTAAGTGGTCGTGAGCCTTGTGAAGGATGGGGAGTGCCCCTGGGGACCCCCGGACCGTCGACAGTTGCTGTCTGTGCTCCCTTTTCTCTTCTAATGCATCCCGCCTCTTCCTGCTCTTCTTCTAATCCTCCTTTTCCGCCTACTTTAAAACCTTAAAGTGTCCTGCGGATGTCTTTTCCCGTGACGTCTTGGTTTCGAGTGGATCCGCCGCCCCCTTCCTTACCGTACAAAGCGGATCAAAGCGGATCCTTTTCTGGGGATCGATCGGTGACGCAAGACCCCTCCCGGCATCATTACTTAAGAAATCCTTAAAGGCATGATCCGTCGGATGACTTCTTAATGCTGCTACGGCGACATGTCAGTCAAGGAGCATACATGCATACCAGCGGATAAGTTGGATGGCTCTCTGCTCTCTTGTTAGGGAATGGGGCCGAAGAGAAGAAGAAAATGAGTTCAGTTTGTGTCATTTATTAGGAAGATTTCTTTTCCACGGCTGCACAAAAATGAGTGAAATAAAAAAAAGAGAAACATAAAGGAGTTTTTAACTTTGCGCGTGACACATGCGAACTTGTCACTGATGTCTGTCAAAGGGGAAACACATGGCAAAGAAAAAATATTTTTTTTGAGGTAACTGTAAGTGACATCAGAATCCGAAATAAGTGTGGAAGAAAAACAATTATCAGGGACTTCAGATCATTATTATGACACAAATCTTCCCTGAATTAAATCACAAAATAGCAAATATATCTGTTTACATATAGACGCAAATGGGAGTTTTGTGACGCAAATATAATTATTTATGCATTCAATATACCTGCTTACATCTACACAGATATTGACTTAAAGTATTAAAATGGTGAAAAAATAACTAATTTGGGATACTTTAGAGAATAATTTCCAATGGTAGCTAAGTGTCTGAATGACACAATTATAATAGAGAAAGTATTATTATCCCGACATATTTTTAATATAATTTAAAATAGAAACTAGCAGAGGCTTTATTTCACAAATCTGTATATTAATTAAAATGAAAATTAAATACACAAAAAATTGCCATTCATTATTATATGTGATTTTGTGTATAAAAATTTACCATTCCTAAAATTCGAAATTTTCCGAATTCACGTTCTATTTATAATTTTTTAGTTACATTCAAAGACATGGAAGATCTTAGGATTCAGACCTTTTTTGCAATCTCAACTCACAATAAAATGGAAATCAAAAGATCAAACTGAGATTGTATTATTTACATGCTTCTCAAAATTAAAGATTGAATTAATATCTGTTGTGTACGGTATTTCAAACATTTTCTTTCAGAGTCAAGACCAGATAACGCAAATACTCAACTCTGTCACCAAGTTC
>CM063511.1:138837531-138845031 GCA_032207245.1 Pardosa pseudoannulata | reverse complement strand
AACGTGTCGTCGTTAGGGTAAAAACGTGCAATCTGCGACTTGTACTCCCCAGTTCGCTGTTACTTCGATTGTGGAACTCTTTTCCTGCGTTCTATTCAAGCTCTCTCGATGCTCACCTTGATCTTCTTTTTGGTGTTGTCACGCTCGCGTATTGTGTCGTGCAGAACCTTGATCACAAAGACATGTGCAACAGATAACAGAGCATCGCATATACACCTAAATATTAAACTGTAGTTGTATGGGAAATTCTGAACCTCACAGTAGTTCCATCAGATATAAATACTGTTCTTCAGGAGAGATATAAAGCCGCTGACAATACTCAATGCCGATTGTTCCAACAGCAATTATAGACGTGTGGGGTGTCGCATTGCCCTGCTTTAATTCCCCAAGTTCATCGGAATGCACAATGGACATTATTTGTGCAGGTGAGCAGTCTGAATGCTTATCAACTGTCAGAGTCAAACCTATTCGTATCAGGGGTACCATATTATTCCAACTGATCACACCCCATACCATTACAGAGCCTCCAACAGTTCCCTGCTGACATATAGGGTTCATAGGTTTGTGAAGTTCTCTCTTTATCAGTACACGTCCATCCACTCGATACAATTTGAAGTGAGACTCGTCAGACCATACAACATGGAGAATTTACATCTCTCAAGAGTCCCATGTTGGTGTTGATGGGACCAGGCGAGGCGTAATGCTTTATGTCGTGCAGTCATCATGGGTACACAAGTGGGCATTCGGCTCCGAAAGCCTATATCGATGATGTTTAGTTGTATGGTTCACACGTCGACACTTTCTGATGGTCCAGCAGTGAAATATGTAGCCATTTGCGGAAGGTTTTCCCTTCTAACAAGTTTAATGATTCTCACCAGTTGTTCTTAGTCCTGTTCTTGCACGATCATATTCCGGCCACAGGTAATTTGGTGGTCTGATGTTTAACCTTATTCCCGATATTCAAGCTACACTCGTGAAATGATCGTACGGAAATTCAAGTTTCATCTGTACCTCGGAGATTCTAAATCCCATCCCTCGCACACCGACTATAACACCACTTTCAAACCCTCTTAAATCTTAATAACCTGTCATTGTAGTAGTAGTAAACAATCTCATAATTGTGCCAGACACTTGTTTTATATAGGCATTGCCGACATCAACGCCGTATTTTAATATGTTCCTTACCTCTTTCTTTGCATAGGCATGTCTATGCTAGTTTTTTTGCTCTTCAGTTACATACACAGAAGAAAAAAAATTTTCTTATTTGTAGCTATCAAAATGAATGCTGCTAGGGATATGGCCTTAGCAGTAAACGAGGAAAAACTAAGTTTTTGGTGGTGAGTCCTAGAATACATGATGTACAATCGCTTAATATTGGAAAGTATATTTTTGAGGGAGTCACCCAGTTTAAATACTTGGGCATATTTATTACCAGTAGAAATAAGATAAAGACTGAAATTAGAAACCAAATTTTGATGCAAATAGGTGTTACTTTGTTTTAAAGAGCCAAATAAAATCTAAACTCCTCTGCATCAATACAAAAATAAACCTATACAAAATCCTTATAAGCCTTATCATTTTATATGGCAGTGAGACATGGGCAATTAACAAAACAGAAGAAAATAGGCTACTCATTTTTGAAAGAAAAATCCTTCGCTCAATATTTGGAGCAATAAAGGAAAATAATGCATGGAGATGTTTTATATAACCATGAATTATATACTAAATACAGACAACCTAACATCTTGAGAGTTATTAAATCCAAAAGAATTAGATGGCTGGCACATGTTTTCTGATGAGCAGATTTGGACCCAGTTAAAAAATAAACTTTTTCAAAGACTGAAGGTACAAGAAGAAGAGGTAGACTAGCAACAAGGTGGCTTGATTGTGTAAAGAAGGATTTGGAGATCTTGGGTATTAATAGATGGAGAAACCTTGCAAAAAGTCGTGCCGTTTGGAGGAAGCAGACAGAGAAAGCATTGGCCTGTACCAGGCTGTAGCGCTGCTGAAGAAGAAGAAGAAAAAGCTATCAAATTAATTTTATTTTGGACTTTTTAGTGTCTAATTTTGAAATCAATTTTCCTTCATTTTCCATCTTATGTTAAATCAGTTATCAGACATTTAAAATATATTTTTTTTTATTATTTATAGACTTAACGTTGTTGGATAGTAATAAAGGATTTTTAAAATTTTAATTTTTTTAACAAATTGTTAATGGTAATAATTTATTTAAAAATTATAATTAATCTTTATTTACATAATTAAAAATCATAAATATAAAACACATTTTCTGAGAAAAACATATGCTTTCGACCAGATTAGATTCCTTTATTAATTTTAAAATAGCTGGCAGGTACTTATTGTAGCAGAAGCACATGGAGTGGTTAAAACCCGAAAGGTTACACCAGTAGTACCGCATGCTATCTCCAGGCCACAGAATACCATGCAAGTGGTATATAAAAGAACAGCCTTTTGCATTTACTAAACTGATTCCTTTTCCTCCAATTTATTGTTTTTGACTAATTATTGTATTGTTACCAGAAATGAATCTATGTGCAGAATTTCTTATCTGAGGCTAGTCAGGAAGGAATTTAAAAATTGATTAAAAAAAATAACAACAGATATTCAAGTGAATTTAAATAAAATCGATTACAAAATAAAACAGAATCAAAATTTTGTTGTTGTTTTATGCCACTTGGTCAAACCAAGCATGACTTTACTCGTATTAAGGCAAAGGGGCCGTATTATAATCTTATTAGTGCAAACAGGTTCGCCTTTCAATTTAACAAGCACCTCAATGGTGGAAATACGTCTCCTTGCTCAAGTAGGTCCTCGTAATTTAGAAGAGGACCAAGTACAAGACCCGTAGGTTTGGCCTGCTACCCCGAGAGGTATTGATTGAGAACTTAGAGGACATTGTATCCATGAACATATATTACTTGTATCACTCACCTTTAACGAACACGATGTACCTTAAGCCGTCTCGGGATCGAACCTGCTACTCTCGAGTTGAGAGAGCGTTGATTTTTGCCGACTGATCTACCGCGGCTCTCTGAATTTTGTTATTTAATGGATAAAACTACTTACTGATAAAAATTTCTCATGTGTGGTGTTTAATATTATAATGTCAGAGAAAAGAAATATGACTTATAAAATAGAATATTTTATTTATAATAGTATATACATGCTGTTTAAACAGACGAAAATGTTATTTCATTTATCTAGAATAAAATAACTTCAATAATTCTAACAATTTAATAAGGTTTAAAAATATTTATGCCATATAAGGGAAGAATAACACTTGATGGGAAGAATAACCCACAGGATTTTTACCTGCTTAATCAAAGAATCATGATAACATTTAGTCTGAGTAGTTTAATGTCAATTGCATCATAAAGATTGAAAATCTTCAAAATTGTTATAAGCATTTCTATTTCTTAATGTGTTTAATAATTATTATTCTCGAAACATCAGTTCTCGTGTAGCAAAATAGTAGCTTTTACACTCCAAACCAAACTCTAACATTCATATACACCTGAAAAAAATATTTTGAATATCTCTCACATTTTAGTGTACATATTTCCGTCATTTCTAAATAAAAAATGCGTTTCTTTCCCTGTAAATGAGCAATTTTCTCTAAAAAATGGTAGTTTGATTGCCATGTTTTGTTTTAGTTATTCGTGACTTATGTTAATCTGGCACGACACAGACACGAGGTTGTTTTGAACCGATGTTTGATGCAACTCATTTTCTTACAGATTGAAGAAATTCAAAATTATAATAAACATTGGATAACATTTTCATTCCATAACTTGTCTAGAAAATCTTTCTATGGAAAATTCATCTATATATTATTAAGATAAACATTAGCTTAAAAATCATTTTTATCACATTCTGAAGTACATATATATGTTTTTGCTGTAAATCCACAGTTGTTAGTTAAAAAAATACTTGCACAAGTGTCATAATTCTCTTCATATAATTTTAAATGAACATTACTCTTAATAATCATTTCTGAGATAGTAAAAGGTTGGTTTTTCATAGCTTTAATTCCTAGAGACTAAAATAATTAACCCGCGAGGATTCGTCCTTCCCGAAGTTACACGAGTACGCGCACCTGGCTTCGTATGCCCGGTGCAACATTTTTCAGCCAACAAAATTGCTTTTTATCAGCAAAAAAATATTACGAAAAAAAAATTATTTTTAAAAGTTTGAAATATATTTTGTATTATTTGAAATATTAATTGTTAAAACTATTTTTGATTGTAAATCTTTATTTATTATCATTCCGAAATCACAAACAAAAAACTAACACAAGTTATAAACTTAAATCCCATATTTTAATATTTCCTATTATAATATTTCAACTCTCTGTTTAGTCATTTTAATCATATAATGATTTATTTTTGTCAGCATCTATCCTCCGACCACAAACACTAAATAAAAAATGTAAAATTGTATGCGTATACACTGGGTTTTTGGATTTCAAATAAAGATCCAAGAAAAATATTTATATAAATTTGTGGAAATGCATATTATTGGGGTTATAGAAGACTTTTAAGATAGCTACTAAAAATTTGGGTAGTTTATTTCTATTGGGTGATTTTGAGTGGAATGTTTTTATAACGCTCGGGCCTCAGAGGCCTTTCTCGCGTCCTCGCGGGGTAAAAAAATTTCTTATTTACTATTTTGCTCTCTTTAATTTCTCTATTTTTGTTCAATATTTTAAGTAAATTTTATATACATCCCATACATGAAGCCAATAACATAAATACCATTCCAAAGACTATTTACAAAGAGCGTTAATGATATTCATTATTAATATGGAATTTCAACATATTGAAACTTTATCCTAGAATAAACAATTAGTTCTTCACATCTCTACAAATGCTCCCCATTCTACGACAAATTCATTAAAAATGAATCTATTTCTTTCTCACAATCTTCGTTTATAATATGACTAAGTGATTATAATATGCATAAATATTGTCACTTATAAAAAAAAGTTATATTGTAATAAAATATCTTTTTTATTTAGAGTTATAAATGACAAGAACTGTAAAAACGTATACAAGTTTTCAACCTGATGCCTATATTTTCTAATGGTATAGTTAATTTTAAAATAGTTTGCCGACCTAACTAAAAACAAAATAATTTTTACTTTGTATTAAATTTTAGAAAAAAATACTCAATTTGGGTGTTTATTGCAAATTTCATACCTAAAATAGTTTTTTATTTTAATGTAATCTTTTAACTTTAATGATTAAACATAAAATGAAAAATTTAGATTATAACATTGAAGTTAATTAAAATAAACTTAAGTTATTAGTATAAAAATAGCACTTAAATATTTACTCGGATTTCATTTTCTTTGTTTTTAAACGACATAGTGATATTCATTAACTTAGGTATTTCTTGTCATTGTTTTAGCTCAGTTAACTTATTCCTACGCAGCTAAATATTAGATCGCTTACTCCACTGTTTATTTCACATAAAAAATTTGGTGTGTTGTAGATTTAAAACTTAAATTCTTCTAACATTTAGCTCACCATGGCAATTACCAACAGACTCCAAAAGGAAAAAATCGATATTATTTTGTATCAAATTCTAGAAAAATATTTGATTTGAATGTTATACTTCACATTTCACTGCGAAAAGAATTCGTTTTCTTTATAATAAGTTTTTATTGTGAATTCGTATAGCTTCAGCGATATCAGTAGAGAATGAAGGTACGTTTGATTCTGGATCTTTAGTATTTAAAATAATTAAAATATACCTCAGTTATTTGGCTCCCAATAGCATTTTAAAATGCAAGGTATTGCATTTTGCTTCTTCTTTTTTATCCTCATTGCGATCTTCATAGTGCTGCTAAGCCACAAAAGTAGTTTGAAATTGCACGCTGTATATTCAAAGCCTCTCACGATCCAGTGAGTGAATGGATTGGAATCTCGAAAAACGAAATTAAACTTCATAGCTGGAAGCGGCGTTCGATATTAAAATTTCCCCTCTTTCACTTGTCTCGGAGTTTAGCCGTTGCATTTGAATAATGCAATAATAATAATAACGCTAACAGCGGCATCAACAGCAGCAAGAAATAAAATAAAAAAATTGGGACGGCACCATCGGTTCAGTTAAAACGGAACGCGTTTGCTACACCGTTCGTCGTCACCAGTTAGTTCACTTCAATTGGTTTGGCTCATTTCAAGAAACCCGGAAGACAGAATTGCCGTCCCTCCTTTTAAGAACAACCCTCCCGGCGGCGACCCCCCTCCATCCCCCCACTTTGAGCTTCCTGCATACATCTCTCTCTAGAGGAAAGAGAAAAATAAGAATAAAGAATAAAGAAAAGAAGACAAAAGATCTCGAAGGCGGCCGTGGCCGCTTACTAGCAACTTTCCGCCTCAGTTGCCGCTCTCTCTCCCTCTCTTTCTCTCTCTCTCTCTCTCGCTCCATCTTGCAAGTTCTTGTGCCCCGTATGTAAGCGCACCCCCCTCGCCTACCCCTCTTCCGACACCCGCACAAATGGGGTTGTGGAACCGTAAACAATTGGAGAAGAGCCTCGCTCCCCGTGCTCCGTGGCGGTAATGAGGGACTAATCATTTGACAAAGGCTTCACACGAGATTAAGATCGATGCCTGTCTTCCCATCCCTCCAGAGCCCTAAAAGACATTCTCCCGCCTGCGACACTTCTCCCGACACCCCTTCTTTCCTTCTTCTTCTTCTGCTTCTTCTTTTTTTCTAATGAATTAAACTTTTCCGCCGCGTGCATTTTCGGGACGGCATTTCCATTAGAACATCTGCATTTCCAATTAGAAAAGAAGGGGGGCCCCTTTCGAAAGTCGGGGAAAAAATATATTCCAGAATTGGATTCTCGATCGGGATCCGAAAAGGAATCCCAAGGAGATGTGCAGGTGCTTCGGTGCTTCAAAAACTCTAATTGGATTCCGAGACGCTTCGCAACTGGAAGACCTGATTGCAGGTCAGACACACAGTATTACACGCCCTCCAAAAAGAACTGAAGACACGGGTTACGCTAATATATATATGTATATATATTCTTTATTTTCGTCCCATGTTGGTCTTTGCATCTTTTATATCGATATATCAATAGTCGTTACTGTGAGTGTCAGAAATGGGTAAAGTTAGGATGTTAGCAAAAACCTTTAGTCTTACTAGTAAAATTCCTTGAAACTGGAGCTAAATTTATACAGATTTCTTTTAGAAGTTTAAAATATATTCATGATTCTATTTCTGAATAATTCTAAGCTATGAAAATTCAAAGCAGAGTATCTACAAGTGATTAACACAAATATATATTAGTTTTATTATTAATATTACATATTACATTTTATTTTATGTTTTAAATTCAGTAAATGAAAATTTCATTACTTTTTTAGGTATTTCTCAAAACTAATTTTAACTTAGTGTGAGTATATAACAAATCTATCCAAATATAAATCCTGATAAATCTATATATATATATATATATATATCCACACA
>CM063511.1:138822531-138832531 GCA_032207245.1 Pardosa pseudoannulata | reverse complement strand
AAAATTTGATATTTCAACATTAGTAAATTGTGGAAAATTTGAAAGTATAATAAGCTAGTATTGTGTTCAAATATCGATGTTCTTATACTTAATATAGTTATTACCACAAAGGAAATTCAGGTTTTTCTTACAATTAAAGATGTATTTAAAATAGCATTATTTATGTATTTGAAATATCCCATATCCATTGCTAACTATATTGCACATTGAAATTTTATCTGAAATTTATCTTGTAGAACAGCAAATAATAGTAAGCTAATATTGTGTTCAAATACCGATATTCTTATACTTAATATAATTATTACCACAAAAATAAATTCAGTTTTTTCTTACAATTAAAAATGTGTGTAAAATAAGGAAATTTATAAGTATTTGAAATATCCCATACCCATTGCTAACAATTTGGCACATTAAAATTTTATCTAAAAGTTATCTGGTTGAATATCAAATAAAAGTTAATAAAATTTTTATACATTGAATTGTAAACTATCTATCTTTTTGAAATTAAAAAGAATCATTATATACACCTTACAAAGAACAGGGTATATTTTACTGATTATTATTTTTGAAATATTTATTCCCGGTGAAATTTTTTGATAACAACTAAGTTTATTCTAAAGTCTGAAAGGCATCATATAAATAAATATGGCGTTATTATACGCAGAAGGAATGCGTATCAAAAATATTGCATGAAAAATTCCGTTTCTCAATAATAATTAAGAAAACGTGCTAAAATTATTATTTTTTTTATCCTAAAATGGCAATCACCTTTATATAAACGTATTGCTAGCAACATATTAAAGTTTCAAAAAGATGGTCAAAAAGAAAATAAAAAGAATTTAGTTTAATAATTAAGACTATTGCCTCTTAACTCATATCTTTTACAGCATTAAAATTAGCAGACTGAAAGTGTATCTGTTTTGACGGCCTATAATTTTTAAGTATCTTAAAAATATATCTATAATTCTTAAGTATCTTAAAAATCTATCTATAATTCTTAAGTATCTTAAGGCAGTACTAAAATTAGTGATGTATCTAAAATCAGTTTCCATTTTAGAGAATCTTAAAATAAACCGTCTTCATTAGTTATAACTGAAATGAAAGAAACGAAGTCGGATCACATAAACATTACGAATTATATTACGGTCCATGTGACAACTCAGTTTACAGTATAAGTGGATATTATCATTCAACATACTCAAATTCCATTCCATAAAATGCGGTTAATGATATATCTTATTATTGTAATTTCAATAGAAATCTTGCAGATTTAAGAAAAGTCAGAATAGTATTGAAATCACTAATTAGTCATCAAAATTATCCTATTATTTTATAAGTATCTGTAGGACAATAAATCAGTCTATACGTACTACAAATATGTAATCACAGAATAAAATTAGACATAAAGCCTAATAATTATAACATCTTCCTAATATTAACTATTTTGTTTATTTATCTTTAAATAATGTAAAATTAATAAATATTATGACACTACAGAATTTATGCAATATTAGTACTGGTTTTTCCAGTTCTCTTGGATTATCAAATTTCACTTTTATTTTTCATTTTACTGCAAGGTTTTCAATTTTTCGTTTCTTCTTGTCAATTGTACCCGATTTCTGAAATGTATCTTCATATTACATCTTTCTTTAAAATGACGTCGACTATTCCACACACACCGAATAGCGCAACACATTTAAATTATTTACATCAAAATCTTCTTCATCGGTTATATCACCAGGTTTATCGGGCTCTAAATGACAAATATCTATATCTACCAAATCACAATCCGAATGAGTTTCTAAAAAGGTCAGAACATCTTGTATTGTAAATCATCTTTCAGACATTGAGTGAAATTTACGAAAACACCTAGAAAGCACACATGGACCCTTTTCACTGTTGTAAAACAAAACTAATAAGAAAAACTCTATATCAAGGAAAACTGATAACTATTTCAAGAATCGTATGCAATAGACATCTTTTATGTAAATTGCACTTGTCTCCAAAGGCACAGGTGAAAGCACCCTCCCCCTCCCCACAAACACATGTTCAGCCACCTTATCAAAAAGAATTTCTTTCTATTGTTATGACTTTACTAAAGTGAACATCAATGTCAAGTGTCAATATTATAATCCTTTCGAAGTATTGCAGCTTCCATTTGCAGCTTTATCTATTTATTTTCTTTAGAAAAGTTGGCATTCTTATCAGATTGTAAAAGAAAATGATGTTTGCAATATCATACAATGCTTTGCACATAAATGAAAAATGAGCCTTTGAAATGCCAATGTTCTACTAATGGAACATAATCACAAAGACGTAAATTTCGACTTTAAAATTTAAAAACAAAATTTTGCTTCTGTTGTATTCAAATAGGATATGATGTCTAATGATATTTTTTAAAGTATTGCGTTTTTTACATGAAAACTGGAATTTTGGTAAATTTAATTGTAAAAGAGAGTAAAATTGACAAAATATAGTACAATTAAAAAAATTGTAAAAAAATAAATAATTATCTACACAAAATAAAACTTCTTGTAAAAAATACTTTTTAATGCCATGTTCAACTGTGTGTAAAAGAGATATTGATGAGATTTTTTTTTACGTGTGAATTTTTTATTTTAAAAATCCTGTAACTCGGGTAAACGGTTAATTTCTTTCTCTTTATATATATATATATATATATATATATATATATATATATATATATATATATATATATATATATATATATAATGTCGTGATCCAGTGTTAAGGCGAATGGAAAAGTCTTTCTTCATAATAATAGGTTTATTAAATCATAGTTTCTTCTAAAAGCAAAACCTGCGCCATTTTCATTGTTGGTGTAAGAGACACGCGTAGAGTGTTTACAGTTCCTTGTCCACACGGTGACTAAAACTTATCTGTTTGCAAGCTCATCAAAAAGCTCAAAAATGCTTCCGCCTGACCAGATGACCCCCAAAAGCTTACGCGATTTGGGTATATTTTCATTATTTTATTATTATAAAAGATTCCCTTTTAAAATTATATAAAAGCAATTTCCAACTACACACCTATTTTATGTATATATATATATATATATATATATATATATATATATATATATATATATATATATATATATATATATATATAATATATAATATATATATATACATATATACACACACACACACACACACACACATATATATATATATATACATATATTTATATACACATATATATATACATATATATATATATAATTATGTATATATATTATATATCTATATATTATATATTATATCTATCTATTTGTATAAATATATATCTGTCTACATCTCTCTCTCTCTCTTATATATATATATATATATATATATATATATATATATATATATATATATATATATATATATATATATATATATATATATATATATATACATATATATACATTACATATACACCTATATATGTACAGACAGATGTACGCTCACAAAGCTCTTCGGCTTTCTCACTTTTATCCCCGCTCAAACAGAGGCCTGAACAGCGCCTCATAAAGCATCCATTACAGTTAATTAACTCTAAATACGTAAATATATATCCATCCCATCCATATCACAAAAGGGAAAAACAAAAGAGCATCTTCCCCGATCGAAGGAGAAAAACGTTTTTATTGCCAGACGGGGGAAGAAAAAGTCTCGCTGAAGTGGGGGAAAAGTGGAACGATTAGTAGTCGCGGAACAAAGATTAGATAATCGTATTGGCATGGGTCATTATGAGATAGATGACTTTGACCGATGGTCAAGCAGTGGATCGTTGCGGTGCTTTTTTTATTCATCGCATGATTTTTTTTATTCATCACGTGTTTGACATGCCGACGGTAGACCAGGTTTTTTTTTTTCCTTTGGAACAATATTTACTCCGATCAATATTATTGTACTGAAAGAAAGCTATTAAGAAAACAAAGTAGCATTTGAGATTTAAAGTCATGATTATAATACACTTTTTTCAATGCACTATAAAATATAAAGTTGCATATATTTTAGCAAGAATATTTATAAGAGGTATATCAACGCTTTAACTTTATAAAATTGCTCAGTTTTGTTTTTGCAATTAAAATATTTTAAATAACAAAAATATACACCAAAAAAATAATGGTTTAGTTTTAGAGAGCTACAGTCTACATTTTTGTATAAAAATTTGGTACTCCAGCTTTCGAGATACTATGCATGAAGCAGATGCCATTGACTATAGTTTTACTTGAAGAAAGTCTGGGATATCAGATATGTTTTACCACTGACAGCTACTTGTATACTAAGAAACATCTATAATAGCATATGCAAGATGACATATTTTATAACTGAAAACAAAAAATCAAAGCAGTAAATCTCCTTTAGAAATCATTAGACTGACTTGTCATTGTTCATTTAGAAAAAACAGAGCCACAGCTTTTCTTAATGAAGAATTAATCCTTAATACGAATAAGTTTGGGTATCAGAGACATGATAGGTATCATATTTGTAGATAAATTAGGTCAAACATTAAAATCATGATTATATTGACTTTTTTGAATACACTATAAAATATAAAGTTCTTTTCTTTCAGTAAGAATATCTATAAATGTTATATCAAAGCTGTAATTTTATAAAATTACTCAGTTTTGTTTTTGTAAATAAAATATTTTTAAACAACAAAAGTATACATAAAAAATAATGGTTTAGTTTTGGAGCACTATAGTCTACAGTTTTGCAACACGAGGATAAATGAGACAGGACCTACTGCTGAAAGCCGATTCTGAATGTCTACGATCATCCATGCCTTTCAGAATAATCGAACCATGTACTATGGTATCTAAGTTCTATGAGCTAATTATTCGATCATCGTTCCGCCAAATAAAAAAAATGAAATGTTGAAATTCATTCACAGATAAAATAACTTTGGAAATATGTATATCGGAAACTAAATTTTTGTACCAAATTAAATTTAAATATATTTCTTATTCTGTTAATCTAACATTTCAAATGTACCTGACATTTAAATTCTTTAATTAAATGCTGTTAAGAAAATTAAAAATTAAAATAAATAAATTTATAATTATGTAGAAGAAAATACATCACAGTATTAATAACATTGAGAATTATAATATGAAAAAGATTCAATTTAACTAATCATATAATCAGAATATTATTTAAGCAAGGTACTTCCTATGGATAAGCAAAATTATATATATTTTCCTGGCCACAGAATCGTCGAACTTGACAGGGAACAGACACTCTGCATTACCACACGTATTAATAACATTGAGAATTATAATATGAAAAAGATTCATTTTAACTAATCATATAACGATGAATTGCCGATTATTTAAGCAAGCTACTTAAATGGATAACCAAAATTATGATACATTTTCCTGGCCACAGAATCGTCGAACTTGACAGGGAACGGACACTCTGCATTACCACACGTATTAATAACATTCAGAATTACAGAATGAAAAAGATAGATTCAATTTAACTAATCATATAATGATGAATTGCCGATTATTTAAGCAAGCTACTTCCATGGATAAGCAAAATTATAATACATTTTTCCGGCCACAGAATCTTAGAACTTGACAGGGAACGAACACTCCGCATTACCAATGCAGAATACAATAAAATTGATAATTACGAGAACCGCATATTTTGACTCAGTTGAAAATATAAAGTTATTCTCTTTTTAGAGGTAAAACATTCCTAGATCATTATTAGGAGTCTAGTTTTATAAAAATTCTATAGTTTTGCCACATGGTGCAATAAAATTTAAGAAATAATATTATAAAATACAAAAAGAGAGGCAATAAATTGCTAGGTCAGCTTAAAAAGGATATAACTCAAACAATAATTTGGTTTGGTTTTGGAACGCTACGGTAAACTTTTCGCAATAAGAAGGCTAATAAGACCGGGACCTACTGCTTAAAGCCGATTCCGAACTGCTACGAACATCCCGGCCGTAGTGGAATTCAAACCCACGAACTCCGGTTCCGAAGGCCAGCACCCTAAACATTCGATCATCGTTCGGCCAAACAATAATATGAAATATATTATTGGTCATGTGGAACACAGGTTTGAAGAGTAAAAGGTTTAAAATTCAAGCTAGAATTTAAAGTGACCAATAAAGACAATGTTAGACAATTTTTTTTCAATTCATTTATCCAAACAATTATCAAAATAATGATCACTGGACGATTGCTTAACTAATAGAACGCTGACATTCGAAAAAGGTTAATGAAAGTTTGAATATCCACAGATATTTGTATTCACTCGGAATTTAAGAAATTGTTACAAGTCTTATTATACCTCAAGCAGAACTATATCTTACGATACATCATACAAAAATTAGACTTCACCAAAAAAATAATCAAAATAATAATCCTGCAAACATTTATTAACTTCTAGATAAAGACATTTCTATAAAAATTTTAAAATACTTACCATTCTACACAAGATTAAAATAAATTATGACTCTATATTTAATTTCAAGTTTATTTAGCTTAGGGGAAATAAACTTTGTAAAATGAGCTATTAGTTAACTTTCTATTTTTTGCAATAATGGGACACGTGTAAAGCATTAAATACAATTAATGATAGATATTTTCCATAAAACAGTGCTGGTAAAAAATAAATGTGATTTTCCCTTGAAGTGACTTTGTAAACAATTATTCCCTTAAAGTAACTTTCATTCTGTTAAATTGAATAACGCAAATATAATTAATTATATCGTATTATAGATAGAGTTTTATGTTACACATGTTAGTCACCGATGAAAGATATGCCAAACATTCTTTTATCTCCGATTTGCCCTCCAGAAAAAATGTCAAGTTTTACAGCTGCAGTTGATTTTTAAAAGTTATATTTAATTTAGAAAGTAAGATAAAAATCGAGTTACTTAGAAAGTGTTTTAAAGTATCTGGTACCTAAGAACTGAGACCGATGTTTCACTGAATAGAATTATTTCTATTTGGAAAATTTCCTCTTTACATTCAAAATAAATATATTCAATAAGGAATTAAATTGATAGTGAGGTAACGTTTGCCTGTGGTAATTTGATGCTGAGAGAAGTAAATTAAATTTTTTAGTCGAAAGGCCATATAATCTAAAAGTTTAAAACAGTAAAGATTTCAGAATGTCAACTTAGGACTTTTAAAACACTTTATTAAATTACAATAACATAGCTGTAAAAGTATTTAAACCTTGCTATGAAATGATATCATAATTGTTTAAAATTTATGACTCGTTATTTGCAAATTTATATATTTTAAACCTCATTAAGATGTTATTAAACACTTAGATATTTAATAGTTTTACCTATCTAAACCAAGGGATGATTCTCTATAAAGTAATATAGTCATTATATTTCAGTGGAAAAATACAATATTTCATCGAAATTTGTTTTGAACATTTTTTTATTAAATCGAGAATTTAAAACAGCGAAGATTTAAGAAATGTAAAATTAGATTATTTAAAACATTTTATTAACCTACAATAACGTACCTTTACACTAATTTAAACAGTGATATGAATTGAAATAATAACTGTTAAAATTTATGATTCGTTATTTTAAAATTTATAACGTTTAAATCTATTTAAAATATTCTTAACTACTTTAAAGTGGAATAGTTTTACATGCATCAGCCAAGTGGTGATTAGCTCTAACGCAATGTAGTCAAAACTTCTCAGTGTATAAAAATGTAAATTACATTGAAATATATTTTAAACGTTACTTAAAAATTGGGAATTTAAAAGGAAAACAGTCTGCACATAGGAATAGGCTTAAAATTTTTGAAAATGACTGTTAATTAGGAATATAACTTTATAAAATGGGTCTCATTATTTTATAGTCATTTCATTAAAAATTGTTTATGCTAAAGTGAAATAATTCCACATTATTTAAGTTTGATATCATCTACTAACCAATGCGGATAAAATTAATCTGTGTTTAAAAAATTCGGTATTATTGATGGTTAATATATACTTGAATTAAAACTCTGTGTGTTTGTGACTATCTTTTACTAATTTTTAATAAAGGTTAAAAGGCCTTAGACATGCATTTTGAATATTCCTATGTATGGGATCCCAATTATAAAAACAAAAACACAAATATATTTTAATGAATTCTTTATGCTACCTACGAATACTAAGCATTAGTTATACATAATTATATCATAAATATAGCAATTATAGCATAATTTATACATAATTATCAGACTTTCTTTTAATAGTAAAAATCAGAGTAAAAGCCAATTTATTCTTTAATTATATTATTTCATAAGATTCTTATCATTTGAAGCTAGTTAAAAGGTATTTCAAGTTTGAAATTCATCTAAACCACATAATCCATAATGTTTAATAAATTGTTAAGTCTAATTTAATTTTATCCTATATTTTGAAACACCGTGTTTGAAAGTCATATGAGCTCTGAATGTGGTTAATACATCTGTTTGCACATTGTGATGTACTTAAATACGTTGAATTAGCCGTATGTGACGTATTAGACGTTGACATTTTTGAGTAAACGTCTTAAATATACATATAAAATAATAGGGGATGATTGTCTTCGATTTAGAGTGGGTTGACACTGTAATACATCTGAAATCCAAGCACTTGTGGTTAAATTATTTGTAAGGCAAAGCAAATACCTTTTGATATGGCAGTTGTTGTATAATACTTTTCCCATGTCATGTATACAATAAGTTATTGAAATATCCTCGCAGGTGGCTGGGTGTCGCTAATCCCCTTAAAATGGAAATCCCCCATTACTAACTGTCCATCCCCACATCGATGCTTGAGAAATAATCATATTTTGGACAGGGCTTATCTCCAAAAATTGGTTACTGACAATATGTTGAAATTCTCGCTCCAAGCTGGAGTCATCAGACGAGTAATCAGTCAAGCTAAAAGTGAGATCCTTGTTAATCAGATATGCTCGAAGTGAGTTAACGATCTACGCACGAATGTTAGTTAGGAGATTTAGTTTTAGTTCGATGCTATTCGACACGGAGAAAAAAATAAGTCAAGAGAGATCTTTAAGAAATTTCGTAAAACAAGCTGCTTCAACTATATCCCGTAATAGTACATTTTTTCAGAGAGTTACTGTTAGAGTGCAACTGCTGTTTGGTTGGACGGATCATTATCGTCGTGTGTTCAAGACGATAACGTTGTAACTATAACCCGGGCTAAGTTCATTTTTCTTATGAGTTCTTGAGGAAGTAGATCTTACTTGCTGAAATGAAAGACCCAATGTAGTCAGGAACCGAATATCTTCTCTTGCTGTGAACCATTATTTCTCAAGAACTTGGTCTTGTGTTGTATCCGTTCCTTTAAGCTTTAGGGGAAATTTTATTCGCGCTGCTTCTTTGATGTGAGTAAAATTGTTGTTCAGTCTTATCCACATCATCATTTTTTGGGAGTGGCGTCCCGAGAATGCTACTTTAAATACATGGAATAAAGAAAGAGTGATGGACCAAGGTCGGGTGATCCAATGATTCCCATTTTTAACGATGACTCTTAACTTGTGTAAGGCTTGCTGTGTATGTTTGAGTTGTCATCCAAGAGCACCATTGATGCCGGATAACAAACCTCACTTCAAGTGGCAATGAAGTTGTCAGTACCCGAATGCCTGTTATCGAGATTAGTATTCTAATGACCTAGGGTACGGCGGGCTGCTGCTACTCTTTCTTTTTTGGCTCCCTGTACATGCGTTATTCCTCTTTCGCTGATGCTACTTTCGTCGTCTGGTGTAGATTTTTAAAACAGTTTTTTGTTCCAGTTGGTGTATCATCTGCTCTTTAAAAGATTACGAAGATATCTTTTCCAAATCCTGGAGTATATAATTGGTCCATACGTATCGAGTCCTTATTCAGGATCAGAAACCATTTGAAACGGTACTAAGAAAAAAAATTACTATCTAGGTTACGCAAACTGAAATACAATGATATGCAATAATACACACACACACACATATATATATCGTAACCAGT
>CM063511.1:138790031-138817531 GCA_032207245.1 Pardosa pseudoannulata | reverse complement strand
TATATATATATATATATATATATATATATATATATATATACATATTTGTGTGTGTGTGTTGGCGGTGTCCAAATCTTAAGATTATTACATAGAAGACATAAAATATACATTTATGTATTAGTAAAACTGTTTAATATGCCTTTTGAAGTGACAATTTACGAATGTGAAACATTTTTCATAAGTAAAACTTGTCAATATTTATTGATGTTTAAAGTACATCTTTGCAAGTAGGAGTGAATATAAAACTTTTGCATGCATGGCAGAAATATCTAGTAGTTTTGAGCGATTTCTATGATAAGGAGCATTGTTATGATCAAAGGTGGCAAATCACTTCTCAAAGAACTAAGCTGACCATGTTTGTCAAGGGAAGAATCACAGGAACGTTTGAATCTGGCCGAATGAAAGCCAAAGTGTTCCAAATTAAGATTGTACGAAAGTATGAGATTTAAAGAGTGTAGAAGACTTTTGAAAGTTTAGGAATTATTGTCCTACACGAATATCATATAACCGAAACTAAAATCATTCACAAGACTGACAATAGCAAATTGTTAGACAAGAGCAAATTGACAAGAACAAATTGTTTGACAAGAGCAAATTGAAACTTCTCTGTAACTGGTAGACGTCCAAGACGTATTTGTATCAGATTTTTTGGTTTAACATCGCAGGCACCGTAAGATATGACTTTCGAGATTAACCTTGTACAGAATGCTCAATAATGTTGCTCTCTTACCCAACAAATGTTTATGTATTCATCTCATACCTGCATAAAACATCACACATTTATAAAGAAACATCGTTGTTGTTAACCAGTTTATATTTTCCAGGAGTTTCAATTGAGTATAAGCACCGATTATCTTCGAATAACGATAATAGAAAGAACATGGAACTATGTTAATCTCGGAAGTAGAAGCTGTTCAAACTTCCAGATCTTTCAGACTATTGATATTATGTTAGACCCCATGGTTAAATCTTATCTCTTTCAGTATCTCTTCCCCGAAGCGTCATTCCGGGTCATTCCTAGTTCGTTTAAATACAGAGTTTTTTTACCTTAGCCGAGTGGGTGGCTTGTTCGTTTGTCTATCGTGGAGGTAGTATTACTTTTGTCTCATGGCTGGTTTGTTGTTTTTAAGTTGATTTAAGTTTTGTTGATCGTTAAATACGCTAATTGTTTCATTTATTTATACTTATGTTTGCTAAATGTAATATCTTAGCTTATGTCTTATGTACAACATATTAAATCATATTAAGACAAAGGTCTTAAGTCATTTGTTTCTCTGCTTGTAAATGAGAAAGTGGCTGATGTCTTTAAAGACATCTGAGTTTGGTTTGTCCTCTTTATGTGAATCAAAAATTGCCTCACCCCCCTCCAGTTTTCTGTTTGAAATTAGAAAAAAAGTTCTTTCAGTTTTCTGTTAATGCTAGTGGACTCATGTAAGTAATAATTAAATTGAATTGTATACTTTTAGACCATGGTTGTGTTTCTGGTCATCTCGAGCCATTTTTATTTTCAATTGCATTTGAGTTAACATATTAGAGTTACTATCTCCAGGGAGTAACATATTAAATTATATTAAGACAAAGGTCTTAAGTATTTTGTTTCTCTGCTTGTAAGTGAGAAAGTGTTTGATGTCTTTAAAGACATCTGAACTTGTCTTGTCCTCTTTATGTGAATCAAAAATTGCCTCTCCCCCCCTCCAGTTTTCTGTTTGAATCCAGAAAAATAGTTCTTGCTATTTTCTGCTAACGCTAGTGGACTATGTAGGTGCATTTTATATATGTTTATTTTTATCCGATATTCTTGTATTGTATTTAATAGGTAAGGAAAGAAATGTCTAAAATAGTGCTATTGAGAAAGTTCTCCATAAAAGTAGTTTTACTGAAACTATTAAAATTTTCAATTAAATTCTGTTTCTTCAATACTTATCTCCTTCTTAATTATCTGTAATATTTTTTTTTGTTTGCGTCACATTTTCTCAGCCGAAATAATTCACTTAAGTGCCATAAATATGTTGAGGAATCAGACTCAAATTTTTCGTGCAAAACGATGCAGGGGAAGAAAAAACAACCCCGAACTCCGGCATTTGCTTTCTCGCTTGCTCGTAAATCGCCATTATCCTTATTTATTCTCCTAGCATTCCATAACGCATCTCGTTATTCATCATTAATTTTTCGTATTCTTCGTGTCTTACAGGCAGTAATAAAGCAAAGTCATATTTAACGAAGATCGATGCTGATTATCGATTACGGATTGTATTAATTAAGGCGCTCGAGATCTTCTCAAAGTGCCTCCGGTTATAGCGAGCAGAGTGTTCCATAATTCTTTGCCGAAGCAAGGTTTCAAAATCAAGAAGAATGTCTCCTCTTCTAGGCGGTAATTTCCTAGAAGATGGTAATTTCGTTATTAAGAGCGTTATATTTTTCAGGTCTAATGACGTGACATGTGTCTCTGAAAGAGGAATAAAAGCAGGCCCGTAAAAATTTTGGTACTCCAGCTTTCGAGACACTATGCATGAAACAGATGCCATTGACTATAGTTTTGCTTGAAGAAAGCGTGTGGCATCAGATATGTTTTACCACTGACAGCTACTTATATACTAAGAAACATCTGTAATAACGAATGCAAAATTATAACAGAAAGCAAAAAATCAAAGCAGCAAATCTCCTTTTATGATTATTAGATTGACTTGTCATTATACATATGGAAAAAACAGAGCCACAGCTTTTCTTATTGAAGAATTAATCCTTAATACGAAAAAGTTTGGGTATCAGAGACATGATAGGTATCAAATTTGTAGATAAATTATGGTTAAACATTAAAATCATGATTATACTGGACTTTTTTGAATACACTATAAAATATAAAATTCTATTTATTTTAGTAAGAATATTTATAAGTGTTATATCAATGCTGTAATTTTATAAAATTGCTTACTTTTGTTTTTGCAAGTAAAATATTTTTAAATAATAAAAATTTACATAAAAAAATAATGGTTTAGTTTTGGAGCACTACAGTCTATGTTTTTACAACACCAGGATAAATGAGACAGGATCTACTGCTTAAAGCTGATTCCGAATAGCTACGAACATCCCTGCCTTTCGTGAGAATCGAACTCTGATAAGTTCTGCAACCTAACTATTCGACCATCGTTTCGCCAAATGAAAAAAAAAATGAAGTAATGAAATTCAATCACTGCAAGTTAACATTTGAAATATGTATATGGAAACTAAATTTTTGTACCAAATTGAATATAAATATATTTTTTATTCAGTTAAAGTTTTTTATTCTGTTAATTAAGGTCTTTTAGGTCATCACTTTAATATCAATAGCAGAAGGGAATAAATCGTTACTAATAACAATTAGTCAAACTTTTCTGCACAACTTATAAAATATCTAATTAAATTGTATTATAAAAATCTTTTATTTTAAACAGGAATAATAATTTAAGCACTTCCTTTTATTATACAAACTTTTTCAAAAGTTAAATGATGAAAACTGCAATTAACAGAATATTAACAGAGTTTTGCACACAAACGTGTCAATATATTTTGATTAAATTACAAAAAGAACTACAAAAATTCAATTTGTTGATTGATGTTTATTGGAACATTGTTTATCAAATATTGGGGGCAATGCTTACCACACAGAGGAGAAAAGGCTAAATGAGAGCGTCTCCAATGTGTAAAACTAGTTATTATTTTATTAAACTAGAGGTTGATTCATGCTTTACCAAAACATATCGTTTGGAAAGGCGGTTTTTTTAAAATTTTCCAATCTGGATAATTTTTATTTTGTAATTAAATTGTATGCATAAAAATGTATAAAATATAAAATAAACATTTATTAACTAAATTTTTAATTTTAAATAATGTCATCAACTTTTATTTATATGTAAACTTTATGATATAAAAATAAGTTTAGGCACCTCCCCTTCTGAGTCATACTCTTAGATTGAATACTATTTTCTGTGCGAAAATTTTTATAAATTCTTTTATTTCTGTATACTTCTGTATAGTTATTAAGCATTTTCATTTACTGTTATATTTTCACAAGAAATTAATTGAGTTGTTACAAAAAATGATAATTCTAAGGGAAGTGGACTTTTAAATTTATTATATTTTAAAAATATTATTTATTACAATTAAAATTTCATAAGTTATAATCAATATATCTATGTGAAATTTTTTACAATTATAATGTAAAGTCTTAATAATTTTTAAAGTTATTAATTATTAATTGTTTCAAAGGAAGCATTATTGAAAATGTTCCAATGGAATCATTATGTAAAATATGGATGCTTGTTGTTCATAGGTTACCTCTAAGGATTTAGAATAAAATTTATTGTTGATGTTGTTACTCATCCCACTAGTGTAGGAGAGCTTTGTACCACGTCCATGCAGACTTCGTTGCAGCATGTGACTAGGCCATGGTAAAGTGTAATATACAGCTTCATTATAGAGAGGTACCAAGAGGGATAAAAACTGACTTAAACCTCAAGAAAGGGTGCAGCTTGATAAGCACCGCTTGGTTGAAAGATCGACTTTACTCTAGTAGTTTTCTCGTAATTTGAGAGCACGGATCTAACATTATACCCCTAAGATTGGCCTGCAACATCCAGAAGTATCATTTGCGAACTTGAAGAATATCGAGACCAAGAAACAATTTTATGCAGACCAGCCACCATTAGTGAACCCGGCAGATCTTTCTCCATCTCAAGTCTGGTACCGCAACCCTCCAGTTACGAGATGACTTCTTTGCTGAATGAACTACTACGGCTCAATATATAAAATATATATTTTGCAAAAAGCATTTGTTTGAAGTATAGTTAGAAAAAAATAATGGTTTACTTATCCGTTTGTCTTGTAAATATATGAATAAAAATTCGTTTAATTTGAAAAAAAGTTTTTTACCAAAGTATAAAAGATATAACTAAATTAATTTTATACTTTACAAAGTAAATTATCTATAAATTTTGACTTGGTTTGGTTTGGAGCTCTACGGTCTACTGTTTTGCACACGAGGGCTAATGAGACCGGGACCTTCTAAAGCCGATTCTGAACGGATACGAACATCCATGCCATAGTGGGATTTGAACCCACGAACTCCGGTACCGACGATCAGCGCAATAACCAATCGGCCATCGTTCGGCTCTATAAATTTTGAAGACGTGACGGTTAGAAATTTACATAGAGTGGTTATAAACTTCAAAAGTTCTTGTATTGTAATACTTGTTTAAAGCAATTATTATTAATAAGTGAATAATCCATTGTGGTAATAATAATATTATTTATAAGGTAATGGATACTGAAACATCCTCTTTGATACTTAGTTATAATTTGCAACTCATATAATTTTCAGTTTAACTTTACACAACTGAACACCCACTGTAGCTTTAAAGAACATGGAAAGATAGTACTTTCTTACTTTGCATGGATATACATATAATAATGAACAAGGAATTAGACAGAAGAGATAAAATATTCTCATTATTTGAATTATAAACGCAAAGTAGCTTTGTTTAAATCAAGGGGAGGTGTAAACAAATAGTACATGAAATCTTGGTCTCATTATCACTCATGTAGCATAAAAAGAGAGAACTTAGCTCACCTAACCAAATCCAACCGAACCAAAACCTAATTTTAAAATGCTTTGATATTTATATTTATGTATTTAGATATTAAATCCTTGTATATATTAAATTCTTGTATATAACATCAATTCAATTTTTAGAGAAAAACCTTTTTAAACATACAACAAAGCACAAAAATAGCATATAATGATTAAAGAAGCTAAGCATATTATGATGAAATGCTCATATGGTAAAAATACAAATAAATTTAAGATTAACATAGAACAGGTGTAAAAAAATTCAAATTCTCAAATATTACCAAAACCATATATTTTGTTCTTACCGAGTAATAAATTATAGATAAATTTAGTATATGAAAAGAGTGAGGAAAATTTTTAATTCTAAATCTAAAATTCAATGAATTTAATATTTATATTTATGTATTAAATAATTATAATAGCTTAAATGTCAAACCTCATGTTTTAGAGATGAATTTTTAAAATTCTTAATTAATAATAAAGCATAAAAATGGCTTATAATGATTCAGCATCAGGTTAATGATTGCGATAGCTGCTCTGGTTTGAGTTAATATAGATTAATATAAGAGATAATCAACAGTTAAACATGAATGCTGATTTCACTTAATTTACACTTTAGTAATTTCATTAAATTAATTCCGATAAGAGAGAGATTAGCAATGATTTCAGGAGCTAAATAATTAAATCTTGATTAGATTGTTGGTTGCAATATTTTATTCGTATCGAATGCTCAATTTATTTCCATGGTAAATTTGTAAGCTTGTTATTATTGTGTTACAGATATTTCGTAGTGTTTAAATATTAGATAATTAACTCGATTTCTGTTGCTTGTATCATTTAATCATGTTTCTTCTATTTCACTCGTTGCTACATAATACTGACTTCTAAAGATTTTTAATGAATAGCAATTACTCTCATTTTTAATACTGTATACATTTATGACTTCATTTATTCATAATTATATTTACTTTTAGGGGATATAGTATCTTTTTAGATTTAAATACTGAATTATATCACATTTTATTTCAATTTCTCAAAAGATAAAAGGTTTTGCTACCTTTTAAAATAAATTTATTAAAGTTTTTTACTAATACTCTTAATTTGAAAATATAATTTACTTTTGTCATATTAAGCGCTATATTTAAGAAATAAATTTAAAATATACATCAAAAGATAAATGTTAAATTAATTTAATTTTTTCAGATAATTTTTATATGTATATTATTCTAAATTTTTAATTCAAATTGACCTTTTTTATTCTGTAAAACTGAAATTTTAAAGGTCTCTGATATTATAAGTTAAATATAAGTTGAAAACTTTTAAGAAATTGGAAATTTCACAAGAATTAGACTTTATTATGTCTTAAAATAAAATATATTGACCACGTCAATATATTTGAGGTTCAAGAAATAAAAAAAAATGAATAGATTCCATTTAATATAAAAATTTTCTTATGATTTATGAATTCCAAACGTTATTTTGCAGGTAAGTGAATTTATATTTTTTGCACTGAATATAAATAAATATAACAATAAATTTATTTTTATAAATGTCAACCTTTATTAAGGATATGAAAAGAATATTCTGAACTGTTTTAATTTGAAATTGTAGCTCTACAGAATCCAACAAACCCTTTTTTTTAAATACTGATTTCAAAAAATTGAGATTTTAACATTAAATGTATATCATAATTATTGATATTATACAAAATTAATATGTCACTAAAATTTACCAAAATGAATTTTTTCAAATTGAAACAATTTTATAAAGTTTAAGCTATAAGGCTTCAATCTGAAAATCTTTCTTAAACCTTCACACATATTAATCTCTTGTATTATATTTGTGTATGCTTAGCCTTTATAGAGAAAGAAAATTGTATGTTATGTAGAATTATATGTTATACAGATATTTTATTTAAAATTTGTATAGAATGATTATGCATTTTTGCACGTAGTAGCATTATAATCGTTTCTTACCTGTCTTATGCATTTTAATTAAAAAATGTAATTAACATCTTAAAAATTAATACTATATTTCATGAAAACTACTTTATATTTGGAAAATATTAATAGTTCTAGAACACTTAAAATAAACACCAATAAAGAAAAAACATACAAAAAATGATTTTTAAATTTTAAGATAAGAAAATAAGGACGCTTTCAAGTAAATTTGTAATTTCTTTTAAAGGTTTGATTTGAATATATACCTGTTCAACAAGCCTGAATTTTTTAACAAAAAATCATCTCATGTTTTTTATTGATTAACCCATATTGTACCACACCAGCTAAATATTTCTGTAAGTTATTAAAACTTAAACCATATCATTAATATGGTGTAACTAAGTATATAAAACCAAATTAAAAAAAATTAATTTTTTATGTAATTGGCTGTCCTATAAATAGGACAATGGTTCATTACATTACTAAAACTTAACAAATATCCCTTACATTGCATTAGGTTGATTCATAGATGAAATTTGGGGAAACAGTCATACATTACATTTTAAGCATACTGTTCTAAGTTTTCTTTTGCAGTTATTGAACTGGTAGTAAGAGAGTAAGGTTATGTTTTCTGAATAGAATAAACATCTATTTACCGCTTGTTGTGTCCAGGTGTGTGAACAGGTGTTTGAACTGGTTTTCATTGAAAGATAAGAAAAGAATGTGCGCTATCAATGCAATATCGAATTCCTAGAAAAATAATCAGGATTGGACCGTAGTTTTAATTTTAGGGCACCTTTTTTATACTTACAAAATACACATATAAAATATATTTTTCAGCAAAAACTTTCAGCTGCATTATATTCGAAATAGTAGGTCTGTTTTTAAACTAAAAGTAAATTCCACAATGTTTAAAAAAATAATAATAATAAATATGAATTTAAAGATTAAAAAATGATAATTTTTAAGAGATTGCTGAAAATAAATTTTACAATACAATATAATTTGATTTCTCAGTTTTTTTTCTTACTATGCTAAAGTGTGTCTATTTTAAAGGTGTTAAAATAAAATCCACTCAGAAAATGTTTATAACTTTATTATTAAATGGAATTTTATTTGCTGTCCTGTTTATAGGACAGCGGTCCAATATGGGTTAAAGCAATTTTGCAGATCTCTTATTTTTGTAAAGTAAACAAAGAGGCTTATTAAAGAGAATAAAATTAATAGATTACTAAGACATTTAATAACTAAGTGTAGTTGTTTAAAATCATTTAAAAATAATTCTAAAATATTATAAGTTCCTACGAAAAAAATCTGAATCAAAACTATATTTCAATCGTTAGATTGAAGTAAATAAAAAATAACCTAAAATATGAATTTTTAAAATATTTAACGTTTAATTATATCATTGATATGAAAATTATTAAAGAATTTATTATTGTTATAAAATATTCTGTTAAAATAAACCCCAATCTCTAAGCATTTGTATAAATGTGTATCTTCCTACTACATTTTTCAGTAAGACTTCTTCTGCTTTGTATATGAATTAAATTTTATAATTTTAATATGCTATATTAACTATTTATATAGAAATATAACAGGATATTACTACCCAGCTTAAATACAATTTATACTTAATGTAATTTAAAAGAATTAAACATTTGTAGTAAAAATGAACAGTTGTTCTGTTGTTTCACTGTGGGACACACTTCATACCTTAAAAAAATTATTTAGCCTTTTAAGAAAGTATTCTTAATTTTGATAAACAATTTAATAAACATTTTATATTACAAAAAAAAATTTAGAAATTTTGAAAGTTAGAAAAACTATTAAAAAAAACGATTTCTAATTATACTAATAAAATAAAAAAGTCATACTACAAAAAAATGCTTTATTTTTAAAAGAAGAAAATTGAAGAAAATTTGTTTGTAAATAAAATAATCACTCTATTGCAAGCATTTGACACGATTAAGAAAGTATAAAACTAGCTTGAAGTATTCAGGACCAAAAAAGAATTGGCAACTTTGCCTATTTCTGGCATTCGTTCCCTTGCATTAACAAAAGCACTTTTCATGAAAAAAGCAATTATAAGCTTAAAGACAGATAATAAAGAGATATGTTTTTAATATTATAACTTGAATAGAGTTCTAACGTTTCACTAGTTGCTAAGAGCAACTGATATCCGGATAAAATTTGTTAATGCACAACAATTGTTATAATTTTTACGTTGTACATATATATGACTTTAGACATAGAGAATTACATTGATTTAAGGAAACAAAGGCTTTTATCATTACAGAGAACAATATTAAATCGGTAATTATCATAATGTATTTTTTCTGACGAATTGAAAAAAGTACTAATGAGATGATATTCACTTAGTGTTCAGGTTATTTTTATTAAATCATGGGAAAAAAGATCATTAGAATGTAATTATAATATATTGTATTTATTGTTCTTAGCTTAATCTGTTGTTTTGTCTACAATATTTATTGTTAATCGTACGAATAGTTGTCATTTATTTAAGACTATTTTTGGCAAAATTCCCCTTTAAATATCGCTAGAATAGATTAAATTAGATAACAGTATCTTAACACGCGAATACTCCCGCTTTCGGAGTTACACGACAACGCGCGCCGGGCCTCGCATGCCTTGTGCAACTTTTCTCAGTTAAGTACGAACGAAATTGCTTTCGATGATGAACAGAAAATTTGAATTACAAAAACCCCTTTATTAAAAGTTTAAAATATATTTCGGATTATTTGAAAATTAATTTTCAATAATGATTTGGATTGCAGATTTTTTTTTTATTTCGAAAGCAGAAACGTAAGACACACACAAGTTCAAAATTTAAATCCCATTTTTATATTTCATCTTTTAATTAAATAATAATGTATTATTGAAAGCATCTCTTCTACGACACAAACTCGAAATAAACATTTAAAATTGTATGCTCATGCAATGAGTCTCTGTAGACAGAAGATATTAAAAGTACTTTCTAAAAAATTATTCACAGAAAATTGCAGAAACGCATGTTACTGATGTCTAAAATACCTATAATACAGCTAGTAAAAATTTGATAAGTTTATTTCGATTGGGTGATTTTGTGTGGAATATTTTTATAACATTCGGTCCTCAGAGGCCTGCTTTCTCACAGGTTAAAATATAAAATTTTAGAATTACTATAAACAATAAAATCAGGTGAAATAAATGTTTTCGGAAAATTTACATACATGAAAATTTTTACCCATGTGTCGATTACTTTAGTTTTAAGCTCTTATATCAGATAAAAACTAGAATTGCTGATTTCTTCAGGTAAGTTCTCAATTTCTCCACATAAGGTAATAGGCTTAAATTTTAAACTTTTGAAAGAAAGGTCTTTTTATTATGCATGTTTTTATTAAAGAAAAACATTAAAATAATATAAGCTAACGGAACACATAATTTTGCTTATTTTTCGTCATATCATATCTTTTTAATTATTATCTGAATTACCTGGGATTTTCAGCATTTGTTCTCTATATTTTCTGTAATGAACTATTTAAAAAGTTATGTAGTTAATAATTAACTATTTAATCTATTTACACAATATCAGTAATAGTTCATTAAAAACCTTTGTTAACCTTATATTTAGATCGGCAAATAGTTTTTATTTCATGAACCATGCTGAAGTGAAAAAGAGGCTTCAAATTAAATTAAAAAGTTCAATTTCAGAAAGAATTTGATAATTTCTTTGTAATGAATTATAGAAAAAGGCCTGTGGTTAATAATTCACTATTTAATCCTTTTGCAAAAGAACAAACAGTAAGAGATCATTAAAATCATACATTAAATTGTTATTTTTATAGGGGAAATTATTATTCTATGAACCAATCTGAAATGAAAAAAATATTTATTGAAAATGAGATTAAATTTACTTTAAATGATAATAAATAAAAAATTCAGTTTCAGTAAGAATTCAATAATTTCTCTGTAACGAATTATTGAAAAATATCCCGAGGTTAATAATTCACTATTTAATATTTTTAAATATCAGTCACAGTTCAATAACATCTCATGTTAACGCAGCATTCAGATAGGAAGACTCTAAGCAATGCATCAAGCTCAAATGAATAATAAAAAAAATTAAAGTGCCTTGAAATTAAATGAAAAATTTCAATTTCAGTAAGATTTTGATAATTTCTCTATAATGAATTATTGAAAAAAAATCATGTAGGTAGTTAATAATTAACTATTTAATCCTTCTAAACAAGAGCAGTAAGTGTTCATTGAAATATATTGTTAACCAATTATTTATATCAGTAAATAACTCTATTTCATGAACCATGCTTAAGTGAAAAATATATTTAAAGATGCTTGAGATTAAATAAAAAATTTCAATTTCAGTAACAATTTCATAATTTCTCTGTAATGAATTATGGAAAAAAGTCCTGTAGTTAATAATTAACTTTTTAATCTTTTGACACAAGGACAGTAAGAGTTCATTAAAATCCTTTGTTAACTCCTTATTTAGATCGGGGAAATAATTATTCCATGAATCTTTCTGAAGTAAAAATATATTTGTTGAAAATGAGATTAAAATTACTTTAAATGAGATTAATTAAAAATTCAGTTTCAATAAGAATTCAATAACTTTTCTGTAATGAATTATTAAAAAATATCCCAAGGTTAATCATTAACTATTTAGTATTTTTAAACAGCAGCAGTCACAGTTCAATAAAATCTTTAAAGCAAAATTTAAATAGGAAGGCTCTAAGAAATGCATCAAGCTTAAATGAATAAGAAAAAAAATAAAATGGTTTGAGATTAAATGAAAAATTTCAATTTCAGTAAGATTTTAATAATTTCTCTGTAATGTTATTCAAACAACCCTGTAGTTAAACTTTAACGATTTAATCCTTTTAAACAAAAGCAGTAAGGGTTCATTAAAATCCCATGTTATCCTGTTATTTAGATCGAGAAAAAACTCTATTTCAGGAACTCTGCGGAAGTGAAGAAAAAATATTTTAAAAGGCTTGAAGTTAAATAAAAAGTTTCAATTTCAGTAAGAATTTGATAATTTCTCTGTAATGAATTATGGAAAATGATCTGTAGTTAATAATTAACTATTTAATCGACTTGTAAGAGTTCATTAAAATCCTTTGTTAATCTGTTATTTGTATCTGTTTAAATAACTCTATTTCATGAACCATGCGTAATTGAAAAATATATTTAAAGAGGCTTGAGATTAGATAAAAATTTCAATTTCAGTAAGAATTTCATAATTTCTCTGTAATGAATTATTGAAAAAAATCCTGTAGTTAATAATTAACTATTTAATCCTTCTACACAAGAGCAGTAAGAGTTCATTCAAATCTCTTGTTAACCAATTATTTAGATCACTAAATAACTATATTTCGTAAACTGTGCTGAAGTAAAAAAAATATTTAAAAAGGCTTCAGGTTAAACAAAAAAATTTCCCTTTCAGTAAGAATATGATAATTTCTCAGTAATGAATTATGGAAAAAGTCCTGTGGTTAAGAATTAACTTTTACAAGAACAGTAAGAGCTCATTAAAATCCTTTGTTAATCCGTTATTTAGATCGGCGAAATAATTTTTCCATGAAACATTCGGAAGTAAAAATATATTTATTGAAAATGAGATTAAATTTACTTTAAATGAGATTAAATTAAAAAAAATCAGTTACAGTAAGAACTCAATAATTTATTTGTAATGAATTTTAAGAAAATCCCATGGTTAATAATTAACTATTTAATCATTTTAAGCAGTAGCAGTCACAGTTCAATAAAATCCCATGTTAACCCAACATTTAGATCGAGAATAATTCTAAGCAATGCATCAAGCTCAACTGAAGAATAAAAAAAAACATTTAAAGAGTTTTTTAAATTTGTATTAATAAATTCAGATTTATTTGTAATTCAATAATTTTACTTCAATTATTGACTAATAAATCGTACAAGTTAAAAATGAATTATTTAATTATTTTACACAACAATAACAGCCACAGTTTGATAAAATCCCATGTTAACTAGACATTTGGATCGGAAAATAACACTACACCGGAGAAATAAATTTTAAAAACTCCAGTTCTAAGAGACTGGGGCCCCCATCATTGTTTTACCGAATTTTATTTTTAGCGTAGCAGGTTTCTGGAGAAAAATTGGATCGTTAGAAGGAGCATCATATAAACGGAAAAAGGAGAAATAAGCTTTTCCGTTCGAGCCTCCCGTTTGTTTCTCTTCACGTGAAAAGGAATGGAAGTAAACCATCTGCGAACTTTCTCGGAGAACAATCAGTAGATTCTGAATAGTATATGCCTGTTTTACGATACGCACCAACGTATTACTGATACGGAGGAAGGGAAAGGGGTGGAAATTGATGATTTAGTCCTCGGAGCCTGTTATCGTGTTAATGAATGATTTGTCTAAAGTGCAAAAATGCGCTGCCAGCGAGTAAAAACAAATATTCCGGGACCATAGACGAAAACATGTTTAATGCAAGTTTCTGCAGCATATTAATCTCAAGACAATGTAATGCAATTATTATAATTAGAAGCTATTTTTGAAAGAATGCTCTTTGTATTATTGGCGAAATTACGGACATGTGGAAGGGGGAAAAGAAAAACCTGACTTCTCGAGAATTATGGATTTTTCATTAAATTATATTTTAAAGTATTTGAAACCATATGTTCCTGCATAAAGTAACTTTATTGTTTCTAGCATGCTTTCATAGTTAGATTGCTCATTGTAAATCAGTATCAATAAATACTAAAATGTAAAACATAGGTATAAAAAAATCATCGTGAATGTTATTTAGATTTTTATTGTATTACTTAGTCTAACATATTTTTTAGATGTGCAGTATATTAATATATCATTATATACTATTTTATTGATATCTACGATGTATTACCTTTTTATTTTCAAGCAGCAAACAATAACTTATTGATAAAGCCTAAAAGTTTGATTTTTACGTTTAGATGACTACATAATTTAAATTGTGTAAGTTTTATTTTGATTTTGATTAATTTATATTATTTTGCATATATTTGTTTCATTAAATTATACCTTAAAGTATTTGAAACCATATGTTCCTGCATAAAATAACTTTATTGTTTCTGTCATGCATTCATAGTTAGATCGCTCATTGTAAATCAGTATCAATAAATGCTAAAATGTAAATCATAGGTATAAAAAAATCACCGTGAATGTTATCCGGATTTTTATTGTATTACTTAGTATTACTTAGTCTAACATAATTTTTAGATGTGCAGCATATTAATATATCATTATATACTATTTTATTCATATTTACGATGTATTACCATTTTATTTTCAAGCAGAAAACAATAACTTATTGATAAAGCATTAAATTTTGATTTTTACTTTTAGACGACTACATAATTTGAATTTTGTAAGTTTTATTTTTATTTTGATTAATTTATATTACCTTGCGTATATTTGTTTAATTAAATTATAATATAAAGTTTTTGAAATGACATGTTCATGCATAAAGTAACTTTATTGGTTTTTCTTACATTCATAATTAAATGATTCATTGTAAATCAGTATCAATAGATACTAAAATGTAAATGAAAGGTATGAAAAATCACCTTGAATGTTATTTGGATCTTTACTGTATTACTTAGTCTAAAGGATTTAATAAGTTTTTAGGTACGCAGTATATTAATCTATCAATTCATACTATTTTATTGATATCTAGGATGTATTACCATTTTATTTAGAAGCAGCAAACAATAAATTATTGATAAATCATTAAATTTTGATTTTACGTTTAGATGACTACATAATTCGAATTGTGTAAGTTTTATTTTTATTTTGATTAATTTATATTATGTTGCGTACATTTGTTTCATTAAATTATACTTTAAAGTATTTGAAACCATATGTTTCTGCATAAAATAACTTTATTGTTTCTGGCATGCATTCATAGTTAGATGGTTCATTGTAAATCAGTATCAGGAAACACTAAAATGTAAATGATAGGTATAAAAACATCACCTTCAATGTTATTGGGATCTTTACTGTATTACTTAGTCTAACGGATTTAATAAGTTTTTAGGTAAGTAGTATATTAATATATCAAATCATACTATTTTATTGATATCTAAAATGTATTACCATTTAAATTTCAAGGAGAAAATTTTTCTGTTTGTGGATTCTATTCATACAATAACTAATTATACTTGGGTACTTAATCTCATTGAATTCGAATGTAAAAAGAGAATTAGTTCCTTAATTGAATCAGGGAAGGAGGCAATTCTGCAATGGATCCAGAGCCACTGTGATGTGCCTGGGAATGAGCATGCGGACGCTATTGCTAAAGAGTTCTGTTTTCTGCACCAACCCATAACTTGTGCCCCTCTAAGAAATGTTAAGCGGGCCATCCACAAACATGTTCGTAAGACTCGACTACGCCATTATAGGGATATTGCTTCCAGAAAAAATATCCTTCTCTTTTGGATAGGCAAATATGTGGCACCTTGCCCAGAGCTATTGGTGTGGCCTGTTTCCTCCTTCAAACTGGGCATTTTCTTAAGGCCCATCTGTACAAAGTTGGTCTTGTTGATTCACCGAACTGTGTTCTTTATGTTTCAGCCCCAATGCATGAAGATCACCTTTCTTGTTGTCCTGCCCTAAAGGATGTTATTTATTCGGGCACCTTTTCGACTCTCCAATCTAATGGGGCAATTTCTTGTCTGTATTGGACTGCAAGGTAACAATAACTTTTTGATAAAGCCTCAAATTTTGATTTTTACATTAAGATCACAACATAATTTGAATCGTGTATCAATATAAATTATATTTCAATTAATTTATATTATCTTGCATATATTTATTTATTTATAGATACTTAAGTAATATACTTAAAAATATCTAATTTTTCAAGAAATAAGATTTTTTTATTAAATTATAAAATATTTTAAACGTTATATACCTTCTTAAAATATATTTATTATTTCTATTAATAGGTAGTGGTCTTATAGAAATTCATGGCAAAATGAATTCTTAAATCTAACTGATAGGTATAAAAATCAGTTTCACGTCATTTGGATTTTTCTATTTACAGTATTACTTAGTTTAATAAATCTATAATAATTATAGGTTCTTGGGGTGCTTTAATAATTATTTACATTACATTACATTATTATTACATTTTCAGGATATTAAGGATTTTCGTTGGCCTTCATTCTAAGAACTAATTCAGGATTTTATGATCATAAACCCATTGTTATGACAATGTACATTCACACCACAGCAAAAAAGATATTTATATTTATTATATATATATATATATATATATATATATATATATATATATATATATATATATATATATATATATATATATATATATATATATATATATATATGTGTGTGTGTGTGTGTGTGTGTGAGTGTGTGTATGTGTATGTATATATATAATACGTACATACATATATTTATATATATACATATATATATACTTATATATATACCCATATATATATATACATATATATATATATATATATATATATATATATATATATATAATATATATATATATATATATATATATGTTATATAAATATATATATATACATATATATATATATATATATATATATATATATATATATATATATATATATATATATATATATATATATATATATATATATATATATATATATATATATATATATATATATATATATATATATATATATATATATATATATATATATATATATATATATATATATATATATATATATATATATATATATATATATATATATATATATATATATATATATATATATATATATATATATATAATTCTTCTATCCTTGTGTTTGTGATAAAAGTTCTCCTAAACAGCTGGACTGATTTTGGTGAAATTTTGTGTATGCAATTAAGTTGATTCGAGAATGGTTTATATTCACAATTTGATCCGGTAGAAAAAGTTTTTTTATTAAAAATCTTTTTTTATCGGATATGGATAGCATATAAAAATATTTTTCTATCACTTATCGAGATTATTGTAATGCCGCTTGAAATCCCTCACCGCGAACGTATCTGTGGCGCAGTGGTCAGCGCAATGGGTTTCAGTAGGAGAAGTCCCAGCTTTGAATCCCCGTATAGGCGATGTGGGAATTTTAATTATGCGGTGGTGTCAAGTAATTTAAAATATTTTTCCTTACTTTTCCATCAAAACCGTCCAATTTATAATTTATTTAAAAACATTTTACAATTTTTGGATTTATAGCGTTAAAAGTTTAGAAGGTCTGACTGGTCGTCTAGTATATATATGACATGGTCCAGTGTTAAGACGAATTGAATAATTAGTCCTTCTTAGTAAAAACACTTCTGTATTTAACATGGACTTTCTGTTTCAGGTATTGCTAGCGCCATTTTCATTTATTAGTGTCGAAGCTAAACGTGGAAATGTGTTGACAGCTCCATGTCCACGCACAAACTGAACTAACTTCTCACTTGATTAGTCATCAACTTCATGTGAATTATCTCTAAGCCTGACCTTATTACTCCAAAAGGTTACGCAAGCGTGGGTCTTTTTCATTTATTTTATTATTATAAAAGAGTTCCCTTTTTAAAATAGTTTATAACTTAAGTAATTTCCAACTACCCTCTTTTTAGACCTGACATATATATATATATATGTGTGTGTGTGTGTGTGTGTGTGTGTGTAATCAAACGTTGTGCATGATTTTGCAACAAAACAAATTACATAATAAAAAGGAAATATATAATAGTTTTTTTCGATGCCGCAGAATTGAAAAAATATATAGAATTAAAACAAAAAGAAATCCGCGAAAATTTGCTGTTATTTCTTAAATTTCTTTTAAATATTACTGCCTCTAAGAAAAAGGGAATACGTGAGCAAAGAAAACCTTTTCACTTTCACTATTTGGATATACAGCTTGTAGAGCCATCTATGAACAATTTTTGTAGTCCTCTTTTTATGGAAATCAATTTTTATAAAGAAATACAACGAATTATGTAACTCAAACAATTAAATCGAATCATATGTTTTTCTCTCTCTGTCTGCTCATATAAGGAATTTTGAAAAGGAAAAAAGGAAAAGAATATTGGGAAAATTATGAAGTATAAAAATTTCAGTGTAGAAACTTATCACATTTTGTAAAAATTATAATAAAATTTATAAATTTAATGAAATTAAATCAAATATAATTTATTGAATATCATTAACCATTTTGTATATTTTAATGAGATAGAATATATTAATTAAGTATTTAATCATATATATATATATATATATATATATATATATATATATATATATATATATATATATATATATATATATATATATATATATATATATATATATATATATATATACATGCATATATACGTGTGTGTGGGGTGTCTATAAAAGGGGTAGTTGGAAATTGCGTAAGTTAAAAACGATTTTAACAAGGGAATACTTTTATAATAATAAAATAAATGAAAAAGACTCACGCTCGAGTAAGCTTTTAGGATCATCTGGGCAGGCGGAAGCATTTTGAGACAGAATTTGATGAGATTGTAAACGGATAAGATCAGTGAGCTTGTGGACATAGAGCTGTCACCACTTATTACCACGCTGAGCTCCGCCACGTACAATAAAAATGGCGCAAGTTGCTCTCACATAGAACTATGAGTTTACATATATTATTATCAAGAAGACTGTTTTCCATTCTTCTTAACTCTGACACGACATTACATATATATATATATATCACGACATTATATATATATATATATATATATATATATATATATTTATATACACATATATATATATATATATACATATATATATATATATATATATATATATATAATATATATATATATATACATACATACATATACACACACACACACACACACACACATATATATATATATATATATATATATATATATATATATATATATATATATATATATATATATATATATATATATATATATATATATATGAAGTAAAATGTAAGAAATTTTGATATCCCTTTAGAATGTTATTAAAGATCCTATGAAAAAGATGACGCATATATTGTTTTTACTTTTCAAACAAGACATCTCACAAGTTTTTTTTAACAGATGGGGCCATAAGAAAGTAAAAGATTTCTCACTATCGGAGATATATAGACTTGAAATGTGATGATGTGGTGTATTCATCTTTCAGTATTACATGTGTCGGTGAGGACCCAATGTGAAATTACAGATTTCTTCATTTATTTGCGTTTATCTTTAGATAATTTTAATATTTCTCATGTATTTTTTTTAATTTTAAAGAAATTGAGCGGATACCTGAGTTTCTAGGAGTAGGCTAAGCAAAATATAATGACAGTCTTATTCCAGCGTATAATCCACATCCATAAGAAAGAATCAGACGTCACAAAAATCTTTTTTTGTTAAACAAAAGCTTCCATTTTGTTTTACCGTCCGGAACTCGAGCTCAATTTGAGATCGTCCATATGACTAGAGATCTGCCAGCGTTCCGAAAGAAAGTTATTAACCCAGAGCGAAACAGGTAAGGGTTTCCTATGAGAATTAACTTCATCCAGCAAATGGTTGGACTGAAGTATCATTTAGAATTAATTTTTAATATATTAGACGTATGCACACTTAATATTTGTGTTATCTGTACAAAGAGAGAGAAACTGGAAAGGATAAAAAAAAGTAAAATTTGATTTATGATAACATAAATAGCAAATCGATATTAAATCTATTTATAGAAAAAATATTTTAATAACTAAATAAAGAACAACCAACATTTTTTTTCATTTAATAGAGACAGATATAAATAATACAGGGGGACTATAGTATCTCACATTTTCAGTCGTACATCTCAGTAAAGGAGCACTAAGATATTATTAACAGTATTTATGTATTTTACGACAGATGATGAAACACATTATGGTGATAAGCTGAATAAAGCAATTGAATGTTTTATTTGAAACTTCTTTTAGTCATATAAGTATGCTTACATGTACGCTAAAATAAACTATATTTGTTAGTAAAAAAAAATAAAAAAATATTACAAGCAAAAAACAAACAAGAATAAGAAATCAGACATATATATTACTAGGCTTATCTCTAGTAGAATAAATATATTTATGAAGACATGCTCAATTTAATTCGTAAAAGTTCATCATAATAATTTTTACTACTTATCATAAAACAAAAAAAATTCTGTTTCTTTCTGAAAAATTAACTATAAGTACTACATTTTTTAAAATAAAATTTAGTTTGTAAAAAAATACAATACCATGAAGAAATGAAAAAAAAATTATGCACAAAGTTTTATGTCCAAATAAATTTTTGCATTTTAAAAGTATTGTAAATTTGCATTTAACAAATTTACAATGTTTTCTTGGTTAAAGAATTTCATACTATTTATATGCGTGAGCAGTGTTCAACTGTTGAAGCTGTAAGATCATAAGCAAGACGCCAGCTAACGAAATTCCATTCATGTTTAAGACGATAGACGATATATCCGTTGAATAAGTAAGTCAAAAAATATTCTCTTTGCGTTCTGCTAAAAATAAGTCTTGGACAATCCTTGGAATATGTGGTCACACAACATTCTGTTAAAAATCAGTTCAAGAAATGCTTTGAAACAATGGAACATCTTCGCTTTCCAGCACTTTCCTGATATACTTGTAACTGCTTTAATTAAGAACAGTGCGTAATCGCACCCCAGACCATAACTCCGGGGATTCAATAAGGATGACGTTCAATCATGCACTTCGGAAGGTTGAATTCATCGAAATAGTCTAACGTAAATATGACTTCCATTGTGCCACAAAATAAAGCGGTATTCGTTAGTCACATTATAAAAACCCATCTGCTGCCAATCTGCACTCTAAACTCTATTTTCACGAGCCTATTGCAGCCACAGACGCTAATTGAGACAATTAGCAGACATCGGCGAATTTCTTAGGCAGATGGTAGTACACCTGTAGATGTAGAACAACGTGCTGCCAACTTTCGCGATGAAGGTATATGGTCCACCATCGCTATGCTGATAAGGTTTCTATCTTCGTTGACGTCCCATTTCGCCCTCTACTCCCAGTTTTCTGTAGCAGTCTATACAACTAAAGGAAAAATATATTATTTTTAAATGAATTTTATCTCCTGTTGGTAAACAAGTAAATGAATATTTTGATATGTTAACAAATGACCAACGGTACTCATTCGGCAAAGGCAGCGATCTCAAATGTTCCGGGTTCAAGCTTGAGCCGGTTTAAGGTCCACTGTGTCTGGAGAACTTAAATTATGAAATTGGTCACAATATCCTCCAAGTTTTCAAACGATACCTCTGGGGGTGACAGACCAAGCCTGGAGGTCTCCTTTTTGGATCCTACTGTAAAATTACGAGTAAACAGCGAGGGCAAAATTATTCGCATCCGTAGTATTTCTTAAACTACATGTTCTTCCCCGGTAATGCTAAATAACACTTCGAAGCCATGTATGGCTTAGAGATATATGTATGTATTTCTAGCTGCATAGTGAAAAAACATATTAGCAGAAAACATTTCTGTTGTACTATCTAAAATAAGTATATATAAATATCCACTGTCAATTGTGAAAAGCAATATGAAACTTAATATATTATAGTAAATACAATGTATAATAAAAACTGCATTTTTGCTTTTATTTGTATTGGCCTTTTATAATACTAAAATATTTATAGATCCACATGAATAAAAAGAAAATTTCAAACAAGCAAGGGAACAGCCACCTAATAAATAATTTTCCTTCCGACAGTAAAACTCGCCAACTCAAATTCCAATTTTTTCTTCGTCAATTCCTTTTCTTTTTCAAAATATTTCGTCACTTGATCTATTTTTTATTTTCTCCATTCTATCTCTCCTCCGAAGAGCTAATGTATTCTATCTCGTTGGAAGGGGGCCGGGGGTGCGGTTCGGGCAGGGGGATCGAGGACAGGAGAGTGCGGGGGGGGGAGCGGAGGGGGGGGGGGGGGGGGGGGGGGGGGGGGGGGGGGGGGGGGGTTAGAAACATGCCCCCCCAGGAGGTCGCAGCTGGATTTAAGAAAAGAACGAAGGCCGGTGTGGGATAGATGGAATGTTCAAGTTTTTCGCATTTTCCGTCTGTTTGCATTTATAACGAAACGGTCAGTGGCATCTCACACACACCGACCTTTCCTAAATAAGCAATTGGGTATTCTGAAGGAAAAGTAATGTCATGTATAGAGAAATAATTTATGTATATACAATAATACAGAAATATATATATATATATATATATATATATATATATATATATATATATATATATATATATATATATATGCACATACAGATATTTGTATCTATTTCCCTATCTACCTATTTGTCTCTCTCTCTACACAACACACACCCACACCCACCCAACCACACACACGTATATATATATATATATATATATATATATATATATATATATATATATATATATTTAAGGAATAAAAATACATATTTGTATACATGTTTGTCTGATTATGCGTTTAACTAACACAATTTAAATGAAAAATCAGTATACATATAATGTTTACATATTTGTATATGATAGTCTAATTATGCGTTTAATTAATATTATTTTTAATAAAAAATATGTATATATATATATATATATGTATATGTATATATATATATATATATTTAAGGAATAAAAATACATATTTGTATACATGTTTGTCTGATTCTGCGTTTAATTAATATTATTTTTAATTAAAAAAATGTATATATATATATATATATATATATATATATATATATATATATATATATATCTGTATACATATTTGTATATGGATGTATGATTTGTATTAGCTTTTTATAATACTAAGATATTTATAGATCCACACGAACAAAAATAAAATTTCACACAAGCAAGGGAACAGCCACCTAATAAATAATTTTCCTTCCTACGGTGAAACTCGCCAACTCAAATTCCAATTTTATTTTTCGTCAATTCCTTTTCCTTTTCAAAATATTTCTTCCCTTGATCTATTTTTTCTCTCCCTCCTGTCTCTCCTCCGACGAGCTAATGTATTCTATCTCGTTGGAAGGGGAAGAGGAAGCAGGAGGGAGGTCGCAGCTGGGCTTAAGAAAGGAACGAAGGCCGGTGTGGGATAGATGGAATGTTCAAGTTTTTCGCATTTTCCGTCTGTTTGCATTTATAACGAAATGGTCAGCGGCATCTCACACACCGACCTGTCCTAAATAAGCAGTTGGGTATTCTGAAGGAAAAGTAATGTCATGTATAGAGAAATAATTTATGTATATACAATAATATATGTATTTATGTATATATATATATATATATATGCACATACAGATATTTGTATCTATTATCCTATCTATATATTTGTCTCTCTCTCTACACAACACACACCCACACCCACCCAACCACACACACGTATATATATATATATATATATATATATATATATATATATATATATATATATATATATATATATATATATATATATATATATATATATATATATATATTTAAGGAATAAAAATACATATTTGTATACGTGTTTGTATATGGATTTCTGATTATGCGTTTAACTAACACAATTTAAATGAAAAATCAGTATACATATAATGTATGCATATTTGTATATGAATGTCTAATTATGCTTTTACCTAATACTATTTATAATAAAAAATATGTATATATATATATATATATATATATATATATATATATATATATATATATATATATATATATATATATCAGTATACATATTTGTATATTGATGTCCGATTATTCATTTAACTCATACTGTTTATAATGAAAAATTTGTATACATACCTGTAAACATATTTGTATATGGATATCTGATTATGCGTTTAACTAATACTATTTATAATGAAAAATCTTATTCATATCAATGTACATAGTTGTATATGAATGTTTGATTATGCGTTTAACAAATATTATTTATAATGAAAAATATGTATACTTATATATATATATATTTGTATATGGATGTATGATTTGTATTAGCTTTTTATAATACTAAAATACTTATAGATCCCCACGAACAAAAATAAAATTTCACACAAGCAAGGGAACTAATAAATAATTTTCCTTCCTACGGTGAAACTCGCCAACTTAAATTCCAATTTTTTTCTTCGTCAATTCCTTTTCCTTTTCAAAATATTTTTTCACTTGATCTATTTTTTTCTCCCTCCTGTCTCTCCTCCGACGAGCTAATGTATTCTATCCCGTTGGAAAGAGGAGGCAGGAGGGAGGTCACAGACGGCCTTAAGAATGGAATGAAGGCCAGTGTGGGATAGATGGAACGTTCTCGTTTTTCGCATTTTTTGTCTGTTTGCATTTATAACGAAATGGTCAGAGGCATCTCACACATGTAGTCCTTTCCTAGATAAACATTTGGGTATTCTGAAAGTAAATGAATGCCATGTATAGAGAAATAATTTTTGTATATACAATAATATATGTATATATGTACATGTAGATATATGTACATATACATATTTGAATTTAATTACCTATATTATCATTTATTTGTATTTGTATTAATTTGTACATATAATTTCATATATACGTATGTACATATATTGATATATTTACATATATGAATATATATATATATATATATATATATATATATATATATATATATATATATATATATATTTCATTTATATACTTATATTTCATATATTCATATATACATATATACATATTATTTCACACATACTATTATTAATGCATATATATGTGCATACAGATATTTATATTTATTTAAATGTATTAGCATTTGTTTGTATTTGTATTAATTTTCTGTATGTAATTAAACTGATTCGAGAATGGTTTAGATTCACAATTTGATAGGTAGCAAATGTATCTATTTGTCTCTCTCTTTCTACATATCATACACACACATATATATATATATATATTATAAAGGAATAAAAATATATATATGTATACATATTTGTATATGGATATCTGATTGTATTAGCTTTTTATAATAGTAAAATAATTATAGATCCATGCGAACAAAAAAAAAATTCAAACATTCAAGGGAACAGGCATCTAATAAATAATTTTACTTCCGACTTTGAAACTCGCCAACTCAAATTCCAATTTTTCTTCGTCAGTTCCTTCTCCTTTTCAAAATATTTTTTCACTTGATCTATTTTTTTCTCCCTCCTATATCTCCTCCGACGAGCTAGTGTATTCTATCTCGTTGGAAGGGGAAGAGGAAGCAGGAGGGAAGTCGCAGCTGGCCTTAAGAATGGAAGGAAGACCGGTGTGGGATAGATGGAACTTTCCGTTTTTCGAATTTTCCGTTTGTTTGCATTTATAACAAAATGGTCAGCGGCATATCACTCATACAGCCCTATTCTAGATAAATAGTTGGGTATTCAGAAGACTGGGAAAACGAATGTCATGTACAGAGAAATAATTTATGTTTACACAATAATATATGTATATGTGCACATACAGATATTTGTATTTATTTATATGTATAAATATTTATTTGTATTTGTATTATAGGAAAAGTATCTATTTGTTTCTCTCTGTCTCTACAGGACACACACACACACACACACACATATATATATATATATATATATATATTTATTTATTTATTATAAGGTAATAAAAATACATATCTGTATACATATTTGTATATGGATTTCAGATTATGCATTTAGCTAATACCATTTATAATGAAAAATCTGTATAAATATCGGTATACATATTTGTTTATGAATGTCTGATTATGCGTTTAAATAATACTATTTAAAATAAAAAATCTGTAAGCCTATCTCTATACATATTGGATGTGGATGTCCGATTATGCGTTTAACTAATACTATTTAAAATGAAAAATCTGTATATATATATATATATATATATATATATATATATATATATATATATATATATATATATATATATATATATATATATATATATATATATATATATATATATATATATATATATATATATATATATATATATATATATATATATATATATATATATATATATATATCTGTATACATATTTGTAAATGGATTTCTGATTATGTGCTTAACTAATATTATTTATAATGAAAAATCTCTATACATATCTGTATACATTTTTGTATATATATGTCTGATTATGAGTTTAATTAATACTATTTATAATCAGAAATATGTATACATATCTGTATACATATTTGCGTATGGATGTGTGATTATGCGTTTAACTAATAACGTTTATAATGAAAAATATGTGTGTATATATATATATATATATATATATATATATATATATATATATATATATATATATCTGTATACATATTTGTGTATTGATATCCGATCATGAAATTAACTAATACTACTTATAATGAAAAATATTTATACATATTTGTATATGGATATCTGATGTGAATTAGCTTTTTATAATACTAAAACATTTATAGATCCACACAAACAATAAGAAAATTTCAAACAAGGAACAGAACAGCCACCTAATTATTAATTTTCTTTCCTACAGTAAAACTCGCCAATTCAAATTCTAATTTTTTCTTAGTAAATTCCTTTTCCTTTTCAAAATATTTTTTCACTTCATCTATTTTTTTTCTCCCTCTTCTCCTCCGATGAGCTAATGTATTCTATCTCGCTGGATGGGAGAGAGGAAGTAGGAGGGAGGTCGCAGCTGGCCTTAAGAATGGAACGAAGACCGGTGTGGGAGAGATGGAACGTTCCCGTGTTTCGAATTTTCCGACTATTTGCATTTATAACAAAATGTTTAGTGGCATCTCACACATAGAGCAATTTTTCTAGATAAATATTTGGGTATTCTGAAGAATGGGAAAACGAATGTCATATAAGAGAAATAATTTATGTATACACAAT
>CM063511.1:138777531-138780031 GCA_032207245.1 Pardosa pseudoannulata | reverse complement strand
ACATGTATGTATGTATATACACATGCATATAGTGTGTATGCACACAAACACATATATACATACATACATACATACATACATACATACATATATATATATATATATATATATATATATATATATATATATATATATACATATATATACATTATATATATATATACATGTATATATATATACATATATATATATATATATATTTATATATATGTATATACATACATATATGTATGTATGTATATACACATGCATATAGTGTGTATGCACACACACACATACACACACACACACACACATATATATATATATATATATATATATATATATATATATGTGTGTGTGTGTGTGTGTGTGTGTGTATGTGTGTTTGTGTACAGTCTCCCCCAAAAATTTCAAAATATCTCGACAGGCTATATTCCCCCCAAATTTTAAGACTCAATCATGAAATTAGATTTTTTTTTGCTTTAGTGTTATTCAAAACATCGTTATGTGTATCTTTTATACCTAGTTACGCAGAAGAACACAGTCTCCCAAAGAAATTTCCGAACATCTCGACGGGTTATAATACCACCCATTTATAATATACATTATAATAATCGATATATCCAGAAACGATTTTCCTTTTTAAAATTAATTTTAAATTTAGCACTGGTATTTTTCTATCGGATATGTAAAATAATTGTTTATGTAGAAGTAATGTTTAAATAAAAAATCAGAAGACGTTATTGGTAAAATTTATTATAATTAAACAATATTGTATATTACAATTTTTTTTGTATACAAAGAAGAAGTTTGAATTCATTACATATACTTTACCGGTCATGGTATGTTTAGTGTTAATAGCTATGATATGCAAAGATTGTATTGTTTGACAAGTTCACATATTTTTAATTTTATCAATAACATCTTCTGACTTTTTCGTTTGAACATTACTTCTACGTAAACAATAATTTTACATATCCACTAGAAAAATACCAGCTAACTTTAAAATTAATTTTAAAAAGGAAAATCGTATCTGGATATATTGATTTTTATAATGTATATTATAACATTCGATAATATGGTGGTAATATAATCCGTCGAGATATTTGGAAATTTCTTTGGGAGACTGTAAATTATTACCCTTAAAATATCTATCTAAATTCTCCTTTTTCCTCTTCCTATATAGTCATAAAATTGTCAGATATTAAACAGTGTTAAGTTCTTTTTGACCCTCTCCGAAAATTAATTCTAGAATAAATAGTAATTTTCTACTAGACACATGTTTCAGCTGTCCCTTGTAAAAAGTATATTCATCCAGTATCTATATTGATGTCTTTGGGGTTTTTTAGCTAACGTAAATGCCGGAAATTCACTCTTGGCACTCATAAAATTCTGAATGTGTATTTCTATATAATTCAATGGCTTATTCGCTCTTGGGTTCAATAAATTGATAGATATATTTTTGGTAGCATTCAACGTAAAGATCTTGCCTTATTAAGACGGTCTGTTGACTGGTGCACTTTAAAATGCAATAAATGTGAATTTTCGCATTGCTAGACTTGTTATATTGAGGGTGGCACGACTGCAAGTTATTTAGGCATTCTTATTGCTCAGTAAGCAGAGGTATTTAAAAAATATGGGTTATTTTTCCTTGTAATTGGAAAAAAAATTCGCTAATTAAACACACACACATACAGTTGGACTCTGTAAACCCAAAGATTACTCAAGACTGTGAGGCAATAGTGAAAGATAAAGATTAAACAAATACTGATACTGACTGCTTCATTAGCAGTGGACTATAATTCAGTAATTAAAAGTAGGGAAAATATATAATTGTTTTCTATAGCAACAGAGACAGACATCTAATGGTCATCTTAAATCATAATGATCTAATGTGCTAAACACAAGTCATACACCTCCGGCTCATTTCTACGAGCATGGTACTATATGATAAGCACAACTATGAGCATAGACTGAAAAACTTCCATCAATAGCTTTTATCTCACAGTGTCGTAAGTACTAGGGCACTTATTGATTCCAAAAGTGAGAGTCTTTATATTAAAGTTCATTTCTTGATAAAACCAAAATATAAGACATTCAAGACCTCTTCTGTATACCTCACAGCAGTTACAATGCTTCATTTAAAGAAATGGGGAGAGGGTGCGGTCCTTAAACATGATGCCTGAATAGACCATTAAACCTCCGATGCCGTATTGGTGAATTTCGGATTTTAGGGAACAGGTAGCAGATTTCTGGTTCCCTTTATATGAACGTAAGGGGGGAATGGTTCGGTATTCATCAATAACGAGAACAGTTGCCCATTGATTCCTACTCTAATCTCTATGCTCTTTGCCACGTGCAAAACTTACTATTATGTTAGTAGAGGAGAACTAGACGAAAATAGCAGATTTTCTTTTAAATGTTGCTCTCTAATGAAGTCTTCTGGAAACAGCTACCTTTGAATATCGGGTTCATCTAGCCGCAAGCAAGCCAAGACAGAGTTGAAAAGATTCAACAA
>CM063511.1:138765031-138772531 GCA_032207245.1 Pardosa pseudoannulata | reverse complement strand
ATATATATATATATATATATATATATATATATATATATATATATATATATATAATATATATATATATATATATATATATGTATATGTATATATATATATATATATATATATATATATATATGTATATATATATGTATATATGTATATATATATATATATATATATATATATATATATATATGTATATATATATATATATGTATATGTATATGTATATATATATATATATATATATATATATATATATATATATATATATATATATATATATATATATATATATATATATATATATATATATGTGTGTGTGTGTGTGTGTGTGTGTGTGTGTGTTAGGTCGGCAACTGAGGTTCCTTTTTTAAATGCTCCTTTTAAACGCTAACATTCATTATGTCATTAAATGTTTTTAACTTGATTTTTTCATATTAACTAAAAAGAGATTGCTTTGTTCTACAATTATCTATTTTTTGAATCAATTTATTATATATTCCAGATGATTAACTTGAAATTTAACTATAGAGAAAGGATTACTTTCAAAACTTAATTCTTTCTCTTTGAATTAACTTTTTCTTTGAACCAAGAGCTGCTCGTTACTTTTGTAGTGTGTAAAAAGTGGGTGCTATTGATGAACTTTCTAAGTTAAAAAAAATGAAAGTTCTGACCTGAAAGCTTCAAAGCGTTTTGGTGGTGTTGAATTCGATTCAGAAAAACAATCTTTCAAACAAAATTTCGGGTGAAACGGTGAGTGAACTAGTAGAGAAATTGAAATACTCCCACACTGCTATAGAGAAATATTTTCACCCGATGGGAAAATTTCAGTTGTGTGGATTAGAGGTTCCGCATTCTTTAAGAGATATTATTACGCAATTATCTACGCTCATTTGCTGACTAGTTTCCGCTCACTTTATGGACGCAATCAACTTGTCTTTGAGGTCAAAATGTGCAATTTCAAACTTGGCATACCAATCAAGAGTAGCTCTTTCAATTATTGCGTTTTATCAATATATAGCACAAATGTCATGAGTAGCTTCTGTAGCTTTAGATTCTTGATTTAAAAAAATGTGTTGAAAATGCCTATTTTTATAAATTAACATTTCATTTTAACGATCATAAGATTGTTATAAATTAATTTGGAAAAAAAGGTTCTAATGAAACAAAACAATCTATTTCAATTGATTATAAAAATTATGGCCAAAACTTTTAATAAAATGCGGAATGATAAAATTTAAAACACGACGGGAACTGAGTTGCCAATATAATAAATAAATAATTCTTTGCACTATGTATGTGTCTATTTGCTAAGTATCCCGATAAGGTACAGACATGTACACAAAACTATATTGTGTTTATATGCATGGTTATAAATATATATATATATATATATATATATATATATATATATATATATATATATATATATATATGTACTTGAACTCTGTCAAGGTGAATCTTCCATGTACATCGAAATCTGATTTTCTGTATAGAAGGCAAGGATTTAATAGGCTATAACACTTTAAATATATGCAATAGTGACAAACGTAATATTAAAATTTCGTTTCACAATCTGTAAACTTCATTTTTTTTGTTTTGCCAAATTAAGCTGGTTAGCGACATTTTCGCACATATTCCTAGGGTTTTCTGTGATATTCTGTGATATCGAAAATTTAGATAAATAAATATGTATATAGGCAAGTCATATCTTTTTTTGATTCCACTAAAAGCCATAGAAACATGGTAAGTATAAAAGAAACCCTCTTTCTTTGTCTCTTTCAAATACGATGGACTTACATGATGAAAAACTATGGTAAAAATTCCTTTACATACTTTTATTATTATAAAAATTTTCATTCATTTTTGTCCAACATTTTTCAGGTAGGTGATCCTAAGAATTGAACTATAATCGTCATATATTTACCAAACAGTTATTACATTATAATCACATTTTTAAAAAAGGGTAGGACCAACTTTAAACCTCAAAACCTCCAGCACCCGGCGTGGCACTGACTCCACAAGGTCCTGACAGTTTATCTAAAGTAACTGGTAAGTACTCGCGGTTCCTGTAATTCCCGCACATTGAGAAGGGGTAGAATAAAACTAAGAATATAATTTTGTCTACTGGATTATTGTAATGTGAATTTGGAGACAAAGATATGACTTGAAAGTCGCTGAAATGTTCCTCAAACCACTCCTTGAATATTCTATCCTTATGATATGATGCATTATAATGTTAGTAAAAATCCTCCCTCGCCGAATGTACTGTAATTATGAATGGGTAAATCTGATTTGCATAACAAACAGATGTCAAGGATTCTCGTATGGGGATTATGGGTACTATTGTGCTCAATCGAAAATTGCCCACACCATAAAATCCCCATACATAATATATACACATGTATGTATGTAAATATATATATATATATATATATATATATATATATATATATATATATATATATATATATATATATATATATATACATATGAAGGCAGACAATTTCTTAAAGATGATTTAACTTTTATGTTTGTTGTGGATTTTGGATACATGTATGCATATCTAAACATATAGGAAACATATATAGATGTCAGATCTGCTATTGGAACTCATTGGTAACTATAGGAAGCGCTGAGAACTTTTTTTCTCAACATTTCTTAAATAATGCAATAGTAAAATTTTAGCCACATGATTTTGTTACAAAATATTATCACTCGTTTTTATCAAAATATTATCTAATGCATATAACCCTAAAATAGCATGGTCATTTATACACATAGACAAGCACACACATACATACACACACACACACACACACACACATATATATATATATATATATATCATTGCATAAAAAGGATTTTTTAGAGAAAAGGTAATGCTCAATTTATCTTTGTTAGTCAGGTATCAGTAGTTGTTTTAAAAAATTACCTTTAAGACAATTTCTTTAAGTTTATTTAACTTTTAAGATCTTATGTACCCAGCAGCATTCTCCAGCGTAAGCCGTTAATTATTTCTTAAATAGAAATTCCATGGTTTGTTCAAATTTCATGTTTATAAAACACTATCTTCATTGTCATTTCTACCATTTTTATATCTTTTATTAACAAAGAAAAAGAGAAAAAACAAAATATTTCTTCTCTCCTTAATCGTGTTTCCTTAGTTTCGCCATATCCATTAACGCGGTAACTTGAGAGTTTCTTGACGAACAATGCATTACAAAATAAAAAAAAATTCGCAAAAAATAATCTCGATTTTCCTGTGAAACATTATAGACAAGACTTTTTTTTTCCTTACTGTTATATGTTTAGTACATCTGTTTTTAATGTGAATTCTTTTAAGATAATGAGTTAAGCTAATTTAGTCATTATTTGACATAAAAGTCTATTAGCCTTCTGTAAAAAAATTAAATACATCTAACAATTTTTAATTTCTCTCATGAAAAATGCCATGTTATTTATTATATGAAAGGTGAAATGGATATCGGTTTTTGTTTGACAAAGAAGTGAATAAAAGAAATGAGTAAATGTATTTTTTTTTACAAGAGACAAAATGCTAAAGGTAGAGTTAAAGGTTAGGTTTACCACTGATATCTTCAAAATTCACATTAATAAAACATATTTTGGCATGCATAAAAGGGATTTTAATTCTCAGACAGATTTCTTTCTTTCTTTTTACTCCTTTTTTAATAGAAGCATTTCCATGTTTCTCTGTTGCATATCCTGTTAATTATTCTAAATTAAGCATCTTTATATTGTCATTTTCTTAGCTGAATTGGACCATAGAACTATTTATGCTTGCTAAAAAATGTTACAAAACACAAGTGTGGACAGATATGCTTACCACTCTCTCTTTATATATATATATATATATATATATATATATATATATATATATATATATATAATATATATATATATATATATATATATATATATATATATATATATATATATATATATATATATATATATATATATATATATATATATATATATATATATATATATATGTATATATATATATATATATATATATATATATATATATATATATATATATATATATATATATATATATATATATATATATATTATATATATATATATATATATATATATATATATGTATATATATATATATATATATATATATATATATATATATATATATATATATATATATATATATATATATATATATATATATATATATATATATATATATATATATATATATATATATATGTATATATATATATGTATATATATATATATGTATATATATATATATATGTATATATATATGTATATATATATGTATATATATATATATATATATATATATATATATATATATATATATATATATGTATATATATATATATGTATATATATATATGTATATATATATATATATATATATATATATATATATATATATATATATATATATATATATATATATATATATATATATATATATATATATATATATATATATATATATATATATATATATATATATATATATATATATATATATATATATATATATATATATATATACACAAGACGACGTCCTGTTTTAAAGCTGTAATTCTAAAAATTAAAAAATGTTTTTAAAAAGATTATAAATTAATCGTTTTGATGGAAATATAAGGAACAAATTATTTTAAAAAGACTTGACGCCACCACGCGTAAAGTTATCACATACGTAAGTAGTTAAAATTAAAACCCCACATCGCCTGTACGGGTATTCGATCCTTTGACTTTTACGGAAGCTGACTACTTAGCCACAGATACGCTGGTAATGAAGGGTTTCAAGCAGCATTTATAATAATCTCAATAAGCATGCAATTCTCAAATTTTAATAAAAAATTTTTATCGAATCAACATGTGAATCGAAACCATGCTCGAATCAATTTAATTACGTTCACAAAGATTCATCAGAATCAGTCCAGCCATTTAGGAGGAAGTCTATTACAAACACAAGGGCAGAAAAGTTTAATATATAAAGATATAAATGTATATATATATATATATATATATATATATATATATATATATATATATATATATATATATATAGATATATATATAAAGATATAAATGTATATATATATATATATATATATATATATATACGTTTTCAACAAACAAAATATTTTTCTTTACTTTAATTATATAGTAATTTGTGCTGTGTTTGAGCATCAGTGTTTTTAGTTTTATTGATCTAGTGTTTTTGAATATGCACCATAATTTTTTCTTCTTAAAGCTGCTGGCTTTATCTTTAGTATAAAACCCATAATATTTAATCTTAACATTTCATATATCATAAAAAAAGTTATCTGGTAATATTTTTAACTTAAAATGTTGATATTATAATTTAAGATATCTATTAAGAAGTAACACATTTTGCAGACTTAACAAGATTCGAATAATTCTTTTTAAATGTGAATGGTCTTTCGAAAGGGGCACTTTTAAAAAGTTTGGTTTAGAAGGAGAGTGTCTACTCTTTTTGACGGCTAAAGAGAACCGAACCTACTGCTTAAGCCGATTCCGAAAGGCTGCGAACATCTTTGTCACAATGGAGTACGAATACACGATCTCTGGTACGGAAGATAAGCGCCCTAACCATCGTTCGGTGATTTTTAAAATGGAAAGAGTTCTGATCATTCTACTTCAGATTGATTGTAAAATTTCATGTATCCAATTTTCTTAATTTAAATGAATTATATATTATCGAAATTGCCTACTTTGTTGCTGTTTCTTTTGTATTTATAAAAACACTTATGTACTTATATTTTACTAGCATTAATACTACTTATATAAAAGAAATCCATTAATCTACTTTGCCCAAAATATTGTATCGTATAATAGTACTATCAAAGTATTTGTATCTTGCATACATAAAAATTTTCTTATAAATTAACTATTCGATTCCTCACAAATAAAAATACAATTTTTTAAATAACTTTTTTCAATAATAGTATAGCAAAAAACAAGAAAATTTATATGTATTTCAAAAATATAATAAATATTTAAAAAATGGAACTTAAAAATCCTGTGTTTTAAATTTTTTTAAAATGTGATTAGTTCAGGTATATTTACATTTTCATAACACTTAATTAATGATTTACATAAATATTGTATAATATCGACAGTCTCGATTAAAAAACCTACATGTTTTTGACACCATTTTAAATGACTAAATCAAGATATTTGGAAAGTAATTCCGAAAGTTACTTTAAGTTAGGAAACACAGTGATGTGGAACATTAAAAATAAATAAATATAAAAGTTATTGCTAATACTTATAATATATAATAATATTTATAAATTATAAATATTATTATATATTATATACTAATATTTATAATATATATTAGTATTTATATTTATATTATAATCATTTCTCAATTTGTAATTTTTTTTATAAAAATATACAGAATCAAGGATAGTTTACCTTTCGTTTGTTTGATAATTTGCTTTACGTTTAGAATTTCTTACTAGGAATAAATATTTTACACTTTTGCAAAAAGTTATGTCCCTTAGTAAGCTTAATAAATATTTTTTTAATCGGTTATGGCTAATTATAAACAGTGATTATAAATTTAGATGTTCATTGAATGTACATTTTTAATATCGCTTTAAAAATCCTAAAAAAATTATTAAAAATCAATTAAACTAGAAAAACAAAGTTTAGACCTGAAATATCCGTTATATATTTCAGAAAGTGTAATTGAAGAAAACTCGAGAAGAAAAATTGCAAGATTTACTTTGCGAAAGTGTTTTATATCCTAAAATTTTTTTGATAAACTAATTGTTAATTGGTTTTCTATTGTCTATTCTTACTTATCAGTTTTTCTACGATTTTTTTTACTAAAACAAATTTCAAATATTTCCGGTGCCGAAAGTGTTGATTTTATCTCTTCTCAAATCCAAGATTTAGCGCTTTGACAAAATCTGAAAAAATACTTTAAAACAAGTTACGACAGGGAAAAGCACGCAAACACCCTTTAAGCGGACATACGGGAGGGTAATCAACTCAGAAGGAACGGAGAATTCTGTACATAGATATACATCTAAGCTGGAGAGAGAGAGAAAAAAAAGAATCTTGGGGATATATTCGCCCTGTGTTCTGAAATTCTAGTCCATCCTGCTAGACCTAGACCAATCTTCATTCTCTCTATAGCTGGCCTAGGGCAGATGGGGGGTCAGCAATTGGAAAGAGACGGGAGGGAGGAAAGAAGGGGAGGGTGGAAACGGAGAGCGACGTCGTGTTCTGGGGCCAAAGTCCTAATGGTCAATTCTAAGGCCTTAGGTAGAAGCGGGTTCCGACGTGGATCGTTAAGCATCTGCAGGAGAAGGGAGGAAAGCATCGACCAAGCGATTCCTCCCCCCACACAACCTTCCTTTTCGAACAAGACCAGGGGAAAGATAGAACGAAAGTAGTAGAGGACAGCCCCAGCAGAGAGTTCTCTCTCTCTCTATCTATCTATCTATC
>CM063511.1:138752531-138755031 GCA_032207245.1 Pardosa pseudoannulata | reverse complement strand
TAACCATGTAGGTTTTCAGAATTCAAATATAATTATCTTCAATTTGGCATAAAAATTAAATTTTTGTATAGATATTTTAAAGTATATATTGCGGATAAGTATTTCACTTCTTTTATTTGTTGTATACATATTTATGTTATTTTTAAAAAATATGCTATTTGGAAAAATTAAAAATATTTTTTTAAGATAGAGCATTTTTAAATAAATTATAACAAATTCTTTTAAAAAGGAGAATAACTTGCTGCTTTTAGTTGAATCGAAAAAGACTGTTGTAATTAAGATTTGAAGTCTCGAAAAGTACTATAATAAAATTTATTATAATGTGTGAATTTATTATGAAATGAAATGAAATTAATATGAAAGAAAAAAATATATGTATGAAATTTATTTTTATAATTATTTTACAATTTGCGTGTATTGTGTAATATTATTTATATTTATAAAATGTAATAAATACTGGTAAACTTAAATTGCCTATTATTGGTTGCTTGTATTTCAACTATATCAATAAAACGGTAAATTACGCGGATGGTAATAAAAGCTAAATTGAGAAATTTTTATCATTAAAATTTATTAGCTTATATGTTGCTTCATAAAACAATTATACATTTTGATTAATCAAATGTGAATTTAATCAAGTTCAATTTAACCATTTTTAGATTCCCATATCTTTAACTTTTGAAATATACTATTTTTATTTTTATTTCAGAACAAGAATCTGTGTTTCCACCTTTCCTTCCTATGCCTTTTTAATCTTAAAGGCGAAAGGAGTGACGTACTTGACATTCAGCAATAAAAAAGTAAAGTGGTGTGTCAATCAATTGCAGGGCAACTTTACTTTTAATAGACATGACACGAGATTAAAATTACGCATTTTTTATATAACATGACATTTCACCCCATAATTTTACTTCTTTAAAGCAACGTTGAGTTGAAACATCCATTATTGTTTACTTGTTACTACCTCCCAATTATATACATTTTATCATATAAACAAATATGCATATGCATTAAATTTTTTCTATGTATATGTATATAACTATGCACTGTTACAAGCTCAACAATGCTTGGTAAAATTTTGCTTTGTAAGGAAGGTAAGGCCAGGGAATGTTTTGGGAATATCAAATTATTTGGAAATCAAGGGCATGATTGAGATAAATTATTTATTTAATCTCTATTTTTCGAGACGCTATACTTATTCACCTTTATAAAAATTATTTACGATAGTTGTCATTAGCAATAAATTAAAAAATAATATAATTGTACCATACGAATCACAACTACAAAATAACTATTGAGATATTTAAATTAGAAACTAATGTTTATATTAAATAGAAATTAATTATCATTTCACTCTAAGTATTTTTGGAGACGCTATATTTAGGTGCGATTTGATGAATTTTTTATTTATTTTATTTTAGTTAGTTATTTTAATATATTTTCATACTTTTTTCAAATATTAAATCTACCTCTCAATGAGCAACATTCATTGTTTGTCTAATGAAATTCATAAATAATTTTATTTCAATCACTTGCATTAATAGATATTTGATATATTTATAATGAAATATTTTATTCTACTTTACTCAAATTGTTATTCCTACCTAATATAAGTCTATATCTTAAGCAATTAATAATTTTTTACTACTACTACAATTAAAGAATATAATGAAACATAATTCATAATAATATTCCAATCCCCATAAATGTGCATGGTAGATAGTACGTTGAATCTTAAATAACGATATTTTTTTATAAACTTCAGACATTTGAAAATTTTAGCTGTAAATATATTGACTGACATGACATTCATATTTTTATCTTTCAAAAGGTAATAAATTATGTATATATTTAAGGGGATACAGCACTTTTCCAGACTAAAAATCCTAATAAGATATTTTTCATTTATCATATGAAAATTCTACCCTTTTTACAGTAATTTAAACATGTAATACTCTATATTACATCTGTTGAATAATACTCTAATTTAAAATATTTAATTTTGTGACGAAAGTAATAAATATATTTATCAAAGTAACACAAAAACTCCCCATAAAAATGATTAAATTCAACTACACGCAATTTAAATTTTGAAATATGCTAGCCAGAAATTATTTATTTTATATAATTTTAAATATATTTTGCATTCTGTAAATTTAAAATTTAAAATTATCTGATACTCTAAAATTAACAAAATTTAAGAAAAGTAAAGAAACTTGAAATTAAAAAAGCATACTTTAGCATTCTATAAAATATTATAACTGAAATTTAGAAATTTAAAAAAATTATTTACTACTATTGGTTATGGATTGGGAGTTTTATTATTACAAATCCCAAAAGAGATTTTGCGGATAAGCGGATTTATAAAGTAGTTTTATCTTGATGGGTTATGAGGTTTTATTTTCATAGTATTGCTTCATGTAACAAAATTCAATTTACCCTCCAAAATTCTCAATTCATAATATTATATTTCCCTATTTTAACAAACAATATGTACATA
>CM063511.1:138672531-138747531 GCA_032207245.1 Pardosa pseudoannulata | reverse complement strand
TAAAAAAAAGGAGAATCATTTATTGAAAGAAACGAAACAAGGATTTATTTTTAGAATGTTATATCATTTTAGAAACAGATCCAAAATAGAATTTATGAGTCTGTAATACGCGCATTATGGTGTTTTTCATATATAATTATAATTAAAGGAAAAAGAATATAGGTGTAATTCAAGACATTAATTTGATATTTCAAAAGCATATTCTAATTAAAAGTAGGTATTGAGTCTAAACTGCAAAAATAATGTCTATTTTATAGACTGATTTAGTATGTCACTTCGATATTGCTGTAAAAATAGGAAAAAAATATTAAAAATTAGAACACTCTGACTAGCTAAGAGTATCCTGATTTCTGTTATCTTAAAACATGACTGTATATCATTCTTTAATTATATATTTATTTTATCACATGACTGACCTAGAGATACACAACGTAATAGAAGGTGTTTAAAACCGCGATAGCATTTATTTTCTACTTAGATGGAAAAATCAATGGAGAAAAATTTTAATTTGACCTTTTTTCCACCTTCTTTCTTCATTACTTCGTTAATAGAGGTTATTGTTTTAAATTTTTAAATATACACCTGAGATCGAGATTTTGAAAAACTTGTTTCGGTTTTTTTACTTTGAAAAAAGAAAGAGAATCATTTATTGAAAGGAACAAAACAATGATTTATTTTTAGAATGTTATACCATTTTAGAAATAGATCCTAAATAGAATTTATGAGTGTGTAATACGCTCATTGTAGTGTGTTTCATATATAATTATAATTAAGGGAAATTTTGATATTTCAATAGCATATTCTAATTAAGAGTAGTTATCGAGCAAAAACCACAAAATTTAATGTTTGTTTTATAGACTGCTTTAGTATGACATTTCAAGATTGCTGAAAGGAGTAGGGAACAAAAATTAAAAATAAGAATTTTCTGACCGGTTAAGGGTATCCTAATTTGTTTTATCTTAAAACATGACTTTAAATTATTATTTAATTATAACTTTATTGTATCACATGATTCAGATAGAGTTACACAACTTAATAGAAGTGTTTAAAACAGTGATAACATTTTTCTTAGATGGAAAAATCAAGGGAGAAAAACTTTTAACTTGACGTTTTTTCTTCTTCTTTCTTCAATACTTCATTAATGGAGGGTATTGTTTTAAATTTCTAAATGTACACCTGAGATCGAGGTTTTGAAAAACTCATTTCTTTTTTTTCTAACTTTAAAAAAGAAGGAGAATCATTTATTGAAAGAAAAGAAACAGTGATTTATATTTAGAATGTTATACTATTTTAAAAATTGATCCAAAATAGAATTTATGAGTGTGTAATATCCGCATTATAGTGTGTTTCTTTTATAATTATACATACGCTAAAAAGAAGGTATAATTCAAGAGGTTATTTTGATATTTCTATAGCATATTCTAATTAAAAGTAGTTAATTAGTCTAAACTGCAAAATTTAATGTTTAATTTTTAGACTGCTTAGTATGTCACTTTGAGTTTGATGTAAAAATAGGGAACAAAATTAAAAATTAGAACTTTTTGACCATCTAAGGGCATATTGATTTGTTTTATCTTAAAAATGACATTAAATTATTATTTAATTATATTTTTATTGTTTCACATGATTGAGCTAGAGTTATTCAACGTAATAGAAGGTGTTTAAAAACCGTAATAACATTTATTTTCTGCTTAGATGGAAAAATCCAGGGAGAAAAACTTTTAATTTGCCTTTTTTTTTCCTTCTTTCTTCATTACTTCGTTAATAGAGGGTATTGTTTTAAATTTATAAATGTATGCCTGAAATCTAGTTTTTGAAAACCTTTTTCTGTTTTTTAAACTTAAAAAAAAGGAGAATCATTTATTGAAAGAAACGAAACAAGGATTTATTTTTAGAATGTTATATCATTTTAGAAACAGATCCAAAATAGAATTTATGAGTCTGTAATACGCGCATTATGGTGTTTTTCATATATAATTATAATTAAAGGAAATATAGGTGTAATTCAAGACATTAATTTGATATTTCAAAAGCATATTCTAATTAAAAGTAGGTATTGAGTCTAAACTGCAAAAATAATGTCTATTTTATAGACTGATTTAGTATGTCACTTCGATATTGCTGTAAAAATAGGAAAAAAATATTAAAAATTAGAACACTCTGACTAGCTAAGAGTATCCTGATTTCTGTTATCTTAAAACATGACTGTATATCATTCTTTAATTATATATTTATTTTATCACATGACTGACCTAGAGATACACAACGTAATAGAAGGTGTTTAAAACCGCGATAGCATTTATTTTCTACTTAGATGGAAAAATCAATGGAGAAAAATTTTAATTTGACCTTTTTTTCCACCTTCTTTCTTCATTACTTCGTTAATAGAGGTTATTGTTTTAAATTTTTAAATATACACCTGAGATCGAGATTTTGAAAAACTTGTTTCGGTTTTTTTACTTTGAAAAAAGAAAGAGAATCATTTATTGAAAGGAACAAAACAATGATTTATTTTTAGAATGTTATACCATTTTAGAAATAGATCCTAAATAGAATTTATGAGTGTGTAATACGCTCATTGTAGTGTGTTTCATATATAATTATAATTAAGGGAAATTTTGATATTTCAATAGCATATTCTAATTAAGAGTAGTTATCGAGCAAAAACCACAAAATTTAATGTTTGTTTTATAGACTGCTTTAGTATGCCGTTTCAAGATTGCTGAAAGGAGTAGGGAACAAAAATTAAAAATAAGAATTTTCTGACCGGTTAAGGGTATCCTAATTTGTTTTATCTTAAAACATGACTTTAAATTATTATTTAATTATAACTTTATTGTATCACATAACTGAGCTAGAGTTACACAACATAATAGAAGTGTTTAAAATAGCGATAACATTTATTTTCTTCTTAGATGGAAAAATCAAGCGAGAAAATTTTTTAATTTGACCTTTTTTCCCTTCTTTTTTCATTACTTCGTTAATAGAGGGTATTGTTTTAAATTTCTAAATGTACACCTGAGATCGAGGTTTTGAAAAACTCATTTCTTTTTTTTCTAACTTTAAAAAAGAAGGAGAATCATTTATTGAAAGAAAAGAAACAGTGATTTATATTTAGAATGTTATACTATTTTAAAAATTGATCCAAAATAGAATTTATGAGTGTGTAATATCCACATTATAGTGTGTTTCTTTTATAATTATACATACGCTAAAAAGAATGTATAATTCAAGAGGTTATTTTGATATTTCTATAGAATATTCTAATTAAAAGTAGTTAATTAGTCTAAACTGCAAAATTTAATGTTTATTTTTTAGACTGCTTAGTATGTCACTTTGAGTTTGATGTAAAAATAGGGAACAAAATTAAAAATTAGAACACTCTGGCCATCTAAGGGCATCCTTATTTGTTTTATCTTAAACATGACTTTAAATTATTATTTAATTATATATTTATTTTATCCCATAATTGATCTAGAGTTATACAACGTAATAGAAAGTGTTTAAAACCGAGATAACATTTATTTTCTGCTTAGATGGAAAAATCAAGGGGGAAAAACTTTTAATATGATCTTTTTTCCCCTTCTTTCTTCATTACTTCGTTAATAGAGGGTATTGTTTTAAATTTTAAATGTACACCAGAGATCGAGGTTTTGAAAACTTCTTCCTTTTTTTTAATTTTTGAAAAAGAAGGAGAATCATTTATTGAAAGAAACGAAACAATGATTCATTTTTAGACTGATATACAATTTTAGAAATAGTTTCAAAATAGAATTTATGAATTTTTAATACTAGTATTATAGTGTGTTTCATATACAATTAGAATTAAGAAAAATATAAATTTGGTGTAAATCAAGAAGATATTTTGATATTCGACGGCATATTCTAATGAAAATAATTATTGAGTCCAAACAGCAAAATTTAATGCTTATTTTATAAACTGCAATAGTATGTCATTTCTAGATTGCTGGAAAAATAAGGAACAAAAATTAAAAAATTGACCACTCTGATCATCTAAGGGCAGCTTCATTTGTTTTATCTTAAACATGACTTTAAATTATTATTTAATTATATATATATATTTTATCCCCTGATTGATCTAGAGTTACATAACGTAATAGAAGGTGTTTAAAACAGCGATAATATTTTTCTGCTTAGATGGAAAAATCAAGGGAGAAAAACTTTTAATTTGACTTTTTTTTCCGCTTCTTTCTTCATTACTTCGTTAATAGAGGGTATTGTTTTAAATTTCTTAATGTACACCTGAGATCGAGGTTTTGAAAAAATTGTTTCGTTTTTTTTTTAACTTTGAAAAAGAAGGAGAATCATTTATTGAAAGAAACGAAACAATGATTTATTTTTTAATGTTATACCATTTTAGAAATAGATCCAAAATAGAATTTATGAATGTGTAATAAGCGCATTATAGTGTGTTTAATATATAATTATGATTAAGGGAAAAGGAATATAGGTGTATTACAAGAGATTAGTTTGATATTTCAATAGCATAGTCTAATCAAAAATAATTATTAAGTAAAAATTGCAAAATTTAATGTTTTCTTTAAAAACTGCTTCAATATGTCTCTTTGAGATTGTTAGAAAAATAGGGAACAAAAATTAAAAATGGGAACACTCTAACCATCTAAGGGTATCCTGATTTGTTTTATCTTAAAACATGACTTTAAATTATTATTTAATTATATATTTATTTTATCACTTAATTGAGCTAGGATTACACAATGTAATAGAAGTGTTTAAAACAACGATAACAGTTTTCTTCTTAGATGGAAAAATCAAGGAAGAAAACTTTTTAATATGACAATTTTTCTTTTTCTTTCTTTAATACTTCATTAATGGAGGGCATTGTTTTATTTTTTTATATGTATACCTGAGATCTAGTTTTGGAAAAAACTGTTTCTTGTTTTTTAATTTTTAAAAAGAAAAAGAACAATTTGATGAAAAAAAAGAAACAAAGATTTACTTTTTAAAAACATAATACAATCTTAGAAATGGATTTGAAATAGAACGTATGAGTATTTAATACTAATATTATAGTGTGTCTGTTATAGCTAAAATTAAGAAAAAAATGATATTTGGACTCATTCAACAGCATGTTTAATAATATTTAATTCAACAGCACCTAAAAATTATAGAGTTTAATTATAATGTGCAAAATTTAATATTTACAGTATAGACTCCCCCAATGAGTTATTATGAGATAGCTTAACAAAATGGAACAAAAATTAAAAACGGAGGCAGTCTCACCAGCTAAAGACATTATCAACATTTCCTTTCTATTAAAACTTAATTTTTGAAATTAATATTCAATTCGATTTTTGTTTGTTTTATAATGGATATAGAGTATGAAAAGTTATAGAAGGTGTTTAAGACATGCGATAAAATTTATTTTCTGCTTAAGCAGAATAATTTAAAGTGAAAACTTTTAATTTGACTAATTTTTTCTTTTTTTAATTAGTTTGTTAATAGATGGTATTGTTTTAAACTTCTAAATGTACCTATAAGATCAAGATTTAATAAAAAAATTGATTTTTATTAACTTTTAAAAAGAAAGAGAAACACTTACTGAAAGAAAAAAAAATAAAGATTTATTTTTGAACATGTAATATCATTTTAGGAATAAATTAAAATTAGAATTTATGTTTAATATTAGTATTATAGCGTATCTGTTATAGTTAGAAGTAAGCGAAATCGACATTTGGATTTCAATAGCATATTTAATAGAAATTAGAGTCTAGTTATAAGGTGCAAAATTCAATGTTCATTTTATAGACTGTCACAATTAGTCACCAAAAATTATAAATATGATCTTTCCTTACTATCTAAAGATTATTATTTAGCTTTTATTTTCACTTAAAACCTGATTTTTCAAATTATTATTTGACTACATGTTTGCTTTGTTTTATCATATAATTTGAGCTAGAGTATGGAACATTATAAAAGGTTTTTAAGACTACGATAACTTTTATTTTCTGTTTAGATAGAATCATTTTTCAAAGGGTAAAATATTTAACTTATTTTTTAATTACTTCGTTAATAAAGTTAATTTTTAAAATTAATATTTTATTCCATTTTTGTTTATTTTATAATATGGTGGAGCTAGAGTATGCAAAGTTATAGATGGTGTTTGAAGGTAATTTGTAAATTTCTAAATGTACACCCGAGATCAAGTTTATGGAAATTTGTTCCTTTTTTTAAATTTTTTATTAAAGAACTATTTATTATAAGAAATGAAATAAAAATTTATTTTAGGACATATATTCACAATTTCGGAATAGATTCGAAATAAGATTTATGAACGTTTATTACTAGTAGTTACATTTGTCTATCATAGTTATCATTAATAGACATTTCGACTGATTCAACAATATATTTAATAGAAATTATAGTCTAGTTGTAGAGTGCCAAATTTAATGTTATTTAATGTTAATATTAACTATCCCAATGGAATCATATGAGATTGCTATAAGAAAATAGAGAAAAATTAAAAATGTGAAAAGTTTTTACAATCTGAAGGCATTATCTAGCTTTGTTTTCTCTACAAAGATGATTTTTTAAATTACTCTTTATCTCAATGTTTGTTTCATTTTATCATATGATGAATTAGAGTTATGCTAAATTTTAGAAGGTGTTGAGGATTTATATAGCATTTATTTTTTATTGAGATGGAATGTTTTATTAAGTGAAAACTTTTAATTTGACATTTTTTCTTTTTACTTAATTTCTTCGGTAATAAAGGATTTTGTTTTAAAATTCTAAATGTACACTTTGGATCAAGCCAATGAAAATTTGTTCCTTTTTCTTTAACGTTTAAAAAGAAAGATAACTATATATTCAATGAAAAGAAAAAGACTTATTTTTAACATATAATATTAATTCAAGTATAGATTTAAAATCAAATTTATGAATCTTTAATACTAGTTTATATCACGTCTATTATAACTAAAATCAAGAAAAAAGACATAGTTTGATATTTCAATAGCATATGGTATTAAAAAGAAATTATAGTCTAAACAGCAAAATTTAATATTTATTGTGTAGACTATGAAATCGAGTGACGACAAAATTGCTAGAAGGAAAGGAAACAAAAATTAAAAACGGGGCAGTCTTAAAAGCTAAAGGCTTATCTAGTTTGTTTTCTTTTCAAACTTGACATTTCAAACTATTTATTAACTTCATTTTTGCTTTGTTTTATCATATGATGGAGTTAGAATTGCGTAACGATATAGAAGATGTTTAAGATCACGGTAACATTTATTTTCTGCTTTCATAGAAGAAACAAGAAGGAAAAATTTAATTTGACCTTTACTTTTCATTCTAATTTTCTTCATTAAGAGAAGGTATTGTTTTAAATATCTAATATTACCTGAGACCGAGTATTAGATAAACTTGCTTCTGTTTTTTTCCCATTTTTAAACAAAATGAGAGTTGCTTTTTGAAAGAAATGAAACAAAGATTTACTTTTATGTTATATAACATTTTAGGAGTTGATTCGAAATATAATTTCTGAGTGTTTAGTAATAGAAATATTTTGTTTCTTTTATAACTAGCATTACTTGAAAAAAACTTTTGGATTCATATAACAACGAATATTAATAATAAGTTTGCAAATGCTAAAGAAAAAGAAATTATTGAGTCAAAACTAAAAAAAAATTAATGTTGATAGTTTTGAATGTCTCGAAGACTCTGCTAAGAGGTTGCTGTTAGAAAAGAGAACAAAAATTATGAATTATGGACTGTCTCACCAACTAAAGACGTTATGTTTTCTATCAAAATATGAGTTTGCAGATTATTCTCAGCTCAATATTTATTTTGTTTCACTACATCATGGATCTGGCAAAGTAGTAAGACGTTTGGAAACTCTAGAACATTAATTTTCTTTTAAAATGGAAAAATCTATAGTGAAAAAATTTTAATTTGCACTTTTTCTCTTTTATTTCTTTATATTTTCTTAACACAGGGTATTCTTTTAAATCTGAGTTTGAAATTTTGAAGAACTTAATTTTTTAACTTTTTAAAAGAACAATAAGAATTTACTGAAATGAATGGCAGAAAGATTTATTTTTGAATATACACTAACATTTTAGGAATAGGATAAATTTATAATTTATAGGTGTTTAGTTGTAGTATTTTAGTGAGTCGATTATTATTAAAATTATGAGGAGAGTGGATTCAAAATTCCGTATTATAGTGTACCATACATTAATATTTATTTTTAAAAATGCTGATAAAATTAAATTATAAAGTCTAAACTGTGAAACTTAATGTTTTTAAAGAATATCACGACACTGTTATTGGTAAAGAGAACGAAAATTAAAATCATGGACAGGCTCACCAGTAAAGTAATTATCTCTATAAGTTTTCTATGAAAAAGTGACTTAGCAGATTACGTTTTAGTTTTTTCAAATTTTTATTTATATTTAGATAGTAGAGTAAAACATTTACCACACGTCAAACTTTATGCATTAAAAAGCAAAGTATTTAGTTTACAATTCCTGTTTTCGATGAAGAATTTCTCATGCGGTAGCAAAAAATTCTCAACCGTTTTTGGGGGGTTCAAGTTGACAGGAGCTAAGTACATTATCAATACATCATAATTCATCGTTAGAAAACATTTTTAGTTACACCAGAATTCCACACATTCTTCATCAGAAAAATGAATCGTAAACTAAATACGATACTTTTTCAACTAGTACAAATTAATATGTGGAAGGCTTTTATTCAACGCAGAGGAAGTGTTTAAATTCACAAGATCACTTATTTTCTGCTATATTCCCAGGCTGACGACCGATGATGGAATGACTAGTTTTAGCATAAAACATTTATAAAATTTTCAATAAGATTTTAAATTTATTTTAATTTGACATTTGAAGTAATAAATTTTAAAAACACATGTAACACCTATTCAACAAGTATAAAAGTTTAAGTGTAAATTTTAAAATTTAAATCCTGACATAGACTGACATTATGTTACGATGAAAGTAAAACCCTTTCATGAGGAATGTTTTTTTTTTAGATTGAAAAATATTAAAATCCCATTAAATTTACCATTTAAATTAAAAAGGCTTAAAGCGTCTTTAATGTATTTTAATTTAAAGGTGACTTTTTAAAGCAATATGGAGAGACATGTAAAGAAAGAATCCACCGAGATAGAACAGAAAGAAAAAAAAGTTTTTTTGCGCAGACACCCGTGGGCACTTATTCTTAAATAACAAAGAAGAAATTCTTGATACATTTATATTTCTAGGCAGGACTATTGGCTTGAAAGCTGACAAAGTGGATATACAACAGTTGGAAGCGAAGCTAAACGCCCTAGTGTCACTACAAAGCATTAGAAATTGCAGAAGAAATAGAAGCAGTAAAAATACGGGAAAGATATAGAAGTCAGTAGTAGAAAGAAAAACATTCTAAACAATACCACTAGATAATTCTGTAGTTTTTACATAAAGCAGATGAAACAGTGAAATAGATCATGTACTAAGGTGATTCAAAAGGGTTTAATATATATGCTACTAGAAGTATGAAACAATTAAAATGATAACAGTATGTCTTAAGCTGAGTTTGAAATTTTTTTTAAATGTAGCAACTTCCATATCAGAAAACTCGAATATTAGAAGATGTTCGTGTTCTGTGGCAGGTTTACACAATATGTCTCTTAATCACAGAAAATTCTTAACATTTCTAATATATATATATATATATATATATATATATATATATATATATATATATATATATATATATATATATATATATATTATTTTCTTATTCTCCTTTTCTGTCTTTTCCATATTTTATCTTTCAGGTTAGGCACCACACTTACATCTGTCAGATTCCTGTTTTGATTCTTTTTGAATCTGTTAAAGTTCTTTTGTTTTATGAATATTTTATAAACAATTTACTAATTATCGTTTGTTTATTCTCCTTTCATTAATCATTTGAATTAATTTCCTTGCTCTTCAGTAAAAGATGACTTACTCTTTTCATTTTTTATCTATTCAAACTCATACAATTTATATTTGGCTCTGAGAGAACTCTATATCGAACACCTATTAAACCTTGCTTCTATTTTTGTGCTATTGGCCAAGTAATTTTCATTTTATACTTAAGTGAATAACTACTTTTCACTGGGTTTTCAATCAATTCTACCTTTTATAAACAATCAATATCTGTATTGAAATTTGTCTACGCTATTATGTAATCCATAATGATACATTTTGTTTGGTAATAAAACTATTTTTTATTAGATTTTAGCTTGAGTTCCACAGTTTTTGAAAAATTGATTTCTTTCCTTTAGATAAACTTAGTGAATGAATGGGTAGCAATAGCATTTAAGTTTGTGTAACAGTTTCAACTTTACATACAAGTTGATCTTACGTAGCCAGCAGCTTCTATTTTAATAATTCATATTGATAGGATTTTTCAATTTTAAATATTAAACTAAGCATTGTTGAAAAAAATTTCTAATTCATTAATTTCATCATGCATATGGTATTATATGACATACTCATATAATAGTATATAATTATATGAGTAACAGAGCACACTATATTTTTAATGATACAAATTAATAACATATGTAGGAATAAACTATAAGTAATATGTTGTATACTTTCAATATATAATTCTAGATTGTATTTTTGTTTAAAAGTAAACTGGGGAACAATAAATTCAATATATTTCTTCCTTTAGGCTGAAAGCCATAGTAAACATGTTGCTTATCAAAAATATATTGGCCTAAAACCTTTCAATAGACATTTTAAACAATATTCTTCTCTATTATGAAATTTCATTTGTTACATTTTCCTCTAACAATGGCACCATCTATGTATTGTCCCACCCAGTCTAGTATTTTGTCAGACACTTTACTGACTTCATTGAACAATGTTGTTTTACAGACAAGCGTTCAAAAATTACACTGATAATAATACAACTCTATGTCCGAGAAACATTATAAACATAACGGTATATTGTAACTATCACACAATGAGGTGTTTTTCTTTCATTTTGAAGTTTTAAGGTATCAAATTCTCGCGCTTTTTGATAATTATTTTCAAAATTTATTTTTCTGTCAAGTTCTGGAAATAAAACAAAATTGAAAAATTGTGCTTATTGTAGCTAAACAAATTGCTGTATCTCAATGTATCTCAATATTTTCTCTCGATTTGCTAGTAGTTATTAAAGTTAGGTCGACAAAAATTGCGAATACGATGCGTCTTTTTCGTCACTATGGGACTATTCTAGGGTTTCTATAGAGAAGTGTTTATAGTGATTGATGTTTGCCCAGTTTCTGATAGATACGTTCCTTTGTTATCGTTTATGGGACATATTTTTAAAGCTTAATTATTTGTAATTTATATCAAGAGACTTAATTTGGATATTTTATTAGGTGCATATTAATTTCTCTGAAGTTTGATGACTTAAAACATTTTAACTACTTCAGTACCAAATTATATTCCCATACGATTAGTCTATAGTATGTGACATAGGAAAGTATAAGTGGTTACATCAACAAATTCGTACGTTTTTATAGATTTTAAAAGGAATGATCACCTTTAAGCAACTTTAAATAGAACATTTTTTCTTTTTGATAATTATTTTCAAAATTTATTTTTCTGTCCAGATCTGGAAATAAAACAAAAATTAAAAATTGTACTTATAGTAGCTAAACAAATTGCTGTATCTCAATATTTTCTCTCGATTTGCTAGTAGTTATTAAAGTTAGATCGACAAAATGATGCGTGTAAGGTGCGTGTGGGTTTTTTTGTCACTTTGGGACTATTCTAGGGTTTCTTTAGAGAAGTGTTTATAGTGTTTGATGTTTGTCCATTTTCTGCTAGATACGCGCCTTTGTTATCTGAAAAGGGACATATTTTTAAAGCTGAATTATGGGTAATTTAGATCAAGAGACTGAATATTGATATTTTATTAGGTGAATATTTATTTCTCAGAAAATTAATGAGTTAAAACAACACTTTAACCACTTCAGTACTAAATTATATTCCCGTACGGTTAGTCTATGGTATATGACAGAGGAAACTGGTTACATCAACACAAATCGCATGTTTTTAAAGACTTTAAGAGAACAGATCACCTTTAAGCAACTTTAATTAGAAGATTTCTTTCTTATTTTTTGCTTGATCATATATTTTTAATAATTAGATAATTTACCTGATATTTACCCACTTGTTCGCTATACTTATTTAGATAGTTTAACTTAATGCCCTTTGTTTAAAAAATAACATTTTTTTTATAAAACGAAAAATGAAAAATTGTTTTAAATAGTTTAAAATTTTCTGACACAAAGTACGCAGATTTACAATAAAGTGTGTTTTATTGATAATGTTTGCTTTTCTGTAAACAGTAATTATTAGGGATAATTCTCCATCTATTTAAATTTTTAAAAAGTATTAGCTATATCATATTAAGGGATTAAACTTTTAAAAAATTAAATGTTTAAAAATTCCATTTTAAATACTGCAAATCCTTAATAAAATAAAGAACAATGAAAAAAGTAGGTAGAGTTTAAATATACTTCAATAATGTATTCATATTTGCAAGAGTTTTTATTTAGAGCGCGTACAAGTTGAAAAATAAAACACAATTTTCAGGAAAATACGTTTTATGTTTTTATAGTTTACTGAAAAATTATGATATCAAAAACAATTATTGTATTGGTTTACAGATTCTTGTTATATTTTAATAAGGTTTGTTTTAAACGATTCATAAATGTTCAGAGATTTTAAAATGTAAAAATCATAAAATCGCAATTTTGAAGAATTAAAGATGATATGTCTCCTTAAAAGACGTTCAAATGGGTGAAATATGCATAGAAATAAAATATTTATATTTCACGTAATTAAGAAATATATTTAGAATAATTAACAGCCTTTTTATATCTATCACCTTATAATTAATGTAGTTTCTACCATAGACGATAATTCAATTATTAAATTAGCAATTTTAAACAGTTTTTAAGCAAACTTTTCTGAATTTTAAAGCATTTGAATCTACTCCAGGTGCATTTATAATTTACATATGACTAATTACCAACAATATATTTTGTAGAATATTAAATAAAAGTTAGTAAAAATTAATACATCTAACATTTATTATTTTTTAATTTAAAGAATAATTATACACATTTTGTATGGGGAAATAATGTATATTTTAACTTTCATTGTTTTTTCTAGCTATATTCCTAGCAAATTCTTACAATAATAACTGAGATTTCTTATAAGGTCTTAAAATCATCTTACGAGTAAAAGTAAACATATTATACCTCAGAGGTATGCTAGTGAAACATGTTCAATAATTATGTTTTAGCCATTATTAGTTTTTAATTTTTAAAATTACCTATTATTTACCTTGAAATTGTAAGTACTTTTGCTAAACATATTATTAATTACATGTTAAATTTTCAAGCAGACTGATCAAAAGTAAAATTGATTATATTTGAATGTCCGTTTTTCACTTAAGATATGTGTCATCAACTGGACATATTAAACTGTTATACAATGAACATATGTAGTCAATAAAGATGTGAATAGGTGTAAATTGAAAAATTATAATTCAAATTTTAAAAATGCATGAAATGAAATCAATTTATTATAGGAATTCATCCAGTTTTTTTTCTGAAATCAACGTTTTACAAACTTTTAAGAATAGAAGAATAATATATAAATAAAATGCTAAAAAATTGACTATGAAAGCTTTCTATTTACATGCTTTGTTCTGATTAATCCAGAGTCATTTAAGAGAAATCTTTAGAGATATTCTATCTAGGAGTTAATTGAAATTTATACCCTTAAATATTTGAATATTCTATTAGCAAATAAATTAACTTCATGAACTATACTTTTTCTTTGAAATTATAAATGTGTATTTGTTACCACTGACTCTAAAATATATTTACTGCTTCTTTGTCTCCCTATAAAGAGCTATGAACGTTATTAACATATGCTAAAACTGAGTTCAAAATTGGAAAGATAGAAATAATTTCCTCATCTTGATCTCATGTTGACTGTCAATTATTTCTTTTTCTACACTAATGTGTTATAATCTAGAGTAGTGCTAATGAATAAAATTAGTGAAAGACTGGTTGCATCCAACAAAAGAATTGCCTATGTTAATATGTACCTTTCCCTATTCCTCGTCCTACATTATCAGTTACCATGCATTATAATTTACGGTATTAATTTACATGTTAAATTTGTTGTATTTGCTCCCACGAATCTGTTTCAAAATTAATTAGTTTACGTTCCCGTTACACATGCTAATTTTTAATTTCCTGCTCTGAAAAAGTATAAAACACACTTTCAAATGAGTTGCATTCTAAGGAAAATTTAGAGTATTTAAATTATAACACAGTTGAACGATAGGAAGGTGCTGTTAATGCCAGAGAGAAATTTGTCCGGCTTCTCTGTTTTCAAAGAAAGAAATAGTGTTATACACTAACTAAAAATGTTCATATGACTTAAAAGCTTTCAATCTTCTATCAATCAAGTAGTTGAAAAAGGAGTTGTTTTTGATTGAGATTGTTGTGACTACTGAATTTAGAGATTCAATATCAAGTTAATTCAACGTGTCACCTTCAAACTTTTTTCCCAAAATAATGTTAGTATTTTCCAAAATAATTTCAACTATAATGTGTTACGAATGCTCTATCAAACCTTGGTTAGTCTTATATTTATGTTAAATACTCATTATTATTATTATTATTATTATTAGCTAGTATTTAAATTTACCAAATATTAAAATAATAAGTTTTAATTTCTAAAATTATATTTAAGCTAAGTATAAGAAGTTGGAATGAATACAAAAAAATAGATTATTTTTTAACTTTTGAATCATATTAGAACAATGATCGTATTATTAAATATTAAAACATATGTGATTCCTTAGTTGACATTTTAAATGCATTTACCATCAATGATTTTTGAGATTCTTTAATGATCTCTAACAGTATTTTTCCTTTTTTAAAACCTATATAGATAAAAAATAATTAGGCATGTTTTAACTAAGGCATACTACATTGTATAATATTTTAGTAGCTTTAGGGCTTAGTCATACATTCTTCTCAGGTAGTTTGGACAGTTTTAAAGATATTAGGAATAATATTTCAAATTTTATACATCAAAAATTTTTCTTTTAAAAAATTAGAATAATTTAATCATTATTGTGAATAAATTGTTTTCGATGAGTATATATATTAATATACATCTTATTTATAAATTATTTAGGATTCCTAAGAATAAAGAAATATGCTGTAACACAGTAGTTTTATTTATATTGATATCCCCCCTTTCCAACGAATTTTAATTTTAATACCATGTAAAATAATATTTTAGATTAAAAAAAATTAAAATTTATTTATTATCATATGTTAAGATGCTAGTCTGAAATGAATTTTTAGACCATAATTATTTATTATATTCAGCGTTAATATAAAAATCTACACGTTAAACAACATCATGTCAATATCATGTCAACGTTACGTTTTTAACACATGTATATTGAAATATACATTTGTTGAAACCTATTAAAATACGACTTTTTTTTAATCAAATTATTTTTTTTTTATTCAATGTTTTATCAATGTTTTGAATCAATGTTATAGTTTGTAAAACGTTCATTGCCAATTAATTTTCAATTTTATTCTTCTATTTCTGGTTAAACTTTACTCGAAAAAAATTTAGTAAAATTTTAGGCAATAACGTGATTATGGATTGAATAGTTTATACATAGAAGATATTTTTAATTTATACTTTAAGTTTTCTTAAAACATTCAGCTTTTCAAATTGAGTTTTGAAATTATTGATAATTTGTTTTATATATATTACAAATGTTTTGTAAAATTTTAAGAACCTGTGAGAGATTAGGCTGAAGAAGCTTTTAAAATTTTCATAAAATTTTTTGTCAAAATTTTATTTAATTTTCTGAAAGTTTTTAATGTAATTATTTTACTAATATTTCAATTTATATGTGTGCAAATTTTATAACTTTTAGTTGATAAGTTATAAAAATGTTTTATAAATTCAATCATACCCTTAAAATCATATATTTAATTATAATTGTATTAATTTATAACTAAGCTTGTATTCTAGTATCAAGTTTTACGTTTTAAAATAAAGCAATCACTTGCAAAAAAATAAATAAATAAAATATAAAATAATCTAGAAAAATTAATCTGATGAAATTCCTACGATAAAAAAACCTTAAATACTTTCTTTCAGTCTTTTAATGCTCAACTATATACGAAGAGAGCCAGGTGTTCAAGAAACTGCTGAGAATTCGTACAACTCAGAAAAATTTATAAAGGTTATTATCAGCTTTACAAAATCTTCGCCAAAATGGCAACAACTGAAAACTTGTGAAGTATCAAAAGTGCTAAATTGCTTACAATTTGGCAACACTTCAAGGAGAAAACAAAATTTCTAAAATTTTTTAGAGCGTATCAGCTTTTATTCCGTTTGTACTTTTATAAATTTTATGTATATTTTAGGCATGAGCTGCAACTGAATTTATACAATAAATGTAAAAGTGATTTATTAGATTTCTGGTGAATCCTAAATGTACACACACACACACACACACACACACACACACACACACACATATATATATATATATATATATATATATATATATATATATATATATATATATATACATGCATATATATATATATATATATATATATATATATATATATACATACGTATATACATACATATATATATGTATATATATATATATATGTGTGTGTGTGTGTGGATGTATTTATAAATGCTTGACTTTCTGTGTATCCTATTGCAATATTGTATCTAGTAAATATATTTATTTTATATTCATGATATATTGTCTTTCATGTAACGTACTTCACAAAAATATTTATTTTATGTATTTAATGCTATAAAATCATAAGTATTATGGACGTAAATAAGTAAATAATATCAAAATGATCAATTTATTTAATTAAATTTTTCAGTATACCTTTATTGTTTTATTTCATTACAGATAACGTGGGTAAAGCTTGAAAGAAAAAGAAAAATTCTAATGCAAATAAATTACCTATATAATACCAAATAACTGTACTTCAATTATCTAAACATTATTTATCAAGGAAAAAAAAGTTTTCAAAGATATTATCTGAACTATTTTGATAACGACAATAAGGAGAGCAGTAAATGAAGGAATTTCGTTTACCAAAAAACCAAATTAATATTAATTATTCAAAATTCTGGCGAAAAAACAAAATAAAAACCTTCGTTGCTAAATAATAATTAAAATATAATTTAATATAAATAGCTTTACCTTTACTTATCGGAGAAATAAAATTATATTACTTAAAAAATTTGGAAAAAATCTCCTTCGACCTATTATGCCTTTAATAAAATATTTCCTCTGAATAGCTTTCATATTCAATCTAATAAGTGAAAAAAAATTCCTTACCTTTTTAAATGTCACCCAAAATCAACAAAACTTCGGATTCCGGCGAAGTATGGAGAAAAGAAGAGAAAACCCGAAACAAAATAAAAAATTTTCTAAAAGAAGCTTCTCAAGCGATCAGATTAACTCGGGTGTAATTAATCGCATTAATAACTTCTAATTAAAGACGAGCTGTGCATAAAAATGAAAATTTTCTCCCAGTTACATGTGTGAGGGATGAAGCGGCTTTAAAAAAATCCCCAAATTTATCATCCATATGATCCAGTTATACAAATCGCTAGCAATTAAAGCTATTTTAAAAAGTTGTCGAGACAGCCACGCTTCGCAGAGAGACTGTATTTTCGCGATTGTTTGATGCTTTATTGGCTCAACTGGGATATTTTTCGGGAGGCGTTTCGATATTCTATGGCGAATGAATAAAACGCGTGCCCCGATTCTCTCTCTCTTCATTTGCAATTAGTACGGCAAAACTTAATAGCCTCCAATTTAATATCTATATGTTGGAGAGGTAATTATAGTTACGAAAATCAATTTTTCTGTAATTGGAAACATACAGGTTTGACTTAGTAAATTAGTTTCATAAGTGGCATCGTTGAATTCGCTTTAAAAAAAGAGGTTAATGCCACTAAATAGCTTCTATGAATTAACTGATTTACGGGTGTTAAAAAGGCTGCACTTAATTCTGTTACTTCTCTTAATACAGTAGGTATGAATACATGTATTTTTAGTAGCATTCTTTATTAATACGTGATTAAAATAGAAAAAAAAGTACTTTTTTTAAATTCGAAAAAAAAAATTTTTGTGAAGAAATAGCTTAAATTAGCAATTTTTATACCACAATACTATTTAAACTATATCATAATTATATCATGATACTATATATTTCATGTTTTGTTCATCCATTGCAGGGCCTCTTAAATTGCCTTCTCATCCCAGAAAATGCTATAGTGGCACAAGTACCTAAATATTTTGTTTCATTTTCCATTTGATTATTTGAAACGTATCTGAGGCACATATTCGTTCCTGGACAAAAACTTTAAAAACATTAAAAATTATTTAGGCGATTTACGAGATAACACTACTTTGAGAGGGATGCTTATTTCAACCTCATTATTCACACATTGGGAGCCAAAATAAAAGTTATAGTTTAGTAAAGAAGTCTATCACTGTCTGTTTGGACCGTTCTTTGACTTAACAATGTACAACATTGTCTGTCCGTAAGCTTTTTCAAACCATAAACCGATTCAAACAATAGAAATATGAAGGATTGCAAGATGATCTCCAAACCGAATTAGTGAAAGGTTGCTTTCTAGACTTGCATGTTTACAGTCATCCAAATTGTACTATTTTAAAAATTTCTCTAGAAACCAGCGCTTCTCAAAGAGACAGTATTTTCACAATTGTTGGATTTTTCATTGGATCAGATAAAATATATTGTAATATCTATATGTTAGAGAGATAATTATAGTTACGAAAATCAATTTTTCTGTAATTGGAAACAAACATGTTTGACTTAGTAAATTAGTTTCATAAGTGGCATCGTTGAATTCGCTTTAAAACAAAGAGGTTAATGCAACTAAATAGGTTCTATGAATTAACTGATTTACGGGTGTTAAAAATGCTGCACTTAATTCTGTTACTTCTCTTAATACAGTAGGTATGCATACATGCATTTTTAGTAGCATTCTTTATTAATACGTGATTAAAGTAAAAAATATGTACTTTTTTCAATTGGAAAAACAATTGTTTTTTGAAGAAATAGCTTAAATTAGAAATTTATATACTATAATACTATTTAAAAAATATCATAATTGTATCATAATACTATATAAAATTATTTCGTGTTTTGTCCATCCATTGCAGGGTCTCTTTTCAATTGCTTTCTGTAACAATAAGTTACATTCGGTTCAGACCTTCGTCAAAGACATATGAAACAGGACCAGTTTGAACTAGAAGAAACTTCAGACTTCTCCCAACTAATAGAAGGGCCCGTTAGTTTTTCGGGATTCTAACCCCTCCGTTCTGGAGTGGACTCCTGTTTTTTTCTCAGCTGGGCAGTCTGATTTTTTTAGAGGACAAGGTTGTTACCAGAGGAGAGAAGAGGGTGAACGCTGCTGGTATCCCCGGCTTGAGGGATAGACATTTTGGAGCGACACGAAGAAAAGGAGTAGCAACGCCATCTTTGGACACCTACGGTGAATCCAGAAAATCCTGTCTGTATTTCTTTAGCCAAAACTACTTTTACTAGTAAACGTAAAACTCTCTTTAAACAATGGTATTATTATCACGTGATTAAATGCGTTTAGGAATTATTCTTAGTCTTTTTACCTGAGAAATCCCTACTCAAAACGGTGCTTGTGCAAGGTGTTCAAAAAGTTCTGGCCTGTTGTAGGGATTTCCTGTATCTCACCAGAAATAAAATGTGTTTTTGGATGAATATCACCCATGTTTCATGTCTGTCTAGTATTATTCTTTATTGTTATTTATCTAAATACATTATCTAAATGCATTTTTTTAAATCTGGGTTAACTTCCCTTTATTCAAACCTTTCCCTCTACAATGGTGCAGTTTGTTAACCATTTCATTACGTCAGAGCCATGTTTGCGGTAAACCTTACTTTCTATAAAAGATAAACACAAATGATAATCAACGTAAATAATCCAGTTAAGGAACTGCTCTAAATACACACACACACACACACACACACACACACACACACACATATATATATATATATATATATATATATATATATATATATATATATATATATATATATTATATATATATATATATATATATATATATATATATATATATATATATATAAATCAAACGGGTATCTAATGAAATTTTCCAAAACACTTAAATATAATGGCCTAGCTCAACTAAATTCATAAAACGTTATTTAGAGACTGTTTTCTCTTACAGATAGTAATTACCTTGGTAACAATTCTGTAGCCATTTCATTACCAAAATTTTCTTTCTGGTGTAAGCAATATATTATTAAACATTACAAGATTTTAAATTTTCTGGTTCACTGAAATTGATTGATTATACAGCGCTGAAATTACTGACCAAATATTTTTCTACGACGCTTGCACTACCAATTTTCTCTCAAGTCCGAGAATTTAATCACCTGAATTGTTCAAAGAACACTAGTAGCATTCTCTCTCCAAAAATATACCCCACAATGCTCTATTATTGTAACTTAATAAGGGGACATAAACTCTTAAAGTCTGATGTATTAATACATGTTTTACATAAAATTATAATATTTTATGGTGGAATTAAAGTATGGAATGGTGGAATTAAAGTAAATGTTATCAATACGAATCAATTCGATTTACTATTAATTGTCAATATCTAAAAATTATCTTTTAAAAATGACTTAACCTTTATTATAATTAAATAACGTGGACCAAACTGTGTATCATAGTTGTTATTCAATTAATTATTTTGATTTAGATCAACAGGCCTATTGGAATTAATGATTTATAAGCGAACTAAAATACACGAACTGTAGTAGTGTTCTAAAATCTTTGCTGCATTACATACATTTATTTTCTTACTTTGGAAATATTTAATTTTTAAGGCTCTTATATGTTCTTAAACCTGAAACATTGTTTGTGTGAAAAGAAAAAAAATAATTAATATACTCTAATTAGAATAAGGAACAAGTCATATTTTCCCCCACAATTGCTTACTTTGTTGTAGTATTTTTAAGGTTTTTGATTATACGAAAAAAGTCATATTATTGTATTGAAAAAATATTATTTTTCTAAATCTTATGTAAAGCATTTAATATAATAATCACATTTCTTCCTTAAATCTCAAAAACATTCTATATCGAATTACTTAGTTTTTATAGAGTTAGTTTTTACGTAAAAATAGCATAGAAAACCAAAATATTTTTTAAATGCGTAACATTTTTACATTCGTATACATAAACTGTTGTAAATGAAACAAATCAAAAATAGTTTTAAAAAATTGATTTATTTGTTATTTCCCTTGATATATGATATGCGTAAGAAAAGAATGAGAGTAAAATATTATATAAAAATTTCTTGCATTTGCATTGATTTTTTTTCTTTAACTTTATTAATGTAACTTTACACATGTCGTTTTTTAAATATTATCAATATTTGAATAAAGGAAACTGTGGGCTTCCAATATGAACATTTATTTTTAATTGACATACGAACAAAAGTGTTATAGCTGTATTAATCTACAAATTAAAAAAGTTTTTTGTGTGTAAATATGTATGCATGTTCGATATGAATTTCGAATGTTAAACTTCATAAACATTTCTTGGGGATGCAGAACAAACCTAGGGAAATTTTAGGCAATGCACATTGCTCAGAGGTCAAGACCTCTAAATTGAGTTTTATATCTTTATTTTCTCTTTATTTTAAGTATTATATATTAATTTCAAAATAAAACTATTAATATATTTTAAGTAACCTTCTTCCTCTGATAGCATTTAAAATGTGATTTGGAGTGATACAAATTCCTTTGCTTTTTGACAATATTTACTTAATTACTTTATTAATGTTAATTTGGTATATTTTCTTCACTTTAAATTTAATCTCAATTAAATATTTATAAAATTCAGTTTAAATTCATTGGTATAGTTTCCTTCATTTTAAATTAAAAATATTTTTTCAATCTTAATAATATTCTCATATAAAATATTATTTAACATTCATGTCACTTGTAATATTATTATTTCAGATACATTTGTTCTCTAAATAGCGTGACACAAAACATAGAAGCAATTCTTTTAGACCACAGAAGAATAAATTGACTATAGAGCAAATGTGTTATTACGAGCAAATGTGTTATAGCCGTAGTAATCTATAAATTAAAAAAGTTTTTTGTGTGTAAATAGGTATGTATGTTCGATATGAATTCATATATTTAAACTTCATAAACTTTTCTTGGGGATGCAGAAAAACCTTGAGGAAGTTTTAGGCAAGACACATTGTTCAGAGGTCAAGACCTTGTGGAGATAGAACTTTTTTAAAGATCTAAATTGAGTTTTATATTTTTTCTTTATGTATTTTTTATTAATTTCAAGGTAAAAATATTAATATCTTTTAATTAAATAATTCCTCTAATAGCATTGTAAATGTGATTAGGGGTGATACAAATTCCCATGTTTGTTGACAATATTTACTTATTTTATTTTATTAATGATAATTTGGTATATTTCCTTTAGTTTAAATTTAATCTCAATTAAATTGTTGTAAAATTAAATATTTATAAAATTCAGTTTGAACTCTTTAGTATACTGTCCTTCTGCTTAAATTAAATCTTTTTTCAACGTTAACAACGTTCTCCTATGAAAAAAATATTTAACATTCATGTCACTTGCAATATTATTATTTTAGATGCATTTGTTCTCTAAATAGTGTGGCACAAAACATAGGCGTAATTCTTTTAGACCATAGAGGAATAAATTGACTAATATCAACAAAAAAAAATTCTTTTATTTTTTTAAATTATATTTCTGAGATTCAAGGTAAAAATTAAATTTTACTGAATGTCTTTTTGTTTATTTTAATTAGTTGTCTTACTTTCAAAATTGATTCTTCACTCTTAAAAAAACATCAAGCAGGAGTTATAAAAGAATGGATGAAAATTAGTAGATCTGATGTACATGTACTGAAAAACAAATGATTACAATTTGAGAAAAATTGGAAGATTTATTCAAGTGATAGAGATTCACACAGTGAAAAACTTAAAGCGTTTGTCCACCTCTGGCCCTTATTCACAGAGTTATTCGGCTTAGCATTGATTGATAGAGGTCTGCATATGTCCTTCTGAGGAATATCGTGCCAAATTCTGTCCAACTGGCGAGTTAGATAGTCAAATCCCTAGCTGGTTGGGGGACCCTGCCACAATGCTCTAATCGTGCTCAGTAGGAGAGAGATCCGGTGAACTTGCTGGCTAAGGAAGTCAAGCAGTAGAAACAAGTGGAGTGGGGTTTGGGGCATTATCTAACTGAAATGTAAGCCCATGGTGGTGTGAGATGAAGAACAACATAACGGGGAGCAGAACTTCTTAGACGCACAGGTGTGCTGCAATGGGACTCAGATCCAGAGGGTATCCTACTATAAAATAAAATGGCGCCCCAGACCATTACACCAGTTTGGCCTGTATGCCGGAAGACAATCAGGTTGGTATCCCATCGATGTCCAGATACATCTTCGCTGGTCATCGGGACTCACCACTGTAGTTTACTCTACTTCAGTCAGTGGCATTCTGGTTTGAACGGGCCCGACACCACTACAAGCGGACTTGTCGGTGTACAGAGGTCAATAGTAGTAGGTGAAAGAGGCGCCGTGACCTCAGCCCCCTTTTTGTGAACCGCCTATTTATGATCCTTGAATTCACCGAAGCACTAGTTGTACATACAACCGATGATAATAATGCATGCAGTGGCTTTGAGTTCCGCTCTGACGATTGATCCATGCTCTATCATTTCAGACTACTTCCTTCTTGATTCTATGTTCGACCATGGGTCATCCATTCCTGCTAACATTGTCTAACAGTGGCATCAATCCTGTTCAAATGTCGAACTATTAGCCGATTAAAATAACCGGCTTCTTTGAGATCAACAGAACGTCCTCTTTCAAATGCTGACATCTGCGTATATCATTCACGCACCTGTATGCGAGGCATAGTTACTGTCTACCTGAGTACACGTCAAGAGGAAAAATACAATTTTTCTTCCTCAGAAGATTTATCAAAAATATATATAAACTATTTTTAAATCGGTACTTTAATGTTCTCTGACTAGTTTGGAATAGTATTGTTTACCTAAATAAAGTTTTGAGTAATCTCAAATCTTTTTCATTGATATCCATTAACATGGTTTAGAAACTTATTATAATCAAACCTTGGCTTTCAATTAATTTACATTTTACCGTAAATAAAAAGGCTGTCAAAATACACCAAAATACATGCGAAATATGTAAACAGAAAAAAGATTCTGAAAGAACGGAATTACCAATTCCTTGACAGCATCATTTGACGAGATACATATGTAACATTGCCTGAATTTCCTACACATTTTATTCTTAGGTAATCAAGAATTGTTAACTTACTAAATAAGCAACAATTTTTCTGCGATTTGAGTATTCGGAACAAAAGTTTGAGTATTCTTTATGTCTGCAAAGTATAGGGCTATGCACCTCACCTGTAATCGAAAGCGATTCCACTGGTCTCTTGAAGACTGGATAAGTTGTTTTTTATGACAAGTACAGTTTCTACTCTTACCGAGCTTATAGGTGTGTATGTAGAGTATGAGGTTTTTGCCATGAAGACATTAACCAATAGGTGAGGTATATTTAGGGACATAAGCATGATTTAAGACTCTGATATGTCTAGGTACAATCTTTACAGCTATTCAAGAGAAATTCTTGTTTCTAAATACTTACACTAATTCCTAACATTTGATGTACAGTCAAAAAATTTATAACTCCAGTAAGACATGATATACAGGCTGTCAAATAGCAATCTAAGATGAACAGTCTTCAAAGGACAAATTCCTCTTCTCTTGACCATTAAATTCTTAGTAATTATAAAGCATTACAGCATTTCTCTCAGATGCTTTACATAGGATACACCGTGGTTCACAACTCTCTATCACTGATCTCATAAATTCAACATTTTAATGAGAGAATTTCCCTGTGTTTTATCTCCAGAATATTTTTGTACACTAGTAAGTAAGTGGTATGTGGTAATTAAGTATACTCGACTACACAGTATTAGAGGGTGTGTAAAGTTTCTGCCATTTCTATTTAAGTACAAATATGTAAGAAGCGTTTGATAACTTTTAATTTGCTTGTGAACTAATGTCAGATCTTTTGAGAGCTGTTTAAATTAGTGCGTATGATTCAAAATCTCTTACATTTATTCAGAATACATTCATAGACTAGACTATTTTATTGAAAGGTATATACCTATATACATACATATATATATATATATATATATATATATATATATATATATATATATATATATATATATATATATATATATATATATATATATATGTGTGTGTGTGTGTGTGTGTGTGTGTGTGTGTGTGTTCATTGAGAGAATTCCTATATTTTTCTTATTACAAGACCTATTTATGTCTATGTCCACTCCCGTATGACAATTTAAAAATTTCGTCTTCCCACCGCATGCCCCCGCGCGATCGTCATTAAGGGCACGTATAGTTCGAGGAAGGGGAGAAAAAGGGGGGATGTCGCAAAAACCGGCCTCCCTCTTTTCTAATTGATCGGCCGACGGCCTCCAATCGATATCCGCGGGCGACCTTTTCCCCCGTAGTGTCGGGACGTGTAAAGCCGTCGCTTGGCGTGAAATTCTCTCTCTCTCTCCCTTTTGCCCAAGCATCGATCCGTATTAAACAAAAACGTGCGACGCATATGTGTGTGTGGTGTCGGTGTGTGGCACAACCACCACTAAATGAAGAAAAGCCGATTGGAAGTGAGGAGGGACGGAAAGAGTTAACGGCGAAAACATTGCTATCCGACTATTAAATATGCGCTACGACAAACTTCTGAAGTTCTTGTTTTTTCCATTTTCGACCCCCCGCCGGTTGGAAGAATTTTCCGTCGATACGAGTAAATAACTTAAATGAGTTAAACCCAGTTTAACACATGCATGTTAGAAATTTCATACAATATAAATATGTTCAATGCGTAATTAGACAAATATGTTCAAAATAAGAATGTATTATAAACTGGAGGACAAAATTTAAGGTCGAAGAAGGAATGACCATGTAAAGAAAAATGATCGTGTGGTTGTAGATAAAGGAGTGATCATAAGGTTTAAGATCAAGAAATACAAGTCTTAATCTGAAATTTGTTGAATGAGTGTATAAAAAGGATTACATGATTTTCTTTCTGACAAAGGACATGGTATCCAAATACATGGATGTCCTAAAAATAGGACAGTGCTTATAACAAACAATCTTCGGTATCAAAGTGATAGATGTAGTAAGCGTGTAGTGCAAGACATCTTTCAGTAGTAGTCATATGCTGCAGAAATAACAAGATATATTAGCTGATATTAGCATGATTAGCATGATCTAGTTTCAAACACATTGTCCTACTCTGCTATCAATTCATGGACGATGGTTGAGCAAATTGTTAAGCAGCAATATGTATTCTCAAGGCATCCCATACACTTTTTAAAGAATTCAAATGAGAATGTTAACTATGCTATATTTACATCATAATAACACTTTTATAGCTCCTGTGTGTAATAACTTTCAGTTATCAGCAAACAAAAGAAACTTTTCTCCAAAAGCATCTTGGAAAAATTGTACATGGTGTAAATTCTACGTTATCAATGTACGTATATGTCATGACATATATGTCTCTGTGGTCTTGGATCATAATATCTACTGACACTACACAACTGAATGTTGAAGTACCTTTCAGAAATATTTCCTAGATAATGAACACTGCAAACTTAATGCTATATTATTTTTAGCTTAGAATGGTGCAATATATTGACTATATTCTTCGCTGAGAAGAGCATAGTACGGGCCATGGAGATCAATTGCGATACAAAGAATTTATTGCAAGTGAACTATATGGTTGCATCTGAAGATTCTAATTGTTTTTTAAAGTAGCATTATAATACACAACATTTTACCTTAGGATGCCGTTGTTATTGTTTATTGTGTAATAAATCCAGGTTTTACTTCTCAAAATCTATATTAGAATAAAAAAGTTCCAAAAGATTTTAATATTTAAACTTAAAGCATTTCAAAATCTATATTTTTAAAAGCAGCTTAGCTTTGTAGTAACTCAATTTAATTTATTTTGTCAATAAAAATATATTAGCACTTATTAAACGCAGATAAGATCAAATTTACAGATATAAGTATTTTGCATAGAAAATATATTTCAGTTTACTAGTAATAAAGGAATAGTAGTAAAATATTTTAATTTATAATTCTGGAAAGAAAAATATTCTCATTAGCTAATTTTGAATTTATTCATATTAAATAAGTATAAAATGACTGAAATAATGAAAATTTTTAGCTATAAATAATAGATATTTGTATTAAAATCTTAAATATGAGTTTCATGCCCCTGTTTTTGAAACTCGTGCTGATAGTCAGGTAAAGTATTCTCAAACTGTGGCATAATCATTTCACCAGACGAAGCCTTCAAAATGTGAATTTGAAAACACAACCCAATGCTTTGAATATTATTGAAGTCGTCAGTTGTTATGAAAGAGAAAAAGACTATTTTAAAAGTCAGCACGCTCAAAATCATGTCTGGTAAACAACTGGCTTACTTCTGTGTCTAAGAAATATCTCTATTTTATTTAAAATACTTTACTGATTGTCTTAAGTATTGTTTTTATTAAAATTAAGCTTCAAAAATTTGTTTGAATGTTATCTTAAAACTGCATATAAGCAAAATATTAAAATTGAAAATGTAAAAACTGAAAAATGTTTCCAAAATCAAGCGCTTAGTAAATTTTGTTTTCTAATTCTTTTACTTTTTTAATAATTAATCATATTTAGTTCAGAATCTTTCTCAATAAACCACTTGTCATCTAAAATTCAACGGTAATGTTGAGGGATTCGTTTTAATTGTTAACGGTATGTTAATAATTAAAACGAAATTTATTCCATATATTACAAACAGTATCAATGATAATTGATTGGATGTACAACCTTCTGAGAAGTATGGATGACAAGAAGATCAGCAATTCTTATTGCTTCTACGTTTTGTAATGCATTCAGCATCTAGATTAAATTGCAGAGGTGCTTACGGAGACCACACAAGACAACTAGTACAATTAAATTTCCTTTATTGAAGTTACCTAGGATAAAATGGATATACAATGGGTATATACAATGGATATATACAATTATTCTCAGGAAGGAGCTGTTCTATTGCCTTTATCAGATGTAGAATCCCGTTTGTCCTCAGCTGCTTATTGTCCAGATGAAGCTGATCGCTGCTTAATACTTTTCTGTCAATTTGGCTTGAAAAGGAAGAGAACCCTTCTCTTCTTAGATTCTGGTCAACTAATAATCATTACTTTTTCACAGCTCGATGCCCTCAAATATTAAGACGTCTGGCGTTTCACAACAACTTTCCTCTATCTAAAGGTGTGGCTCTCCCAGGGAAGCCCGGTTTCAAAAAACCAAAAACCCAAAAACCCTAATAGTTGGTTTACTCCCGTTTTTAAAACTTCCGAAGTCACGTTGGATGAACATGACATCGAAATCACTCATCGGGGCCCTCATTGGCTGGGGAGTTTAGGTGGGTTATCCATTTGAGTCCATATTAATTTGTATCGGCCAGATATCAGGGACGTAATCGCTATTATGTTTTAGCCTTTTATCTAATGACAGTACTTATAAGTACCACTTTACTTATTTAGTTCTAACAAAGTAAATTTCGCATCGGGGTTTTTTTCTTGTATATTTTTTAATTATCAATATGGCAGATAAAATGATATTTATGAAGAAATTTTCAGTAGTTTATAATACAGTAGGTAAAGGGTTATTGTCACAAACCTATACTCCAGGTGTCCATGTCATTGTTACGCCGGCCACACCTGCTTCAGAAGAAAAAATGAAAACAGCTGATCTCCCTCCGGATAAAAAATGGGCCACTGTATTTCAGACGTGAGTCTAAAACTCCGCAGTATGTCAATAATCTTTACGACAAACTGCATTGATTGAAAACCAAATTTCACCTGTTGAACCTGTGGTTGAGGCTTACCGGGCTAGGCGTTACCCTATGATTGACCAGACATATTTGAAAGTGATCTATCTGCAAAAACAATCAAGTCAACGCAATAAACAAGCTGGTAATCTGAGTAGAAACCTTTATGCAACGTGTGGTCTTGCATTGTTTTGTATTATGCCTTGTTGCTGAAGAGGTGAAAAAGGGGAAATTCCCCAACATAGCACATGCGAAGCTAAAAATCAGGTTGTGAAACTCAAGAAAACTAGACACAAGTTATGAGAGTAGTCATACCATTTGACGATATTTTACTTTAAAAATTTTCATTTAACAGTAAAATATCATTAATTGTGAATTTGAATATCAGTGGAATTTTTGAAATCCTAGGGTTATGAGGTCATTAAAGACGGTAATTTTAGAACTCCCCAAGAAAAAAAAATAATGAAAGGCAACTTCGGCTTGAGATTATTCATCCGCAGTCCTCTGTCTTGTTCGCCTACTAACTGCCGAAGGAGCAGAAAAACTCTGCTACTTTAATTGTCTTCCGTGGGGGAAAGGCAATGCAAACATCAACAGCCCAGTCAGAAAGAAGGAAAAGGTTCCTGGAATTGCTTTCGTTCCTAGGTCAGTCTCTTGGTACTGGCAGCCAAAGTTGTCGCATCTGGTCGCAGTGTCTTGCTACTGTCCTCCCCTCCCCCAGAAGCTGCCCTAGGGACGATTTTATTTCATTTTAAGGTAAAGAATGTGTACAAGTGATGTAATCTAATAAAGTTCCAAATTCATATAAATGTGTAGAACATTTCTGGATCTCGAAATTTGAATAATATTGAACACGCTAAACATAAGTTATGGTAATAAAACAAAGTCTAGTATTTTGGTGAGCCATATGTTATTATTAAGAACAATAGTCTTTAATAGACTTTTAATAATACAATAGACATTTTTAGTAATTCTTTAAAAAAATGGCAAGAAGAATTTTTATAAAATCTTTTCTTCACTAATCAGTTGTTCTCTGTTTTGTATATTGCGATTTTTAAGAAATGATTTCAAATAAAAGAATTTTGAGTAGTAAAATATATTATAACTACCAGATGTACCCTTGAACCCTATTAAATTATTTATACATTATTTAAATTTTCATTATGTGATGCCTCATCCTAATTATTATTTCCAAATTCTTTTAAACGTTGACACCTTGGATTTAGAATTGTACTGTGTTATCTGAATAGAACTGAAGTACTGCCCTGTGGCAGTTACCAGCAACTTTATAATCTCTTACCATGATTTTTTTCATTATTTACATATTTCGCTATAAATCAAAATTTTATCGATTACAATGATTGCTTTTCTTCCCAATGCGAAGTATTAAAACAACAGAAGTTATTTTAAAAGTTAAAAGTCAGTTCTTGTACTAAAATATACTTATACGGTTAATCACTCTGAGAGTTATAAGAGATATGTATATCGTTACATATAGGCGTGAAAACGAAGCTATTCAAAATGATCTCAGATGTATTGAAGATGAATATTTAAAATTCCAACATTGAAGTTATCTTGTTTGTAGTACAAATTTAATTCCTAAACTTGTGCCTCCTTAAGTGTTTTAATATCTCTGAAAAATCTTAATCATCTTAGCCATTCCCTTATGTTATGTTTACTGTTTTTGAGAACATATTACTTTTCTGTTTTATTCCCTCTCATGCAGGGATTGCTGGTAATGAAAATGCCAACAAAGATGTCTAATCTGCTCACAATATATTACAATTTGCCTTATCTGTACCTGATGCAAAAACTACGTAAAAGTTACTTCGTACAATAAATGGAAGATATACTGGGATGAAGTGAATTCAAATGAACTGCATACTGTTAAACCGTATGTTAAAACATGGCCTGCCTAGCTTTAAAGGAAGCAAGATGTTATCATGACCCATCTTTTATTGTTCATACATATTTCACTAATCGTCATTTGCTGATAGGTGAGGCCGCTCCCATATGTGATAATTGCACGAGTGTCAATAGTATTCTTGTAGACTGTCCGAATTTTGAAAAAAAAAAATTGTTAATTTTATTTCAGCACTTGCAACATTAACTTCACTGATTTGGTAAATGCTTCTCCTCATCATAATCTTCTGAATATTTTTAAACATATCAGATTTTTTTCCTCACATTTAATTATCTTGGAGGTCATTTTTTTTATTCATCCTTCCTTTTTTCAATTTCAATTTTTATACCTTCTGTTATTTTCCTTTTATAATCGTAATTTTGCTTCAATATTACTACATTTTAATGTATTATAATACATCGTATTATATTTTAATATATTATAGTATATCTTTTTAAGTATTGATCTTGTGTTTGGCATTATTGTTTATAATGTGCCAATAAGCTTCAACTAACCAACCTAAACTTGTCAAAATTGATTCAAAAGTAGTCAAAAGGAGTATTTATCAGTTGAAATCCGAATCCTGGATATTTTTCGATTGTAATACTTTATATAATTCATATGAAGAAATAAAATTCATTTGAGAAAATTCAAAAGATCTTACATTAAATAGGAAATTATGTATTTCATAAGTTCATTAACTAGAGATAGACAACAAAATAACAATTCTGATACTTTAAAATGTACCATTTCCTATTTTTCCGTGTTAAGCTAAGAGTATGTAATTTATTTCATAAAATAACTAATAGTATATTTATTCAAAAGTGAAAGATTAAAAAAATATGACAGATGTAACTTGAAATCAATTTCACTGTTTCAGCAACAGTAAAATATCAATATAGTTTCTATATAAAGAGAAAAAAGAAGGCTATTTCACTTTAAAGGGAAATATGCTTTAGGGTACCAGAAATGAAGGAGGTGGGAAAAAGTCTTTTTAAAAGTGTAGATCTAAGTTTGGTAATAGAAACTGCATGCGAGCTGTACTAAATTCAAAATAAAATTATAGTCGTGTATCTAAATTGGAAACGCGATCAAACTCAAGCAGCTTTAAACCAAAGAATCGGACAGAAGGCAAAAACATTTGAGAAATTTTAAAAGATCTTACAATAAATATAAAATTATGTATTTCATAAGTTCCTTAACTAGAGATAGACAACAAAATAACAATTCTGATACTGTAAAATCTACCATTTGCTATTTTTCAGAGTTAAGCTAAGAGTATGTAATTTATTTCATAAAATAACTAATAGTATATTTATTCAAAAGTAAAAGATTAAAAAAATATGACAGATGCAACTTGAAATCAATTTCACTGTTTCAGCAACATCAATACAGTTTCTATATAACGAGAAAAATCAAGAATATTTCACTTTTATAGGGAAATATGCTTTAGGTATCAGAAACGAAGGAGGTGGGAAAAAGTCATGTTTTTAAAAGTGTGGTAATAGAAAGTGCATGCGAGCTGTGCTAAATTCAAAATAAAATTATAGCCGTGTATCTAAATTGGAAACGCGATCAAACTCAAGCAGCTTTAAACCAAAGAATCGGACCGAAAACAAAATCATTTGAAAAAATTCAAGAGATGTTACATTAAAGAGGAAATTATATATTTCATAAGTTCTTTGACTAGAGATAGACAACAAAATAACAATTCTGATACTTTAAAATCTACCATTTGCTATTTTTCAGAATTAAGCTAAGAGTATGTAATTTATTTCATGAAATAACTAATATTTATTGAAAACTGAAAAATTAAAAATATATGTCAAAAGCAACTTAAAATCAGTATTACTGTTTCAGCAATAGTAAAATATCAATATATTTTCTATATATAAAGAGGGGGAAAGAAGACTATTTCACTTTAAAGTTAAATATGCTTTAGGGTACCAGAAACGAAGGAGGTGGGAAAAAGTCATGTTTTTAAAAGTGTGGATTTAAGTTTGGTAATAGAAAGTGCATGCGAGTTGTACTAAATTCAAAATAAAATTATAGCCGTGTATCTAAATTGGAAACCCGATCAAACTCAAGCAGCTTTAAACCAAAGAATCGGACCGAAAACAAATCTCCCCCCAAAAACACTTATTTGTGAAACTAAACTATACGTTCGCATCGCATATTAAAATAAATTCCTTCCTTTTTCCAAGAATAAAACTCATATGAAATCCAGGCAAAGCTTTAGTCCTTCGACTGATTTCCTGGATCTAAATCACGTGCATGTCCCTTGACTGATGAACAGGCCTGATAGGAAGACAGTTCCGCAGTATTAGTATACTGCAGACAAGACCAGGGTATTACCCGAGAGAGAGCCCTTCTCCGGCATTGTCATTTGCACATTTTACCCGGCCGAATTTTCCAGATTTGCTAACTCCCTCCCTCCCCGCCTCTTCCGACCCCTTTGTAGTTTCCACCTGTTAGAATCAAGACCGCAATGTTCTAAAAGAGAAGTGAGTTCCCGCCAATCACAGCACGGCGCCTGAGGTTTTCAAAGGCTTACATTATTTCGAGCAGCCCTGTGTCTGTTGAATTTCAAATTTTGAATTTCGCTTCTGACGGCGTCAGGATCAGGTTAGAGAAGGGACTGTAATGATATATAAAAGTGTGGGAAAAATACCAAACTAGCTCACTCGTTATGAGTGGACATTTTCGTGGAAAAAGTAAAAGATTATTATCATTTCCAGAAACAACTTCATTTAAATATGCTACATACACTGTTGTACAATCAGTAATTTATTTTACTTTATTTTCCGGGAAAGATGATATTTTTAAAAAATGATACTTGGAAGAAATGTTGTTAATTCATTTTAATAGACTATGTTATATTGAAGGAATAATGTCCATTATTATTTCCAGAAACAAATAAATACTTCATTTAAATACGCTATACACACTACTTTACGAGAAATAATTTATTTTATTTTATTGCACAAAAATGATAATACATCTAAAATTGGTATCTGAAGAAAGTATTGTTACGTAATTTTTAGTAGATAACATCATAGGGTTGGAATAATAGCCATTATTATTTCCAGAAACAAATGCATGCTTTATTTAAATACGCTACACACACTGTTTCACAAGCAATAATTTATTTTATTTTATTGCATATAAATGATAATATATCTAAAATTGATATTTCAAGGAAATATTGTTACTTAATTTTTAATAGATCACGTTATAGGGAAAGAATAATAACCATTATTATTTCCAGAAAAAAATGCATGCTTCATTTAAATACGCTACACATAGTCTTACAAGCAATAATTTATTTTATTTATTGCACGGAAATGATAATACATCTAAAATAAATATTTGAAGGAAGTATTGTTTACTTCATTTTTAATTGATCACGTTATAGGGAAGGAATAATAACCATTATTATTTCCAGAAACAAATAAATACTTCATTTAAATACGCTATACACACTACTTTACGAGAAATAATTTATTTTATTTTATTGCATGGAAACGATAATATATTTAAAATTGGCATTTGAAGGAAGTATAGTTACTTCATTTTTAATAGATTACGCTATAGGGAAGGAATAATATCCATCATTATATCCAGAAACAAATGCATGCTTCATTTAAATACGCTACACACACTGTTTCACAAGCAATAGTTTATTTTATTTTATTACATGGAAACGATATTATATTTAAAATTGGTATTTGAAGGAAGATATTTTTACTTCATTTTTAATAGATCACGTTATAGGGAAGGAATAATAACCATTATTATTTCCAGAAAGAAACGCATGCTTCTTTAATTACGCTACACACACTGTTTTACAAGCAATAATTTATTTTATTTTTTTGCATGGAAACGAAAATATATTTAAAATTGATATATGAAGGAAGTATAGTTACTTCATTTTTAATAGATTACGCTATAGGGAAGGAATAATAACCATTATTATTTCCAGAAACAAATGCATGCTTCATTTAAATACGCTACACATAGTCTTACAAGCAATAATTTATTTTATTAATTGCACGAAATGATAATACATCTAATATTGATATTTGAAAGAAGTATTGCTACTTCATTTTTAATAAATCACCTTATAGGAATAAATTTATAGCTATTATTATTTCCAGAAGCAAATGGGTGTTTCCTTTCAATACGTTAAAAGCACATTTTAATGAGAAATAATTTGTTTTGTTTTATTGACAAAAATTATTAAACTATATATTAATTTTTTACCTAATATATTATTTTATCCTTAATAGACAATGTTTTGAAGCAGGGAGAAGGACACATAAAAGTAATGTTGTTCTTCAAAACTCAGATTTATTAATTTTACTTGCAGTTAAATAAATTTAATTATTGTTTGTAATATATTTAATTAAAAAACATTTGTACAGGAATACATGCATACATGAGTATTGCGTGTACAATTAATCCATAAATAAATGAAAAAATGAAAAAATTAAAATTTTTATTACATTTAGATTAATGAAGTTACAAGAATAAATATTCTCATAATAAAAATTCCTTTGTAGTATACGAAAATAAATGTTTTAACATTTTTCCCATCGAGCAAACAAATCTTAAAATTAAAAAAAGGTACCTCATATATTTGAACGTACAAGTACACATACATAAAAGTATATTTAAGTAGTGTTTTGTATGCTCCATCACCATAATTGACTCACAATTGAAAATACATTTAACTTCAGTATGCAAGACATCCGAATGGCTTCTAGAGATTTCGTGGTTAATGGCGTAATTTAACTGCACTAAAGATGGGTTATTGTGGTACGCTTGGGGTTTAACATAACCTTAAAGCCAATTATCAAGTGTTGTTAAATCTGCTGAGCATGTGGCATGAATTTTGACCTCTGATACACGTGGCACGAAATTGAAAGGGTGCAAGCTTAATTTTTACGTTTCTTCAAAGTGTAGTACTTAGTAATGTAGTTAAAAATAAGTGATTGGAATTGGAGAATTCATCAGTTCATGATGTATTTGAAATCTTTGTAAAACTTCAGCTCTCAAATCAAGGGTGAAATTATACTTTAGCAATCTGCAATTATACACAAATATTAATAATAATACACTGTTTGAACTGTATCTCACTGTACTGTGTGTGAGCTAAATTACAAAATAATAAAAAAATCTAGTCTTTTAGAACATTATACAATAAGATATATTTCAAGAAACAACAGAATGAAAAATTAGGAAATAAAATAGTTTTTTCTTCAAGCTGCAAAGTTGCTCAACGGATATAGGATGGTATGATCGGAAGGTTTAAAAGTACATTTTCTAACGAAGTATCTCCCATAACTCATTGCCAATGAAGCAACTTTTATAATCTGAGAATATTATCATACATTAGTTACATCAAAGTCGGTTACATTCAAGAAGCGATGACGAGTCATTTTATTTTGCGAAAACTTAAAAATTTACCCTGATACATCTTACCCTGATACACCTTATAGAGCTATACCAAATTTCGAAAGAATACATGTTTTGTTTAAATAAAATTCAACCTTACAAGATACACTCATGTCCATAAATTAAGGATAATGAAGTTCAGGCAATGAAGAGACAAAAGCAAAACATATTTGACTTATTTGCAAAGTCTATTTATTAAACAAAAGGTAAAGAGCAAAAAAGATGCTATATGTTTGACATAATTAATAAAAATTGCGATTTTTACTTCCTGGAGCAAATTTCAAAAAAGAACCTATTTACAGAAAACAGTATAACATGGTTAGTATGATGGTTAATACGGAGTATGTCTCCCGGACGATGCAATACAAGCGTTACAACGCCTACGCATGCTGAGTATCAATTATCAATCTGATCTTGGGGAAAATTACACCACTCATCAAGCAATGCCCTCCGAAGTTCCGATAGACAGTTGGGAGGGAGTTGACGGGCTGCAATTCGTCGGCCAAGCATGTCCCACACATGCTCTATTGGATTCAAGTCCGGTGAGTATGCTGGCCAATCCATACCGATGATATCCTCCGGTTGAAGGCATTCGTCTACAATGTTTGAACTCTGAGGTCGGCGTTGTCATCCATATACAGAAATTCAGGATCCATGGCGCCCCGAAACAAACGTACATGTTGTTCCAGAATGACATCCCGATAGATGTGGCCTGTCATCGTTACACTCTGAACATGCAGGTCAGTTCTGGAACCAAGAATAATTCCTCCCCAAACGAGCCATCCTGCACCACCATAACGGTGTCGTTCAATGGTGTTCTCTTGGTGGTAACGGGTACCTGGCGCTCTCCATATGAAAGTCCGGTGAGAATCAGAATGTAAACTGAACCTGGACTCGTCGGAAAACATCACACAAGACCACTGTTGCGGTGTCCACAATGCATGCTCTCTAGCCCAGCATAATCGCAGGCGACAGTGAGTTGCGGTAAGAGGAACACATCTGACAGGCCTACGAGCATATAGACCAATGTTCCCTAAGCGTCTGTACACGGTCTGCCTTGAAACTGTCGTACCGGTAGCTGAAGAGAGCTGACGAGACAGGTCTGATGTTGTGCTCCGTCTGTTTCTTTTGGCAGTAACTGCCAAATACTGGTCATCATTCGGCGTAGTAACTCGGGGGCGACCTGTGCTGTAACATCTACTCACATTACCATCATGTTTGAATCGTTGCCAAAGCCTGGAGATGACACTCTGGGCGATTCCAAGTTCCTCGGATACTTCCAGCTGGGTAAGTCCACATTCCAGTCGTCCGATAATTCTACCACGTAAAAAATCATCCAAATGCTTCCTTTGTGCCATAACTATGCGGTTATTGCACTGAAAGGCTTTTAAAGCGCTTGTGAACAATTTTACTTCTTTGCTACCATTCCTTATATACCCCTTTCATACACTCTCGTCATTGTGACTTACTATCCGCGCCATCTGGTGGTTTCCTGCAATTTGCATATTCTTCTTCAAGATGTGTGTGATAATTCTACAGGTGAAATTTTTATTTTAGAGCTCAATTTCTGTGTGATTCTGAATTATCCTTAATTTATGGATATGAGTGTATTATTATCTAACTTGAAAGAGTAAAAATATGATTTTTTAAGAATTTTGTGTCCTAGGTCTACTTAATTCAAATATTAAATACAAAAAAAATGTAAAATCTTTAAGAATAGCTTCCGATAAAAAAAGTGAAATATTTATTCATATCTGATAACTGAAATAAAAAAGGAAATAATGAAAACCCACTCTCCCTAAATAAAACTTACTGTCAGGCATAACAAAAAATCGTTCTTTATGTAAAAGTCATATAAGAATCGTTTAAGAAAATATATAATGTAAACAGGTGCAATGGATGTGTACCTATTGTGTTGAGTTTGACTGAAACTGAATATTGACGTTGAAACTAAAACGGAATATTGCATCGGTCATCCCAAACACGACAGATGACCATCGCAACAAAAATTTCAGAAGTTGCACAATACACCTAAGTCTCACAATGAAGTCCGTATTTTTCCCATAGAAATGAAGAGAATTCGGAACAATACACAATTCACTCTAAAAGAATAAAACTAAAAACTATGCTTCAATCGTTCGGTTTCAGTCTTCCTTTTTTTATTCTCCCGAACCTACCGCTATTTTTCAAACAAAAATACGACAACGGGACGAAAAAAAAATATTATAAGGACTAGAAAATTCTATCCGCTCTCATTGATTTCACCTCCTTTTCCCGAGGAAAGAGCTTGGGATCGTCATATCTTTGATTTTGTACTGATTCCAAAGTTCCATCCCCCTCTCGCGCGGTATTCTCTTTTATGATTACGACTTGCAGACGATAGATGTCATCGTTTGCAGGCATTTCTTTTATTTTTCAGACGGTTTTATAGTCGCGTGCAGACGACGTAGGGACACTGGCAGACTCCTTGCCTAGTCCCTCCCGTCCAAATCACTACACCGTTCTTTTCAATGACCACCGATAGGTTTTTATTTCCTGGGTAAATTATCTCTTTGTCTAACATCTTTGGAGAGATTTCATTGCTATGCTTAACCTTCCGGAATTATGGATTCAGGAAATGTAGCACGTTTCCAGTTTAGAACCTGGAGAGAACTTTTTCGATAAGATTTATGAGTGCCTACATAAAGGTTAATGCAAAATAAATTTTCATGAGATTTCATTGACTATTTTTATGTGACTTTTTGTGTATTTAATGAAATCTCTAAAATGACTGTCATTATTTTACTGTAGGGGTTTTAGTGATATTTATATATAGTTAAATTTGTCAGGGTTTGTTAGTGTAGTTTACATTTACTGTAATGCTCTAAATTATTTAGTTTTTATGGTACATATTTTATTCATATTTTGATTAATGTTATAAAGTTTTCTCAATGATTTCATTCATTTATTCATCATTTTTGATAGATATACTGTAAAAATATAGAAATTGTTCTATTTTTTATATTTAAAAATATATTAACACAAAAATATTGTAACTTAATAAATTTAATAAAAGAATATTATAAAAACATAATCAAAGTACTGAACTGGACATTTTGATTTCATATAACACTTAATACATGAAATATAAATTAACATGTAGTACGGCCTAATAATTTAAAAATTAATGAGGTCTGGTTAAATTACATATTTGTCTTACATACCTGGAGAAATTTCATTGCTATGCTTAACCTTCCGGAATTATGGATTCAGGAAACGCAGTACGGTTCCAGTTTAGAACCTAGAGATAACTTTTTCTATGTGATTTATAACTGCCTACGTAAAGGGTAAAGAAAAATAAATTTTCATGAGATTTCATTGACTATTTTTATGTGACTTTTTGTGTATTAAATAAAATGACTGTCTTTTTTATACTATAGATATTTTCGTGATGTTTTTATATAGGTAAAAAAAGTTCAATGTATGGTTAATTACCGTAGTTAACATTTGCAGTAATGTTAAAAAAAATAGTTTTTTTACAGAATATATTTCAGTCGTTTTCCCAATGATATAATTCAGTTATTCCGAATTTTGATAGATATACTGTAAAAATATACAAATTGTTCTATTTTTCACATTTAAAAATATATTAGCATAAAACTATTCTAACTTAATTTAATAAACACATATTTAAAAAATATATTAAAGTACTGAACTAGACATTGTGATTTAATATAACACATAAAACGTGAAATATAAATTAACATTTAGCACGGCCTAATAATTTAAAAATAAAGGACTGGTAAAATTACATATTTGTCTTATACCTGGAGAAATTTCATAACTGTGCTTAACCTTCCGTAATTATGGAATCAGGAAATGTAACACATTTCCAGTTTAGAACCTGGAGAGAACTTTTTCGATATGGTTTATTAGTACCTAGTTGAAAATTAATGCAAAATAAATTTTCATGGGATTTCATAGACTATTTTTATGTGACTTTTTGCATATTCAATAAATATTTTAAAATGACTGTCATTTTTATACTATAGAGGTTTCAGTGATGTTTTTATGTAGATAAAAATGTTCAATGTATGTTTAGTTACCGTAGTTTGCATTTACTGCAACGTTCTAAATTAATTATTTTTTACAGAATATATTTCATTTATTTTCCCAATCATTGTATTCAGTTATTCAAGATTTTAACAGATATACTGCAAAATTATACTACTTTCTCTACTTTTCTCATTTAAAAATATGTGAGCTTAAAACTAATATAACTTAATTTAATAAAAGAATATTTTAAAAATATCATCAAAGTACTGAACTGGACATTATGATTTCGTATAATACATAATACGTGAAATATAAATTAACATTTAGCACGGCCGAATAATTTAAAAATTAAGGAGGACTGGTAAAATTACATATTTGTCTTACATATCTGGAGAAATTTCATTGCTATGCATGACCTTCCGGAATTTTGGATTCAGGAAATGTAGCACGTTTCCAGTTTAGAACCTGGAGAGAACTTTTTCGATAAGATTTATGTGTACTTACGTAAAGGTTAATGCAAAATAAATTTTCATGAGATTTCATTGACTATTTTTACGGGACTTTTTGTGTATTTAATGAAATCTCTAAAATGACTGTCATTATTTTATTGTAGAGGTTTTAGTAATATTTTCATATAAGTAAAAATGTTCAGGGTATGTTTAGTTAGAATAGTTTACATGTACTGTAATGCTCTAAATGAATTAGTTTTTATGGAACACATTTTATTCATATTTTAATTAATGTTATAAAGGTTTATCAATAATTTTATTCAGTTATTCCACATTTTTGATAGATATACTGTAAAAATACACAAATTGTTCTATTTTTTATATTTAAAAATATATTAGCATAAAACTATTGTAGCTTAATAAATGTAGCAAAAAAATATTAAAGAACTGAAGTGGACATTTTAAGTTTATATAATGCATAATATATGAAATATAAATTAACATTTAGCTAGTCCTAATAATTTAAAAATTAACGATGACTGGTAAAATTACATATTTGTCTTATATCTGGAGAAATATCTTTGCTATGCTTAACCTTCCGGAATTATGGAAATAGGAAATGTAGTACGTTTCCAGTTTAGAACCTGGAGATAACTTTTTCGATATGGTTTATGAGTGCCTACTTGAAGGTTAATGCAAAATAACTTTTCATGAGATTTCTTTGACTGTTTTTATGTGACTTTTTATGTATTTAATGAAATCTCTAAAATGACTGTCATTATTTTACTGTAGGGGTTTTAGTGATATTTTCATATAGGTAAAAATGTGCAGGATGTTTTTGGTTAGCGTAGTTTACATTTACTGTAATGCACTAAATTAATTAGTTTTTACTGAACACCTTTTATTTGCATTTTGATTAATGCTGTATAGTTTTTTTTAAGATTTTAATCAGTTATTCCACTTTTTGATAGATATACTGTAAAAATGTACAAATCTTTCTATTTTTTATTTAAAAATATGTGAGCTTAAAACTAATATAACTTAATTTAATAAAAGAATATTTTAAAAATATCATCAAAGTACTGAACTGGACATTATGATTTCAAATAATACATAAAACGGGAAATATAAATTAACATTTAACACTGCCTAATAATTTAAAAATTAATGAGGACTGGTTAAATCACATATTTGTCTTACATATCTGGAGAGATTTCATTGCTATGCTTAACCTTCCGGAATTATGGAATCGGGAAATGTAGCACGTTTCCGGTTTAAGATCTGGAGAGAACTTTTTCGATAAAATTCACGAGTGCCTACGTGAAAGTTAATGCAAAATAAATTTTCATGAGATTTCATTGACTATTTTTATGTGACTTTTTGTTTATTTAATGAAATCTCTAAAATGACTGTCATTATTTTACTGTAGGGGTTTCAGTGATATTTTTATATAGTTAAATTTGTTCAAGGTATATTTAGTTAGAGTAGTTTACATTTACTGTAATTCTCTAAATTAATTAGGTTTTATGGAACACATTTTATTCATATTTTGATTAATATTATAAAGTTTTTTCAATGATATAATTCAGTTATTCCACATTTTTGATAGATATACTGTAAAAATATACAAATTGTTCTACTTTTCTTATTTAAAAATATATTAGCATAAAACCATTGTAACTTAATAAATTTAATAAACGAATATTTAAAAAAATTATTAATGTACTGAACTGGACATTATGATTTCGTATAATACATAATACGTGAAGTATAAATTAACATTTAGCACTGCCTAATAATTTCATTGCTATGCTTAACTTTCCGGAATTCATGATTCAGGAAATGTAGCACATTTTAAGTTTAGTACCTGATGAAAATTTTTTCGATACGATTTATGAGTGCTTACTAAAAGTTAAAACAAAAATTTTCATGAAACTTCAATGACTATTTTTATGTATTTTTTGGTGTTTTTAATGAAATCTCTAAATTGACTGTCATATTTTATTTTACTTTTGGAATTTTAATGGTGTTTTTATATAAATAAAAATGTACAACATGGATTTAGTTACCTTACATTACTTTTACTATAATTCTCTTAATTAATTATTTTTTCCAAATACCTTTTATTTGGCTTCTTTAATTTATGCTATAAAATTTTGTTTCATTGAGTTATTAAATTATTAAAAATCTCATTGAAACAAATTTATATTTTTTAATATATATAGTGAAAATGTACGAGTTGTTCTGTTTGTCATATTGAAGAATATATGAGTTTAAAACTGATGTAACTTAATAAATTTAATAAATATGTATTTTAAAAATATTGCTAAAGTACATAAAATGGACGTTTTGACTTCCTATGATGCATACGTGGATTATGAATTGGCATTTAAATCATCCTAAATATTTTTTTAAAGATGAAAAATGGCTAAATTATATAAATAATTGTTTCGATGAGGTTATTAAATTATTAAAAACCTCATTGAAACAAATATATAATTTTTAATATATATAGGGAAAGTGTACGAGTAGTTCGGTTTGTCATATTGAAGAATATATGACTTTAAAACTGATGTAACTTAATAAATTTAATAAGCAGATATTTTAAAAATATGGCTAAAGTACAAAAATGGACGTGTTGACTTCATAGAGTTCATACTTAGAACATAAATTATCATTTAGTTCATCCTTAATTAAAAAAAAATAAGAAAAATGGCTACATTATATATTTAATTTTTTCAATACGGTTATTAAATTATTAAACACCTCATTGAAACAAATATATATTTTTTAATAAATATAGGGAAAGTGTACGAGTAGTTCGGTTTGTCATATTGAAGAATATATGAGTTTAAAACTGATGTAACGTAATAAATTTAATAAAAAGATATTTTAAAAATATGGCTGAAATACAAAAATGTACGTTTTGACTTAATAGGATGCATACGTGGAGAATAAATTAGCATTTAGTTTATACTAGATATTTTTTAAAAGAAGAGAAATGGCTAAATTATATATTTATTTTTTCAATAGATTAAATTATTAATATTGAAACAAATTATGGATTCAGGAAAGTGTACGAGTAGTTCCGGTTTGTCATATTGAAGATATATGATAACTGATGTAACGTAATAAAATTTAATAAAAAATATTAAAAATATGGCTATACAATGACGTTTGACTTTATGCATACGTGAGAATAAATTTCATTTAGTTTTATACTAATTTAAAAGAAAAAATGTCTTTTTTTTCTAGATTGTATTGATTAAAATGTATTTTTTCTAGTTTTTTTTAAAAATTAATGTTGATTATGCAAAATAAATTTTAAATATTTTGACACTTTTATGTGACTCTTTGTGTTTTTAATGAAATCTTTAAAATGTCTGTCATTTTTCTAGTTTGATTATTTACATTAAATATTCTATTGCTATTATTTACGTTATGACTTTTATAAATCTATGCTTAATTTGTTTTATCATATCAAAATGTAGACTTTATAAAGCATCATATCCATGCTTTTTTGTTCATCATATCAAAAAGACTTTATAGAGCTTATAAATGATGTATTTTATTAAATATTATAAAGGAATATTTTAACAATATAACTAAAGTGCTAAAATGATATTTTTTACTCCATGTAAGGTACTCCGAGAGATGGCCGATTGGTTAGAGTGCTGGCCTTCGGTACCGGAGTTCATGGGTTCGAATCCCATTGTGGTATGAATGATCGTAGCCGTTCGGAATATTCTTTAAGCTGTAGGTCCCGGTCTCATTAGCCCTCATGTTGCAAAAAGTAGACAGTAGCACTCCAAAATAGCCATATAAGGCACATAGAATACAAAATGTTGCATTTATTACGGCTTAAATATTAAAAAAAAAGCATAACTGTGTAAATTATACATTTGTCTAACATGTTTAGTGATATTTTATTGATATGTTTAACTTTTTGGAAATAAAATTTAAGGTAAAGTAGCACGTTTCTAGAATAAGACCTGGAGAGAAATTTTGAGTGTATAATTTCAGTGTATTCATAAAGGTTTATGCAGAAGAAATTTTCATAACATTTCATTGATTATTTAGATGAGACTTTTGTATTATTTATGAAAGCTCTAAAATGGCTGTAATTTTTCCTTTTGATTCTGTTTTAAAGGTGTTTTTTAGAAATAGTTTAAATATGTTATGCAGTTTTTCACCTCAGGACAATTAAAAACCAATTTCATGGATGCTTTTTATGTGGTTTTTGGCCTCACACAATGAAAAACCGAATTCATGGATGCTTTTTATGTAGGTTTTGGCCTCAGGACAATTTAAAAGCCGATTTTTCCCATCCGATGTGGTATAACATTTCCGTAGTGGATGGGCTTACGTAACCAACAATATCCCCCTTTGCAGTCATGCACGCTGAACAGTACAGTTGGTTTAACGTGTAAATTACACCTCAGTCGTTATTTTACTATTCATTTGGCATTTGTAATCGAACCTTTTAAATTATGATGCTTACAGCACCATATGTTGCTAACATTTGGAATTATTTTTTCTTATGTTATACTTTTTCTCCCTTCTTCAAATTTTGTTCGAATTTGATGATATTCTGATCAGTCGTTCTTTATTTATAGAATTTTGAAACTTTAATTATATTCACTCTTTATACATTTATATATATATATACACACACTCATATACATATGTATTGTGTGTGTGTGTGAGTGGGAGAGTGTTTGTTTCCATTTAAATATGTTTATATTTAACGTGTTATTCATAGAAACACATATTTATTATAAAAGACATAATGAATTTGACACAGCTATTATATGAAATATAAAAATGTAAAATTTTAAGTTAACTTAAAATTTCATCCATCTTATTTTTTTCTTACGACAAAATCAATTTCATTTATTTTAAAGAAACTTAAATGTAACCACTAAAAATAGCATTAAATATCATGCTTTGCAAAATAAAATGGAGAAAATATCATTAAAATTATTTAAGCCAATTTTTAAAATAATTGCTACCCAAACTTCCCTACTTCAACCACTGTATATAGATTTTAGCCCAGGCGACTGTCTATCTGTACCATTGATTGATCGATTGTCTCCTTAAATTCACAAAGGGTCACTGAAGCAGATGGACTCACGCTAGCAAAACTAATGACTTCTTCCAAATCCACCAAAGTGTGGTATACATTTCTCCTCTTTTTGAGGTGATAGTAGACTTTAAATCTGAATATTAAACTATTTAAATTTTAAATTCATTTTTAGCGTGACCATAAATTGATGTTGCATAAATCATAAAATATATTAAATCTCCGATAAACGAATATTTTTATTAAATTATCTTTTATATGAAAGTTGAGATTTATGGTGTCTTTTTGTAACGCTTCATGAGCGTTTCGTATTATTGCTTTTCCTCTTCTTTTGCATTTACAAGTAGAAACTCTGTATAATGCGTCTCCATTAGCCCTTGTGTGCAAAACAGAAGACCATAGCTTTCCAAACCAAACCAAACTCTGTATAATGCTTCTCTGTATAACTGTCTACTATGCGTATAACACATTATTTTGTTGTGTGGAATCTGTTATCTAGTTAAATAGACAGTGGAATTTCAAAATTAATTTATTTGGTTTGGTACAATGTACTTGAAAGTTAAAAAAGTTATTAAAAATATATTTGTGCGAAAGTATTTACAATTTCAATGTAAAATATCATTAATTTTAAAAGTTGTTAAATATTAATTATTTAAATAGTATCATTACTGAAAATGTTTTATGAGTATTTCATTAAGATTTAATATGGTCATTTAATATAACATTCAGGCCTTGGAATAAAACTATAATTGTTTTCTGAAGTATTCAGTGGAAATAAGCTATTATTTTTCCGTAAGAATTTTTTCTAAAATTTATTTCAATTACAAAATGGATAGATTTTTGTTCCTCCAAATATATTAATTTAAAGTAACTTTTGTTCTATACTATACAAGGTAAATTGTTGATAAATTTTGAAATTAAATGAAACTTAGAAATGCACCTGGATGAGATGTTTGAAATACATCTGAATTCGAAAACTTTTGTTTTAAAAACTGTTTAATGAACTTGTTTGTAATAATTAAATTGTCTGTTGTTAAATATGAGGTGGTAGATATTTAAAAACCTTTTCTATACTTATTCGTAGTTATATTTTCCAGTTCATATAGATCGAAAAATAGAATTTTCAGTTAAATTTCGGTATTTGATATTTCTAGATTTCTTTCCATATTCAATAGTAGGTTATAAACCAAATATTTTTTCAAACCAACGTATAAAAATATTTTAATTTTCTTTTAAATATCTAGTGGACAGTTTTCTTTCATTTTATTTATTTTTTATTTCTATACCTACTGTACATCCTTTGAAAAAATTTATTGTATAATCATTTAACGGCGTGTTATATACCGGGTGGCCATAATCAAACTGACAGTGATCACAGTGTTCTGTAGCGCGATCTATTTTCGAGAATGACACCACATTTTGTAGGAAGATTAAACACGACGGGGGACGAAGGATTCCGCTAAAAAATTAGTTCTAAATGTCACCACTAGGGGAATATTTGGCGCTGTGTTACAGAAAATAGAGTGTTAACAAATGCAAATTAATACGGAATAAAATTACCTTTTATTATGCACATTTTCTGATCTAGTTCAAATGCAATAACGTGAAATTTGAATAAAGAAATTCTGCTCAGCGTACGTGATATTATAGATCACGAGACTATCGGTGTTTATGTAGATTTTACGCTTTTTTAAAAGTGTTGCCATATTGCACTTGAACTAAATCAGAAAATGTGCATAATGAAAGGTAATTTTATTCTGTATTAATTTGCATTTGTTAACACACTATTTTCTATAACACAGCGCCAAATACTCCTCTAGCGGTGACTTTTTTAACAAATTTGTTTTTACGCCGAATCTTTCATCCCCCGTCTTGTTTAATCTTCCTGCAAAATGTGGTGTCATTCTCGCAAATAGATCGCGCTACAGAACACTCTGAGCACTGTCAGTTTTATTATGGCCACCCTGTATTTATTATTATAAAGGGACATACAACCATTCAAGTCGCAAAATCTTCATTTTACCAATCCTTTTGGATTTTCTTAAAAACAAAAAGTTTCTTTTAGAATGAATATTTTACAGCAATGATTTCATTGGTAATCTTTGGGCTAGCGGTCCCTGGGAATCCTAATTCTAATAGGTTCCAATATTCCTGAAATTTTAAATTATCTTCAATTAATTTTAAATATGAACTATCTATTAAAATGCATGATTTCAGTCCAGGATTATTGAAACATATAACTGCAATCAGTTAAATCAAAGAAATCTGAAAAACATCTTCCTTTTAATTTCGGTAAAATTTATAAAACTTATATGAAAATTCTTTTCTAAGATGCAACTTTAATCATATTTTACAAAATATAACATATATAGTAGTTTTACACTACACGTTTAAATTTCAGACTTTCTAATGGGCTTGAAATATTTCTGCAATGTTGAATTGTCCCAGCGATGAGGCGAACGCAACTAATTTTCAACTGGGTGACCATCTGGATGGACCATTGATTGATCGATTTCATTGGATTGTCTCCTCACTTTCACAATAGCCCATTGAAGTTCAGTCTTTCGCGCCACCAAAACTAATGACCTCTCTTCGAAATCCTTTTGGCAAAGGTGGATCTACTTTTTCTTTTATATCTTTTTCCAACTTTCTCTTATCCAGCATGGATGCCCTGCAAGGCAAAGAGAATTTTTCTTCGTGATTCATCTCGTTTCAAGATCATGGTGGAGTGTGTTTTCGAAGATTTAATTAGTGTATCGAGAACGGTAAAAGCACTTTTTTGTGTTACTGGAGGCTTCTGATTGTGATGAATGTAAATATTTTCAGTAGCGTAAAGATTCTAATTACTAATACTTTTTTTCGGTATCTTTAAATTAAGAATATTTCTTTATAAGCATAATTTCCACAAACCCATATAAAATAATAGATAATAGTTAATTGTAGATTTTATGAGATTTTATATAGAAATATATTCTTTGTAAATATTTTAGTCATTATATAGATATTGTTTGAAATCCAAGGACAAATTCACTAAGTTTTAAAAATAAAAATTTTATAAAGAATTCTATACATTAAATAATGTCATTTTTTAATGAATGTCTTACCAAAAAAAGTACTTTATGTAATATAATTTCTGTATAAAATAAAACATCTCAAGTTCCGTATTTCATAAAAAAATGTATAGCAGCAAAAATAGCACCATTAAAATACACATTGGAAAACTGGAAAAGTTAAAAAAAAAATTAATTCAGTTATTTATATTGTTATATTTACTCGCTTTTACAATATAAATATTGAATATGATAATAAATTATTTTATATAGTTGATATAACAATTTTTGCCCATTATTATTTTTAAATTTCTACTCATTAAATTAATATGAAGATTTTATATTTTATGCATCCTTTCTTCATATATTTAATAATAGTTTTTCAGAAAATATGATATATCCCATGCCCAGCTTATGCAAATGTTTTTAAAATAAATCTGCAAAACGATTAATGATGTTTAATAAAGTTACCCGTCTACTAAAATCTGCACTTTTCTTTCTTAAACAATTTGTAATAGCAATCTAAAACTAGTTTATTTATTCTACAGATATGCATTTCAACAAAATATATCATTTGTTTCCAGTGTTAAAATCTATGTTCCTTGCAACGAATGTAAAATAATAGCTTTAAAATAGTATTTCACTTAAATTATTATAATTTACAATTATTTACAATTATTACAATAATTTACAATTATAATTTACATAATCACTCTAATTCTTGATGCCACTTATTTATTAAATTCTTATAATACATCTCTCCTTCATTCAACAAACTTCATTTACAAGTATAAGAATAGGGTAAAATAAATAAACATTGTAATTAGTTTAACTCACTTTTTTTCTGCTCAATTGGTATTTTCTTTCTTTTTTGTCTTCTCATAATTCATATTAAAATCTATCTTTGCTGATAAACAATATTTTATTTAAACATGACGAATGAGTACATTAAATATTTAGGACATAATTTTTCCCTGTCATATTTTCCACTTTTTAATTAGTATTTTATCTTTTTTTTCTGTAATGACGTGTTCAATAAAAAAATTTAAAATCTGGCATTTTACATAAAATTTTGTTTAAACAGACATACCATATGGTTCTTATATGCGCATTTAATGTTAGTAACCTAAGGAGTTACACTTTATCTGCGAATTGGTATTTTATTCCATTTTCTCTTATCATGTACTCATCAAATAAAATTAAAAATCTACCTTTTTATATAAAGTTTTATTTTAAATAAATAATATCAGATGGCTCTTACAAGAGTATCTAACGTTAATAATCTTCAGACTCACACTTTCCCACCGAATTGTTTTTTTTTATCCCATTTTCTCTTCTCATATATTGCATAAATAAAATTAAAACTCTGGCATTTTATATAAAGCTTTATTTTAAGTAACTATACCAGATAGTTCTTATAAGTGTATTTAACATTAACAATCTTAGTCACACTATGCCAGCCGAATTGGTATCGCATCCCCTTTTCTCTTTTTATGTATTCAATAAATAAAATCAAAAAGTCTGGCTTTTTATAATAACTGCCATTTTATAATAAGTAACTATACTATTTTATAAGCGTATCTAAAGCTAACACAAAAACCATGAGAATTTTGGTATAACTATTGGCCAAACTTACCCCGATTAATACATATCCGTATTGTTATTCAAAATATACACTTTAATGTTGCTTGTAGCATAACAAGTACACTGGTTTACACACAAAGGCATTTACTCATTGTTAGACATTAAATAATTTCAACTAAATTATAATTAATAAAAAAGGATGAGATATTACAATATCAAAAAGATGCATAGTTATAAAAATGTATAGACATTATTAATGGAATTAAGGAATTATTTAAGTGAAAATTTCTTATACAGTTCACAAATATATATATATTCCACAAATATATACACAAATAATATTACACATATAATATTTCACAAATATATATATATATATATATATATATATATATATATATATATATATATATATATATATATATATAATTATATGTGTATATATACGTACATATATACATATATAGATAGATAGATAGATATAGATAGATATAGATAGCTATATATATATATATATATATATATATATATATATATATATATATATATATATATATATATATATATATATATATAGTACATTTTTTATTTATCGTTATTTGGCAGTTATAACAAATATCTATAGTTTTGTTTCCACACTTCGAAGCTTAGTAATGAACTATCCACACAGATTCTTCACTATTATATTTTCATAGATTTTTATGGATATACAATTAGGAAAAGTCAACAAATTTATTTCAATTGCATCATTATATTTCTGATAAAATTAGACTCAAAACAGTTTTTAGTCGGTTCTCTGGCTTCTAGTGTTAATAATCTTTAGAGTCACTCTTCACCTGCCAAATTTAGTCACTTCTCATGTATTGAATAAATAAATTTTTAAAATATCGAAAAATAATGTTCGATAAATATACCGGCTTGATCCCAATAAGCGTGTTTAACGTCATTTTCCCCAGAAACCATACTTTTCGCTGCACAATTAGGGATTCATCCCAATTTAGTCGGAGTGACCATCTGGACGGGCCACTCATTGATCGATCTCAACCGATTGTCTCCTAACTTGAATAATCGTGAATGGGAGTCGACTTGCACCACCAAAACTAATGGCCTGTCTTAGAAATCCACCGGAGTGGGTGGGACCTACTTTTCTATTCTTATGTTCCCCTTCCCTGTACTGATCCGGGATGATTGCTTAACAGATGAACAGGAAGAAATTTTTGTAAGGCACTCTGGCGATTACTAGATTGGAGTGCAGGGCCAATAACATCCACATTCACGTTAGGGAATCTACGTAAGAAAAAGGAAAATCTCCTTTGGCACGTGAACAGTACAATTATATTAAGGAGGCATATCACCTTTAAACCTTTAAAAATTCGATTTTCTGATTTTTACATTCTTAAAATTTATGGACATTTCTTAATTGTTTAAAATAAACCCCATTGATATGTTCGAATTAGAACCTGTTTATATATATATATATATATATATATATATATATATATATATATATATATATATATATATATATATGTTATATATATATATATATATATATATATATATATATATATATATATATATATATATATATATATATATATATATATATATATATATATATATATATATATATATATATATATATATATATATATATATATATATGTATGTATATATATATATATATATATATATATATATATATATATATATATATATATGTATATATATATATATATATGTATATATATATATATATATATATATATATATATATATATATATATATATATATATATATATATATATATGTATATATATATATATATATATATATATGTATATATATATATATATATATATATATATATATATATATATATATATATATATACACATATATATATATATATATATATATATGTATATATATATATATATCTGTATGTATGTATATATATATATATACATATTTATATATATATATATATGTATATATATATATGTATATATATATATATATGCCTAAAATCGAAAGGGGTAATATTTTTTGGTTATTTGGTGTAAGTGTTTTAATAGATTTACTGTTTTAAATTTTTCTATTTTTTCTTTTATTTTACTAAATAGAAATATCGGTACCGAGTTAAAGTAAGGGGACGTATTACCTTTAAGGAACTTTAAATGGAAGACATTTCCAATTTTTCGATTTTATTTACACAATCTTTGCATTTAATATCATAGATTTAATTAAAATTAGAAAATCCTTAATTGCATTTTACTCAAATTTGTGTTTTCTCATGTTCAGCACACTCTAATTGATAATCTATGGCACAAATTCATTTCAAATTTACACAGGAAATACATTATAAACCTACGATGAAACTCTGCTTACTTTTTTTCGTTATCGTTTATTTCATTTAGTATGGAGAGAAGATTAGATTATTAGATATGATATTAAATGCAATCTTTGCATTTAATATCATAGCTTTTAATAAAACTAGAAAATCCTTAATAGCATTTTACTGAAATTGGTGTTTTTTGAAGTTGCGAATGCTCTAATTGATAAACTATGGCACAACTTCATTTCAAATTTACACAGGAAATACATTATATACTAACAATTAAACTATGCCTACTTTTTTTTGTTGTCGTGTAGTTCATTTAGTATTGAAAATATTAGGAAAGGAATTTATGAGGAATATTTTATCTTTTTTGAAAATTCAATCTTCTAGTGTCATCTAATCTTTAATCCTTTAAATGGAGAGAATAGTACCTAATAATTATTCTTTACAAAAAAGCAAATTTGTTAATGCAGTCAAATTTTCTTTGTTGTAAGTCTGCACACAGTGTATCAGAAAAGTTTAGAATCTATTAAAACGAGCTATCATTTTTTACTTTATATAAGTAGTAGTATTTTTCGGAAACAAAGTAAAGTCGGCAAAACTAATTATATAAAAATTAAATACTCAGAACCACAGACATTTATTGAGTAATAAAAATTAAAACATAGATTAAAATAGAAAATAGTTTGCAGCATAGCTCATATACTGCAATTTTTGTTTAATTAGACGTGATTTCTTAAAATATATTTTCTGCATAGATATGTTCACAGTGCTTGCAGTATAAATACTTTTGGTTTAATTTTCAAGTAACATATTATAGATTTCTATTTGTTGTGGAACTAAATTTTGTTTTTTAATACGCCAAATTTTAATGACTCATTTTTATCATTTGTTGACACTTAAACCTCAACAATGTGTCATATTTTAATACAAATATTTATTGAACAAGGCAAAAAATATCTACAACTCCGTGTTTTTTTATCTTTTGTAAATAATAACACTGATTTTTTTAAGTATTATTTTCGATTACGATATCTTGGGTTAGATAATGTGTGGTAATAATACTACCGAAAAAAAATGAAATATTCATAACATCGTATTAACAATTGAATAACAAAAAAGTTATTACTGTATTTTTTGTGGCATAAATTTTTGCCCTTTTTAATTTTTTATCGGTTCTAAACTATTTTTTTAATCCAAAATTCTGCAAAAAAATTAGATTTCAATTAAATGAGTATACCTATATGAACGTTACGTTTTACAAAAATATTGAGTATAACTTGTTTTAATACTTTTATCAAATCAATCTCTGATTTGATAGGATATAAAATCTTATTATTTCTTATTATTTTTAGTACAACATGTTAAAAAAGTATGCATAGAACTAATCATATAAAAATAGAGAACAAATGCAGAAAATCAAATGTATTTACGTTAATAATTTAAAAAAAAACACATGATAAAACGAAAAATAAGAAAAAATATTCCATTTAAATCTTCAAAAGATAACGTGTCCCCTTATTTTACGTCGATACCGATATTTCTATTTAGTTAAAAACAATCAGTTTACCTAACAAACATTTACAATACACCATTGAGGAAAAAAACACCTTTCGAATTTAGGCGTCTGTTTAAATCTCTAAAAACATTAAAGATTCAGAAATTTGTGCATTTAGGGTACTACTCACATATGAAAAATATTAAAATATAGATTTGTTAACTCTTGTTATTGTTGTTTATGACTTATGCCACTTGGTTAAACCATACACGATTGAGCCGGAGGCTACACATATTAAGGCAAAAAGGTGAGCCTTTTGTTTTTAAAGAGCACCACAAGTACGACTTATACTCAAGTAGGTCCTCATAATTTTGAAGCAGGGACAAAGAAGATCCATTGGCTTGGCCTACCACCCCCAGAGGTAATTTGATAGCCCTTTATAAAGTTTAGCTGTAAAAGAATTGTAACTTTTGAACAGCATGCATCTGATTATTGGCATGATTGTATATTATGAAGTCGAAGCTCATATATTAAAAAATAAAAGTTTTTCTTAATGCAAGTTTTTAATAGATTTTTCTTCATAATTCCTAAAAATTATACAAATAGATTACAAAATATACAAATGTATGCGGTTTTTGAAAACCAATATAAGGGTACAAATTAAGTTTTGAAAAGCTGTATTGCCACCCAGATATGAGCATGTAAAGAACCTTTCTTTTATTATTCATACTTAAAATATGCCATATGTCTATTACATAATTTTGTAGCAAATACTACAGTGCAATTTATTACAGAATTCCAAGTGTATATAACGAAAATTTTAAAAGATATATCGATGTTATGTTTCTTTCTCTATATCTAATTGCTGACGAAATATAACCTTTGAAAAGATTAAAAAATAAAATAAAAATTTAAAATACTCATTTGCTTCTTGTACAATAATGAGCCAAACTCTGCTGAACACTGACATTGTGTCCCCAGTAGTGTTCATGTTAGACATTTTCAAAGGCACTATGCCCTACCAACATTTTTAAATGTCTAAGCACCCGTGCCCGTTCAAAAAAACATTTACTTTGAGTCCTGTATTTTCCATTCTTTTAAGTTATCTGTTCTGCAATTCAGGTGTATATCAGGTGTATATTCCAAGTGTAATAATGAAAATGTTAATGTTATTATGCTTCTTTCTCTATACATAATTTCTGACAAAATATAACTTTGAAAAAAATTTAAAAATAAAATAAAAATTTAAAATACTCATTTGCTTCTTGTACAATAATGAGCCAAACTCTGCTGAACACTGACATTGTGTCCCCAGTAGTGTTCATGTTAGACATTTTCAAAGGCACTATGCCCTACCAACATTTTTAAATGTCTAAGCACCCGTGCCCGTTCAAAAAAACATTTACTTTGAGTCCTGTATTTTCCATTCTTTTAAGTTATCTGTTCTGTATTTCAGGTGTATATGGTTCTGTATTTCAGGTGTATATCAGGTGTATATTCCAAGTGTATATAACGAAAATTTTAAAAGATATATCGATGTTATGTTTCTTTCTCTATGCATAATTTCTGACGAAACATAACGTTTGAAAAGATTAAAAAGATAATATAAAATTTTAAAATACTCATTTGCTTCTTGTACAATAATGAACCATATTCTTTTGAACACTGAATTTTTGTATCCAATAGTGTTCATGTTAGACTTTTTTCAAGGGCACTATGCCTACCAACATTTTTAAATGTCTAAACGCCCATGTCCGTTCAAAAAAACATTTACTTTGAGTCCTGTATTTTCCATTCTTTTAAGTTATCTGTTCTGCAATTCAGTATACAATCAGATTGCATAGAAGTAAAAGAAATGATTTTTTCAGATTATAATGGTGGTATGGAGTGCTGCTGTCTACTCTTTTGCTACACGAGGGCTAATGAGACTATTATAATTATGGTTTTTATTAGATTACTTCCACAGTGATTTTATACGAAATGATTAAAGTTTTAACATAATAATTTTATACACATAATACATGTCTTGGTGACAAAAGTTCTCAATATGGTGTACAGAAAGTTCCTTTTGCTCAATAAAATTGCCCTTTCACTTAACTAAAGTTACACATTGTGATAAATGTGAACTACCAATTTTTGAAAGAAATGTTAACACTGTTCTTCAATGTTAAAAATTGCTTCCTACATTTTATTTTGCTAACTTATAAACAACCCCTGATTTTATTTTAAGCTTATTCCATGAGATCTATTTTACATTGATTTTCACATTTTAAAATAAGGTTATAATGGGGTTGATATGGTCCCTTTCACTTTGTTTAAATTCTCTTATTCCCAATTTCGTCTTTCCAGATACTAAAGTAAAGGAAATGTGGCATTTCAGACAGAAACGAGAGGTTTCTTCACAGGCATTTATTATTTATCTAATTTCACCATCGACAATTCTCTGAGCATGGTTCGCCGCGTGATCGGTTTCAGTGAATCTGGGGTGTAGATTTTTGTTAGTTCATATGAGGTAAAATATCTATTTTGGCATACAATCGTCTCAGACGACGATGATTATTGACTTGATTAATTGGGTTCAATCTACAATTTAGTTTGGTGGTAAAGAACTGTGTTTCCTGTTTACAGATGTTAAACGTTTTCAAAATTGCTACTTTACATATCCTAGGGAATTTGGCTATTTTCATAGACGTAGTTTCTACTAAACTAGCGGCAGCAATAGGCCCTTTACCTAATGGTATTAGATAAGCATGTTTTCCTTTTATAAATTTTGTAAAATATAGCTGACGACCTTACATACACGTGTACTATCATTTTAATGATGTTTCATTCACATCATAAACTAGTTTTGCAGTTTTTCAAACGCATACCATTGGCAAGTACTTCAAAAACTACACGTGGTACCAAATACGTTGGCTACAGTTTATATTTAAATATACACACATATGTAAATGCATGCATGTATATATATATATACATATATATATATATATATATATATATATATATATATATATATATATATATATATATATATATATATATATATACATATATATATATATATATATATATATATATATATATATATAAATATATATATATATATATATATATATATGTGTGTGTGTGTGTGTGTGTGTGTGTGTGTGTTAGCTTTTAAAATGGGGTTTAAGAATCAAGATAGTTATAAATAAAAATAGTTGTAACTAATTAACTATAACGTAGTAGGTGAAAGACGCACCCTCGAACGGAAGTATACAGAGTAAAGAAGCTGACGAGGAAGTAGACACGAAGATAATGTGTAGGTAAGAGACAACAATCTCACTTCTTGGCGGGAAATTCGGATGGTAACATCATCCACGCCTGTCGGCGTAAAATGAGAACAAAGGATATGTAAAAGGCATAGCCGTGGACAGAATGATTACAATAAAAAATTTTATGTACAAAATCAAATGTGTCTTCAATGCCTTAATTACTCGTCCGTGACATATATATATATATATATATATATATATATATATATATATATATATAATACTATTAAGAATAGAAGAAGACCGAAAAATTAGAAGCACTAAGAAGATGGACTAAAAACAACTAGACAAATGATATTTCAAAGTGATTGGTTAGAAATGAAACCCCCTCTCCAGTTAAAATCGGTTTCTACGCTGCAACAACTATCCCAGGCTTCGGAACATCATAATACTGAATACAAAAAGGAAAATGATTGTTAAAAAATGCAAGGACGTAAAATATATAAAAAGGGGAAGCTGAAATCTAAAACGATGCAAATTTAGGCACAGCATACAAAACATGAAATAGCAATCAAAACCTGTCCTCTTTCAGTTAAATATGGCTTAAAAATTGGTATGAAATCTATTAAGCTATTTGATAATAGTTAAATTAAAAAAGAATGTTTAAAATACATATCAAAAATATAGTTAGAAACCCACTATTGTGAGCCTGTTGTATGAACTGTATTACACGCCTATCCACAACACCCATGTCACTCTTTAATTTATAGCAATTAATTAAAAAATTAACTATTATGTTACTCTTAATGTTACAATGTAAATATGTATTCCAAAAAGAAACCCGGATAAATTTAAACAAATAGCTATCACGTTTATCATTAGTAAAGTTGTAGCATCAGTTAAGTTGTATTGAACATTACCCTTATTAATATTTATGCTTACATCGAAAAATTGATTATACTTCCATCAGCATTTTAACTAATACATTGACTAAAGTTTATATGTACATATACATAGACATATGTATGGGTATGTATATATACACACACGCATATATATATATATATATATATATATATATATTATATATATATGTATATGTATATATGTATATATATATATATATATATATATATATATGTATATATATATCTATATATATGTATATATGTATATATATGTATATATATATATATATATATATATATATATATATATATATATATATATATATATATATATATATATATATATATATATATATATATATATATATATATATATAATATATATATATATATATATATATATATATATATATATATATATATATAAGAACCTCAATTACACAAAAATATTAAAATATACCACAAAAGAGAGGAATATTTTCATTTTATATCCTTTACAAATATTATGATAATGGTTGAAAAAAAATACAGAAATATTCAAAAAGAAGATTATTAAATTAGAATTGTTATGACGCAACATCTCTTAGAGATAATTTCCGTTAATGAAATAGCGGATTAAAAGATTAAATATATTTTTAATTTCACAGCTTAAAGTAGTATTTAAAAAAAAGTAAAGTAATCTGTAATTTTTTATAACATTCTAAATATATCTTTAGATACTAATCTGAGGAAGTAGATAAAAAAAATCATTGAGGCATTTATTTTTGTCACAATCACTCTGACATTCTTTAATATTTGAATTTATAAATTATAAAAAGTCTTATATTTCTTACTAAAAATTAGTAGATACGCATTTTAGTGTAGTTTAGCAGGATTTGTTACGGATTTGAAACATATTTTACTTTAGAAAAGTACAATTAATAATTATTTGCTGCATTCCCGTGTTTGCAAATACAAAATTGTAACATATTGCATTAGGGAAATTTTTAATGATCTTTTTAACTAACCGATTTTTATAAAATAATTGATAACCTGAATAAGCGCGCAGTTCTGAATATAAAAAAATTCTATCGTATCAAATTGTGAATCTAAACCATTCTCGAATCGACTGAATGACATACACAAATTTTCATAAAAATCTATCCAACAATTTAAGAGATTTTCTATTACAAACACACATAATTTACTTATTAATTAGTTTATTTATTAATGTTTCAGTCCTTCTAAGTTCTAATGCACTTTTCTGTTATTCAGATGTATAAAAACAATGTAAAAATAACGAATTTCGAATTGGCAAGAAATGAGATTGAATTTCAATATACAACGTCTTTAAACACAAACATACAAGTGTATATTGACTTTTATGTTACACATGTTATTCAGATATATAAAAACAACTTAAATATAACTTTTTAAAATGGAATTTCGTCTTTTATTATATTTTTTCCTTTACTTTGGTATGACTAACTTAGCTTTGTAAAATAATTAAGCTTTACTTTGGTGTATCCCTAATAACACAAATCCTTGGCTAAGCGCTTGAGATGGGTTATTGCCTAAATTTTAATATTCATATTATTTTACATTTTCCTAATTATAAAGAATTTAAACAGAATCAACAATTTTAAATTCAGGCTTTTTCAAAATAATAGTTTGCATATTCATCTCAGTAAATGGAACTTTATATGGAAAAGTAAGAATCTCAATATAATAATTTAAAAATTATTTTATGCTTATTTTTCACTTAAAGAATTTAAACAAAATCCGCAATCTTAAATTCAGGCGTTTTTCAAAATAATAGTTTGCATATTCATGTAAGTAAATTGAATTTTCTATTGAAAAGTAAGAATCTCAAAATAAGAATTTAAAAATTATTTTATGCTTATTTTTTTCCTTGAAGAATTTAAACAAAATCCAAAATTTATATTTAGGCGTTTTTCAAAATAATAGTTTGCATATTCATGTAAGTAAATTGAATTTAAAAATAAGAATTTACAAATTATTTTATGCTTATTTTTTCCTTAAAGAATTTAAACAACATCCACAATCTTAAATTCAGGCTTTTTTCAAAATAATAGTTTGCATATTCATCTCAGTAAATGGAACTTTATATTGAAAAGTAAGAATCTGAAAATAAGAATTTAAAAATTATTTTATGCTTATTTTTTCGTTAAAGAATTTTAAAAAAATCCACAATCTTAAATTCAGGCGTTTTTCAAAATAATAGTTTGCATATTCATGTAAGTAAGTTGAATTTTATATTGAAAAGTAAGAATCTCAAAATAAGAATTTAAAAATTATTTTATGCTTATTTTTTCATTAGATAATTTAAACAAAATCCACAATCTTAAATTCAGTCGTTTTTCAAAATAATAGTTTGCATATTCATGTAAGTAAATTGAATTTTATATTGAAAAGTAAGAATCTCAAAATAAGAATTTAAAAATTATTTTATGGTTATTTTTTCCTTAAAGAATTTAAACAAAATCCAAAATTTAAATTTAGGCGTTTTCAAAATAATAGTTTGCATATTCATGTAAGTAAATTGAATTTAAAAATAAGAATTTACAAATTATTTTATGCTTAATTTTTCCTTAAAGAATTTAAATAAAATCCAAAATTTAAATTTAGGCTTTTTTCAAAATAATAGTTTGCATATTCATGTAAGTAAATTGAATTTAAAAATAAGAATTTAAAAATTATTTTATGCTTATTTTTTCCTTAAAGAATTTAAACAACATCCACAATCTTAAATTCAGGCTTTTTTCAAAATAATAGTTTGCATATTCATGTAAGTAAGTTGAATTTTATATTGAAAAGTAAGAATCTCAAAATAAGAATTTAAAAATTATTTTATGCTTATTTTTTCCTTAAAGAATTTAAACAAAATCCACAATCTTAAATTCAGTTGTTTTTCCAAATAATAGTTTTCATATTCATGTAAGTAATTTAACATATAAGTTATTTAAATATTCTTATAAGTAACTTTTATATTGAAATGTAAGAATCTCTAAATAAGAACTTAAAAAGCATTTCATGCATTTTTTTTTCTTAAAGAATTTAAACAAAATCTACAATCTTAAATTCATTCGTTTTTCAAAATAATAGTTTGCATATTCATGTAAGTAATTTAACATGTAAATTATTTACATATTCATGTAAGTAACTTTTGTATTGAAAAGTAAGAATCTCAAAATAAGACTTTAAAAATTATTTTATGCTTATTTGTCAATTAAAGAATTTAAACAAAATCCACAATTGTAAATTCAGACGTTTTTATAATAATAGTTTGCATATTCAAGTAAGTAAATTGAATTTTATACTGAAAAGTAAGAATCTCAAAATAAGAATTAAAAAATTATTTCATGCTTATTTTTTCCCTTTGAACTAAGAACATTACTTGAATTTACTAAATCAGTCCTTTTCTTAGCTCGATCCATGATTCTTTAGAAGTGAGCAGTCGACCACCTGGATGGTCCATTGATTGATCGATCTAAGGAAACTGTTTCTTTCACAGCAGTCCATTGAAGTGAGACGAGTCGCACCACCAAAATTAATTTCCTCTTTCCCAAATTCACTGAAGCGGCTGGAACTGCTTTTCTTACCTTGTTACTCTTCATACGGCCCTATCTGGGAAATTTCATGTGGGACATCTTTGATTTCCAGGTTGACTCTCAAAATATATAGGACGGTCTATTATTACTGGAAAATAATAATGTATAAATAAATCGCTAACTAACAGTAATTTATGTATTTTAATGTTTTATCATTTTAAAGTTATTAAAGTTTGTATTGAGGGATCAATAAAATTAATCAATATTATGTCTGATTTTTTATTTGTTTTTTAAAACCTTTTGTTATTTGATAAAACTGTGTTAATTTGCAATTCTTGTTTTATAGAAAATATTAAATGTTTTATAAAATGAAATTATTATGATGTAATTATAAAAAAGCTAAAATAATTTCCTCATCTTAATAAATATTGCTAAAAATATTTCTTTCATTTTCATAAATATTAATAATACAAAAAACAAAAATTTTTAAATACGTTCATATTTAGCTAATTGAGCCGTGGTCACTCAGTTGGCAAAGGGAGCGATCTTGTGACTTAAAAGTTGCGGGTTCGGGGTTTCATCCGTTCCGTGATCCACCGTGTTCATTAAAGATGAGTATGAGAGTAGCTGAGTCGGCAAAGGGAGCGATCTCATGACTGAAAAGTTGCAGGTTCGGAATTTCATCCGGCTTGAGATCCACATTGTTCGTTAAAGATGACTGGGTTGGTTTGGTTTTGGAGAGCTACGGTCTACTTTTTTCAACAAGAGGGCTAACGAGACTGGGACCTACTGCTTAAAGCCGATTCCGAATGGCTACGAACATCCATGCCATACTGACTCGAACCCACGAACTCCGGTTCCGAAGGCCAGCACCATAAACATTCGGCCATCGAAAGATGACTGGGAGTGAGCCGCGGTAGCTCAGTTAGCAAAGAGAGCGATCTCATGACTGAAAAGTTGTGGTTTCGGAATTTCATCCGGCCCGAGATCCACCATGTTCATTAAAGATGACTGGGAGTGAGCCACGGTAGCTCAGTCGGCAAAGACAACTCTCTCGTAACTGGAGGGTTGCGGGTTCGGAACCCTAGCCGGCATAAGGTCCGCCGTGGGCGTTAAAGTTGACTGGGGCACGTAAAGTATGTTCGTGGTCACAATGTCCTCCAAGTTCTCAATCAATACCTATGGAGGTGGCAGGCTAAGCCTATGGGTCTTCTGCGTGGTTCCTGTTTCAAAATTATGAGGAATTACTTAAGTAAAACTTATATTCAAGTAATTCCTCATAATTTTGAAACAGGAACCACGCAGAAGACCCATAGGCTTAGCCTGCCACCTCCATAGGTATTGATTGAGAACTTGGAAGACACTGTTACCACGGACAAATTTTACGTGCCCCAGTCACCTTTGTTGTTGTTGTTGTCTTCTACGACTTGGTCAAACCAATCTCGATTAACTCGGAGACTACTTATATTAAGGCAAAGGCCTTGCGTTTTAACGAGCACCTCAAGAGTGAGAGTATAAGTTGTATTTTCACTCTTGAGGTACTCGTTAAAACGCAAGGCACATATCCTTTGCCTTAATACAAGTAGTCTCCGAGTTAATCCAGATTGGTTTGACCAAGTCTCAGAAGACAACAAAAACAACAAAGGTGACTGGGGCACGTAAAATATATTCGTGGTTACAGTGTCCTCCAAGTACTCAAACAATACCTCTGGCTGTGACAGACCAAGCTTGGGTGTCTTTTGCTTGGTCCTGCTTTATTTAAATACTTTATTTAAATAATTTAAAATAAGAAATGATTAAATGAGATGATTAAAGGAATGATGTCATAATGCTAGAAAAATGTTCTATTTACCTATTTATTATGTGATAATTTGATAAATTTAATCGCCTGTTCTTAAATTGGGGCTTCATATAATGGCATTAAACACTCGAAAAGGGGGAAGGGGTGGATTTGGAACGTTTTAAAGACGATGGTATTTTTTGCTGTGATATGAAGTATATTTATACCAATTTATTTTAGAAAAGGTTCGATAGTTTAAGAGAAGATAAACTTTACTCGCTTTGAATTTTGACAACCCTAACTAATCAAGAATCCAATATGAATGCCTCTATACATTCCAGGTCTAACCGCTTCATAAATTCGAGGACAGACGGAGACATAACTTAGGGTATTATTATATAGGGAAATGAGAAAATTATCTGTATCTGTCCGTGAACTAGGCAAGTACTACTGTACATATCAAGATGAAGAAAATTATCAATTATAGCTTAATACTTCTAGAATACTGGCGTTGTATATGTCATTAGAGATTCGATTTGCGTACTAACTATGTACTTCTGAAATTTTATATAACGTAGAATTAATTATTTTTAATTAATTATAAGTTATTTATAATTCGGTTTCTACATAACGTAGAATAAATTAATCTGATTTGTTTTAATTCCCTAATCTGGTAATATGGTTTTCATGAAATATGCTTTTGATTCGAATTAATTTTGAGCTTCAATGAAACGAGGTTTCCTTAAATCATGGGAAGAATTAATCCTGTTATAAGGAAATTTAACTGAACTTGAAGTCTATATAATTTTTATAATTTCTAAAGACATAAAATTCGCTTTTGCTTGGTTTCTTTCCAGTCGTGTATTAGACGCCTTTTGTCACTCCAACCACATCTTCTTTCCACGCATTTCTCCGCTCAATCAGTGATTCTACCCAATTTAGCCGTGGTGACCATCTGGACAGACCATTGATTGATCGATCTCAGCGAATTTTCTTCTCTCTTCCACAATAGACCATTGAAGCGAGGTGATTCGCACCACCAAACTAATGGCATCTTTTTTTCCAAATCCACCAAGCCATTTGAGGCTACATTTTCCCCAAACATCAAGTGCATGTAGTGAAATTTTGATCAAGTTAGATTTAAGGTTCATAATTTACGTGATAATCATCTTTCGAAAATTTTTATTAGTTACCATGAAATGAAAAATTAAAATAACTGAGGATTTTTTTTGAAGATAAAAAAATTCTATTTCATTTAAATTTATATTTGCACATGATAACCAAAAATATGGAACTCTCTAAACACATTATGTGCGGGAACATTTCGCAGCGAAATTGTACCGGAAGCGGGAGTTTTGGTTTATACAAATAAAAACTAGTTTTTACATGAGTCGATGCGGAACAGGAAAAAATGTAAACTATATACTAGTATTTCTATTTGATTTTTCATATCTACGATACTATTATAAATTTATCCACTAAAAATATATTTTTGTTTACAAAAATCTTATGGTTGTTATTTATATATTTCTATTTATATATTTGTTTATATAATTCAATATAAAATATGAAAAGTTGGTTAAAAAATTAAATAATTTTCGATCTATTGAGATTTAACTGAATAACTAAATTTGTAGATCTGTTTTGTAATTGAATACATGTAATGAAACTTTAATCAAGTTAGACTTATGGTTCACAATTTATATGATAATCATCTTTAAAAAATTTTGATTAGTTACCAAAAACTAAAAAATAACACTGTATTTTTTTTTAGCAGAAAAAAACAAACTTCTATTTCATTTAAATTTAATCTTACACATGAAAAACCAAAAATATGAAACTTTCTAAACACATTATGTGCGGGTACATTTCGCATTGGAATTGTACCACGAGCGGGCGTTTTGATTTAGACAAATAAAAACTAGTTTATACACCAGTCGATGCGGAACCACAGAACGGGAAAAAATCAAAACTATATACTAGTATTTCTATTTGATTTTTCATATTTACGATACTATTATAAATTTATCCACTAAAAATATATTTTATTTTTACAAAAATCTTATGGTTGTTATTTATATATTTCTATTTATATATTTGTTTATATATTTCAATATAAAATATGAAAAGTTGGTTAAAAAATTAAATAATTTTCGATCTATTGAGATTTAACTGAATAACTAAATTTGTAGATCTGTTTTGTAATTGAATACATGTAATGAAACTTTAATCAAGTTAGACTTATGGTTCACAATTTATATGATAATCATCTTTAAAAAATTTTGATTAGTTACCAAAAACTAAAAAATTAAAATAACTCAAAATTAAAATAAATAGAAGAAAAAAAACAAACTTCTATTTCATTTAAATTTATGCTTACACATGAATAACCAAAAATATGAAACTTCCTTAACACATTGTGTGCGGGTACATTTCGCAGAGGAATTGTACCGGAAACGGGCGTTTTGAGCGTAAATTTAATTATTCAGTTAAATCTCAATAGATCGAAAATTGTTTAATTTTTTAACCAAATTTTCGTATTTTAAATTGAAATATATAAACAAATATATAAATAGAAATATATAAATAACAACCATAAGATTTTTGTAAACAAAAAATATATATTTTAGTGGATAAATATATAATAGTATCGTAAATATGAAAAATCAAATAGAAATAGTAGTATATAGTTTTAATTTTTTCCCGTTCTGCGATTCCGCATCGACTGACATATAAAACGGTCAACGTTTATATGTCAGTCGATGCGGTGTGTGTGTGTGTGTGTGTGTGTGTAATCCATTTTTTATAAAACTCCTTGACAAGAAAAAAACTCAACAGCTAGCAGTAACAAAAATGCATTGAAGAGAATGACACAAGTTTAATTGAAAACTTTATTACAGAGCAACTACAACGCACATCTATTCTACTGGACAACGGACAAAGAAAAGCCGCAGAGTTCACACTGATCGAACAGAGGTGCACCCAAGAGAGATGACAGAAAGAATATTCCCACGGTAAAAAACAACCATATAAGCGAATTAAATGCAATATCAGCAAAACGCGAAACCATTTCCTGCCAACAGCTGGAAAATGTACTGAATAGACAGAAAGTTTACAGTTTTAGGATAGACAGCTTTATGAAGAAGGTTAAGTGGAAAATACTCCGTTAATTAAACTATTTAGAGGCTGGGAAAAAGATTTAAAGGAATTAGAATGGGAGAGAGGAGGTTTTAAAGGTAATATTAAAGTTAAATAATTTTGATATATTACATATATATATATATATATATATATATATATATATATATATATATATATATATATATATATATATATATATATATATATATATATATATATATATATATATATACATATATATATATATATATATATATATATATATATATATATATATATATATATATATATATATATATATATATATATATATATATATATATATATATATATATATATATATATATATATATATATATATATATATATATATATATATATATATATATATATATATATATATATATATATATATATATATATATATATGCATATATATACATATATATATATATATATATACACACACACAACACACACATATATATATATATATATACACACATATATATATACATATATACACACATATATATATGTGTGTGTGTGTGTGTGTGTGTGTGTGTGTGTGTACGATGGGGAACAAACCAGGACCCAAATTTATACTTGAAAACCTCTTTTAAATTTTCCCGTATTATTTTTCTCAGTCCGGGCATACTGGGCTGACAAGAGTCTCGTTAAACGTCTATCCCGAAGAAAAAAGTCAGTCGTCCTGGCCAAATATAATCTTTGTTTCATCTTCTCAAAATCGGACAAAATCCAGAGGCATCTGAACCGTATGGTGTCTAATGCCACCTTTTCCGAGAGACTACCAAATACCATGTGGGGTTTTAGTGTCGTGGGAAAATGCTGAGGCAACAGTTAATTGCTTATAGAGAGTGACCTTTGATTAGAGACATCTGCCACAGTGTAGCGTTTCAGATGAGTATCATTGCTAATCGTTACAGATTTTCTTGGGAGAGTTATTGCTTCGTTTTTAAAATGCCAGCAATATCATTTTTGTTTTGAGAATCAAAGAAAGAATTTCGGGATTCAGCTGAAAGAATGAAAACATCCTCGGTTTAATTGGATGGCTGGGAAATATGGTTAGTATAAACAGGAGAAATTAAAATTTAGAATAATGAATGGGAAAAGGGATAATTTCGAATAGGCTTTAAGGTTTAGATATGGATATTATTACATATATATATCTATATATATATATATATATATATATATGTATATAATAACATTTGTAGCATATTGATTTCAAGATGAACATTATACTTAGTGAACTGCATTATATTTTTACCATACTTTTTACAAAACCATTGTATTTTATTCTAGTACAGGGATCGGCAACCTGTTTGTCCTTAAGGGCGCAATACTAAATTTGAAACTCACCGAGGGCAGATACTCAACAGGTATAAATAGGCATTAAAAAAAAACAGATTTTTTATAACTTTTTTTTGTTGGTATCACACCTAATGATACATAAAATTCAGTGTGAAACTTGAGTGTCTTGCAACGTGTTTATAGCTGAAACTATTTCTTTTTTATTTTTAAATTCTTCAAAAAGTGAATCAGCAGCTTCTAACATGGCTTCTTTCACTAATTCTCCATCCGTAAATGGTTTTTTATTCTTAGCTAGCAAATGCGATATTTTATATGACGCGATCTTTGCTGCTTTATGTTGTTGCAGTGGTTTAGTAAAAAAACTTTGCTGGTTAGTTATTGAACATTTTAAAGAAATAATTTTTTTTCTTCTAATTTCAGAGTTCATTGGATAGTCACTATCAAAATTGGTATGAACGGTCTTAAAATGTCGTTCAATATTACTTTTCTTGGGAATCGCAACACTATTATTACACAACAAACAAATACACTTCCCTTTGTAATCAACAAAACAATATAGATGTTCCCATTCATCATTAAAATGATATGTTCTTTTTCTTTTACATTTATCCATGAACGGTTTTGAAAGAAAATAATTATTTCGGATTACTTGGTAGTTTTAAATGCACGGTCTACGCGTGGTCTATTCGAAATACGATCACACACTAACAAAAAATACGTGCGTGTTATTAGATAAGCTCAAGGTTAGCAAACTGCTAATCTATGCACAATCCTAAACTAAACTGACTACTTGCTGTATATCGCCGTTTGACAAGAGTAAGTAAATCGCTCTGGCTATCATACATTTACATTAGTCCAGCGAGGGCGCATTAAAAATCGATCGGGGGGCGCCATGGCGCCCACGGGTGCCGCGTTGCCTACCCCTGTTCTAGTACATGTTAATTTCTTTTCGCACTCTGATGAAGTTACTTAAAGTTGCCTGCATACATATATCATTCTATATTCTCACTCGGTTAAAACAGTTTCACAGAAAATTCAATATTCCATATAAAACTGTGAATTTTCAACATAGTAAAATAAAAAAAATACTCAGGACCACGGGCACTTATTGAATATTAAAAAATTAAAAGATAACTTAAAATAGAAAATATTTTGCAGCATAGCTGATATACTGCAATTTGTGCTTAATCAGACATGATCTCTTAAAATATATTTTCTGCTTAGATTCGTTCACATTGCTTGCAGTATAAATACTATTGGTTTAGTTTTAAAAAAACATATAGATTTTTATTTGTTCCGAAAGTAATTTTTGTTTTTTAATACGTCAAATTTTAATGACTCATTTTTATCACTTGTTATTTAAATCTCAATAAAGTATCATATTTGAATACAAATATTTATTGAACAGGGCAGAAAAAAATTTTACAACTCCGTGTTTTTTCATCTTGTGTAAATAATACTCACTGATTTTTTTATGTATTATTTTCGATTGCGATCTCTTGGGTTAGATAATGTGTGTTAATTATACTATGGAAAAAGAAAAATGAAAATATTTATAACATCGTATTAACAATTGAATAACAGAAAAGGTTATTACTGTATTTTTTCTGACATAAATTTGTGTTCTTTTTAATTTTTTTCGTTCCTAAACTATTTTTAATCCAAAATACTACAAAAAAACTTTAGAATTAAATTAAATGAGTAGACCTATAAAGAAAATTACGTTTTTCAAAAACATTGAGTATAACTTGCTTTATTATTTTTAATAAATCGATCTCTGATTTGGGAGAGATATAAGTTCTTATTAGTCCTTATTAGTTTTAGTACAACACATTAAAAATTTATGTATAAATTTTATTGATTCTAAGTTTATTTCCTTAGGTATTTGAGTTTATTTGCTATATTGCAATAATGTGTATATTTTTTCAAAGTTTTTGCTGTACATATATCTACAGTATCCGTGCAGTTGACTAAAACCCCAATACACGTTCAACGATTTATCTGATAAATACTAGTATAATTCCTCATAATGTAATAATAAGAAACTATACACAATATTGTCACGAAGATTTGAATAAACACACCGTTTAACTTAACAGAAGAATTTATTGAAGCTAAGTAGCAACTCGTAACTTTACAAGATCGAGAAGTTTTCTACAACTAGTGGGTATCAGCTTTTATACCCGAACAGAATATTCGAGAAATAACTAATTTACATATTAAAGAAAGATCTAGAATGTTCAAGAACATAAGGAAACAATAAATAACATTTTTAAATTAAAATTCCGTACTTTGGATAAACAGCCATGGCAAACATCGAACCCACATGCTTCGGGTCTGGAACACGTGCTTTGACCATTCGGCCACTCAGCTCGTTGGCTAAACTTCTTTATGCGGCAATATACAAAGAATGCGAAAGTGTGGATGCTATATATTTTGTTTTTATTATTTTATTTAACTAAACTGAAATATGCCTATATATTAAATACGCAGGTTTTAAAAGTGTACCTTCCCATAACTCTAGTTATATCGGTAATGGCAATATGTAGTGTTAATCAAATGTTAAAGACCTATCAAAGTAAACAAAATAAATTTTAAATATATTTGTTTAAAACATAATTAAATGCTTTGCAATATAGCATTTTGGAATACTAAACATTTCTAACATTGAAAAATCTCAAATATATTTTTCAATGAAATCTCATTTTAATTGCACTTGTTAATGAATGTAGTCATTGATTTTAAAATATATTTTACTACATTTTTCACAATTATTTTTCACTATATTTTTAAATGATTTAAAAACTATCGCAATAGTTTATGCACATATCATGACAAAAAAAAATAAGAAAAATATCTCTTAAGCATTAATTTTAGAATCTGAGAGTTGCTTTGACATATTGTAAAAAAAATATAAAATTTTCTCGTTTTGCAATAATTTTAACTGCAAATAATACTATATACTCCTTGTTTTTTAGACACTTCTATCAAGAAACGTGATATATATATTTAAAGCCATCTTTTAAACGTGAATGTTTTGTAATTAAAAAATTTAAAATAGAGGCAGAAAAAACAATAAATAATAATAAAAAAAATTTCTGAATTTCTGTTTAAAGTTTTCAAAGGACCCAGTAAAATTTTAAACTTCAACATTTCTTATGCATTTTTCTAAAAACCAATTATAATTTATACATAAAATATATATAATGCACTTAATAGGTAAAAATATTTGTTAACAGAAAATATTACAAAATTAAACAAAATTGTTACGTAAAAATTAGTTAGAAGTTAGAATTTTGAAAGAAAAACTCGTAGAAAGTACGCAGTAATGTTAAAAAAGACTTTGTAAGAAAATATTTGATCTTGAAAAATATACTACGGCATATATTCTCTGTCTCTACTTTACATACGGAGAAATAAAATATGATTAAATTTTTTTTTCACCGGAGAGAAAAACTGTTAGAAGCTTGGACAGAACTTTCTCCGCATTTAATATTTTTGATACGTAGATGAATTTAGTTTGGTACAACTTATTTTTTTGAATAATTCATAGTAAAAATATGTACTCAACAATGCTTGCAGAGAAGAATCAATAAAGTCTCAGAACTTTGACTAGCACAAAAAGTTTTCAACTGTTACATAACGAAATTTATGATTAATTTATGGATAGTAATAGCGATTAATTTTAATAAATTTTCAGAAGTTCTGAGGTTTATTTTAAAATTTACTTTTATTTTTTATGCTTTGAAACTTTTTGTAACTGGCAGAGATGGCATATCCAGTTAGTTTTTTATAAATAAAGATAACAAGTATTTGTTGAAGATATCTTATATATATACATATATATATATATATATATATATATATATATATATATATATATATATATATATAGATAGATAGATAGATAGATAGATAGATAGAATATTTGTCTGCCTATCTATAGGTCTATCTATCTATCTATCTATCCGTCTCTCTCTCTCTCTCTCTCTCTCTCTCTCACTCTTCCTCTCTCTCTCTCTCTCTCTCTCTCTCTCTCTCTCTCTATATATATATATATATATATATATATACATATATATAAATACATATATATATATTCATATATATACATATATATATACATATATATATATATACATATATATATATATATATACATATATATACATATATATACACATATATATATATATATATATATATATATATACATATATATATATATATATATATATATATATATATATATATATATATATATATATATATATATATATATATATATATATATATATATATATATATATATATATATGACTTTTTTCTGGTTTTTCTGCGAAGAAGAACTGCATGACTGTTTCAACATTGGATTACGCTCTACAGTAACTGTTTGTAGTGATAAATTGTAATGGTGTGGAATGACATTAGCGGACTTTCTAGGTATACTTAGTTGTAAATACTCTCCTGATGAGGCAAAACTGAAGTCCAAAACTTTTTCTATGTATTCACCATAGAAGATAATCAAAAGTTAAGGAAACGTTTTAAATTCCCTGCAAAAATGCGGAAAGGTGAACATACTAAACAAGATCCTGTGTCAATCGACACTGATGTACTTTCTAGTGTTAAGTGAATTGGAGACACACGCATTGTGAACGGGACCTTCAGACACGCTGGTTTATTGTAGAAAATGCTATTTCTTGATTTTAACTTCCTGTAGAAAGAATATCTTGTGCCAAATTTGCGACAGTTAAAAACCGATTTCATTGCTACTATTATGTTTTGCCTCAGGACAATTAAAACTGTTTTCGTTGACACTTGTATGCTGTTTTTAGAGTTGGGAGAGCTAAATACTGATTATTTTCATCGGATATAGATGATATTCCCATTCTAATCGAACTTGCATAACCAACAGTTCTACAATTGTTGAATGCCACACATATAGATGCATGGCCATTGGACAATACAATTTGTTTACAGTTCGCACCATAGTCATCTTACTAACATTAATTTATCATTTGTTGTCGAACGGCATTACGTTATGAAGCTTGTAGTGTCATCTATTGGCAAAAAAAAATTATTTTGTGATTTTTATTAGTCAAAGTGGTTTTTTTTTCTTTACAGTTCTTTGAAACTTAGACCTTATATCGAATTGCTTTTTATATGTTTCTATAACTGGAAAAAACATAATATATTGGGTCTTTATTTTAGAGTAAATATCAAAATACGTGAAAATGGTGGAGTGAATTAAAGTTCACGTTTGAGGAATTGTAATAGTTGGTGATCGTAAATACTAGATTTTAATTAATTTTGATGCCTGTTGAGTTTAATTTCTCTCTCGGCATAAATTGCATTTATGGAATCCAATATATATCTTCAGTATAACTTTGTGGGCAAAAACATTAGATTTCTCTGAGTTTATCATTGATTTGTATGAGAATGAGAGTGATATTCCTTGTAAGGATTGGTTTTCCAGATCCTCAACTATGAGTCCAAATGAGCACATATGGGGTGTTCTCGTGTGACTCCTGTAGCTAGACGTCAGGCAACAGCATCGGTTAGACAGCTGCAATTGGAGCTATGAAGGAGAAAGTTAAGCCAGATATCGTGTAATTTACACAAACTTAACACTCATCATGAAACATCCTCTTAATTTGTGCTTAGTGTACCTTCTCTCAAGTATAGTTTTTCCTTTTTCATGTACTGTTACACTTGTAATCCCAATTTCATTAAAAACTCCTGTTTTGTCTTTTCTCTTTGAATAATTTTCACGTTTTTATAAATATTTCAGTAAGCAGCTTATATTTTCCCACCTAATATAAAACATAACTTTTTCCCTTTACTTGGTAAAACCTGTCCAACTGTTTTCTACTCTACTGAATACATGCATAATAAAAACTTAAATCTTGCAAAACTAGTATTAAAATATAATATTTGTAAGTTACAAAAGTTATAAATGTCATTACAACAAATACTTTTTAGCTTAAGATAATTTATATTATGAAAGGGTATTACTTTAAGGAATACTACTTACTTCTATATATGGTCTTATATATAAAAAAACTCTTAATATTGTAAAGAGGATTTAAATACATCTAAAAGTAGTTAATATATATGCAAATTAATATTAAAACTAAAATTTTCAAAAATTATATTCAGCATAGAAGAAATTTGTAAATATATGCATATCTATTTGAAAATACAAGAAGATTCTATAAAACGTCTAAGCATTTCAGAATATTTTAAATTTATTGTTGAAATATTATAAAAATCGTTAATAAAACGTAATGTCCCATTGCTTTCTTTTTATATAACTTTAATTTTCTAGTACATTAAGAGCAGATTAATATATGTTGTATCTTGAAATAAAATTTCTCCGTTAAGAGAATAAAACTGTGTAACATCTTAACAAATGAATATGATGAATAATTAAGCAAG
>CM063511.1:138657531-138667531 GCA_032207245.1 Pardosa pseudoannulata | reverse complement strand
ATTTATCATTTACATGGGATTGTAAGCTATATTCGACTATTTTCTACAATGTTATCAAAATCCAAAATTGCAATAAAACGTTTGATTATTTTTGTATTTTTGTAATTTTTTGGCAGGACAAAGTTCTAAATTGTGTTTTTTACATTAAAAAAAATGATTTTTTTGGCCGATCTTTGTAAAAAAAAACCTGTGCATTAAGAGGTTAAAGCTATTACAAGAAATTTATAAAAAATGTAATCTTGGGAAATTACTTATATAAAGCACAGATATGAGGTGATACTCGTAATGTGATTTTATGAATTTCTAATACGTGAAAAGTATAAAAAAACATAAAACTTTTATTACCTACCCCGTAATAGCTGTAAGTGGGAAAAAATAAAATTAGTAATTTATATTTTATTTTATTAGTTTTCAAAAATTAGTGTTTTAGATAATTAGAGAGTAAACATATTATTTCCGATTAACAATTTATTCAAGCTGTTCTCATTCTAAATATCCATAGCATTTTAGTCATTAAACACTTATTTAAACCGATTACTACAATACAATAGGTCGGATATATGTAAAAGAAGATTGGTAATAAGACTAAAATTCATTTTTTATAATAGAAAAGTTAAATATAATATCTACATTTATATAAAATTATTCTTAACTTCAAGGTTTTAATTTTTAATGATACTTTATAAAAGCTAATACGAAATTTAACTCTTACGAAGAAATAATTTTTCTCGGCATATAAAGAACAAAACTTTTGTCTCCAACCTACGAGTTGCTATCCAAAATTATTTTGCCGTTACCTCTTACAGTTTAATTCGTTCGTACTCTTCAATATTTGGAATTTAAAAGACGCTTGAGATTCTTAATCATGTAGAAATATATTATAATGAATAAAATACTTACAGAAATCCTATATTTAACTAATTTTTCTTATTTTAAAATCACAGATAGCTAAGATTCTTATTATAAGGCCTAGCGTTTAAATTTTGGGAGTTTTTAGCCATAAAGTAGTTCAGAAAATTTTGAATATTTAATAGAAAGCTATACATTCATAAGTATAATAATTTTAAAATGAATTTTTGATTTACAAATTATTTAAAGAAAATTCCATTATTCTATTTCTCATGAAGTATTATTCTACAAATTTTATATTACAGGTAATTTAGAAAAATGTGTCTAGCAATATTTTTTCTTTAGAGTACCAATTGTTTTTGTGTACATGGGAGAAAAGTAGTCTCTCGAATAACTAGTTTTCTATACGTTATATTGCAATGAGCAATACAAGTTTTCTTAGATCAATATATAAAACATGCTGTATATTTTCTAACTGAAAACATTTATAAATAAAATTAATTTCTTTGCTTAAATTTCTTTAAAACTAACTAAAAATACAAAAACTATTTAAACTTTAGTAAACATTAAAAAAAATTCTAAAAAAACTAAATTGTTTTTGTCTAGGAGTATTTACTACGGTAAATTAAAAGTTTTGTGTCAGAATACAACAAAAAAAGCACAAAGTGGAAAAATACACTGACAGATGTTTCGCTGCTTCGACCAAGGTGCATTCTCCATGTGAAAGAATTCAAAATCTTGTATTAGCAGACTAAGTTAAAATTAGTTATATTGATTATTTATGTGTAGTATATTGTTTAGTAATATTTTTTTTGTTACAGTACGAATTTCTTTGTGCACATGGGACAAAAATAGTCTCTCTAATAACTAGTCTTTCTCTCTATGTTCTATAGGTTATAATGTAATGACCAATACATGTTTTCTTAAATCAATATTTAAAACATGTTGAATATTTTCTGATTGAAGACATTCATAATTGAAATTAATCTCCTTTGCTTAAATTTCTTTAAAACTAAATAAAAATACAAAAATTATTTAAAGTTTAGTAAACATTTAAAACAATTTCAAAGAAAATTATATTATTTTTGTCTAATTGTGTTTATTACGGGAAATTAATTTTTTTGTGCTGGAACACATAAAAAAAACATAGCCAAATAAAACACAAAGTGAAAAAATACGCTGACAGATGTTTCGCTGCTTCGACCAAGGTGCATTCTCCGTGTGAAAGAATTCAAAATCTTGTATTAGCAGACTAAGTTAAAATTAGTTATATTGATTATTTATGTGTAGTATATTGTTTAGTAATATTTTTTTGTTAGAGTACGAATTTCTTTGTGCACATGGGACAAAAATAGTCTCTCTAATAACTAGTCTTTCTCTCTATGTTCTATAGGTTATAATGTAATGACCAATACATGTTTTCTTAAATCAATATTTAAAACATGTTGCTTATTATCTAATTGAAAACATTTATAATTAAAATTAATCTTCTTTGTTTAAATTTCTTTAAATCTAATTAAAAATACAAAAATTATTCAAAGTTTAGTAACATTAAAAAAAATTCTAAGAAAATTAAGTTATTTTTGTCTAGTTGTATTAATTACGAGAAATTAAACTTTTTGTGTGGGAATACAAGAATAAAAGCGTAGACAACGTAAATAAAGCAAAGTGAAAAAATACGCTGACAGTTGTTTCGCTGCTTCGACCAAGCTGCACTCTCTATGTAAAAGATTTCAAATTCTTGTATTAGCAGACTAAGTTAAAATTAGTTATATTGATTGTTTAAGTGTAGTATATTGTCTAACAATATGTTTTCGTTAGAGAATGAATTCCTTTGTGCACATGGGAGAAAAACAGTCTCTAATAACTAGTCTTTCTCTCTATGTTCTATAGGTTATAATGTAATGACCAATACATGTTTTCTTAAATCAATATAAAAATATTTTGCCTATTTTCTGCTTGAAAGCAATTTTAATTAAAATTAATCATCTTTTTTAGCTTAAATTTTTTAAAACTAAATAAAAATACAAAAAAATTTTTTTAAGTTTAGTAAGCATTAAAAAGTTTTTTCTAAGAAAATTCAATTATTTTTGTCTAGTTGTATTTATTAAAGAAAATTAAAATTTTTGTGTCGGAATACAACAAAAAGAGCATAGCCAAGGTAAATAAAGCGCAAAGTAAAAAAATACGCTGACAGCTCTTTCTCTGCTTCGACCAAGCTGCATTCTCTATGTGAAAGATTTCAAATTCTTGTATTAGCGGACTAAGTTAAAATTAGTTATATTAATTGTTCAAGTGTAGTTCAAGTGTAGAGGATGAATTTCTTTGTGCACATAGGAAAAAAATAGTCTCTCTAATAACTAATTTTTCTCTATATATTCTATAGGTTATACTGTAATGACTAATACATGTTTTCTTAAACCAATATTTAAAACATGTTGCCTATTTTCCAATTGAAAACATTTATAATTACTATTAATATTTTTTGCTTAATTTTTTTTTAAAGTAAATAAATATACAAAAATTATCTATAGTTTAGTAAGCATTAAATTTTTTTTTCTAAGAAAATTAAATTATTTTTGTCTAGTTGTATTTATTACGTAAAATTAAAATTTTTGTGTCGGAATACAACAAAAAAAAGGATAGCTAAGGTAAATAAGCACAAAGTGAAAAAATACGCTGACAGATGTTTCGCTGCTTCGACCAAGCTGCACTCTCCGTGTGAAAGAATTCAAAATCTTGTATTAGCAGACTAAGTTAAAATTAGTTATATTGATTATTTATGTGTAGGATTTTCTCAAAGAATAGAATATAGAACAGGAAATAACTATTTCATCACAACAACGAATTGCTGCAAATATCCTAGCCAGTCGTAGAAATAGAACCTAGAGACACAAATTCTTCACAGTAGTTACAGATAATCAGAAAAACTAATCAAAATTGTTAGACAACGAAATCATTTTATTGTATTGAACTGAACTAAGTAGAAGTAACAAAATGTATTAATTTATACTAGTTTTAATGGTTTTATCAGTACTGTCAGTATTTTCTCATAAAAGCCTTAGTAGAGCCTTAAATAACGCCTTTATTGTAACAACGAAATACTTCAAATATCCTAGCCAGTCATACACACTAACTGAAAATTCTCTTCAATATAGTTAAACATCATGACGATACTTAATCATTCATAAGAAATAGATAAGTTGCTATATTTTTTTGAGCCAAACAAATCCTAAGAATAGTTAATAAGGATAAACATCTAAAAAAATTTTAAAGATTTGAACTTGTTTAAGAATAGATAATATATATTTTATAACCCATTCTTAAAATATCTTTATAGTTCTAGATCGCGAGACCATTCCTCAATATTTGGTATAGATTTAATAAATTAGCAAGTACTATCAAATTTTATCATTGCATTTTGCCTTAAAATTATCTTCATTGATCTAGTACCAAAGCTTTTCGCAAAGAATTGGTTGGTTGGTTGGTTGGAATTTAGTTGAGCTAATTCCTAAAAGGACAAACTACGCCAAACAAGAAGAAATCCAAAACAAAGTAACAGATAAAGACAAAGCAAAAAAACACATGTGAAGGGAATTTTGAAGATGACATAAAAGAGACAAAAAATTAAAAAAATATTAAAAAAACATAAAATTCAATCAAACGCAGATACTAAAATAGAAAATATATACAAGATAGATTATTACAGTATAAAAAAATTAAAAACAAAATTGAAAATCGATAAATACTAAATCAAAAAATTGCTAAATTGAAAATTAATAATTAAAAATTGAAAATTAAAATTAACGTACAAGTTAAAAATCACAGAATTCAGATTACATAATAAAAACCTGAACAGCGAAGACAGGGAAACAAGCCTTAGATATGACTTGAAATTTATTAATTATTTGATTAGTTTTACATTACTAACATATGTTATTTTTTAGTTCCCGAGCTTATTCTTTTTATTTTGCTAGTTATTGGTTCATAAAACTGATAACAATGTTGTTTTATAACATTTTATATTTTGCACTTATAGCAAATACTCTCAGTAAAATAATTAATAAGTATGTAATAAATCACAAATCATAGTTATCGTCGAATCTCAGTTCCGAACTGTAACAATGTACTTATCAATTTTTTCCATCCATTTAATTATTAATTAGAACCAAGATAACCAGTTTAAATAATTTTGCAGGCCATGCGTTTCTTATCGGTTCTGCTTGCATGTTAATTTGTTCCATAGAATTCGCCTGATACGCTTGTCAATTATTGGAAGCATAATTCATTCGAGAAAGATATCATTCACTTATCAATTATCTCTCTTTGTTTGAAAAGTCACTTGATGAGTGCCATCAAGTTCCATATTGACGTTAAAATAACCCCAAAGGATTATTAAAGCTTCTAAACTGGAGTTATTTTTCGTTAATCCTTTTGTTTCTATTTAGTATAATATCCTTCAATAAATAACAAGGATTAACCTGTTATGCCAAATTTTCTTTTTTCAGCCCACAAAAAATTTAGAATTTGTAAAATTTTACAAAATTGTAAGCTAAAATTCATTTCGTATTCACACTTTGAAATGGTAGCATCAAACGAGGTACAACGAGGAGTTGTAAAATTATTTTCAACAGATGGAAGTAGAAGAGAGGAAATTCTCAGACACGTCTTTTTTTAATGAAAATCACCATGTCTGAAATATCAATGTTTGATTCATAATCATTCTTACAGCACCTTGACCTGTATGCTTGCAGTCTTCGTGGGTTTAGAAAATTTAAAAAATCATTAACATGGAAGTAAATATGAATCGGATTATGTAAGTTAGAAGATGTTTAATATCATTTCTCGCATCACCGAGGACTTTCTATGAGATAGGAATATATTACCAAGGAAATATCTATCCCTTACTGAAAAACTGCATGCCTGAAATTTCAGTGGTTTATTATTAACCTTTCAAACGGCAGTGTTCAACTGTCTGCTTGTTTTCATGTGATTAAGGGCATAAATATTTAGAATTCGTAAAATTTTAAAATATTTTAACCTAAAATTCATTTCGCATTCACATTTTGAAATGGTAGCACCAAATGAGGTACAACAAGGTGCAGTGCGATTACTAACAAAGGATGGAAGTGGAGGAATGGAAATTCACAGGCACATGTCTTTTTTTAATGGAAAACACCACATCTGAAATATCAATGGGAGATTCATAATCATTCTTACTGCAGTCTTGACCTGTCGGCTTGCAGTTTTCATGTGTTTAAAAAGTTTAAAAATCCTTAACATGGAAGTAAATATCTATCGCATTATTGAGGTTAGAAGATGTATAATATCAGTTCTCCCATCAACCGAGAACTTTCTATGGGAGAGAAATATTCTACCAAGCAAATGTCTATAGCTTACGAAAACATTGCATGTATGAAATTCCAATGGTTTATTCTTAACCATTCATACTGCAGTGTTCATCTGTCTGATTGCAGTTTTCATGTGCCTAAAAGGACTAAAAAACATTTAGGGCCGGAATCACCAAAGTCGTTTAACGGCTAACCGCGATTAACCCATGACTCCAACCAATGGTAGGACTCAATTTTCGATTTAAACAGAGATTTATCACGGTTAACGTTAAACGACTTTAATGAGACCAACCCCTTACTAGGACTTAAATATCAATCGCACGATAAAGGATAGGTAATGTTTAATAAATTGTTTCTCTCAGCAACCGAGGACTTTCTATGAAAGGGGAATTTCTTACCAAGCCAATGTCTATTTTTCACGGGAAACAATGCATGTTTGAAATTATTTCTATGGATTACTCTTAACCATTCCTATTGCAGTCTTGGCCTGTCTGCTTGCAATTTTCATGTGTTTGAATAAAATATTTACATGGAAGAAACTAAAGGGCTGATGGTGTTCAATATCCGTTCTTGCAGCAACCGAAAACCTTCTATAAGAGTAGTTATTATTCCACTTAGTTTTGTTGAAAGATAAATGCTTGAACTTCCAGGGATGATATCTAAAATAAAAGAACTAATTTTGACACAGGTGCACATAAATCATCATTTATTAAATGTTCCTTAAACATTTTTAGATGAAGCAGGAAAAGTACCTTGAAAATATTTTAAAGGCAATATAATAAATTAACAAGCAAAATCAAATTTTATAATTTTAATTTCAAACTTTGGAAAACACCTTCAGTACCTAAATTTTCCGATAGTCTGATCATTATTATTTACTAAAATATTTTCACACTATACATTTATATTGTGTATTTACATTAATTTTTGCATTTTCAGTGCGATACGAGTTTTATTTCGTATAGTATGATTTCATAAAGATGCTTGAAAACGTTTATATATTTTGCGCATAAAATAATTACTCTCAATGATTACTTAATAATTGTGTCATAAGTCACAAAGAATAGTAATCATTGAATCTGATCTACAGAAATACGATAAAGGACTTATTTTTTCATACCTTTAACTGTTAATTAGAACTAAGATAACCAGTTTAAATAATTTCTTATCATCCCTGCTCGCTTGTCAATTTATTCCATAGAACTCTCCCGATTTGCTTGTCAAATATCGGAAGTATGATTCATATGAGCAAGACATTATTCATTTATAAATTAACTCCCCTTGTTTAGAAAATCGTTCGATGCGTACCACTAAGTTCCCTATCACTGTTTAATTAACCCTAGGGGCTGATTAAAGCCCGCAAACTGGCATTCTTTTTCATTAACCATCTTGTCCCCTATCGGTACGGCTTCGAACCAGGGATGAAAAAAAAAAGAGAAAACAACAAAATCTTTTATTCCCATATCTGCCGGTATTCCTTTTGTTGAGGGCCGAAGCATGCCCAAAGGCGGGTACTATCTTCCGTCCGTTCTGCCAGCATCCGGATAGAAACCTAGGCTCTCCCCATCTTCCCCGAGCACAATAAGGCGTAACCCTTTTGTGCCACAGTCACCTGCTCCCACGATATCTAAAGGGGGGCAGGGGGGAACTCTCGTCACGCAACAATCCCCCCCTTACGCCACTGGCACGGAGCCAAACTCCTTCGCTGTTAGTGGCGACGCCTTTAACGATGGACAAAAAAAAAAGAAAAAAGAAAAGGGTTTGCGTTGTTTGCGTAGTACAGATATTACGCCTCATTATGCACGTGGTAGAAGGGAGATTGCAGAGAAGCTCTCTTTCTCTACGTCTGGGCCGCTTCTTTTTTTTATTTTTATTTTTCTACTTCTTCTTCTTCTTCTTTACTATTATTATTCAGTCTCTATTTTTCGCCGGTATTTATTTATTTGCTGGATGTTGTCTTGCCTCTTTGGTATCTCTTTGAGCATAACTGGGAAATTCGCAAACACGAGAAAGGTTTTTATTTATTTATTCTTTGTATTTACTTTTATTCTTTGCCTTATTTATTTATTTCTTCTTCTTTAAATTTGCGCGTTTTTGCTCTTTTGTATTACCCGTTTTTCGTCGAATGTTCAAACGAGGAGTTCTTTTGACTGCGAATCACTACCAGCTATTTGAAAAGACTTGAAAATTTTTACTCTTAAAGGGATGTTTTAAAGACTGATATACTTCGGGAATATTTTTAAAAGCGGTAAATGAAATAAAAGAGAACTGTATGTAGAATAAGTGTGAGAGAGTTTTCGTGCTTTAATGTATTTTAAGAGATAAAAGGTAATACAATGCTGTTTTACCACGCATTGGTTTCTTTACTCCAAACTAATTTTTCTTATTTCTTTTAACAGGAAATACCATGCAATAGAAGACATGTTAATTTCTTTGAACTTTATGGGATTTTCCCCTAATTACAGGGTAATTTATTTATCGTGTAATTTAATTATCTTATATTTCATAGGATTCCAAATTCTTGATATATTTAAACTTAAATAACTTTGAAGAATATGCTAAACTCTTTCTATGTATTACCATCTATAAATAAGGAAGAAAATATGTGAAAAAATGTTATTGCTTTAATACATTTTTTGAGATTAATGATAAGACAATTATATTCACATTGGTTTCTTATGTCAATCATTTTTTCTTTAATTTCTCTTCACTGAGCGATACTATATTATTAATGTAACAGAGAATAAGTTAGTGCATAAAAAATGTTAAACTTCTCTAAAGTTATGTGACGTTTTAATACCCATGCAATTATATATAGTTTGTATGATCCCCAAAGTCCTTATTTAAATATCGTGATCAAAATTTTAATACCTACATAGTGAAAATCGGAAGATGCAAAATAACAGAAACTTGTTCTACATAGTGAAGTATTACACGTGAAGTATTAACTTGGTTCTAAAATATAATATATTGCTATTTTATCACTCAACGGTTCCTTTAATCAATTTTTTTATTTTCATATAGGGAATATACTATATTACTGTAGTATATGGAATTTTAATGATTCTTTGTAACATTTAATAAGAACTTAATCTTTTATTTCTTCTTGGTGATTTTGTAAATTCGTATTATTTGTTTCTTCCCAAGATCAGGATTCACCAACAATTTGTTTTGCATATATATGTTAAAAACTGAACACCTAATTGATTTTTATATTTTCTTACTGTTTATAAACTATTTTCTATTATATGATAGAAAGTAAGCTATTTGATTTAGTTTCTTCAGTAGTACTGGCAACACTAGTAACAACAGAAAAACTCATACACACATATATGTGAGGAAAATTCTCAGGGGTGTTCAAAACTTAAGTCAAGATCTCAAAATTCCCGCTTCCTTTTTCATTCCCCTTTTTAACTCTTAACCTAAATTGACCACTGGGGCTACAGTTTACGTCCTCAGAGAAGGGATCTGACCAATTATAACTCTACATTGCTCTAGCGGACAATTTAGGAAATTTTCAAACAAAAAAGATATGCACAGATTTTGACTGAGATTTTGACACAGGTATTAAGGGTCTTCTAGATATAACTTCATCCTGGCTGACCCCTCAGTTTGTCTTGTCCCTATGATGAAGTGGGAATCCGTCTTCCAACGTTATTTTAATAAAGGTCTTTAGCTAAAACGGTGTCATTTTTATGGACCATGACTGCAACAATCCATCGTGAAGACCGTCTTATTACATATATATATATATATATATATATATATATATATATATATTATAATTGTGTGTTTATTAC
>CM063511.1:138650031-138652531 GCA_032207245.1 Pardosa pseudoannulata | reverse complement strand
TTATGGTGAATCGAAAAAAGGCAATTCTTATATTTTAAATTTTGAAAGGTACTATGTCACTTTAATTTCGTAAATTTTCTTCACTGCATATTAAAAATAAGAGCACTTTATGTCCCTTTCTATCCTTCTTGTCTTGTCCTTACTTCACCCACCTCAACAACTTTAGGATGAATGAATGAGAAAACTAAATAATTTTCCTAAGTTAGAATGCTATTAAAGTTCTTATTGTAGACGGATTACAACTTTATATTTTCGGAGCAATTGAATAAAGACAATTCTTATAAATATTTTAAATTTTGAAAAGTACTATATCATTTTAATTTCATAAATTTTCTTCACTGCATAATAGAAATAAGAGCACTTTATGTCCCCTTCTATCCTTTCTGTCTTGTTCTTACTTCACCCACCTCAACAACTTTCAGAGAAACTTTCAGAGTAAACTATCATCCTGCTGTTTTCACTGCACATGACATTAATACGGCCTAATCCTCCTTAGAATTTCACAATATCTCATTTTTCTCCCTACCACTAGACGTGTTCTTCTGGCACTCCGAGAGTAACTCTAGACTATTTTAAAAAATAGATCATTGAAAACGCTAAATTCTGCAAAACGTATACTAGAAAGTTTGTTTGTACAGTTTTGAAATTCTTTTTAAAATCAATTGACTTTTATTTTTCCAATCATAATGATTTTATATGAAATTAATTGTTTTTTCATATTATCCTATATCTTTGTATATAATATTTCTTTATTTTTCATAGAATGTACACGCAATTTCGAAAATATGTATTTCTGTGTAACTGAGTGACAAGGCAATTGATTTCTCTCATGTCTAATTAAAGTCTTAATTAGAGTCTAAGTTCATTAACTCTTTCATTAAGGCAACAGTAGACTTCTAACTGAATGAAATGCAGAGGCAATATATATATATATATATATATATATATATATATATATATATATATATATATATATATATATATATATATATATATGTATATATATATATATGTATATATATGTATATATATATATATATACATATATTTATTTATATACATATATGTATATATATATGTATATATATGTATATATATATGTATATATATGTATATATATATATGTATTTATATGTATGTATATATATATGTATATATACTATATATATATATATACATATATATATATACATATATATATATATACATATATATATACATATATATATACATATATATATATATATATATATATATATATATATATATATATATATATATATATATATATATATATTCTTTAAGAAAGCTTAGATTTTTATTTTGGTTTCCTGTTTTCGCAAATTTATTCTTATATTTAAAATGTATATATAATCATAAGCCCCAGAAATTCATTTTAAAACAAGGGCTAAAACAAGGGTCATTGCTTTAAGCAAATTAGATGACGAAGCACCAAACCATTGTATGTAATTAAATAAGGAATGTTATTTTACTTTAGCACTTCTGCAATACTTTATAAAAATAGTAAATATTTTACTTTACAAAAAAAATTTGTCCAATTAGAAACCTCTGATCTGCAATCGTGTTTGATACTTCCCCTGTAGATCTCGAACCCATACAAGTTCGAAATTAACTGTACATCTAAACTGTATTAACACTTATCCTCAAAAAAGAAATTTCATCTTTTTGCCCAAACAATGTTCATTAAGTTTCATTAAGATAAAACTACATGCTATATCTCTACATATACTGCTCCATTTTTTTGAAAAGTTGAAACATGAAACCAGAATTATTACGCAATTCCCTTTCAATGCATCCGAATAAATTAACTGATCTATAAAATATAAAACAGCATTCAATTTTAAAAAGTTTTTTAAATTTTGTATCTATTATCCGATAACGAATGTAAGTTTTATTACAAAATAAAATTCAAGTATTCAAGTAATTATTGGGGTAATTTTAAATGTTTTAATTGAAATATTTTATTTTATAAATAAACATTTTAGTAGAATTTCTACTATATATTATGAATTATGAAATATGTTATTATGAAATATATATATATATATATATATATATATATATATATATATATATATATGCAGTCTATATTTACAAAAAAAAATGTTACAGATATACTGTACAGGATAAAAATTAAAATTGTCCTAATTTTTCTCATAATATTTTCTTTGAATGTTTACGATAAGGTCTTAATTTTAGTCTAAAACATACATGTATATTATAACTCCAATTGACTGTATTATGTAAAAAAAGAAATACACATAAAATATTTTCATTTAGGTTTATTTTAAACCAATCAATATTTAGTTGTTTACAATTTTTGCTATTTTATTCTATTTTGAATTTCTAAGTTTAACCACTTTTGTATAAATATATTTCCGGTGACATACAGCATTTTCATGCAAATTAATTTAAAACTATAAAAGTTAATTTATAAAAGTCCCCGGAAATATTATTATTTCTAGCAATTTAAGAAAAA
>CM063511.1:138587531-138645031 GCA_032207245.1 Pardosa pseudoannulata | reverse complement strand
TCGAAGTATACTAGCGAAAATTTTATTCAACAGGCCACTTTAGAGTTTTTCAATTTTCTAAAGATATTATCATATTTCTTTGTTGCATGTAGGAACCATCAAGGAAGTTAAAAATTTACTATAACTGAAATATTTAGATTTCCTTGTTTTTACTACATTTGATATTTCTCTACTTTTAAAAGTTACTTTACCAATTTCAGAACAATGTGTTTCTAAAGGTACTGGGTTGAATGGTGTCCGATGGGTTAGGGTGCTGGCCTTCCGTACCGGAGTTCGTGGGTTCGAATCCCAAGGTGGCATGAATGTTCGTAGCCGTTCTAAATCGGCTTTAAGCTGTAGGTCCTGGTCTCGTTAGCCCTCTTGTTGCAAAAAGTAGACGGTAGCACTCCAAACAAAACAAAACCAAAATCTAAAGGTACTGGCAACATATTGCTATTTTTTGCTATTTCATTGTTTTAATGTATCACAGATTAATATACTTTTTAGTAATAAAATATATTTAGCCTTTATGAATAGCTTGAGGATAGAATTTTACTGAATTACCTATTTTCTAATTTAACTGGGTATAATAGTGTAACAAGATCTCTGGAGATAAATTCGCTGTTGAAATTCCTGCTTATACAAATGGAATTATCGTGGCATTAGAAAAATAACGTCCGAAGCACCGGAATCGTAACAGCAGATCGAAGTCTCAATTATGGTATTTTTACTTAGACAACACCTTGTAGCTAACAAACTTCATATCGCTATACCTATCACAAGTTGATTGTAATTTAATAATTTTTATGACCTTGATTTTCCTAGAGCCTGGTTACATTTTGCTCCTTCCACCCCAAAATTGCTCTAATCCTTAAATTTTATCTACTATATTTACATGATGTCGTTAGTAGTTCCTTGTAAAATAGATACACTGTATAATAAGCTTAGAAAATAAAGATGTTGACACAAAGATAGCCAATTATTGAAATTCGAATTTTGAGGGTGTATTTACGCCTAAAGAAACGTTTACTTGACAAAATGTATTGGTTTTGCTCCAGTTATAGAAAATACAGTTCAATACTCAGCTTTTATTAAGAAGGATGCATTTCCAACAGGATTTACCGTTTGGAGCTCTAACGTCTACTTGTTGCAACACTTTGTCTAATAACACCATGATCTACCGCTTGAAGCAGATTCCGAATTTCTACATCTACACCACAGTGGGATTCGAAACCACGAACACTGGTACAGAAAAACAACGCCCACTCAGCCACCATTCGGCATGGGATTTAAGAGAACATCCTGCTACAATTTGGTCAAAGAGCTTATCCCTTCTATTGACCATAGAAGGAGAACTTGGTCATCCTTTTAAGTTGATTCCAAAGTTCAGATAGCCGTTTTGATGAGTCTGCATGATCTCGTTGCTGGTTTCATAAGTTGAACTTTCTAGAAATAAGTGTAACGATATAAAATAAATGTTTCGACAACCATGTGGATTATGTGGTGAAGTAAGAAGCATGTATACTTTGAGTATGATTTGAATTATTTGTGTTTATTCAAAGATAATTTCTTACCTTATTATTTTAACTGTCCTCATCGTGTTTTATAAAACTTGGTATTTCTCCAATTACTGAATTATCAAATAGGTTGTTTTGAAAGCAAGTTAGGATTGTGGACCAATATTTCTGCAGATGTGTTGAACCGGGTGTTCTATTTCCCGCTGAACCCGAATAGGTAAAAGTTTTAACTGTTGTAGGTAGTGTAGGGGAATAGAATATACAATTTTTAAATTATGAACATTACCAGTTAAGAAAATATAATATAATATAATACTCTACATGTATAATAATATAATAACTCTACATGTGATTCTGATGAGAACCAAGCTCATTAAAAAATTGCTGTTGTGTTGAGAAGCACACATATGTGGTTAAACTTAGCGTTTTAGCCACAACAAAGCTAAATTACAACATTCAGACCTATAGAAATGAAAGTTTTAAGCAGTCTAAATAAATTTGCACTAAGTATTATACCACGAGGACGTAGTTGCTTTATATATGTGTAGTATTTAAAGCAAAATCATTTTCTATTTTAGAGTAAATTGAAGTAATCTGATTAGGAGAAAATTAAAATCTGATTTGCCACATAAAATTCAGTTCTCTTCACGATATCACATGAGCAAAATAAATGCTAAAATATTATTCAACATTTTTGTCTAGTTTAATACAGAAATATAAAACAGTCTCTTTCTCATAGGGAAACATAATAATTAATTGAAAAAGTAACTTGTTTTAGAGTAATAAAAACTTCAATGACTGACAATTTCACATATGATGAGTGGCTGTTCGTAAAAATATTTCATTTTCAGATTTTGAAAAAATTCACTTACATCCATGAAACTAAACTAACATATGCGTAAAATCTCAGTAATTAGTAGCCTAATATACGCCATTTCTCACTTATGCTGTCAACAAATTGAAAACAATGACAATCTTTTTCGTGAAATAACATCGTTTATGTCAGTTATTCGTATCTCTAGTGGTAGCATTTAAGAATATGAAAAATGGAATAATTTTTCATCTGCATTAATTTTAAATGTGACTCTAAAGTGGTAAATGAATAAATTTTAGACGCTTTATCTTTTCGGGCTATTTACTTCAAATGTACGAATTTTCTTGAAACGGTTTGAGAGATACTATTCTATCTAGATGAAATCACTAAAGAAATATTTAGCAATGGTGGGTATATTTGGATTAAGCACTGTTTAATTTTACTTATCAGTCTAATAAATGAAAATCATTGAATTTCCTAATCTTAATTATACTGAAATAAAAATATATTAATAATTAGTATACATTTAGCATCTGTTGTATAAAAAGATCCAAAGTATATTATTACGTTTCATATCTTTATGCATTAAGTTTATAAATTATTGTTATATGGTCATTTTGTTGTTTCAAAAGAAACATAAATTTAGTAAAAAAAAACATTAGTAGCCTATTACATATTGGTACGTTACATTTTATTTTAACCAAATTGTTCTGTTTTTCAGAGATGTATTACATTTTTCGATGTCAGACAAATACACTGTAAATTAACAGATTCTTTGCTTCGAAGAGCTGTTGAATATCATAATATACTACGAGTATTTATAATACTTTTAGAATGACATTATTCAACTGAACAAATTTATTATTGGTACAGTACATTTTATTTTACCCGATTGTTTTGTTTTTCAGAGATATATTACACTTTTCGATGTCAGACAAATACACTGTAAATTAACAGATTCTTTGCTTCGAAGAGCTGTTGAATATCATAATATACTACGAGTATTTATAATACTTTTAGAATGACGTTATTCAACTGAACAAATTTATTATTGGTACAATACATTTTATTTTACCCAATTGTTCTGTTTTCCAGAAATATATATATATTACAATTTTCGATATAAGACAAATACACTGTAAATAAACAGTTTCTTTGCTTAGAAGAGCTGTTGAATATCATAATTAATACGTAGTATACATAATATTTTCAGAATGACGTTATTCAACTGAACAAATTTAGTATACGGTTTAACTGGGTATGACCATATATACTCTGGTAGATTTTTTTCTTTGCATTCGCATCGTGTTTTGGGCGATCATCTACTCTAAAGTGTAGAAAAATTGTTTAATTTACCATCGTTTTTAGCCTAATAAATTTAAAAAAGCACATAATAAAACATTTGTAATCTGCATTTTAAAAGAATAGATTTTTTATAGAGAAATCTAAATTAAAAATAAGAAAATTAAATAAAACCTTTATGTCTCTAACTATCAAATAACTGGTCAGTGAAGATGTTAAATGGCTTGAGCTTAGTGCTTTTCAACTGAACAGGTCCATTATACAGTTTTACGGAAGATCAGCTTTGATGTTCGTGTCCATTCTTTACCGGTACTTGACACCGTTATTTGTCTTAACAAGATCCCTGTCTACTAAGCTTGTTTAATTAATCGTCTTACTAAACGTACGAAATGTTGTAAAAGTATAGTACACGATATTTTGACAAATTTGGCCCGATAAAGGAAACTTAAATGTATACTTAATATAATACTTCTTTCAATGGGGCTCTTTCAAAATCTAAGAAAACTATTTATTCAAATAATTATCATTGTCGTAAAAATGATTTTGAATAACTGAAGCCCTACTGATAAGTATTTTAAAAACAAAAATTTTAAATGAACTTAAAACAAAAAGTATATTAATGTGTGGTTATTTCACATAAGAAAATATACCTCTCAAATATACTTGAAAAGTACTTTTACGAAGTTTAAATCACATTATTCGCATTACATTTGTAAGTAAAAAATGTCTTTTATACTTATCTATAAACTAAACTAAACTCCTCGGAGCAACAGCCCCTAGGGGGCCAGGACCTACGGTACCAATCTCCGTTTACTTGACCAAGGGCCCTGGGGTGCGAAGCATATCTTCCGGTTAGGTAGTCAGTCTTACGTGGAACCCCCAGTGTTTAGTTCCCAAGCATGCTTGGTCCTCAGTTCATGTACCCACTGAAGGGATAAAAGGCTGAGTCAACATTGCCCAGTCCGAGGATCGAACCTCGGACCTGTGTCGTAGAAGAGCGAAACGCTACCTCAAAGCATACTCATTTCTGTTAGACATTATTTGAATATACAAGTTTGGTTTGGTTTGAACACTACGGTTTACTGTTTTGCTCACGTGGGTTACCGAGACCAGAACCTACTGTTTAAAGCTGATTCCGAAAGGATACGAATAACCCTGACAGCGGGATTCAAACTCACGAACTCAGGTATCGATATACAGCATTCTGCCATTCGGCCATCGTTCAACCAATAACATTGAATATACAAGGAGCTATCTTATAGTCTGTTGGTTTCTAATTTTAATGTTGACATAGATATTTATAGCCATTCGAAATAGGCTTTAATCTGTAGATTCCTATCTAATTAGATCTAGTGGTGAGAACAACTGACCGTAGTGATCTAGACCTCACCATAAACGTTTCTTATTTCAACTCTAAAAGTAATAAAGATTTAAACTGATTTCCATAAGTGTAAAAATGTTTTATACAGTGAAGACTTTATTTTTGAGTTCATCCTTCAAAGATTCACTTCAAGGCTTAAAAGTAGTTTCTCAAGATAACGGGATACCAAAGTACAGCTGAAGTACAAGCCTGGTGGCTAACTGCAACGTTAATTTTCATTACATTGAAATATTTCACTACATATATATTTCATTGTAAACTGAAATTTTTTAGATTACAGTGCTACCTCTTCGCCCTATCAGGAATAAGCTTTATATTGTTACATCTGCATATGAATATTATCTTGTACTTCTGAATTGTTGTAGTGTTGTATTCGGTGACCGCCAGTATTACATCGTTAAATTTAAATTTTTATCTATATAAGTTCATACCTAGATGTCATACCAGTTCTAAATTTAAATTTTCAAGCTGTAACAGCTAATAGTTTTTACGTTATTAGAGATAAATACGTACATACAAACTAATCAAAGTGCTCTCAAGGATGGTCATAATGATTACTTGAAGTTTCACTTGTATGTACGTACAGATGTAGCACTGAATTTTGGTTCAGACACAAAATTTCAGATTGTTGTCATTTTTAGATTGTTGGATTCAGATGTTGTCAAAATAAGTTCTTCCGTTGAAATCTTAACACTTAAATATTTCGTTGTTACGATACTTACTTTACTTCGTACAAGGAAGTAAAGAATTATCACTACAGATAATTAAGAGAAGTTCTAAGATTTTTTTTTATTTATTTAAAGATGATCTATTCAAACTGAGAAAAGATGGCTGAGGAAATATTTCTTTAATGTATTGAAATTATTGTATTTGAAGCAAAATACTGTCTGAAGATGTATGACGATAGGTAGGGAACTACATGTCGGTACTGGTGTCCGATGGTTTGATTCCTTCTACTGCCAAGGATGTTCGTACCTGTTTGAAAATAACGTTAACCCCTTTACCTGGTTTGCCCGTACGGTGTAAGGGATGCAAACAATTGGCCACATATGTTTTTCCTGTACGGTGTACGGGCATCAATATTTTCACCTTTCTTGTTTTGATTTGCCCGTATTTTAATAGATTGAAATAGAGACTTTAATATTTTAGAACTAATTTTCCGATAAAAATATTGAAATTATTTTCTTGCAATGATGAAATACTTTTTTATCAACTTCTCAAACTTTCAATTGCTTTAAATCCTTTTTATTATTTAAATACAATATTTCCTTTGATAATTAATACAAATCGGCACAAATGTATCGCATGCCATCGTGGGTATGCTTTCCGGATTTGGTGGTTTTTGATAATTTCGCGAGATGATTTATGCTTGTTTTATTCCTGTTTATTGTTAAATTTACTAAGTTTTAATTTAGGGGAACAATTTTTAAATCTTTTTAAGGCCACAAATAATGGTTCTTTAAAAAAATAATGATGTTAATACTAAAGAATTTAGTACAAATATATCAAGATTAACTAGGTATTTTACTGGTAAAACCCATTATAAATTTATTTCTAAGATCAGAAATTAACAATAATTTTAATTATGAATGTTCCTGGTTTATGAATCAAAGGTATGGTTTTGGAAAGGGGGAAGGGGACCTGAGGCCACCCCTTCCCAGCGATTACGCGAAGTACAGACACGCAGAATGGCCAGAAAACATCTATTTCTAATTTTTTATACCTTGAAGCTGTAGCATCTGCTTGTAGCGCAGTTAAGTGAAAATTCAAAATAGTTCTTCACCGGACCACACTGCTGAAATTTGTGTTTCCTTGTGTTTAATTTTGTGTAGAATATTAAATATACCTCCATTAGGATTTTAAAGCTGAATAAAAATGTTCAGTATTCTGTTATTTGAGTATTATACATGTTTCTGAAAATTAAATGCAAGACTCAGTTCTAATAGTAGGATGTTTAAATCCTTTGAATTTATCTGTCAGTTTTTTTTATTTTGTATAGTATTTTTTAAAACTTTATTTTAACTTTTATTTTGCTTATATTTTAACTGCTTCTAAACATAAATTATTCAATATTTTATCCTAATATGATAAAATGCTTAAATTTCCCTTATTACATATTAGAGGTAAACTTGGCTTGGAGAAAATAGAGGAATTATCCTTTTAGTAAAATATAAAGACCAGTTAATCTCAGCCATTATGTCTGATAATTTGGTAAAGAGTAAATGGTGATCTCGAGCACACATCTTAGTTGAAGTGGAAATATATAATTAAATCTTTATAAGCAGTTATATAGAAAACTATAATTTATTATCCATGGTATATTTCATATTATCACACAGAATAAAATTGAATTTTTAAACAATAATTACAACTGTCTAAATTTTTCTTAATGTGGAGGTTTATGTTGAGTTTACATTTAAATTTACGTAATTTTTATACAAATATTTACGCTCTTGCAGATTAAATTTAAATATATTCAAACAACTCACATTTGAATTTGTCAATCGTAAGGCTCAGTCGTAAACTCACTATCTGCTTGTGTGTGTATATAAAATTATATCTAAAAACACAGTAAATTTGTTTGGGTACAAAATATTATTTGGGATATCTATTCCTCTAACAACATATTTAATGGTTTATAATGTGAAGACTTTTGTTTATTTTGTGCATCTAAATTTACATATAAAATTCTATTTTACATAAATATTTATATTATTTGAGGTCACGTTAAAATGTATTTTAGACAATTCAAATTTAAATTGGTCAATCGCAAGAAATGGCTTACTACCTATGAATGCACATATAGTAATATTAATAAAAAAGGCGTAACATTTTTTGTGACAATTTACTTTGTGAAATTAATTTTCCTTACAGCTTAGTAAAATGTTTATAATGTTAAAGTTTATATTCATATTGTAATTTTTATTTTATACAAATATTTATATTCGTATAAGATGTGTTGTAAGACACTTCAGACAATTTAAGTTTAAATTTATCAATAAGAGGTGGCTCAAAAACGCAATAAATTTCATTAAGTAAAAAGCTTTGTCTGTAAAATCTATTATGTCTATATTTACAGCATGGTCGATTCAGTCAATTGCTAATTGCGTTTCTTGGTAATTGTTGTAAATTAATTTATTTGGCTGTTAAACCTGAACAAAATTCCAATTTCTGAGTTGTTAAATTCAATAAAATAAATATTTTAAAAAGAGGAGACATTTTTAATTACTCTTAAAAATAAAAAGCTATAAAAGTTGGACAATTTAGGAAAAACTCTTTAAAAAGATGTGCATATTGTTCATATTATGATAGATATAAAATTTCAAACACAAAAAAAAAACTGGGAAAATAATTATGACTGACTTATTGGGCCAGAATAAAATTATTTTTACTTTTTTCTAGGTTAAAAATCCCCCCAAAAATTTAAAAAAACACTCTTACACAAAACGGTTGTCGATTTCATTGTATCTGTGCATCGGTTTTTTCCAGATGTGACACACAGGCTTTATACACTAGTGTGCAAACTTAAGCAATAAGTTCATTTTCCTGCTTATAACTAGGACATTTTTAAAAATTATTTTTGTGATCAGTCCAATTAAAAAGAGAGCTCAGTAGAAAGGTATTGCATATGCAAATATCAGTTCTTTGACATTAAAAAATACAGCAATTTCAGCAAAATGTGTAAATCAGCGAGCCGGTGGTATTGCAGCTTAAAATCAAAGAGATGTAGAAGCATTCTGAAACGTTTTTCTGAGAGTGAAAAAGAGATTGTGGGTGTGGTAATCATAAGGATGTCATTCATGAAGAAAGACTGGCAAATTTGAGGACGAATGTATTTTGCATCTGCAACTGAAGTATACTAAATTGATAAAAGTGTCGTTTTAAGTGCATGGGATGCTTTTCAGAGTTAAGGTACAGCTTTAAAAATATTACTGATGGATGATATCCGATGTCTGATATATTGCCCGTATGTCAAAAAGAAACCAAAAGCAGACAATTGTTGATATTACACATAAGTTTCATAGAAACCAGACGCAAGGTTTCCCTGTATACTATGGCCAGATACTCTAATGAAGGTGGCGTTTACGTCCTCAGTCCCATTATTCACAATACTCTTTAACTAGATGTTTACCTTATTTCTTTAAAATGCTCTTTTTCTAATATTTTGGAACATATATTGAAAGCATTAACTGTATAGTAGCTAGGTAAGTCAATGATGGGATTGCTGCAAAGTACTCAGAAAAATTTTGAGCTAACTACTAGAGGTTGTGCGTAAAAGACTCTATAAGGCAAATAATTATATCTAGTTTATTTTAAAGATTCTAACATGATTGAATTCTTAAAATTTCAGAGTCATCGATGCACGGTAAACTCATATCCGTGCTGTGGGAACCGATTCAAAAGCGTCTATCTATTTAAAACATCAAATATTACTGTGGTAATAATTACTTCTATGGTACTTGAACATATAAAAATATGAAAATAAAAAAAATATGCTAAATAATTTTTTATATGTGTGAAAATATCAGGCAATTTTTTTATACTAATCACTAACTTTGTGAAGCAAAATATATCAATACAAAAAAAGTTTTGGGGGTTGTATACACACCTAAGGCACAGAACAATATAAGGAAACCAGATATGTTAAAGTTTATTAAAGATCTTCAGCATACAAGTAACAATTCAGCTTCTCTTTTAAATCTACATAGTATTTTATATTAACAGTTGTAATTTTCTGAATTTCCTTTTTAAATAAAACTTTTTTTTCTTTACACTCAAAATGTTATGTAAATTATCTTATATGAGTTTCATATTGTTATAATAAGAAAACAAGTATTATCCTGCTACCCCTGAGTAACAGATTCTCAGAAAATGCTTTTCTATTTTTCGTCCCAAAAAAGCTTTTACAAAATGTTTATTGTCGCCACTTAAAATATATATGCTTTATAAGTTGGAATTAAGCTAAAATTACCCTCAAATCTCAATTTAAAAATTCAAATTCAGTGATTTATTAACAAATAAATTCTATTTTATTTCTAACTACCAATTTTCTATAAAAATCAAAGATTATCATAACCTCTAGTCCATAGATCATAAAGACAGAAAACATTTTTGAAAATATACATTAGGGTTCTTTATCAATAAATTAATAAATGAAATTTCTAATTTTTCACATAAACACTCATTTAAACCCTGTCTGATACCTCAACAAACTTCAATGTCAACTGTCCGGATTACAAACCTCTCAAGTAATAGATTCACATCTGACATAATTTGCTTTCACTTGCAAATTTCTTCCGCGTATCAAATGTCTTGCATTTTAATAAGAGTAATTTTATTTCTTAATGAGCCAATATAACCTGGTAAATTAGTTCTAACATTTATTTCCCACCTTTCCGAATAGCATGAATTAAGTTTCTCATTCATTAGAAAGAGTGCTTATATTTGAACTGATTCTCAAAACCCACATAACTGATGAGTTTACCCCTAAATGATCAATGACCAACCTCATCCTGAAGTAGATTCTTTCCCGTCTTTCTATGAACCTCGATACTTAAAAGCTCTTGACCTAATCAAGGATCCTTCCCCATTGCTGCACCTTCCCGCATTTATCCTCGTTTCCAGGGACTGTTGTAATGAACTCAGAGTGGGAAATAGACAATAATATACAGTACTAGCAATGACTGAAAGAATATGAATGCTTTAAAGGATAATGATAATTCTTAGCAGGACTTTTGGTTGTAAAATTTTATAATTCAACAACTGATCTAATAGCCTAACAATTTATATTTATTTCTAGAACTAATGATCTGTAATTCGATATTTGTATTCCTTCATTGATTTCTTTTAATTAAAATATATTTTAAATAGGATTTTTTCCTAAAATTCTAAAATAGTATATTTTATAAAATATTAGTGTATAAATTCATTTAATTAAGGACATATATTTCAAAATTCCGTCCGATATTTTTTATATAAACTAGAGTCAAAATAATAAACGAATAGAGATAATTTTAAAGTATAGTTCCTATAATTATTTAAAATATAAACACACTAAAGGCACTAAAATTAGATGTTTTTTTCTTTTTTTACTGTTTATCATATATATAAACAAGTTTCTGACTTTAAGTGAACTTTTTACAAGGATATTAGAAAGTATAAGTATTTCTACTGTCTCAAAGAGGTTTAAATGAGGTTATACTGAAAAAGCAAACAATATATCATAAATTTCAGTCTCATTTTTCATTTTTTTCCAAACAATGTTTAATTTAATTTATTCTAAACTATAAGCATAGATCTTTTGATTATTTCTTTATGATCTAATTTCTGACCATCATAAGTAATTTGGTAACTAAGTAGATAAGATAAACTAAGTAGATTCCTATATTTCTTTAAAATATAAAAACACTATAGGAACAACAACTAAATGTATTTATTTTTACTGTTCATCATATATATATAAACAAGTTTCTCACTTTAAGTAAACTTTTTAAAAGTATATTAGTGAGTATTTGAATTTCCACAGTATCAAAGAGGTTAAAATCAAGTTATACTGAAAAAACAGACAATATATCATAAATCTCCATCTCATTTTTTATTTTTTTACCAAACATATGTCTAATTTAATTTATACTAAACTATAAGTATAGATCTTTTGAGTATTTCTTTATGATCTAATTTCTGACTGTCATATGTAATTTGGTATATAAGTAGATTGTAAGGTAAACTAAGTAGAATTGATTTAAAGTGCACTTTATTGACCTATAGTGTAAAATGTGTTAAAAATTATTAAAATGTCAAGTAATATATTGTTTGCGGGTACATTTCGCAGCGGGATTGTACCGTGAGCGGGCGTTTTGAGCGTAAATTTACCTATTCAGCTAAATCTCGATAGATCGAAAATTATTTAATTTTTTAACCAACTTTCCATATTTTATTTTGAAATATATAAACAAATATATAAATAGATAAACAAACAAATATATATATATATATATATATATATATATATATAATATATAAATATAGATATATATATATCATTTACACAAGGATAAATAAAAAGTCAATTTTAAGTCTAAATTGAAATTTTTAATCAACCTTCCCGTTATGTGGTTCTGCATCGACTAATGCAAAAATTAATTTTTATTTGTCTAATTTTTCCAGAATCTATGTAGTAGACAAGAACATTCGGCTTCGTTTATCTGTATATACCGTTATTTTTTGTGTGTGTGTGTACTCACAAACAAACCATGTTGTTACACTACCCACGTGACCCGTGATCAAGTATCAATCGTCAGAAAACGTACTAGTACGTGTCCTGCATACACTGTGTTAAACAACTTTCCCATATTTTAAAATTTAACTTTACAAAATATCTAGTGTGAACTTAATAATCTATAAAATTTTTAATTCTACATATAAACTGAAATAAAGTACATATTAATAACCACTTTATCACTATTCCTACATTTAACTTCTCTCACCGATTTATTTGTTCTTTAAAATATTTTGATAATGAATTATACATTATTTTCAAAACAGTAACATTTTAAGATTTTTTTTAACTTTATACCTTAATTTTACAGATGTAAAACTTTAAAAATAAAGACTAAATTTATCAAAATCCATAATTTTGATTAATATTGATTTACATGAAACCTTTATTGATAAAAACTTATGCTTAAAAACCAAAGTCTTAAAAATAAAAAATAATAGATTTATATTATCCAGCGAAAGAAATAAATTTTAAAAATTCCTAATTTTTAAAAAGGGACAAATGTACATTCAAAATGGGTAAATTCAACTAAATTTTAAAGTCATGTCAAACGTATATTTTTATAATGAAGTAATTTTTTTATCCAAATTGTTTTTTCTATTTCATTAAAAGAATCCCTGTTGTATTTATTTGTTGCTGTGTAACTTTAAGTCTAGATTTTTTAGTACATTTTTTGTTAATTTAAAATATTTCAACTGCATTTTTACTCTTAAATTTCAGTCAAATTTCTGGACATCAAACTATTTTCGTAAATCTATATGTATGTTTCTTAAAATAAGTATTTGCCTTAAAAGTAGAGCGTGTAGCATACAGTGAAATAGAAAACATTTCTACAGTATTGAGCAAAATCAAATACAGCTTTTATATAAGTTGTTTTAACATAGTAAAATTAGGTACATAGTTAAAATTATTTTTAAATACTAAACATGCAGCTAAAATGATAAAGAAAATAATTTAATATGGAAAGTGCTGAGGGCGTTGTAAATTAATTTTGAACCCTTTACTTAAAAAAAACCATATGTTTTAATAGTAGCAGTGTTCATGTTACAGTTAGGAAAACAGTTAAATGTTAAATATATATATATATATATATATATATATATATATATATATATATATATATATATATATATATATAAATTCAGATTAAAAGTCCCATATCCCCTTTAAAAAGGAATTGTATTATTATTTATGACTAATAAAAATAATCACACTTCCTAATATTACGTATTTTGCCTAACTAGTAATTCAAGAGTTCGGATATTTTAATGGCAAACAGTAAATTTTCCACGTGTCTTTATTAATAAGAAGTTATACAAATTGTCTCCTTATATTTAATACTTTTATCGTTATTACTAAGATTTATTTTATTTGTGAACTTTTGATATCAGTCTTTGATTTTTTGAATACTTTTTCTTATATCTTCTGTTAAATAAAAGTATTTTAAATATTTCGGTGAGATATTCTTAATTTCAGCAAGATAAATGTTGTGCTTAAAAAAAAGATAAATGCAACATACATGCATGATAATTGCTGCTCTTCATTAAATTTTTTATTATGTAAAGATTGACTAATTTTTGTTATATTTTTTTATTATTTATTCCTTTTTCTGTTTTCATATCTGTTGCATATAACAAGATAAAGAAAACTTGAATTCGATTTCAAACCACATGTAAAATTTCATACTGCGAAGATTAAATAAAGAAAAAATATCTCATGAATAATAATGACCATTTAGATGAAGCTTACTTTTCTAAACCTGTCCATATTAGTTTGAGATTTCAAAATTTAAGAAACAATTTTTATAATCGTCATTTATCGTATTATAGTATTTCATGTCTCTTGTTTAAATATTAATAAAAGATTGGCCAAAATAGGATTGTAGAGAGTAAGAGTAACAAACAGGTAATAATTGATTGTGTTTGGGTTGTTAACGGTCAGAAGGGGTAGAGCATTACGGTCTACTTTTTGCAACACGAGTGCTAATGAAACCGGGACGTACTGCTTAAAGCCGATTCCGAACGGCTACTAACATCCATGCCACAATGTATTAATTGATTGAATATACTGAATAAAAAATAATTTATTGAATGTACTAAGTTAAAGTAATTGCATAAAAATATATTTATCGTGAATCATATTAACTATATAATTAATGTTTGAGCAATAAGCTGACTCAAAACAATGCAAGATATGCAAATTATGTGTATTATTACTTATGTATTGCGGTTTTAATTAATTTCAAACACAGACTCAAATATTGTCAATGAAATATTGAACAAAATACATTAGAGAGTAGTTGATTTACTTAAAACATGCAAATCTTTTTTATGTACTTGCTATTTTAATCTATTCAAATTAGAGAATAATAATTCTAATTCTGGTTAAAACAAATTTTGGCTTTTCATATTAAGTTTCATTGGAAGACACATAAGTTTTCAAATTATAAAATTTATCTTTACTAAAGGAGAAAAAATAGTTGAAGAATTTCAAAGCACCTTACTTCTCGGCGCAACAGCCCCTAAGGGACCAGGGCCTACGGTGCAAATCTCAGTTTTCGAGACCATTCGCGAAGCATAAGTTCCGGTTAGGTGGTCAGCCTTACCCCCAGGGTTTAGTTCTCCTGCATGCTTGATCCTCAGTTTGTCTACCCACTGAAGGGATGAAAGGCTGACTCAACCTTGCCCAGTCCGGGGATCGAACCTCGGACCTGTGTTCTGTGAGCACGAAGCCCTAAACCAAAACCACTGGGCTTCAAAACGCTTTAATATTTTTAATTTTAAAACATTTATCTTTAAATAAGATACAAATCGATTGCTTTATTAATGTAGTAAAAAGCATTTATAAAAATTTGGGTAGTCCAGTATTCTTTTGAAATGTACTTATTGTATTGCCCTTTAAATATCAATGGTATTTTACTGCATGTTTAGCACTTAAAAATAATATTAAAGCCACATTATTCATTTAGTTTTACTAGAATTCAATTTTACTAGAACTCCCACTTAACTGGGAATTAAAAGTAAATACAAGTATAATTAATGAATCTTTAATACCTATCGCAATTAATTTATTGCCACAAAAACAATTCGGTTATTCCTAAAAAAATTTATACAAATTTTAAAATTATAGTTTTCGATTTTAATAAATATTTAAAATAGTTTGAGTGCATTTCTATCCATCAAATACTTTCAAAATGTATCGAGAATTTAACTTGCAGTAAAAGTAAATAAAAACAAATGTACTACTAAAATCAAACATTTATCCATTTTAACCCATCCACCGACTACCCTCCCCACCTTTTTCCCGTTCTAAACAGTCACCCTTTTCGTAAATTCCAGACGGAACTTACCGTATCATACTAGAGTTGCCGGTTTAAAAGTTGTCAGGCTGCTTTTAAGTTATTTTCCCTGCAAGGTAAAGGAGTTCCGTTACGCAAAATTAGTTTCTTTCATTTATTATCTCTTTGCAATATTTTTTTTTCCTCAAAAGTGTGTTATACGAGTGCGAACGAGAAGGGGTCGACAGGTCCGTTTTCGAACAGGAATTTGCTGTCGAACCCCCGTCGACGCGTCCGTTCAGTGGGTTTTAAAATGCATAGAATCATTATACATATTTTGTAAAAAAGAATGCACATTGTAACTTTAGTTTTTTAATAACCACATTTCCTCCTAACAACATTTCTATCAAAATACTTACAATGAAAATTAATATTTATTATAAGGCCTAATAGTTTTCCTATGAATAAAAATTATCCTGTTATTAGTAAAAGGAATGCACATTAAACATTCTTTTTATATGTGATATATGGAAGGCAATGATGTAGAATCAAGAGATTCTGCAATAAAGCATATTTAACGTTTTCGACAAAACACTTTTTGAATCAATTAACATTTAAAAACTTTTAAAATTAGTAACCTTTTCCTTGAAACTGTAAACAGTTTCATATAAAATTATTTCTAGTACCAATTTCATATCTCAATTATATTGATCAAGAATAAAATAAATTAATGTTGAAACTCCAATGCTCCCTGCTATAATACTATGAAATATATATATTGATTATTATTTTATTGATCCTATATATATATATATATATATATATATATATATATATATTATATATTATATATATATATATATTTATATATATTATATATATATATATTATATATATATATATATATATATATTTATATGTATATATATTATATATATATATGTGTATATAAATATATGTGTATATTTATTTATATATATATATATATATATTTATATATATATATATTATATATATATATATAATAATATATATATATATCTTTATATATGTATATATAAATATGTATTTATATATGTCATATATACATATATATATATATATGTATATATGTATATATTATATATATATATGTACAAATATATTATATATATATTTATATATATATATATATATATATTTGTATAAATATATATATATATATATATATATTTATTATATATTATATATATATACATATACATATATATATACATATTATATATATTACATATAAAATACACACACACATATATAAAATATATATATATATATATATATATATATATATTATATATATATATTATTTAATGATACTAAAAAGCATACAATCATTTGGTCAATTGTATTTGAATTTAAAATGAGTATCATAATTGTATTTCTAAAAATTTAAGAAAAATATACGAAAGATGAAACTAGTTGAAAGTCTACGGCCCCCTTAACATAAGCACACAGAAATTGAGCAGCGCAATGTTCGAAGCGTATTCCGTTTAATGCTATATAAAACGAAATCGCCGCAGAAATGCAAGAATGATAATATCTAAGTCCATATTTTCCCAATGTTACTGCACCAAACGCCCATCTGATAACAAAGCGCTCTCTCCTTCCCTATTCTTAGACCAGCAAAACATCAATCGCAGCTCTGTCTATTGCTACTTGCGTGGCCAAGTTCCACCTCCCCAGTTCTGTTCTGGAGGGGCTTGCGTGCTCCGGGCCGTATTGGAAGAGCGCGGAAGTTTGGTGTGTGCTATGCCCCCGGTGCGTGCCCGTCTGGGTGCATGCAACCTGCGAGAGCACGAGAACTGCTGGATAAATGGCAGCATAAAGATAGATACTGTCATTAGTGGGGCGGGCTGGAGCGGTGTCAGCTGCAAGAGATTTTTTATTTTATTTTTTTTTTTACTCAAAGCAAGTCATAGTATTGAGGGCATATGTGGAATCATAGCCACCGGGTGGGAATGGGATTTAAAAGGACTTACAAACACCTGCATAACAGATATTAGAAATTGACTAGAGTCGATCACGTATCGAGCTTGTTCAATTAAGGTGACAGGGGAATCGAAACGACAAAATTCTATTCAAAACATAATTTACTTTTTTTTCCGAAAAAAGCTAAGCTAGACTTATACTTTATAATTAAATATTTCTTTTTTATTTGTTGATGGATTTGCTTTATTGGAATATATTTTATTTACTTCATTTGTCGCAAAGCCTTGTTTTGAAATTTAAAAATCATATTATGCAGTTTGACGTTTTTTGGCATCATGTTAAACATTTTCAGCACATATTTCTGGTATATGAGAAGTTGCAAGCAGATAAGAATGGACTGAATAAATGGACTTACAAACACCTGTGTAGAAGATATAAAAAATTGCCTCAAGTCGATCACGAATCTAACATATGCAATTAAGGCTCTAGTGAATTTAAAACTACAAAATTCAGTGCAAAATATAAATTTATTTTTGTTCTGAAAAAGCTAACATTACGCTTTATAATTAAAATATTCTTTTTTTATTCAGTGATTGATTTTCTTCCCTATATTATTTACTTCATTTGTTCTAAGCCTTGTTTTGAATTTAAAAATTATATTATTAGTTTTATGCTTTTTGCAAAACATGTTCACCATATTATATTTTATATACATGTAAAATTGCAAGCAAATAGTGATGTACTTACTAAATGGACTTACATACACCTGGGAAGATATTAAAAAATGCCAAAATCGATCACGAATCTAATATGCAATTGAGGCTCTAGTGGATCAACTAAATAAATTCATTCAAAACATAATTTCCTTTATTCTTAAAAAAAGGTAAGCTAGACTTACACTTTACTAATTAAAATATTTCTTTTATACGTTGATTGATTTGCTTCACTGGTATATATATTTTATTTACTTCATTTGTCGCAAAGCCTTGTTTTGAAATTTAAAAATCATAGTATATTTTAATGTTTTGCATCCTATTTTGCAAAACATTTCACATTATATTTTGTATATGTGAAATTGCAAGCAGATAGGAATGGACTTATATACTTACAAACACTTGTGTAGAAGATATTAAAAATTGCCTCAAGTCGATCACGAATCTAATATATGCAATTAAGCATATATTAGAGTATTCCAGTGGATTCAAAACTACAAAATTCAATTCAAAACATAAGTTCCATTTTATTCTGAAAAATGTAAGATAGACTTACACTTTATAATTAAAATATTTCGTTTTCATTCAATAAATGGACTTACAAACACTTGTGTAGAAGATATTAAAAATTGCCTCAAGTCGATCACGAATCTAAAATATGCAATTAAGGCTCCAGTGGATTCAAAACGACAAAATTCAATTCAAAACATAATTTTATTTTTGATCTGAAAATGCTATGATGGACTTACACTTTATAATTAAAATATTTCTTTTTTATTCAGTTACTGATTTGCTTCACTAGAATAGGTTTTATTTACTTCATTTGTCATACAGCTTCGTTTTAAATTTAAAAATCATATTTAGTTTGATGTTTTTATGCATTTGTTTTGCAAAATATTTTCAGCACATATTTCTGGTATATGAGAAGTTGCAAGCAGATAAGAATGGACTGAATAAATGGACTTACAAACACCTGTGTAGAAGATATAAAAAATTGCCTCAAGTCGATCACGAATCTAACATATGCAATTAAGGCTCTAGTGAATTTAAAACTACAAAATTCAATTCAAAACATAATGTTTAAAAATTTTATTTATTTATTTTTTAAAGCTAAGATAGACTTACATTTTATAATTAAAATCTTTCTTTTTTATTCGTTGATTGATTTTCTTTACTGGAATATGTTTTATTTACTTCATTTGTCATACAGCTTCGTTTTGAAATTTAAAAATCATTTGTAGTTTGATACATTTTGGCATCCAATTTTGCAAAACATTTTCAACACATTATGTTTATAGCATATGTGAAATTACAAGCAGATAGGAATGGACTCAATAAATGGACTTACAAACACCTGTGTAGAAGATATAAAAAATTGCCTCAAGTCGATCACGAATCTAACATATGCAATTAAGGCTCTAGTGAATTTAAAACTACAAAATTCAATTCAAAACATAATGTTCTCTTTGTTCTGAAAAATGCTATGCTACACTTACACTTTATAATTAAAATATTTCTTTTTTATTCGTTGATTGATTTGCTGTATTGGAATATGTTTTATTTACTTCATTAGTCACACAGCCTTGTTTTGAAATTTAAAAATCATATTATGTAGTTTAATGTTTTTTGACATCCTATTTTGCAAAACATTTTCAGCATATTATATTTATAGTATATATGAAATTGCAAACAGATAGGAATGAACTTAATAAATGGACTTGCAATCACCTGTGTAGAAGATATTAAAAATTGCCTCAAGTCGATCACGAATCTAACATATGCAAATAAGGCTCCAGTGGATTCAAAACGACAAAATTCAATTCAAAACATGACTTGTTTTTAAAATTTTATTTATTTATTTATTTTTAAAGCTATGATAGACTTACACTTATAATTAAAATATTTCTTTTTTATTAATTGATTGATTTGCTTTTCTGAAATATGTTTTATTTACTTCATATGTCGTGCAACAATGATTTGAAATTTAAAAATTATATTATATAGTTTAATGTTTTTGGCATCGTATTTTGCAAAACATTTTCAGCATATTATATTTCTAGTATATGTAAAATTGCAAGAAAATAAAAATGGACTCAATAAATGGACTTATAAACACTTTAAGATACTATAACACACAGCGTTTGTTTTAAAAATTTAAAAATCATAATATGTAGCTCGATATTTTTGGCATCCTATTTTGCAAAACATTTTCAGCACATTATATTTATAATATATGTGAAGTTGCAAGCAGATAGGATTGCACTCAATAAATGGACTTACAAATACCTGCGTAGAAGATATTAAAATATGCCTGAGGTTGATCACGAATCAAACATACGCAATTAAAGCTCCAGTGGATTCAAAACGACAAAATTCAATTAAAAACATAATTTTCTCTTTGTTCTGAAAAATGCTATGCTACACTTACATTTTATAATTAAAATATTTATTTTTTATTCGTTGATTGATTTGCTTTATTGGAATATGTTTTATTTACTTCATTTGTCGTACAGCCTTGTTTTGTAATTTAAAAATCATATGTATTTTAATGTTTTTTGACATCCTATTTTGCAAAACATTTTCAGCATATTATATTTAAAGTATATGTGAAATTGCAAGCAAATAGTGATGTACTTACTAAATGGACTTACAAACACCTGTGAAGATATTAAAAAATAGCCGCAAATCGATCACAAATATATCGTATGCAGTTAAGACTCTAGTGGAATCAACATAAATAAATTCAATTCAAAACATAATTTCCTTTATGGTCTTAAAAAAAAGGTAAGCTAGACTCACACTTTACTATTAAAATATTTCTTTTATATACATTGATTGATTTGCTTCACTGGTATATATTTTATTTACTTTATTTGTCGTACAGCCTTGTTTTGAAATTTAAAATTTATATTATGTAGTTTAATGTTTTTGACATCCTATTTTGCAAAACATTTTCAGCATATTATATTTATAGTGTATGTGAAATTGCAAGCAGATAGGAATGGACTTAATAAATGTACTTACAAACACCTGTGTAGAATATATTAAAAATTGCTTCAAGTCGATCACGAATCTAACATATGCAATTAAGGCTCCAGTGGATTCAAAGCGAAAAAATTAAATTCAAAACATAATTTCCTTTTTGTTCTGAAAAAAATCTAGAATAGACTTACACTTTATAATTAAAATATTTCTTTTTTATTCGTTGATTGATTTTCTTCCCTAGACTTTGTTTTATTTACTACATTTGTTCTACACCTTGTTTTGAAGTTTAAAAATTATATTATATAGTTTCATGCTTTTTGCAAAACATTTTCAGCATATTATATATATATATATATATATACATGTAAAATTGCAAGCAGATAGGGATGTACTTACTAAATGGACTTACAAACACCTGTGAGATATTAAAAATTGCTTCAAATCGATCACAAATCTAACGTATGCAATTAAGGCTCCAGTGGATTCAACATAACTAAATTCAATTCAAAACATAATTTCCTTTATGGCCTTAAAAAAGCTAAGCTAGAGTTACACTTTACAATTAAAATATTTATTTTTTATGCATTGATTGATTTGCTTCACTGTAATATATTTTATTTACTTCATTTGTCGTACTGCCTTGTTTTAAAATTTAAAAATCATATTATGTAGTTTAACATTTTTTGACATCCTATTTTGCAAAACATTTTTAGCATATTAAATTTATAATATATGTGAAATTGCAAGAAGATAGGAATGGACTCAATAAATGTACTTACAAACACCTGTGTAGAAGATATTAAAAACTGCCTCAAGTCGATCACGAATCTAACATATGCAATTAAGGCTTTAATGGATTCAAAACGACAAAGTTCAATTCAAAACATAATTTTCTTTTTGTTCTGAAAAAGCTAAGCTAGTCTTACACTTTATAATTAAAATATTTCTTTTTTATCTGTTGATTGATTTTCTTCACTGGAATATGTTTTATTTACTTCATTTGTCGTACAGCCTTGTTTTGAAATTTAAAAATCATATTATAAAATTTGATATTTTTTTGTCATTCTGTTTTGCAAAACATTTTCAACACATTATATATATGGCATATGTGAAATTACAAGCATATAGGAATGGACTTACAAACATCTGCTTAGAAGATATTAAAAATTGTCTCAAGTTGATCACGAATCTAACATATGCAATTAAGGCTCCAGTGAATTCAGAACGACAAAATTCAATGCAAAATATAATTTTCTGTTTGTTCTGAAAAAAAGCTAAGCTAGACTTACACTTTATAATTAAAATCGTTTTTTATTCGTTGATTCATTTCCTTTACTGGAATATGTTTTATTAACTTCATTAGTCGTACAGCCTTGTTTTGAAATTTAAAAATCTTTATAAAGTTTGATGTCTTTTAGAATCCTGTTTTACAAAACATTTTCAGTACATTATGTTTATAGCATATGTGAAATTGCAAGTAGATTGGAATAGACTTAATAAATGAACTCACACAACTGTGTAAGTTCATTTATTAAGGCATTTAAAAAATGCCTTAAATCGATCTCCAATCTAACATTTGCAATTAAGGCTCCAGTGAATTCAAAACGACAAATTTCCAATCAAAACATAATTTCCTTTATGTTCTGAAAAAAGCTAAGCTAGACTTACCCTCTATAATTAAAATATTTCTCTTTTATTCGTTGATTGATTTGCTTCACTGGAACATGCTTTATTTACTTCATTTGTCGTACAGCCTTGTTTTGAAATTTAAAAATCATATTATGTAGTTTAATGTTTTTTAACATTCTATTTTGCAAAACATTTTCAGTATATTATATTTATAATATATGTGAAATTACAAGCCGATAGGAATGAACTTAATAAATGGACTTAGAAACACCTGTGTAGAAGATATTAAAAATTGCCTCAAGTCGATCACGAATCTAATATATGCAATTAAGGCTCCAGTGGATTCAAAACTACAAAATTCAATTCAAAACATAAGTTCCATTTTATTCTGAAAAATGTAAGATAGACTTACACTTTATAATTAAAATATTTCGTTTTCATTCAATAAATGATTTGCTTCACTGGAACATGCTTTATTTACTTCATTTGTCGTACAGCCTTGTTTTGAAATTTAAAAATCATATTATGTAGTTTAATGTTTTTTAACATTCTATTTTGCAAAACATTTTCAGTATATTATATTTATAATATATGTGAAATTACAAGCCGATAGGAATGAACTTAATAAATGGACTTAGAAACACCTGTGTAGAAGATATTAAAAATTGGCTCAAGTCGATCACGAAACTAACATATGCAATTAAGGCACCAGTGTATTTAAAATTACAAAATTCAGTGCAAAACATAAATTTCTTTTTGTTCTGAAAACGCTAAGCTAGAATTACACTTTATAATCAAAATATTTCTTTTTTTTTTCATTGATTGATTTGCTTCACTATAATATGTTTTATTTACTTCATTTTTCATGCAACCTCGTTTTGAAATTAAAAAAAAAATTATGTAGTTTGATGTTTTTTGTATCCTATTTTGCAAAATTTTTTCAGCATATTGTATTTATAGTATGTGTGAAATTGCAAGCTAATAAGAATGGACTTACTAAATGGGCTTAAAAGCACTTGTGTAGAGGATATTAAAAATTGCCTCAAGTCGATCACGAATCTAACATATGCAGTTATGGCTCCAGTGGTTTCAAAATGACAAAATTCAATTCAAAACATAATTTTCTTTTTGTTCTGAAAAAGCTAAGATAGACTTACACTTTATAATTAAAATATTTCTTTTATATTCAGTGATTGATTTGATTCACTGGAACATGTTTCATTTACACCATTTGTCATACAACTTGGTTTTGATATTTAAAAATCATATTATATAGTTTGATGTTTTTTGGCAATCTGATAAGAATGGACTCACACCTGCGTAGAAGATATTAAAAATTGACTATAATGTAACATACATCGAACTTAGTTAATTAAGGCAACAATGGAATGAAAATGTTTTAATTCTAACAAAAATATTATTTATCCTTTTCTTCCAAATTGTTCAGCTAACTAACCATATAACAATGAAATTTACTTTTTCTATAGATTTATTGTTTTACTTCACTAAAAAATATTTTTTGTGTAAATCTTTTTATTTCTTGAAATTTAAGAATCATATTTTCTAGTCTAATGTTTTTGGAATTCAATTTTAAAATCAAACTTTTTGTTAGACGCAACTGACTTACATTTATTGTTCAGCTACAGAGATAGTTTAATTGTCGGATCTAAAATAAGCTTAAGCTTTAGTCTAGTTTCTATTCTACCTAAAAACCACTTGGAAAAATCCAAGATTTATAAAACAAATCCAAAAGCACAAAACTGACACTGGAGAAAAGTAAAGTATATTTATTGCTTTATATAATTTATTTCATTTTTAAGGTGTAAAAAGTAAAGTCAATTTTAAGTCCACTTACCTAAATTATTTTACTTAATAAGGAGATAATTATAAACACACACACACACACACATATATGTTTGTGCATGTGTATAGCTGAAAGTGGTTTTAAGAGCTAATCACCTTTGCTATAACGCATTTTTTATAATATAAAATCAGATACTGAAAACAGTTACACAGAATGAATCAATTGTTTCAAAAGCTTATCTTAATGAAATAATTTACTTCTAAACACCATTTTGAGCTAAAAGATATTGTATTTAACTGAAAACATGCATATGACTTCTTATACTAGCAAAACTAAAAAACAATCTGAGAAGTAATTGAATCAGTATACACTTATATACCTATATTTAAAATATATATATAAAAAATTATTGCCACTAAAGATATGAAAATCATCCTAATTTTCTTTCTATATTTTTAATATTAACTTTTTCAGTCACTTAATCTAAATCATTTGAGCTTGGTTTTGATTTAGAGTTCTCAAAACCAAACACTATGTAGAGTATACTTGAACATGATCTATACAAGATGCCATTTCTCACAGATAAAACCACACATTTTTTATAATCTGCATGCAGGTGTATACAATTTAGTGTTTTACAACCTTAGAACAATGCTGTACCGTCCTATATCCTTTGAGAAGATAGAACGATAGCCGAATGTTACAGGACTGCTCTTCGCTACTGGAGTTCATTTGTTTGAACCCGATTCTTCTATGGATGTTCGTAGCAGTTCGAAATCAATTTCAAGGTGTAGGTCCTTTTCTCATTATTAATCTCTAGTGAAGTAAAACAGTGGACCGAAACGCTTACATCCAAACCAAAGCTACGAGAAGATAAGCCATGTGATTAATCCTTCTCTGTTAGCAACATTGTTCAACAGCACAGACGACTAGTGACATTTAATTATGTAAACGTTTACGAAATTTCTCTGATTTTAGAAGAAAGAAATAAAGGATTTTTATTAAAAACTCACCTGGTCTTAAAGATCTGACTGAGTTCCTCTCTCGATATGTCTCGATGCATCTTAAGCTTAATTGTCAAGTTAAGCCCTGGAAAATAGAAATAAACGTGAATTAATATACATAATGTACGAGCCGTGAAAAAAAAATATTGGTTAGATATGCCTATTTAACAAAAAGAGAAATATTAATCTTTTATGGACTTCAATTAAAATATGTATATATATATATATATATATATATATGTATATATATATATATATATATATATATATATATATATTATATATATATATATTTTATATATATATATGTATATATGTATATATGTATATATATATGTATATATATATATATATTTATATATATATATTATATATATATATATATTATATATACATATATATATACATATACATATATATGTATATATATATGTATATATATGTATATATATATATGTATATATATATGTATGTATATATATATATATATGTATATATATATAATATATAATATATATATATATATATATACATATATATATACATATATACATATATACATAATATTACATACATACATATATATATATATATATATATATGTATGTATATATATATATATATATATATATATATATACATATATATATATGTGTATATATATTTATATATATATATGTATATATGTATATATGTATATATATATGTATATAGATATAGTATATATATATATATTTGTATATATATTTGTATGTGTATATATATATATATATATATATATATATTTATATATATATATATATATATTGTAATTTATCAAAATTCTGACACTTAAAATATATCTTAAAAATCTATATATACACATACATATATATACATACATACATCATACATATTTATATATATATATATATATATTATATTAAGATATATATATATATATATATAATATATATACGATCTGCCTTCTGGAATAGAAGAAATTTTTGTTCCTGCCTTCCAGACTCTATTGTTTGAGGTATCAATATAGAAATGCTTATTTATCGCTTCGCCTACTTATCCACGTTTTGTGATTTCACGTTATAGACTTTTTTATGCAAATTTGTAATAAAGGGTCGGCAAAATTTCGACCCAAAAATTTTGTTATAGTGAGACAAAATTTTGAGCCTCATGGCCTCGAAAAATCCTGGGGAAGAAAGGGAAAATTTTCCAATTTCAGAGGGACGCAACTGAATTTGGATTTCACGGACACAGAAATATCAGAGGAAAAGGAAAGAAGTTTTTCTTTTGCATAAATTAACTTCTCTTGTCAGAAGAGAATCAAAACTAGTCCTATATTTAGACTAACAGCAAACAAATTAAAACATTTAATGATAAATTAATTAGAAGGGTCAAATTTAAAATACTGAGAGGAATTTTCTATTGAAAATAGAAAATTTTGAAAAAAAGACAAAGTATTTGAACTTAATTTGTACATACTTATTGCAAATAAAATAAATATTTTCATATTTCGAAATACATGTTATATTTATATATGTTATATTTATATGTCATATACATATAAATATAGTATATAAATATAACATATAAATATAACATATACATATAAATATAAAATATATATATATATATATATATATATATATATATATATATATATATATATATATACATATATGTTATATTTATATGTTATATCTTTACATAAATAAACATGAATTTTCATTTGAAATGTATGAGAGTCATAATTTTTATTTTATTTTTCATTCATTTATTTGTTATTCTTTTATCTATTTACTTATTTATCAATCTATTTAATTATTTATTTGCTGGAGGAAACACGTTTTTATTATTAGAATGTCTTCGGTACTCAGGCTGAGTATAGTTCTGAGCAAACACCTTTTATCACAGCTTTTGTTTACATTTGAAAGCGATATTTAGAAAAATTGGCTTAGGGCAAAATCTTAAAAGATAGCATTCTGTAACTGTCTTGTCAGCAGAAAAATGAAACTAAAAATATACAGGACACTCATTCTACCTGTGCTGCTGTATGATAGAGAGACCTGGATATTAAATTTAGATACCCAGTGATCCCTGGAGACTTTTGAAAGAAGAGTATTGAGAACTGTCTTTCGGCCTATACAGGAACAAAGTTGCTGGAGCGACAGATATAATTTCGAGCTATATAGGCACTACAAACAGTCTCAAATTACTTTAATCATCCGAAGTAACAGACTAAGATGTCTCGGCCACATCTGGAGAAGACCTGAGAATAATCCCACCAGAGTAATTACTCTTATGAACCCCGAGGGATCTCGTACCAGAGGAAGACCACCAACAAGTTGGTTCAATGACGTTGAAAATGACCTCAAAATTTTAGGAATTAGAGACTGGCAAAGAGTTGCGCTGGATGTGTGAGTTTGAGGAAGCGTGCTGTTGAGGGAGCTAAGACCTGCTATAGGTTGTCAAGCTATTAAAGAAAAGATTCTATCACATTACTTTTATAACTGTTCCTTATTTCTATAACCGAATTTATTGTTTTAGATATTGTTAAAAGTTTAGGAAACAGTTCAATAATAAGTAATGGAGGGGGCTTCCATCTCTAGACATTCCTCCTTGAATATTCGCACTCCAAATTCGCATTATATTGCTCTATATGAGGTGTAATTCTAAACATTATTAAAGAAACATGTATCTTAAATACAAGACTGAATACAAGACTAAAAGCTTGGAATTTTTAATACTTCAAATGGAAGATAAAAGAATTTATAATCGGGAGAAGCTTTCCGTCGAATTTCTTGTTTACTCATAGAACAAAAATAACCATTTGCTTTACTGATATTTTTGTTCTTACTTTTAAAACACAAAAGAACAGCACTACTGAATATATAGTTTATGTCTTAGCAACACTAACATGATATTTTATAAGATTAAATAACGGAAGTAAAATGCTACTTCACCTTAAAAATTTTAAAAATCTATAAGCTGAATTGATTAAATAGTCTTATATTATAACAGTCTTAGTATGTTATTATAAAAAACTATATCCAATGGTGGTCTAAATATATATAGTCACTAGATCCAATGAAGGTTAAAAATGTATTTTACCTTAATTCTACACTGGTGTCCTACTTTGACTGAAAATTTGAACTGCCTAAATCTTTCCCGGAGTTAACGGCAGCATTAGATGGGTAACAGTTCAGATCTTGTTTGGAAAAGGAACATTTTCCCTATGAAAAGTCTTAACCACCAATCTCACAAAATAACTCGAGATCCTACAGACCTAGGGCCCATATCAATTAGAGAGTCATCTAGAAAACATATGGTAGACACTCGAAAGCGCTTGGTATGCTTTTGATTTCTGCCCCGTCGGCAACAACCCGCACTCTGATATCCAAACCAGTCTCCAGAGAGCAATGTCAACCCTCAAGTCATTTCTTTAGCTAAACTAAATTAATTTGAATCCAATACATAAGTAAACTCAGCTAATGGCATTTCACAAATTATCAATGCAAATGTAAAACCTGTATTATTATTTTCGAAATTGGGTTTTAAATTAAAATTGAAGCAGTAGTAGGATGAGCAGATATAGAGTATTTCAAAATTTAATTAATAAACTCAAAGGGATGTTACTAAATATGAAATGGAATAAAAAAATGATTGAAACATGATGTCACAAACAGAGAAGTTTGCAATAAATACATGAAGGTTTTGAGGTCAAATTAGAATAATAAAATTACAATAGCTGCAAAGACAATTTTTCAATTATTAATAATATTATTAACAATCAATTATTAATATGATGTCCCTACACAGTCTACAATGTCTTCACAATCCTTCTTAAAATACATGAGATAGGCACTCAAAAGCACTTTGTATGCTTTTGATAGTCTCCGTATCAGCGACAAACCATGCTATGGTATCCAAAGTAGTCTCAAGAGATCAATGTAAAAGCCTATATCATGTATTTAGTGAAACTATTATAATTTGAATCGAATATATAAGACAATTCAGCAAAAGGCATTGCTCAAATTATCATTAAAAATACAAAATATAAATTATTATTTTCGAAATTGGGTTTTAAAATTTAATTTGAAATAGTAGATTATGCTCAGATATACAAGGTATTTCAAAATTTTCCAGCAAACTGAGAGAAATATTACTAGTTATCAACTGGAATGAAATTTACAAGAAAAAATGATGTCACAAATCACGTAGAGAGGTTGAAATTTATGGAAAATGAGTGAAGGATTTAACCTCAAGCTGGAACGACAAAATTACAATAACGACAAGAGATGTTTTTATCCAGCATTTTAAAGCTGGAAGGTATGCCCACTGATATAATTACACAGTCTACTCTCACTTAACACATAAACCTTTGTGGAAAATATCTTATACACTTTCATGAGTCTTAAATGTAAAGAAGATATCTACTTATACTTCCTAAAGCAAAATTTTGAACCATTGAAAAATTGGCTTATGATGTCGTTCAAACTGATGTCATTTTTAGATTTAAAAACAACTTTTGAGATTTCGGGAACTGAAAAAGTCCTAATTTCTAAAGTTAAACTTGGATGCTTTCGGCGATCAAAAAATGTCCACATTTCAACTTCTCCAGGCTCGGAGTCTGCAAGCGCATTCTGCATTTTCATGAACTGAACGTTGTTTGTGACCTCTGGCCCCAATGTAGTTTTTGTTCTCCTTGGCGTTTATTAAAAACCATCTGAGTTTGTCATTTAAATTTTAAAATAATTTGTATGTAGAATAAGAAATATATTTCGAATTGAGGTATTTCTTGCTTTTATATCTTTTTATATAACTCATACTGCCTGTCTAGGTTTAAATCAATAATTCGTTGATTCCCGGATCAACAAATGATCAGTAATTTACTTAGGGCCAGTCTCACTAAATTCATTTAACGTCTAACCCCCATTAATCACTGTTTAAAGGGAGAATTGAGTCCCAGCATTGATTGACGTCATGGGTTAATCGTGGTTAGGCTTTAAGCACTATGGTGAGACCGGCCCTTAGTTATGTATTTTCTATGTTAATATATGGACTAATAAAATTACTTCAATATAAACAAATTAATAATTTAAAAAATCAATTTTCTGATATTGTTAGCTCGGTTTTTATGGTGGCAGCCCTGTTTTTCTTTGACGACCGTTTCCGAAGTGTTTAACCATCATGATTAATACATTACAAATAATCTTTAAATCTTTTTTAACCTTTCAAAAATAAAAAATAAGTGTATAATAATTTTTCACTGCTTAGAAAATAATTAATTAATAATGTGTCTTAAATAAATCGTGGTTGAGTATTATATAATGTCTTTACTGAATGATATTCTCTGTCAATACATATGCCCAATCATCTTATATAAAGACTTATATAAAATAACTAAGTACAAAGAATAGGAATTTTGAAGCTCCCCGAAAAAAAAGCCTCACCTGGCAACACAGCAGGCATGTATAGGGGAGGAATTGGGGTGAGGGGTGGTCGTTCTGGAGTATGTTCCGAAATCGATTCCTTCTAATTCCCTCTCCAGAGCTATTCGGGGCTTCTGAGATTGGAGAGTTTGCAGCGCCCTAATTCGACACTGAGAGAAGAACGGGTTTTGTATGTGTGTCTCCTTTCTTTTCATTCTTTTGAAGAAGACGGGGCTGGAATTGAAGCAGAGGGTGGAGGGACAGACAAGAAGTCCAGCGGAGCTTCCTCTCAAATCCTCCCCACACATGGTCGAGCCAAAACTTGGCGATAATTGAAATACGACCCTTGAAAATATTTGTCTTCAAAAATGAGACCTGAGCTTTTAGGAATACGACATCGACGTCGCGCGTGTTTTTTTTTTATTTACTTAATATATTTTTCTTTCAAAAGTACGTTTCTCAGAGTTTTTTTAAAAGTTTTTTTTTACCTTGTGAGTAGTGTCTAGAAGAGGTTTTGCTAGTTATTTTTCACCGCATTTTTTACCTCATACTTGGAACTTCATTTCTTGTATTTTTTTTTTACTCCATCGCGAGAGCGGGTAAAAATATTATTGTGCCCTCCTGCTTGTTAGTTCAGTTTTCAAAGAGACGCGAGAGGTGAACATACATTTTTTAACCCAGGGAATGTGAATCTAGAGAATTATTTTAACGAAAGAAATGACTCCCAAGGTATAAAAGATTCGGAATTGATTTTCTGAAATTTGCTGAGCATATTTGAAGGTGCTCTTTAAGATTAAGCTATTTTGAATTCAATAAAAGAACAGCATGAAATAAGAGTACTTATTAGTTTTTTTTATTTTTTCCTTTTCTAAGTAAATTGTTATCAGAGGGTATGATATCATATTTAATGAGAATTATGGGAAACTTCGTTCTGTAATGATTTCTTTGAGAAAGATTTGTGCATAGCTTAACAACTTAATAGGCAAATAGTTCCCTGGAAGAAGAAAATTTTGATTTGGGTCAAAATTTAATTTACATTAAGGGGCAATAAATTTGGGAGTTAGATTGAAAATTATTTTGTAATAACTTTGATCAAACTAACTCACTCCTATTTCAGATCTTATTATCACATATTTGCATTTTAATATATAGAGATAATATTAATTGCTCTTTGAATTCAATAAAATTGAAGCAAAGAAATGAAATTACATAACACTATTTTATTTATCTTTTTAGAAATATTGTTATCAGAATGTTTGATATTTTTAAAGAAAATTATGATAAACCTCTGGCTATAATTATTTGGGACATTTTCGTGCTTAGTTAATAATGCAATAACCGAAATATTTCCCAGCCAAAGTATTCCATTTATTTGATTTACATTAAGGGTCAATAAAATTGGGACTTATATTGAGAAAATATATAATTGTTTTGTAATAACTCTAATCAAACTAACTCACTCCTTTCACAGATTCCACATATTTGCCCTTTAATATACAGATAATATTAATTGTTCTTTAAATTCAATAAAAAAAGCAAGAAATAAAAGTACTTATCACTATTTTATTTTTTTTAGAAATAGTTTTATTAGAAAGTTTGATATCCTTTTTAAAGAAAATTATGGAAAACCTGTGGTTGTAAATACTTGAGAAAAATTCGTACTTAGTTAATAGTGCAATAGCCAAAATATTTCCCAGGGAGAAGGTTTTAATTTTGGTCAAAATTTAATTTACATTAAGGGCCAATAAACTTGAGACTTAGATCGAGAAGATATATAATTGTTTTGTAATAACTCAAATCAGACTAACTCACTCCTTTTACAGTTTCCATATATTTGCCCTTTATTAAACAGATAATATTAATTGTTCTTTGAATTCAATAAAAATAGAAGCAAGAAATAAAAGTACTTACCACCGTTTTACTTTTCCTTTTAGAAATATTGTTATCAGAAAGTTTGATATCATTTTTAAAGAAAATTATGGGAAAACTCTGGCTGTAATTACTTGGGAAAGATTTATGCGTAGTTAATAGTGCAATAGCCAAAATATTCCATTTATTTAATTTACATTAAGGTACAATAAATTGGGACTTAAATTGAGAAGATATATAAATGCTTTGGAATAACTCTCAATTTCCACATATTTGACCTTATATATATAGATCATATTAATTGCTGTATGAATTCAATAAAAATAGATGCAAGAAATAAAAATACTTATCACTATTTTATTTTTCTTTTTTAGATATATTATTCTCAGAAAGTTTGATATCATTTTTAAAGAAAATTATGGAAAACCTCTGGATCTAATTACTTGGGAAAGATTTATGCATAGTTAATAGTGCAATAGCCAAATATTTCCCAGCCAAAATATTCCATTTATTTACTTTACATTAAGGGCCAATAAATTTGGGAGTTAGATTGAAAAGATATATGATTGTTTTGTAATAACTCTGACCAAACTAACTCACTCCTTTCACAGCTTTAACATATTTTTCCTTTAATATACAAATAATATTAATTGCTCTTCGAATTCAATAAATATAGAAGCAAGAAATAAAAGTACTTATCACTATTTTATTTTTCTTTTTAGAAATATTATCAGAAATTTTGATATCATTTTTAAAGAAAATTATGGAAAACCTGTGGCTATAATTACTTGGGAATGATTCGTGCGTAGTTAATAGTACAATAGCCAAAATATTTCCCAGAGAGAAGATTTTGATTTCGGTCAAAATTTAATTTGCATTAAGGGCCAATATATTTGGAACTTATATTGAGAAGATATTTAATTGTTTTGTAATAACTCTAATTTCCCCGTATTGGCACTTTAATATAGAGATAATATTAATTGTTCTTTCAATTCAATAAAAATAGCAGCAAGAAATAAAAGTACTTATGACTATTTTTCTTTTCCTTTAAGAAATATTGTCATCAGAAAGCTTGATATCATTTTTAAAGAAAATTATGGAAAACCTCTGGCTATAATTACTTGAGAATAGATTCGTAAATAGTGCAATAGTCGAAATATTTCCCAGAGAGAAGATTTTGATTTGTGTCGAAATTTAACTTTTATTAAAGGACCTATGCATTTGAGAGTTACATTGAGAAGAAATTTAGCTATCTTGCAATACATTTGCTAAAACTAATTTACTCTTATTTCAATTTAATTTTTTTTCTCTTTAATAGATTAATATTAACTGAAAGCTATTTGAATTCAATAAAAATAGCAAGTACTTGGCCCTATTTTATTTTCTTTGTAGAAATATTGTTATCAGTGAGTTTAATATCATTTTTAAAGAAAATTACGGGAAACTTCGGGCTATAATTATTTGAGAAAGATTCCTGCGTAGTTTAATAGGGTAATAGTTAAAATATTTCCCAAGGAAAAGGAGATTTTGATTTGGGTCAAAATTTAATTTACATTAAGGGACAGTAAATTTGGGACTTAGATTGAGAAGATATATAATTGTTTTTTAATAATTCTCAATTTCCACATATTTGCCATTTAATATATAGATAATATTAATTGTTCTTTCAATTCAATAAAAATAGCAGCAAGGAATAAAAGTAGTACTTATCATTTTTACTTTTCCTTTTAGAAATATTATCAGAAAGTTTCATATCATTTTTAAAGAAAATTATGGGAAACCTCTGGATATAATTACTTGAGAAAGATTCGTTCGCAGTTAATAGTGGAATAGCCAAAATAGTTCCCAAACAGAAGATTTTAATTTGATTCAAAATTTAATTTTTGTTAAAGAAGCTATAAATTTGAGAGTTTGATTAAGAAGAGATATAACTGTTGTGTAATAAATCTTTTAAAACTCATTTACTGTTATTTCAATTTCTACTTTTTCCTTTAATAGAACAATAATATTAATTGAAACCTGTTCGAATTCAATAAAAATAGCAAGTACTTGCCCTTATTTTACTTTCTTTGTAGATATATTGTTATCAGTAAATTTAATATCATTTTGAAAGAAAATTACGGGAAACTTCGGGCTCTAATTATTTGAGAAATATTCCTGCGTAGTTTAATAGGGTAATAGTTAAAATATTTCTAAAGGAAAAGGAGATTTTGATTTGGGTCAAAATTTAAATTTTGTTAAAGGACCTAAAATTTGGGAGTTTGATTAAGAAATGATATAACTGTTTTGCAATAAATCTATTAAAATTCATTTACTATTTTTTCATTTTCTACTATTTCCCTTTAATAGATCAATTATATTAATTGAAAGTTGTTTGAATTCAATAAAAATAGCAAGTACTTACCCCTATTTACTTTTGTAGAAATATTGTTATCAGTAATTTTAATATTATTTTTAAAGATAATTATGAGAAACTTCGGGCTATAACTATTTGAGAAAGATTCCTGAGTAGTTTAATAGGATAATAGTTAAAATGTTTCCCAATGAAAAGGGGATTTTTTTTGGGTCAAAATTTAATTTTTGTTAGAGGACCTATAAAATTGGGAGTTTGATTAAGAAGAGATATAACTGTTTTTTAATATATCTGTTAAAACTCATTTACTATTATTCCAATGTCTACTTTTTTCCTTTAATAGATCAATAATATTAATTGAAAGCTGTTTAAATTCAATAAAAGATCCTTAAGAAATAAGAGTATATATTAATATTTTATGTTTCCTTTAAAAATTGTTATCACAAAGAATAATACCAATTTTAAAGAAAATTTCGGGGAAATTCGGGCTAAAAGGATTTGAAAATATTCATGCGTAGCTAACATCATAATAGCCAAAAGATTTACCTAGAAGATAGGGATTCTGATTTGGGTAAAAAATTAAATTTTTCCTGATGGACATATGAATTTGGAAGCTAGTTTAAAAAGGAAAGCATTTCTGTTGTAATGAATCTGCTAAAATTAATTCACTCTTAGTATAATTTCCACTTTTCTCCCTTTAATAGATCAATAATATTAATTGAAAGCTGTTCGAATTCAATGAATTATCAGCAGGAAATAATAACTTATAAGTATTATATTTTTCAATTTTATAAAAATTGATATCAAACAATTTGATATCCCTTTTTAAAGAAAATTATGGGTAACTTCAAGCTATAATCATATGAGGAAGATTCGTGCTTATCTTAATAGTGTAATAGCTACAAGATTTTATTGGAAGATGAAGATTCTGATTTAGGTCAAAATTTAATTATTATTAATGAACATATGTGTCTGGGAGCTAGTTTAAGTAAAGATATAGCTAGTTTGTAATACCTGTAATAACTTTGGAAAAATTAACCTGCTCCTACTTTTTATTCACATTATTTTTTTTTATTTTATATGATCAATAATATTATTTGAAAGCTGTTTGAATTTATTAATTTAACAGTAAAAAAATAAGAACTTATTAGTATTATATTTTTCCTTTTTCAAAATTTTGTTATCAAAGAATTTGATATCCTTTTTAAAGAATATTATGGGAAACTTGAAGCTGTAATGACTTTAGAAAGATATGAGCTTAGCTTAATAGTGTAATCTCCAAAAGAATTTCCTGGATGATGGAGATTCTGATTCGGGTCACATTTAATTTTTGTTGATGAATATATGAATTTGAGAGCTAGATTAAGCATAGATATTGTTGTTTTGTATTAATCTTGTGCAATTTAACCTGCTCTTATTTTTATTCTCACTAATTTTTACTTTATTAAAATCAATTTTATTTACTAATAGTTTTTTAATTCAATAAATTAGCAAAAAGAAATAAGAACTTATTATTATTAGATTTTCCTTTTCAAAATTTTGTTATCAAAGAATTTGATATCTTTTTCAAAGAATATTATCTGAAAATTGAAGCTGTAATGATTTTAGAAAGATATGAGCTTAGCTTAACAGCGTAATTGCCAAAAGAATTTCATGGATGATAGAGATTCTGATTCGGGTCAAATTTAATTTTTATTGATGAATATATGAATTTGAGAACTAGAATAACCACAGATATTGATGTTTTTTAATAACTTTGGGAAAATTAACCTGTTCTTATTTTTATTAGCACAACTTTTTAACTTTTATAAATTGATTTTATTTACTGATAGTTATTTCAGTTCAATAAATTAGCAAAAAGAACTGAGAATTTACTACTATTATATATTTATTTTTTTCAAACTTTTATTACTAAAGAATTTAATACCTTTTTTAAAGAATATTATGGGAAACTTGAAGCTGTAGTGATTTTAGAAAGTTATGAGCTTAGCTTAATAGTGTAATACCAAAAAGAATTTCCTGGATGAGGAAGATTCTGATTCGGGTCACATTTAATTTTTATTGATGAATATATGAATTTGAGAGCTAGATTAAGCATAGATACTGTTGTTTTGTATTAACTTTGTGAAAATTAACCTGCTCTTATTTTTATTCTCATTAATTTTTACTTTATTAAAATTCATTTTATTTACTGATATATTTTTAATTCAATAAATTAGTAAAAAGGAAAAAAACATTATTATTATATTTTTCGTTTTTTCAAAATTTTGTTACCAAAGAATTTGATATCCATCTTAAAGAATATTATGGGAAACTTGAAGCTGTAATGATTTTAGAAAGATATGAGCGTAGCTTAATAGTGTAATAGCCAAAGGAATTTCCTGGATGATGGAGATTCTGATTCGGGTCACATTTAATTTTTATTGATGAATATATGAATTTGAGAGCTAGATTAGGCCCAGATATTGTTGTTTTGTAATAACTTTGGGAAAATTAACCTGCTCTTATTTTTATTCGCAATACTTTTTACCTTGTTAAAATCAATTTTATTTACTGGTTGTGTTTTTAATTCAATAAATTAGCAAACAGAACTAAGAACTTATTAGTATTATATTTTTCCTTTTCAAAATTTTTTTATCAAAGAATTTGAAATCCTTTTTAAAGAATATTGTAGGAAACTTGAAGCTGTAATCATTTTAGAAGGATATGAGCGTAGCTTAATAGCGTAATAGCCAAAAGATAATCCTGGATAATGGAGATTCTGATTTGGGACACATTTAATTTTTATTGATGAATATATGAATTAAGAGCTAGATTAAGCAAAGATATTGTTTTTTTGCTATAACTTTATGAATATTAACCTTCTCTTAGTTTTATTCGCACTACTTTTTTTACCTCATTGAAATCAATTTTATTTACTGATAGTTTTTAATTGAATAAATTAGCAAAAAGAAATAAAAACTTATTAGTGTTATACATTTCCTTTTAAAAAGTTTGTTATCAGAGTGTTTACTATCATTTTTTAAGACAATTATGGGAAAATATAAGCTATGATAATTTGAGAAAGATTCGTGCTTAGCCGAATAACGTAGTAATCAAAGATTTTCTTGGAAAATTGAGATTCTGATTCGAGTCAAAATTAAATTTTAATTGATGGATATATCAATTTTTAAGCTAGATTAAGTAGAGAAATAGCTGATTTGTAATAACTTTGCAAAACATAAAATGCTCCTATTTTTAATTACACTATTTTACACCTTATAATATATTACACTTTATAATATATATTAACTGAAATCTTTTACAGTTCAATAAGTGAAGAGTAAAATAGGAGTATGTAACTGTATAAAATTATTCCTGCTTAAATAAATTTTTATCAGAATGTATGGTATCATCTTTAATGAAATTTATGTAATACTTTTTTTATTTTATTGTAATACTTTTTTTGAAAAAACATTTCTCCATAACCTAATAGCAGAATAGCTAAGAGAATTTCATAGAAGATTCTGATTTGGATAAAAACTCAAATTTTATATACGGGCTTATTAATTCGGGACTTAGATTAAGAAGAGAAGAGTCTGTTTTGTGATACCTCTTCTGAAACTAAATTCATTCCTATTTCAAATTTGGTTTTTCCTTTAAAAAAACCCAATAATATTAATTGAAAGCTTTTTGAATTCAATATAAGTGCAATGAGATAAGAATACTTATCAGTATTTCATTTTTCCTTTATAAATAAATTTTTATTGTAATATATGATAGAAACTTTAATGAAAATTATAAAAAAAAACTTAGGGCAATAATGTCTTTCTTGAGAAAGATTAAGAGAAAAGCGTAATATTCAAAAGATTTCTCTGGAAGATGAAGAATTTGATTCAAGTGAAAATTTAAATTTTATTAAATGGTCTATAAATTTGGGACTTAGATTAATAAGAGAAATAGCTGTTTTATAATAACTCAGCTAAAATAAAATTTCTATTTCAATTTAATATTTTTTTTCATTTTATGGTAACAATAATATTAATTGAAGGCTTTTTGACTTAATAGCTAGAACTTTTATTCAAATATGTGTATTAATTTTAAAACTTATTGAGGTTCTTATGTATGTTTTTTGGCAAAGTAAAAAATATGAAAAATTTATTGTAATGACGAAATAAAATTTCAAAGACGTTTCCAATCATTTTTAGTGTTTAACTGCTTTTTTACAATAGACACGGAGAAAAAGCTAATCAGTGGTTAGCGGTTAATTTAAAAGTTAATTAGCGTTTAATTGATTTTTTACGATAGACACACAAAAAAAGTTAATCAGTGGTAATGTGTGACTTTTGTATTTTGAACTCGTATTTACAAAGCGATGAACACTCTTAACAACCAAATGATAAATATAGTTAGTTATTGGTGTCGTGATCATCTAGAAATCATATAAATTTCCATATTACCTCTAAAAGTTGGAGTTTTAAGAGTGAGTCCTCATAATTTGGAAGCAAAGAACAAAGCCTAAGCAAAAATGCATAATATGGCAAAAAGATTGCAAGTATGTGGGGAGAATCGAACTAATTTAGAAACTAATGGAACTAATTTAGAAAAGGTTAGACTGCCACTCGTAGTAGTTATTGATTCAGATTTTATTTTTTAAAAGTGTGTAAGGAATCTAATTTTAATATTTCATAGTCTTGTCTTATCTGGGATGTATGCGGAAATTAAGAATAGAAAAATTGAATAGGAAATGAAAAATAAAATTAAGGATTTTCTAGGAGGAATAATTTTTGATGTTATCTCTCTATGTGTATATATATATATATATATATATATATATATATATATATATATATATATATATATATATATACATTGACCTCTAACTTTTCTGTATGTCAAAGTACCAATAAACGAAAGTTACGTAAGTGAGAGGTTATCCATTTTAACAAATTTCCTTGAATCTTGTTAAAGTTGCAGTAGGTTATATGCCTTATAAATATCATATATTGATCTGCAGATAATAATATTAAAAAAATTTGAGGCGTGTAAATGACTTTTTACATACATTGTAATTACAGTGCCTTCTCCCTAAGACTTTCAAGAAACCTAAATAAAATGCCGTAAAATTCAGATAATAGTTCAATTCAATGATCTTCCTTTTTTATAAACCAATTTTCTTGAATCCTGTTAAAGCTTCGACAGAACTATATTCCATATCAATATCATATGTAAACTAACATAAAATGTTCAATAATTAATTTTACGCTGAGAAAAAGATATCACACTGTCAATTAGAACTTTTGGCATAGACATATTTAAGTATAATTTTTTATTAAATACTGTCTTAACGGGACATTGAGTCTTCCCTCAATAACTCTCTTGTTTTCATCCGGTAACTGAGTCTTCAAACTGCATCAGTTGTCAGGAAGAAAACTCTCTGCATTACCTTTTTTCTTCCAATTTCCCGAAGGATCGCAATCTAAAATACAATCCTACAAGAGCGGAATCGAAGTGGTTCCAACTGTTACATACAAAGTCCTGTGCAGTAAGGCACAGAACTCTTCTCCTGAAAGATAGAAAACTGTGAACTAATCACTAATACCAGCTAACTGGTCAATACATCTAAAATCTCTATTTAGCTATGTAAATAAGATTTGAAATTGTTAAGTATAAATATCGTTTTACATCTCAAGTAATAATATATTTATATGCAATAAGCAATTTCTCATGGTTATAAAGTTATCATTTTTGTTGTAAAATTATCATTCATCTTTTTGTTATTTATAAATGCAAAATGTTGTTCAAATTGTTTATAATTCTCTTCTGTACCTAACAGCACAAATCCAAATATCCAAACCATCAAGAGTTCTTGATTCATATTACTTCTGGGGCAGGTTCCATGCTTGAGGACCCCCAATCTTCCAAGTATAATTTTGTTAAAAGTAACTTGTCCTTAATATCTTTAAGGATACCAATTAACATCACCAAATATAGGGCATCCTTTTAGTTTTGGTTAGCTTTAAAGATTTTTTCGCTAGTTTTAACCTTTTTTAAACTTATTTTAATACTATAAATGACTAGCATAATACTACCTTCTTCCAGGAATTTGATTTAATTTTTTAAACAATCGATATCATTCAGGAATGGTTCATGATTATTTTCTTATCAATTTTTATCCCTTTTGTTTTACTGTAGCTGAGTAAACTGTTTCGTGGTAAATATCTTAAAGCTTAATCTTTAGGGAAGGCTGTTTACTACCAAGGGTTAAAAAAAAAGTTAGTAAAAACATAAAAACAAAATTGAAAAAATAAAATTGAAATGGTTTATATTCCCTTTTCTTGTTTAGCACGCACACTAATATCTATCTTTATTAGTTCATTTATTCTCAATAATAGATAGAAACGAGAAACTATCTTCGATAATTCATAGAATTTGTAAAACCCTGATAGGTACTAATTCGTCTGACCAAGTTTTCATATTTGAAATGAGGGGACTTAACCCCAAACTGTGTAGTATCACTGACAGAAGCGACTGAAAGTAGACAAGGGAGAGAAATTTTACATTTTTTTCCCATGCGGCTTCGTCTGAACTAGAAAAAAAGCAGTCTCATAAGTAAAGAGTCACTGTAAACATATATTCACAACTCAGTGACAAAGATGTATCGAATATTCAGCGAAAATTCGTCCAGCAGAAAGTTCGGTGTCGTCTTAATATGTACTATGTGTGGGAGAGAAAAAGAGAGTGGAAGGTACATATGCACTCTACTTCATTCATCTAAGTGTTTTCAAAAGGATTCATAAAATTTAGCTTCTTTTCACTGAACTGCTCTCTTTGAAGTATCATTGAGTCCCACTTGAATTCAGTCTTCTTGTTATTCCCTTCTTTAGGACTTTTTTTCATATTGCTTGGATTCTATCACCCTCATACTTTGGCAAAGTTTGTAATATTAGTTTTAACTCGAACTTGTCTGCGTTTATTAATTCATATCCCTTCATTATTTGTAAGAAATATGTAGAATGATGAAAATATTATGCTAAACTTTAACTAACTTCAAGCTTAGTGTTCCGTTTATAATTTCTTTTAATTCCTGCATGTTCTTTGAACTATAAAATCCAATATAGGTTTACATAGACATTATCTGATTTGCCACTTGTATTGAATTATGGCCAGAAATCTCCTCTTCTACTCTGTTATAATTCAAAATGAGACTTGAATTTATTTATGTCATCTCTTCATAAGAAGTTATGTTGGCCACTCTTTGATACTTCACTACGGACAACTCACTCTGACAGGTGTAAGGTGTTTGTAGGCCACTTTAAAAAATTCCCATAACTTTAATGTTCCTCAGGTGGGTAAAGTATTTTCCTTGCTCTTGTATTTTCTTCAACTCCTCTCACGTAAGATTTTAAAGGGCCAACAGCTTTTTTCTTCTCGTCTACATGCACAAGAAGAAGAGTAGTGTGTCTACTATTTTGGAATTTAAGCTTCGCATTCTGACCAACTTGGTATTCCCAATATGAAGCTCCAATAGTAAAATGGTCATAAATCGTAGATAAATGTACCTAAACTATAATATAGTAAACATAAAATTCATAAATAGGATAATTTTGTAGGAGTATTTATAATGGTCATCCACATCAGAATATAATGCAATATGTGATGATAACCTGCCTCTGTTAATGCTAATCTCAGAACATCAAAACGAAAAATTAACTTTATATAAAGTTAAAGTAAAATAATTAAAGCTCTTATTACAACACTAAGTGTTTTATAAAAGTATAAAGTGGGTAACTTAAGAAAATAACAAATAGTTATCAAACCCCAATCAATTTAATTTTAAAGGCAATCACATTAGTTTCAGTTAATTTGAATTACTATTGACAAGTGGCAAGAAGAAAATAATATTTAAAAGTTTAATTTAATCAAAATAAAAATTATAGAGGATAAAGTACGGAGGGAGGAAAAAGTAATAGTTGGCTGTATCACAATGTGATACAGTATATGATGGTCACCTGCCTCTCTTAATGCTAGTCTTAAACGATCTAAACTTAAAAACAGCTTTTTTATAAAGCTAAAGCAATAAATTAATACTATTACAAAACTAATTGTTTTTCAAAAGTATAAAAGAGTGAAATTAAAAATAAACAATTATCAGACTAATTAATTGAATATTGAAGAAGCTTACATAACAGTTTAACTTTATATACGAGGGTTAGAACTTTAATACTTCTCAGCAAAAAGAATCGTCCTTCCTACGTCATGCGCTTTCGGAGTGACGTGAAGAACTGATCCTTGTATTTACTTGCGGTCTAAAGTGTTGTCAGGATGTTTACAAAACAAGAACAACGAAGTTGGATAAAAATTCAATGTACCAGAGGTCGTACAACAGAATAGTGTCATCTTTACCATCCACCTTATTCTCCAGGTCTAATCCCTTTGACTTTGTCTTAATTCCTAAGATGAAAGAACCACTTCCTGGCATTCGCTTCAGAACTGTTCCAGAGATTCTTGTGTAAACTGACCGGTGCATCAATCTAACTAAATGTACCTATGGTATCAACATAACAGGCGCTGCTACAGGTGTTCTACGACTTCCACATCGTGGGAAGCGTCTTATACACAATGCGTGCGACTATATTGAAAAGCTGTAAAACATGGTGAGATGAATTACTTTTATATACCATGTAAATAAATAGTTGTCACTATTAAAGTTCCAACCCTCGTAAATTATCATTCATAATTGTCAAGAAGAAGATATAACTCAAAAATATAATGTAGTAAGTTGGAAATTAAAAAAAAATTCTCTTGTAGTACTCTGATATACTGCATCAAAATGTGCGGATATATAAACGGATAATTAGATGTCTACTTACTGTGTTAAGACTAATTTTCGAAGATAAAGCAAGAATGACTTTGAAAGTAAACTTTGTACTGACTTTAATGAATTTTTTAGTGAGGGAAAAATATAACGTTTTAAAAATATAACGAAAAATATAACTACTTAACGTTTTGTGGTCCACAAAAATCTTTTGTGGACCACAAAATTGCCCTCTCGGACCACCAGTTGGAAACATTTAACTTTTGTGAAATAAGTGATAATCAAGCTATTCGTATAGTAGAATCTCAAATTGATGCAAGGATATTCATGCTTAGCTTGAATAGATGTTTAAAAGAACAAAATGAAACCCTGTTTATTTAATGCTGCTTGCTTACAATAAAGAAGGACAAGTAAACTTCATCCTAAATAAGGAACGAAACTAATTAATCTTGCCTCTTGTTTTACTGCAGCGCAAAAAAAAATCATCAGCCTTTCTTGACATTCTACGTTGTACTGTCTCCCATGATACATTTTTCAAAGTATGGAGTAAAGTCCCCCTGGAGCAACGAAAAGCATCTCTAGAAACGGGAATTCCTGTTTGTCTGAAAGAAAAATTCTTTTTTTGTGTTCTGGTAAAGGATTTCGCGGGGTGTTTGACTGGTCTGGAAGATATCTAAGCTAAAAAACTTTTGGATATTCTCTCTCAGTTTCAAATTATTTGTTCCAATTTTTTTCTGAGACAAAAACCGATAAGAAAATTGAAAAATTGGTGTAAATGTTTCTTAAATTAATATTGAAACCCGTTTTTTATCCAAGAAATGAGCAAATCGTGCAATATATCTGTCTGATTCCTAGTAATAAAACAGCTTTAAAAATGGGATAAAAATTTAATCATAAGATAAAAATTAGAAAAGTGATTATATATTAAGTAATATTTGAATCTAAATTTATTTTAAAATGTCTATAACCATAAATTATTTTGAATGATGTTTTACAACTTGTACTTAAATGACTTATATTTTTACATTATTTACATTTATCTGTAAATCATGCAATTTATTCTCTTGCATAGTAGACATCAAAATAAATATAAAAATTTAAATTCATATTGTATTATATAAATTTATTGTAACAAATTTATTATTTGTCAACATTAAACGTCCTAGTTGATAAGCTATTATATATGCTTCTCAAACTAACAAATAGGATTAAAAAACTTAGCAAAGTATTTTTTCGTTCAGATATTATATATTTTGATGGTGTTAACAATGACATTAGTTAAAGTTTAATGATGTATCTTAGAAACTGAATATGAAATACCTTTAACCTGTTTTAATAAATAATTAACTGAGAATCATTTAATGTGAATTGTAATAACAATTATTTGGTTGAGGAAAAAATTATTTAATGAACTGTTTTTTATGAATTATAGGAAATCAGCAACGCCACACTACCTAAATCAGGGGTGTCTAAAAAAATATGCATTTTTATAGTGCCAGCTGCGACTGTACATAAAAGTTGTTATACATATACCATAACTACAACGAAAATAAACATTAACTATACTGTATTTATAATCACCATCAACACCGTACCTTCCTCCATAATCATCTGGGTTAAAATATTATTATTATATTCATTCTATAAATATATATTGTAGTTTATTCACAAGCACTACCACATTTATTATTTTAAAATTAATGTGACATTTGTTTTTGTATTTTGCTAGAGATTTTGTTAACATCAACAGATAATGTAGTCGACGTTCATCGTAGCTGATTGGTCATGTTTTCATCAAGCACCCTTCTGTGACACTTTGTTTTTACCAGGTTTCATTTGGAAAAAAATGATTCGCAGCGATAAGTAGTTTCAAATTCTGATATAATGCACATTGCCAATTGTCTTAAATTTTGAAATTTATCTTCGACGATATATTTTTGATAATAATCAATCCGATTGACAGAATATTCTAAAATACTTAAATTTCAACGTAACCTGTCCAACCCTACTCAAAGACCAGGTTTACGTTGGTTATTATCAAGTCTTAACGTACATAATATGTGATATTTATTATTGCAAACATTAACAACTAAAATTTTATGTTTCAACTGTATATAGTCAAAATGACTGAAACTATAAAGACAGTTGAAAACATCAATTGGGAAGCAAAAAGTTTTTAAATGGGTTCATACGGCTCATGGGAAACGGATTGGGCATGCCTGATCTAAATCTTTATTACATGTAAGCCGGAGCCTATTGAAATAAAAGCAGCTTATGTTTAATTTTCCCGGTGAAAAGTAACCTCGCAGATTTCTCTGTTGACACTGAAAGATTTTCAACTGATTAAAAACTTATCCCCTTTCCAGTGCTGAACCTAATTGCATTTATTGAAAAATTATCGCATGAAAAACCCGAGAAACCTTCAAAAGGGAACAGAATTCTTAACTTAACTGTTACATTTAGAACTTGCACAAGTTGGAGTGTGAAAAGGCCTTAGGACGACTGTCAAACCTTTCATCTCATGAATATGATTGTCCATCTTCCCGACCAATCATAATGCTGCTTCCCTGAAGCAATGCTTCTGAAATGATCCCTTATAGATTAAACGCGTTAATGTATGATGTTAAGATTTTGTTTTTTGATTGCCCATAATGAGTTTTCTATAATTAATAATTTAATAATCCTGACGAATACGATCACGCCCAGCTTGAAATGTAGTCCAAACAATTTCATTTAAAGTAATTTATACCACATAAAAATTTGAATCAAAGACAATTGACTTCATCAGTATCATGTTAAATGTATAACGTATATTATCTTTAATATACATTTCCATATTAAGTTTCGAATTTCACCAATGCTATCAGAAACCATGATTTTTTTTCAATGTAGCAGATAATGCAGATATTATTCTAACGCTTATACAAGGCTGAGAAGCTTTATCCATATAGAACCTCCAGCAATAATGTGAAAATATAAAATTATTTAATGATAATAAATCAATATAAATCATCGGGAAGCACGTGTAATTTAAGGTATGCTACGGACTCAAATAACATACCATCTCTGGGTCCTCGTAATTTAGAAGTAGGTACCAAGCAGAAGATCTACAGATTTGGCCTGCCACTCCCAGAGGTATCGATTGAAAAGTTGGAGGACTTTGTGACCCCGTACATACTTTACGTGCCCCAATAATCTTTAACAAACACGGCTAATCTTAGGCCAGCTCCAGCCCCGATCCCGCAACCTTTCAGTTACAAGTTCACTGCCTTTACCGACTGAGCTACCGTGGCTCAACCCTGATATATAGACTTAACAGTAATATTTCTCTATGGACAATGCTTCTAAGTACAGTAGAACACCGATTAACCGAGCTTCGATTAACCGAGGTTTCAGTTAACCAAGTCAATAACGAAGTCTAATTTTTTTCTCCGTTCCAAAATGAGCTTGAAAAAATTATACACATTTTAGTTCGTTGTCCATGTTACAGGCACGTCTTCCCCACAAAAGCATGAAACTTCCAAGAAATATTACACCCTGAGAAAACAACATCCATGAATGCTTTATTACAGTGGTCTTGTGAGCCTATTGAATACAAGGTGCAATATGTTATCTGACACTTACAACCCCCCTGTTAGGGGAGGGAATTGGAGGGGATTTTTGAAAATGTATCTTTCGATATTTAACTAAGTATAGTTTAAAAAAATCCATTTTACTTTTTAAAATTTACTACTAGAGTTGATTTCCTTTTTAAATCTTTTTAGATGTGAAACATAAGTTCATATATGTTTATTTTTTATCATTTAAAGAACGTTCTATTGTTTTTTACTTTAAAAGTTTGTTAAATTAGAAAGCAATGAAAGTTTTTATACATGGTTTCTATTAACCGATATTTCCGATATCCGAGGTACTAGTGGTCCCAATTAGCTCGGATAATCAAGGTTCTACTGTATACTCTAGGAATTCGTCCGAACGATGTATACAGGTCATATGTCAGAATCACGTTTAGATTTAACCACTAGTGAGAAAAAAGTAATCGTAGACTACTACCTTTAATTGATAATTCACAATATAAAAGTCTGAAAATAAAATATTTTTAAGTATGATAAACTATCAAGAAAAGTACAAAACATAGTATGAGATTAAGGCAACATAAAATACCATCAAACACATTTGAATGAGTAAAAATCAAGATTAGTTTAGTTTGCTTTAAAGTAACAGTTCACCGTTTACTTTTATCAAAACAGTGGACTCCAGAAGTGGGAAAACACCTGCATATGAAGTTAAAGGGTACAAAATAAACATGCGTACAATAAATAGAAATTTACATTAGGATTTCCGTTGTTCCTTATATATATGCAACTTATGCAATTATATATATATATATATATATATATATATATATATATATATATATATATATATATATATATAACTTTCCTCAGTTAATATTCTTAAAAAATCGACTGAGACTAATAATGACGTATTTGGGGTCAAAAGTATATATGAACCCCCTCCCACAATCTTGAAGGTGAAAGTTTTCTGAATGATTCTTTTATAATACTATTACTAATAATTTAAACTTAAAAAAATAGTTTTTCTTTATATAATTATTTTAATTATATAAAGAAATAGAATGAATTTATGTAACAGATCAATGAAGAAGGAAAGACTTATTTCAGTAAAATATGAATTTTTAGTATTATACATTACAGTTACTCTAACTAGTAAAAATATTCCAGGATAAGTCAAGTTAAAATAATTCCAAAGGTTAAAGGGATCATTTTATATAATACCCTATGGAACCCTATTTTATAATGAGAATAAATAATTAATGATTAGCTTAAATTATTCATATACGCTATATTTTATTTGAATAAAATCTTTCTTCTATTTCATTCAATATTGTCACTGTATAATTATAGTTCCTCCAATACCATAAACATATCGCTTAGTCCTTTCCTCAATTAATATTCTTAAAAAATCGACTAAGACTATCAATGACGTAATTGGAATGCAAACGAACATATGAACCCCCCCCCCTCCCACAATCTTGAAAATGATTCTTTTATTATTATACTATTAGTAGTAATTTAAACTTAAAATTGTTTTTTCTTTTTATAATTATTTTCATTTTTAAAAGAAGAACGAATTTATGCAACAGATGAATGGAGAAGGGAAGATTTATTTCAGTAAAATATGGATTTTTAGTATTATACATTACAGTTACTCTAACTAGTAAAAATATTCCAGCATTAAATAAGTCAAGATAAAATAATTCCTAGGTTTAAAATGATTTTATATAATGCTTTATGGAATCCTGTTTTGTAATTAGAATAAATAATTACTGATTAGCTTACATTATTCATATATGCTATATTTTATTTGAATAAAATCTTTCTGCCATTTCATTCAATATTGTCTTTGTATAATTATAGTTACTCTGATACCATAAATATATAAATTAGTCCTATCCTCAATTAATATTCTTAAAACATCGACTGAGACTATCAGTGACGTACCTGGGGTGCAAACGAACATATGAACCCCCCCCCTACCACAATCTTGAAAGAGAAACTTTTCTGAATGATTCTTTTATTACACTATTAGTAATAGTTTAAACTTTAAAAAAATAGTTTTTTTATAATTATTTTCATTTTTAAAAGAAGAACGAATTTATGAAACCGATCAATGAAGAAGGGAGGATTTATTTCAGTAAAATATGGATTTTTAGTACTATACATTGCAGTTACTCTAACTAGTAAAAATATTATAGCATTAAATAAGTCAAGTTAAAATAATTTCTAGGTTTAAAAGGATCATTTTATATAATGCCCTATGGAATCCTGTTTTGTAATGAGAATAAATAATTACTGATTATATTACATTATCCATATATACTATATTTTATTTGAATAAAATATTTTTTTTGTTTCATTTAATATTGTCTTTGTATAATTATAGTTACTATAATACCATAAATACCGTAAATTCACACGTATAGTTCGCACCATCGTATAGTCCGCAGACTTGATTTTTTATTTAAAAAAATTTCATGAATCATCATATAGTCCGCACCACTAGATAATCCGTGGAATATATTTGCAAAAATGTGCATTTTAATATGACAATATTAAATCATTCCAAGTACAGTAGAGTGCCAAAAAGTCTCGATATTCGGTATTTTTTTAATGTTAACGCTATGTATTGTTCCAGTGCGGAAACAAAGAGGCCTATATTTCTCTGTTCGAGAATCCAGCTATGTAAATCGTCTTCTAATGCAGGCCATTGTGTTTTTCCTCGACGATTAGATCACTTTTTTTCCATATTTTTAAATGTTTCCTTTTGCTTGCGCCAATTGCTTACTGCTTTCAAACACCTCAAAATTATAGTCCGCTTTTCTATTTCCATCCGATTCTGCTTTCTGAATTGCATTCAGGTTGAAATCAGCAGTAAAACTGAGACGATGTCTTAAAGACATAATGAAGGTCCAATATTACCTCAAATCAAACCTTTGAAAACAAAGTTTACTGTTACGAGTGGCACTCGTGATGAAATGACCTTCGACCCTCATCCTTCAATCTGGAACTCATCCACTCTTTTGCCAATCGTCTGTAAATAGTGAGTATCAATATTTTCTCGTACACCAGTGTACAGTTTAAGATTGTGCTACTTGCTAGTACTGATTCCTTCTGCTCTATGGGTTGTCTTTTTTTTTCATGGTTTACAACGGATACGATACGATGATGTTTTCTTGTCTCGTGAGTCGGGCTTTTGAGTACATTTGACCCCCCCCCTCTTCTTCCGATTTTGATGATTTGAGCAATGAACAACCATCAGATAGTCCGCAGCTGAAGAAATTTGCTTTTTAAACACAGATAATCCGCGGACTGTACCTGCGAAATTACGGTATATAACTTAGTCATTTCCTCAATTAATATTCTTTAAAATCGACTGAGACTATCAATGACGTACTTGGAGTGCAAACAAACATATGAAAACCCCCTCCCACAATCTTGAAAGTGAATTTTTTCGGAATGATTCCTTTATTATACTATTAGTAATAATTTAAACTTAAAAAAATTATTCTTTTCTTTTATAATTGTTTACATCATTAAAAGAAGAACGAATTTATGCAACATATCAATGAAGAAGGGAAGATTTATTTCAGTTAAATATGGATTTTTAGTATTATACATTACGTTTACTCTAACTAGTAAAAATATTCCAGAATTAAATAAGTCAAGTTAAAATAATTCCTATGTTTAAAAGGCTCATTTTATATAATGCCCTATGGAATTCTGTTTTGTAATAAGAATAAATAATTACTGATTAGCTTACATTATTCATATACGCTATATTTTATTTGAATAAAATCTTTCTTCTGTTTCATTCAATATTGTCTCTGTATAATTATAGTTCCTCCAATACCATAAACATATCACTTAGTCCTTTCCTCAATTAATATTCTTAAAAAATCGACTAAGACTATCAATGACGTACTTGGAATGCAAACGAACATATGAACCCCCCCCCCATCCCACAATCTTGAAAGTGAATTTTTTTGGAATGATTCTTTTATTATACTATTAGTAATAATTTAAACTTTAAAAAAATAGTTTTTTTTTATAATTATTTTCATCTTTAAAAGAAGAACGAATGTATGCAACATATCAATGAAGAAGGGAACATTTATTTCAGTAAAATATGGAATTTTAGTATTATACATTACAGTTACTCTAACTAGTAAAAATATTACAGCATTAAATGAGTCAAGTTAAAATAATTTCTAGGTTTAAAAGGATTATTTTATGTAATGCCCTATGGAATCCTGTTTTGTAATGAAAATAAATAATTACTGATTAGCTTATATTCATATATGCTATATTTTATTTGAATGAAATATTTCTTCTGTTTCATTCAATATTGTCTCTGTATAATTATAGTTACTCAAATACCATAAATACCGTAACTTTGCAAGTATAGTCCGATTATGTGATTTTTTATTTAAAAAATTTTATTAATCATCAGATAGTCCGCCCCATTAGACAATACTCGGACTATGCGTGAAAAAATACGTATTTTAATATGACAATAATAAATCATTCCCAGAACAAAGAACTAAGTAGAGTACCAAAAAGTCTGGATATTCGGTACTTTTTTTAATGTTAATTCTATGTATTACTTCAGTACGGAAACAAAGCGGCCTATATTTCTCTGTTCGAGAACCCAGCTATGTAAATCGTCTTCTAATGCAGACCATTGTATTTTTCCTTGATGATTAGATCACTTTCTTCCCATATTTTTAAATGTTTCCTTTTTCTTGAGCCAATTTCTTACTGCTTTCTTGACCTCAAAATAGCTGTCCGCTTCTCTATTTCTATCCAATTCTGCTTTCTGAATTGCATTCAGGTTGAAATCAGCAGTAAAACTGCAACGATGTCTTAAAGACATAATGAAAGACCAATATTACCTCAAATCAAACTTTCGAAAACAAAGCACTCTCTTACGAGTGGCCCTCGTGGTGAAATGACCTTCGACTCTCATCCTTCAATCTGGTTTGGTTTGGAGCGCTACGGTCTACTGTTTTGCACACGACGGCTAATGAGACCGGGACCTACAGTTTAAAGCCGATTCCGAACGGCTACAAACATCCATGCCAGCAGCGGGATTCGAACCCACGAACTCCGGTTCCGAAGAGCAGCACTCTACCATTCGGCCATCGTTCGGCCCTTCAATCTGGAACTCATCCACTCTTTTGCCAATCGTCTGTACATAGTGAGTATCGATATTTTCTCGCTAAATAAATTTTATTCGAAACAGAAAACATCGGTTTTTGTTAATTTTTCATAGTTTCTACGATAGCGATATGGTTGTATGTTTTCTTGGCACCTTTCATGTCTTTGGTACATTTGCACTGTTGAGACAGGCAACTGAGTCTTTTTTCGAAGTGATTGGGCCTCAATAAACCAATTTCCTCACTTACTACACTACAGGAAGATATCTAAAGGTGTCTGATCTGGAGATCGTGGTGATCATGAAAGAGGAATTTTTGTTTTCACTTTCGCGCCGAAGAGTGAACAGAAAATTTGCATATATTTCAGAGTTATTCTTAAGGATAAGGGGGGTGTATGGGTTGGAAAAAAATTCAAGTCACGGGCACTCCTTTAGATAAGATATGTTATGGCTGGGAAGATAGATATTCAAGAATTAAGAAGGGAAAAATGATAATTTTATAGAGATATTTTAAGTATAATAATTTATATATATATATATATATATATATATATATATATATATATATATATATTTATATATATAATTTTTTTATATATTTATATATATATAAAATATATAAAAGATATTTATAAAATAATATATATATAATATATATATATATATATATATATATATATATATATATATATATATATATATATATATATATATATAGGAAACATCTAACCGACCTGATGGATTTTTAAACTTTTTAGATTTGACGGTAAAAGTTGTTAATGGGCGTATAGAATATCAAATGTATGATAAACGTGAAACGTATAATTTAGGATTAATCGTATAACAGATTGGCAAAGTAACCTAAACATTAACGTACGTAATATCATTTTAAATTTTATGATAAGGTGTATTTCAAATAGAGATAATATTTTGAATATGTTAGCCAGATTTTTAACTGCGGGTTACCCGCGTTTGTTTATACTTTGTTTGTGCAGTCGTGTCTTGGCTTGGGTAGAGAGGATGTTTATCTCTGTGGTTATGAGTATGAGTTTTTTTACTTTGGTATTGTTAGTGGTTTTTATAATCCATTTAGTATTTTTTAGTGAATTTTATAATTTTAATTTATACACTGGTTTGTTGTAATAGTTTAAATTTCATTTTGTTTATGGTAGCCTTTTTATAGATTGTTTTTAGACTTAATCTTTTTTTATTGATTACTTATGGTGACCGGAGCGTTTCATATGATTAAAATGGCCATTTAACCGGAATGTGGCAATTCCCCACTACCACTTCAAGTACACCAATTCCATATTCGTTCCAATTCTTTATTTTTTGATTCCTTTTAATTGATATTTAATATAGTTTTTCTTGATAGTGGCATAGCGCATCAGAATTGCTCATGTTTTTCTTATTTAGTCTTATTTAACTTTTATTCCTTTTGTAATATATATATATATATATATATATATATATATATATATTTAAACCAAATCATAATTCCAGTTGAAATTATCTTCAACAGTTATTTAAAGCCTCTAGTTTACCTCAACATTCATTTTAGAATTTATTAAAGAATTTTTAATGCTGATTAGTTAATTTAAAGAAGTTTCACGTAATTTAGATTGGATGTTTCTTTTAAAAAATTACTTTCTCTTTTCCTTTTTATGGTAAACTGTCCTCCACAATCTGCAAATTTCAATCAATGGAGGATATCAGATAGGAGAATGTCAATAAATCTGACGAACAAAATATATTGCCATAGTTAAAGTAAAAGGAATGGGATTAATTAATTTCATTTCTGATTCTAGATGTTTATTTGTTCTTTTTCGAAGTAAATAATCAGCATGATGTTCTTCTAACCAAACAAGTTCTCTTCTCCATACTCCTCTTGTAGAAATGAGTGAAAAGATCCTCGTATTGATTGCTTATCTTTGAGCCATGAAGCCACCTGAGGCGCTTGGGTGTCACTAATTCCCTAAAAGCCGTCACGTGCATTAAGAAATGGTCTTAAAGCAAATATTTTCTCAAATGCTAAATGATATTGACTGAGATCTTGGTTCGTTTCAACATTAATAACACGAAAAAGAAATTTCAGGTTTTTACTCGCTCTGGTGCAATAATTTCGATTCGGTATTTCAAAATGAATATGAAGCAGCTATAAAGAAATAGACTGAGTATTTCTTCACAATGCAAGAGTACTTTTGTGCAGAATAATTTTGTGCAGTAATGTACGAGAAATTAGTTTTAGGGGTGAATATCGTCATTATCATGAGTAAAGAAATCCATTTACTTAAGAATTAACTTTATTAAAATTAAAAAATACTTTATTAAAAATATTATATCTCTTCATTAAATCTATCTAAGCATTTAAATAATTTCTTTAAGTTATGGAAGTCACAGAAAAATAAAGTTAATTCTAGAAAAATATTAAAAATTCCTACGCATTACAACTATATAGTATTTAATACCATGTGCTGATTAGAAAAGTGTCTGTAAGAAAAGCATTCTTTCTGTAATTTTTAGCCAGGGAAATACTGGAAGGAAATGTTGAAGCATAATGAAGAGCCGCAGATCGCAAAACACCTTTTATTAAAGACACCAAAAATAATAATGGTAATAAAGATACTAATGATAATAATGAAAAATACGAGGTATATTGGGATTTTATAGTTTTATAAAGATCCTGGGCCCAACCAATCAAATTACAGGTACAAGACAAAACTAATAAAACACAACCAATGAAAACACAAAAGGATCAACTCAAGAAAACCTCGTACGCACGAGAAAGCTCTTATTTAAATAATAATAAGCAGCCAAGTCGCCAAGTATGGGTGCGATTACATATTTCAAGAGGAACAAATTTTATAGATATGGATCAATGACCCAAAGATTCTTTTTCAGAAATAGTAACAACCATTCTTTTTTTTAAATTAGTTTAGAAGGAATCGTTCTTACCTTAAAGAGGAAAAAAATTATAAAAAGAAAAAAATCCTTTTTTAAAGTTTAAAGTATCAGACACCTTTAGATATCTTCCTGTAGTGTAGTAAGTGAGGAAATTGGTTTATTGAGGCCCAATCACTTCGAAAAAAGACTCAGTTGCCTGTCTCAACAGTGCATATATTTTAGAGGACCATAAGACCATGAAAGGTGCCATGGAAACATACAACCATATGCGCGGGGGTTATTTCGAACGAATATCTATTGAAAATTATACAAATACCGATGTTTCTGTTTCGAATAAAAGCTTATTTTTCCGTAAATTTTTTTTATAAGTAGTTTCCATAAAATAACTTTCTTTATATTTGTACACATAAGTATGACTAAGCACACACACACATATATACACACTCAAAAACCAAAACATTATGACAATCCCAACATTTTGCAATGAACTTGCCTGGATGACGTGGAAGACACGTGATCAGATGGAACTGGTATTTAACTGTTGCTGGAGAGTCTGAAGAATCATTATTTCACTTACTTCTGTGTGTCATGAGAAGGGCTGCGGATCTAAGCGATTTTGATAGAGTTTGGTTTGAAGTGCTACGGTCTACTTTTTGCAACACGAGGGCTAATGAGATGGGGAGCTACAGCTTAAAGCCGATTCCGAACGGCTACGAACATCCATGCCACTGTGGGATTCGAACCCACGAACTCCGATACCGAAGGCCAGCACACTAACCAATCGGCCATCGTTCGGCCGATTTTGAAGGCAGATTGTAATGGCCGATTTTGATAGAAGACAGATTGTACTTGTACTCGAAGGATCGGTACAAGTATTTCCGAAATTGCACGACTCGTGGGTTGTTCGCCAACTACAATTGTTAGTTCTTATGAAAAGTAGATGAATGACGGTGAAATCAGCAGTAGACGACATGGTGTTGGACGTCCACACTCTATCAAAGAAAAAGGTCGTTGGAGAATGTCTCGCATGATGAAGCAACAACCCAATATAATGCAGGGCCAAGTAGATTATTATCGGAGAACACTGTTCATTAGACACTGTTGGATATGGGGCAGCAAACATCCCACTCGTATGCCTCAGCTGACCAAGAGTCATTGCCAACTGCCCCGACGCTGGGACCGGGAAACATCTGGACTGGTTCATGGATCAGTGGGAGAGATTTGCCTGGTCAGATGAATCACGGTTTGTCATTCATCATGCCGATGGCCATGTCATGATTCGCCGTCTTCCAGGTGAACGATTGCTCCCTCAATGTACAGTAGGTCATACACAGGCCGGTGGTGGCGGTATTATGCTTTAGGGGACGTTCTCTTGGGAGTCTCTGGGACCCGTGGTTGTAAAAAAGCAGACCATGAATGCTACAGGGTATCTGAACATCATTGCTGACCAGTTGCACCTTTGTATGCCTCTGTTTTACCAGATGGAAATGGAATGTTCCAACAGGACAGCGCCCCGTGTCACAAATCTAAAATTGTGTTGAAGTGGTTCCAGGAACATGATGCTGAATTCCTGGCCACCTAACTCATTGGATCTCAATCAGATAGAACACATTTGGGATGTCATGAGACGGCAGCTCAGAATTCAATGTCCACCAATTCACAATATCTCGGATTTGCGTAACCGTTGCTTAAACATCTGTAACAACCTGTCTCCAAGGACTACTACTAATTACTTGTGGCATCCATGCCAAGGTGGGTTG
>CM063511.1:138582531-138585031 GCA_032207245.1 Pardosa pseudoannulata | reverse complement strand
GTAGCATATTTAAAACCAGGATGGATTAGTTAAGTCTTATACAGATGATATCAAACTGTATTTTTTTTCCTTAAATACGATGAAAGCTGAACCAAAGATTCATATTATCTATAACCAGTATAATTTATATATTACAATTTAAATCTTTGATTTATTTACCGATTCAGTTATCGATGAAAAAACCTCTTGAATTGTATGTAGGTATTGTATTTTTGTGTATGTATTGTAAATGAATATATTTACATTGATGCGTATTATGCTGAAACAATAATAAAAGAGAAAGAATATGTGTCAATATAAAGGCAAAGTATATTTAAATATATTTATTAATAATTTTTAAAATATATAAGTTCATTTTAAGTGAATTTGAATAGTATTTAGGTATTTTATTGATGTATATGTATAGTAAATGAATGTATTTAATGTAAACTTTGTAATGTTAAAGCAGTGATAACAAAAGAAATAGTAAATGTCAGTATAAAGGTAAAGTAAATTTAAAGAAATTTATTAATAATTGTAAACATGTGCAAATTCATTTTAAGTGTATTTGAATTGTATTTATGTATTTTATTGATGTGTATGTATTGTAAATGAATGCATTTACTTTGATCTTTGTAATACTGCAGCAGTAGTAACAAAAGAAATAATACCTTCAGTATAAAGGCAAAGTAAATTTAAATATATTTTTAATAATTTTTAAAATGTGTAAGTTCGTTTAAAATACATTTGAATTATATTTGTGTATTTTATTAATATGAATTTATTGTAAAGGAATGTATTTACTTTAATCCTTGAAATACTGAAACAGTGATAACAATAAAAATATCTGTCATTAAAAAGGCAAAGTAATTTTAAATATACTTATTAATAATTTTAAAGATGTGTAATTTCGTTTTAAATGTATTTGCTTTATATTTATGTATTTTATTAATATGTATTTATTGTAAAGGAAGGTATTTACTTTAATCCTTGAAATACTGAAACATTTATAACAATAAAAAATAATACCTGTCAGTATAAAGGCAAAGTAAATTTAAATGTATTTATTAATTATTTTAAAAATGCGTAAGTTCATTTCAAGTGTATTTGAATTATATTTGTGCATTTTATTAATATGGATTTATTGTAAAGTAATGTATTTACTTTAATCCTTGAAATACTGAAACAGTGATAACAATAAAAATAATATATCTCAGTATGAAGGCAAAGTAAATTTAACGATACTTATTAATAATTTTTAAAATGTGTAAGTCTATTCATAACATTGTATCTTGAGTGAGACTATATACTATACTATGTATCGAAATCATACTATATATCAAAAATATATCTATTTAAGTTTTAAACTAGAATCAAATGAAATACACTAGTGTTCAAATTAAGAGAATTTTCAGATTTAGTGTTATTTTCAAAACAGCTCGACTGATTTCAATAAAGTTTGTTTTAAACATATGTTAATAAAATAGAAAAATGCCATCCCATAATTATAATTGTGGCGTTTTATCCACAAATAACAATTATCCACCAGGACAGGTGTTCCAGTCCCCCCCTTTCCTCTATTAATTTTCCGACCCCGTTAGGTTTGCCTTTTCAGTATTATCAGGATATATATACCAGGGTGACGAATGTCATTATCACCATTTTGTTAAGTGATTAGCCAACAGCTGATTGGCCAACAACCTGTTGGGTGACATTACTTGGCGCGTGCTTTCGCTCGATGGTAATTGGCTTATGCGTTGAAGAACATAGTTTGGCGTGATTATTTCTTATGACTTTTTCTGTCAAAATTTTGTTGACAAAAAGATATAAGGAACAATAACAAAAATTACAAAATAATACAAGATTAGGTTAATTCAAGCGGTCTCCTTATGAATAACTGCAGGATTAATAATTGATAGGAAACAAATTATAGTGGTTTATTGCAATCATCTAATGCAATATTAGTACATTTGAAGTGCTAGTTAAATTTCAATTCGGATGTTTCAGTTTGACTAGTGTAAAACTAGTCTGGTTCTTCCTACTAGAGCTATGTCAATGTATATACACAATGTTTCCCAACTTTAAGTTAAATATTTGCATTAACGCTTTGTAACGCCTAATATCTCCTTAATCCAATCTCACTCTCCTCTACTCATTCATTCTCCCCCAGATTTAAAAAGGATCTACTACAGATGAAAGTTAAAATTTCATAATACTTTCTTATAGCATCCTTTTACATTATGATAATACTGATCACTGTTAAACAAGCCATTGACATACCATTTTGTACCTTTAGGATGGGGAATGTGATTACACATGTATATAGATTTCTGTATTATTTATTCTGATAGTCAGGGAATACAAAAGCCTGACTCCAAGGACATCATTAGCTGAAATTATCCTTCCCCTCTACTTGTTCCCACTCCGACAGGGGAAATAAAGAACAATAAAGAATGATACAGGAAAACAAAACAGTAAAAGACTTTGAAGATTCTTACGGTAGAATGACCTCATTTTATGA
>CM063511.1:138565031-138577531 GCA_032207245.1 Pardosa pseudoannulata | reverse complement strand
CTTTATTGACACTAAAATTCCAAACGAGTCCAAAACCTTAGTTTAATACACTAATCTCTCCATTCCTCGTGTTTTCTAAATGAGAATAAACATACGAAGATATGTGTAATTAGCAAAATATTGGCAAAATAGTTAGTAATGCTTGAATGTAAGTAGTCCCAGTCTCCTTATCCTTTCTGTAAAAATACTCTAGACCATAATGTTCCAAATCTAACTAAATCAAGCTCGTTGCAGGTTTGAATATTTGTAAACCACAGAAATTAACTTCAAGCAGTAGGTCTCACTCTAAATACTCTTTATTGACACTAAAATTCCAAACGAGTCCAAAACCTTAGTTTAATACACTAATCTCTCCATTCCTCGTGTTTTCTAAATGAGAATGAACATACGAAGATATGTATAATTAGCAAAATATTGGCAAAATAGTTAGTAATGCTTGAATGTAAGTAGTTCCAGTCTCATTATCCTTCCTGTAGAAATACTCTAGACCATATTGTTCCAAATCTAACCAAATCAAACTTAGTGCAGGTTTGAATGTATATAAACCACTGAAATTAACTTCAAGCAGTAGGTCTCAATCTAAATACTCTTTATTGACACTAAAATTCCAAACGAGTCCAACACCTTAGTTTAATACCCTAATCTCTCCATTCCTCGTGTTTTCTAAATGCGAACAAACCTACGAAGATATGTATAATTAGCAAAATATTGGCTAAATAGTTAGTAATGAACAATTTTTTCATCATAGTGTAATTGACCAGTCGTAACTATCTAGCAAGAAAAACATTATTATAAAGGTACTTAATTTGCATTAGCAATGATATATCGATTTAAACTGATTGGCGAATATTTTCAAAGATGTTCAGAAATTATCATGTTATTTTTTATAACTTGCAGTATAACATTACACAAACTAAATAGAAATATATCTCCAATTTGTTTTATTCATTAATTAGAGACTCAAATATAAACAACTTATAGAGTCGCTACTAAATGATACATAGATAGATAGCGTTATGAATTTAGTAATTTATTTTAATTTATATAATATTGCTAATTTTTATTATTACACTATATTATATAAGGGATATTTACTAAAATAATGATAGCAATTGTAAATAAAATGATATGAAATGCTCTTTATATTCTGAGACATAAAGCTTGAGGTTCCCTCGATATAAGAAGCCCTAAGCTTTCTTTTGTCTGCGTAGAAATGCATCACTGCAACTAAGTCACTATACCATGTTAAAATGAGAGGTTTCAAAAAGACCTATATTTATAAAACTCAAAAGTAATCCTTAAATAAAAGTTTAAGGAATACATAATTTTTTACAATTTAGTTTACTTTGATAGCTATTTTTTTCTCTATCTTATATCACAAACCGTATATAGATATTTCCAAACTAAAAATGTATTAAATAAAAACATAACTGAAGGCGGGGACATATTTTGTGGCTATTGGCAGTTTTAAACTAATATTGTTCGGAAGATTCTTAATTTATCGCAAAATATACAAATATCATTTGGTTTTGGTTTGGAGAGCTAAAGTCTACTTTTGCAACACGAGGGCTAATGAGACCGGTACCTACTGCTTAAAGCCGATTTCGAAAGGCTACAGACATCTATGCCATAGTGGGATTCGAACCCAAGAACTCCCGTACCGAAGGCCAGCACCCTAACCAATCGGACATCGTTTGGCCAAATAGCATTTCAAAATATAATTTCGTTATCATACGTACAAATGATTATATAGATAGGTAGGTAGATTATTAAACAGATATATAAGTAGATAACTAAACAGATAGATTGATAGATTGATATAGATATAGTATTTTAATACCATTTATTTTATTAATTTACTTACTAGCCTATATATAAGATCAAATTTTCTTAGAATAAATAATTTTATAAATTTAACTTTTCACTTAAATTATTAGAATCTATTTCGTATAAGTCACCGAAAATATCCTTATTTATATTCTTTCCATTGCACTTACCTACTCATGATGTGAAAACCAAGTTTAAAAATATCTCGCCTCCCGCAGAGAATTTTCCTGAAACCGTGATTAACATCTTTGTCACATCGCAATTTTCCCCTTTGAAACCAATACAACTTTTACCAATTCGCATGCGGGGAAAGAAACAAAAATAAAAAAAAGGAAGCTGAAAGTTCCTTTTCTTCCAATAGCCGTGCATCGATTCCGAGCGGGGGCAAACGGACCATTAAATTCCTGGCCGCATCGACCACGGGGAGCGTCGCGACACTTGCAAAAAAGGCACCTGATAATTAGGCTGCCATCAGGAGAGGTTTTGCTCATTTGGTTTAAATCAAGTAATTAGTGAGGACCTACGGTGTGTTCTTAATTTAGGGAGGTATGCGGGAGACGTTTTTCTCATTTGTCATAGCCCTTTTGCCGCTTCTGCAAAATTAGTTAGGTGAATTTCTGTGAGTACATTGAACAGTTTCTTGGACTGAGGATTTTAATTAAGACCCCCTTTTGCTTTTATGTGGACAGTAATACGCAAATGAGGTGGTGAGGTTTCTTAGAGACTGTGTCACGTTGCGTCAGAATCCTGTGTTGATGGAATTTTAATGCCTTACTTTTTCATTGTTGGGACATCATTCAGTTCATGTTAATTAGGCGACCATTATGCGTGATATTACTTTAAAATTTTGTAGAAGATCTCTAATAGGTTTAATGGAGATTTAAAAGTATTCCTTAGTCTTAAAATAGTAGGTTAATATTTATAGTTTTCAGTTTGGAGGTATATTGTATAGTTTGGAGTTCAAAGTTTTTAAAAATTATCAAAAAAACTATCAAATATTAATATAAAATATCTAGATTTGTCTATAGGATTTATCACATATCTAACTATACACGTTGAAACAGCAACTAAATCAGTTTAGAATTATTTTTTTAATTAATTGGACACAACATACTTAAACCTTCCGAAAATTTGATTTCTTTATATTGTTAAATTTTTTCGACATTTTTAAATCATTTAAAACATACCCAACTGAAATTATTGAATAAGAACCTATGTAATTAGAAAATATACAATATTTGCATTTAATATTTTATCTTTTAAAGAAAGTACAAAGCCTTTATTAATTTTTACTGAAAATGGCGCTTTTCCAACTTGGGCATTTTAGATTATATACTATTGCAATATTAATTTCAAATTTTCATTGTAAATTATTTATAGACCTACAATGAAATTCTATCTTTTGTTTACATCATGTCATATTTATAGTATTTGAAATGAAATTTTACAACATTATTTTAGCTTTTTACCAAATTTAATCCCCTAGTGTAATATTTCTAATAGTCTTTAAAAATTTAAATAGGTGGAAATTTTTTCCTAATAACTATTTAAAAAAGGCAAAAATTATTAATTAAATTCATTTCCTGCTGTTGTAAGCCTGAGTATAATGTGTTAGAATTTTTTTAAATATTTAAAACAAGCTGTTATTTTCCCCTTGATATAAAAAGTATTTATTTTTTAAAGTAAATTCAACGAAACTGGTTTAGTAAAGATAGAAAAAATGCTGAAAATCCTTTGTATTTACGATAATAATTAAAATATATGCAAGGCGTAAAATAAGAAATAATCTTACATTTGAAGTTGCTTAAAAGTAATGTATTCCTTTTAGAATGAGCAGATTTATCGTAAACAAAAATTATTAATGAAATTCATTTTCTGATGTTGTAAGCTTTTGAACAGTGTGTCAGAGAATTTTTTAAATATTTGAAACAAGCTGTTATATTTCAATTGATATAAAGTCTTTATTTTTTTAAATAAAGGAAATTCAACAAAACTGATTAAGTAAAAAAGAGACCAGATACTGAAAATCCATTCTATTTACGATAATAATTAAAAGAAATATATCATAAGACATAAAACAAGAAATAATCTTACTTTTGAAGTTGCTTAAAAGTAATCTGTAAAAGTAATGAGCAGATTTATCGTATAATACAATTTTTCAACTGATTAAAGATCTAATCACACATCAACATGAATCAAAATAAACTGGTTGACAATTTTTTGCAATCACTCGAGAAATTCAAGCATGCTTCTTTGAAAAAACGAATCAAAAAAAGAAGACGTTGCTTTATCAACGGTACAACTTGGCAAGAGATAAGACCTTTACACAGCATTGTATCTATTTGTTGGGAGAGGAGCAGTACTTCTTAATATGTAATACTTATCTATTTCTATAAATAATGATAATAAGGAATAGTAATAACAATAAGAAGGAGAAATCTGCAACAACTAGATCATAAATGAGAAAAATTTCATAAATAAATAAAATAAATATCTTACCTTTCAAGGAGACATACAACTATTAAAAGCCAAAAAAAAATGTTTAAAAAATATTATTTTAGATTTCTCATACCGTAAAAACTGCAAGTTTTACAAATATAACATATGCTTACACATACATCTGATACATTTTTGGAACATAAAAAATATTTTTGGTAGAAAGTTTTAAATAAGAGAGACGTTGTTGTTATCAAATATGGTATCATGTCTATCAAAAATATCAAGGCACATGATTACTAAAAATTTAATTAAATTTACGACAAACTTATTGTTTTAAAACATACTGCAATATCTCAAAAAACTTAGAACCTAAATTAGTAAATATCCAAGTACATATATATATATATATATATATATATATATATATATATATTTATATATATATATATATATATATTTAAATATTTGAAAAAAAATTATTTTTTCCTTAAAAATGAAAAATTTATCATTGAAAAAATATTATTTTGAGAAATATTGAAAAGAAATTAAAATTAAATCAGTTGAAAATTATATTGTATACAACCTGTAAAACTTTCATTAAAAAATTGAAAAACTTTTTGGCATATCATGCGATTTACATAAAAAAATCTCAATTTGAGAAAAATCAAGTTAAAGTTTTATAAGTTTAAATTTATATACATTAAACAACTTAAACGCTTTTATTCATAACTCTTCTCAATATTGGAATTTTTTTAAGTAGATTGTTGTTAAATGTTCAGAACTTAATTCTTTTTCAAATATATTTTTTTCTGAAAAATCGAATTTTTTGACGATTTAACAGTGACCTCTTAAAAGATAATAGAATAAGATAAGGGATTCATTTTAAAAACGAAAGGATCAGATTTTTTATAATTCCTCACTGTCGACAGATTTTTCAGTTGACTTCTTTTCATCACCGACGGCAAGTAGAAGCTTACTAAATATTTGTATACAACTTTAAAATCAAAATAACAATGTATTTAACATATTTATATAAAGACAATAAAGCACCATTTTTGCCATTTGGGTCACACAAAATGTTATTTTGAATTTTCATGAATGCTTGAACATAGAAATACTGTAAAAGGGATACAGTTGTCTCGAAACTCCTCGTCTTTGAACTTCATGCAATTTCTCAGGGGTGGGGATAGTTAGAGGCCTTCCATCCGAAAAGAATTCTTCTTAATACCATAGATTTTGGCATCAGAAACATCTGAAATTAGAAGTATTGTAGTTTTTTTTAACTTAGAAAAACGTTTATAATAAGTTTATCTTGTGGAAATTATAAAACTAAAAAAAAGTTACCCCAAATTAAAAAGTAACAAATTTAACAATAAATAAAAAAAATGAAAAAAAGCTAGCAATAAGGTACCAAATCTGGAAACTTTGGGTATATAATACATCAGTACTAAAAATATAACCATATAACAGAAAAAGAACTTCCATAAACTTGAGATATTTTTCATGGGCACATTCATCTGTAGGGAAAATTAATGTGGTCGTCTAAAATTCTAATTATTTTTTACAATTAGTGGACACTTGCCTTTATTAGTATTGACCTATACAATGCCGTAGATTTTGCTGCCCATTTTATTCTGGGAGCAGCACATAAGCATCGAACACTACTCGCTATGAGAGAACAGCACAAATACACCCAAACCTTACTTGTGAAATGAACTCTATCTTATCGGGTGGAATTACAATACGCTAATCACTATACACTCCACCCAGCAAATTTCTAATATTGGTAAACCTAATAGTAATGTTTTATAAATCTATTTTGAGAGCCTGAAGTTATTCAGTTTAACATATAATAGTAATTAATAACCCACTAATTTTGTTGTATAAAAATATTCATCGATTTTAAGTCTAAGTAGTTATGCAAAGATTTCATATTTTTATCGTAAATGTTACATAGCTTTCAGTAATCTTGATCAGAATTACCTACGTATTTCAGATTTCAAACAAACCGTCTTATAGTGTTAAAATTTATGTTTTATTACCTGTCACGTGTCATGACAAGTGCATATTGATGCCAAATGTATTTCCTCAAAGCTATTGTCATTTATAAGCTGCGAAAAGTCATTGGCGTGTGACAGTTTAATTGCATTGTCATCAGAGCTACAAGTAAACACACTTTATGAATTTATCCTTTTGGTCAGACTTGCATTTACAAGTACATTAATACACAGAACTCTAAAGGAAGTAGTTAAAACGTTATTTTTTAATTTTTAATTATTTACTTCATATACTGAAATCCTAACTTTTAAATAGAAAAATATTTATAGAACACGACTATACACACAAATAAAAATATTTAAAATTTCTTGAAAACATTATAATTTTTAGTAAATAAACCACATAAAAGGACTTATTGGTGCATATTGGCAGTTGAAAAACAAAAACAAAATTAGACTTTATATTGTTTTAAGAAGTACATTACTTAAAGCTGTAAATTAGAGTTTTGTAAAGGATTAAGAAGACAAAAGAAGGAAGTTGATTAAATCAGGGAGCAGTTTAGGGTAAGGTGAATTTAATTTTGTTTCGATTCTGACTTTTAGAAAAGGTTTTCTCTGATGTTCAAGGAGATTCAAAACAATAGCGTAAATATATCATTGCAAAAAGAGATGAAAAATATTTTCATCTGTAAATGTGAAGTTAATTTTGTAAAAGTGTAGCAATAGTTATATTATGTATGCAGAAATTGTAAGTTAATATAACTAATATCATATAATCTGTATCGCAACAAAAGATTTTGTGCAAAGTATTAAATATTTAAGAGAGAAGTAAATAGTTTTGACATTATATTTGGTTTTGATTTAGTATATCTTGAACCTCTACTGTCTACTGTTTGCTATACGTGGGGTAATGAAACTGGTACCAATTGTTTAAATCCGATTCTGAACTTTTTAATTTTAGAGTCCAAGCATAAAGATCATATGGTTCAATATATAATATACTGGTATATAGATCGTCATATTATGGGATCAATAAAATTTCTAATTTTTCTGAATTGTATATTACCCTATCAGGCGGGTAAAAAAAATGGTTTCTATTTTGGCTGAGAATTATCTTGCAACAAAAAATAATCTATGATTAAATTTGAAATCATCACATATGTACCTAATATATTATTTAAACCGAATATAAAAGAAAATTGCGTAATATTTATGTTCAGTCATAAAACATATGAAAATAATGCAGACGATATTTAAATAATTTAAATTAAGAAATGATTAAATGAGATGGTTAAAGGAATGACATCATAATTCAAGAAAAAAATGTTATTGTTACCTATTTATTAAAAGATAAATTGATAAATTCAAACGCCTGCTCATAACCGGGGAAAATAGGGCTTGCAATAATGGCATTAAACGCTCGAAAATAGGGGAAAGGGTGGATTTCGAACGCTTTAAAGATGACAATATTTTTCGTTTTAATATGAAAAATATTTATGCCAATTTATTTTAGAATCGGATCGATAGTTTAGGAGAAGATAAACTTTACTTGCCCAATTCTTCAAGAATCCAATATGGATGTCTCTATCCGTTCCAGGTAAAACCGCTTCATAAATTCAAGGACAAACGGACAGATAACATAGGCTATTATTATATAAGGGTTACATCGATAATTTTCACAAATAATACTCTGAAGTTCTTTCAACATATTATACAGTATTTAAAGTAACTGCAATATCAAAAACAAGTTACATTCAATTACACTTGTTGATTAATACAACTCAACAAGAAGCGTTTCTTTCAAATACATTAATAGCATATCGAATGTTTGCATATATTTTTCATTCTTTCTTCAATAGTCCACCGGTTTTTAATGAATTCCAATAATTCAAATAAACATCAGATGGTAGCTGTACAGTTAATTGTTTTTTCCTCTTTGAAATACATGTCTTTAAACTGCCTTTAAAATTAATTCAATTGTTCACGTTTATGTCTCCAAATAAAACTACTTATCACTATGCCACTTATAATTTGTTTAGGACTATAATTATTGCACAAATTCAATGATAATTATTTGTTGTTGCACCAAAGTAATCAAAATTTTAAAAACATAATTTTCTGTAGTTTATAGGAAGTATTTTCAGAATTAATTTACACCAAAATTACCCTAAGGAAATGAAATTTTTTTCATATATTTTAAATTTACAATATACATAGGTAACATATATTAAATAATTTCATTAAATCCCAAAGTCATTTTTAATCATGCAAGTCCAAGATTTAAATAAAACTCATAATTAATATAAATACTCAAAATATTTCAACTTGTTTTTCTGGATGGAAACCATGCTTTAATGGGACACATACTGGTGATATTCTTTTCGTATCAGCATACGAATCCGGTTCAGCCGTGGTTCTAATTAAAATATATTTAAAACAACGCCCTAAATTAATACCATATTGATCCCTCGGAATTTTTTCCCCGCTGCGTTTTAAACTGTCTAAAATGTAAATCAATTCTTCATGTGTATGTGTCCAAATTAAAGCACTTATCCCAATGCCACTTATAATTTGTTTAGGTATATAATTATTGCACAATTCAAACGATAATTATTTGTTGATGTCCCAAAATAATCAAAATTTTAAAAACGCAATTTCCCGTACTTCATCTGAAGTATATTCAGAATTTATCTACACCAAAATTACCCAAAGAAAATGAAATTTTTTTATATATGTTAAATTTACAAATTACATAGGTAACATATATTAAATAATTTCATTAAATCCCAAAGTCGTTTTAATCATGTAATTCCAAGAATTAAATAAAACTCATAATTAATATAAAGACACAAAATATATCAACTTGTTTTTCTGAATGGAAACCATGGTTTAATGGGACACATGCTTGTGATAACCTCCTCGTATCAGCATACGAATCCGGTTCAGCCGTGGTTCTAATTAAAATATATTTAAAACAACGCCCTAAATTAATACCATATTGATCCCTCTGAATTTTTTCCCCGCTGCAAAGTGAAGCTCCCTCAACCATTACGCTCTACTCACGGCATGTCTGAGAGAGAGAATAAGTCTCGATTATCTCCATTTTCGCCCATTAAAACCCAGCCATACGGAATCTTTGCAAAAGCATTTTTTCTCGGATTCGCTTTAAAAGTGCAACGGAACGTGCTCTTTTGCCGTTCTCATCCTATGGGCTTCTCTAGAGCACTAAGTTGCCACTTTCCAACCGAATACACAATATTCTTCTCTTCCCCACTAGCTCGAAACCACCGGCGGCAGACAAATAAAGGCAGAAACTTTTCTTGCAGCAGGAGAATAAATAAAGTATGGATTCTCTGTCCACTTGGTTTTCGCCGGAATTTCGTTTTTCGGGCAGGGAGATTTCTAACACATGTGCGCAAATATTAAGCAGACAGTACGTTTCCCTCCCATCACTGTCTCTTTTTCCATCGCTATTATCAGTTAGGAATGCTTTAATGGGGTTAGGAATGCTTTGATTTTATCTTTTTAACACTATTTTCAATTTATACAAAATACATGAGCAGACTGAAAATAACTTTTATACATATACTTATATACATAAATATAGATATGTATATATATATATATATATATATATATATATAAAGATATATATATATATATATATATGTGTGTGTGTGTGTGTGTGTGTGTGTGTGTGTGTATGTATACATATAGATATGCATAATGGATGTATGTTTACATATATATATATAATATATATATATATATATTTATATATATATATATATATATATATATATAATATATAATATATATATATATGTATGTATATGTTATATATATATATATATATGTATATATATGCATATATATATATATATATATACATATATATATGTATATATATATATGTATATATATATGTATATATATATATATATAGTATATATATATATATATATGTGTGTGTGTGTGTGTGTGTGTGTGTGTGCGAATAACTAGAAAGCATCTGTTTAATTTTCTCTTAATAAATAAATATATTCTATCATACAAATATTCTATTAATACATTTTTACCTGCGTCATACGGGGCTTCATAATTCTAGAAGATTCAAAATTTTACTGATCCCGGCATATGACGGGCTATTTGCTAGTATATATATATATATATATATATATATATATATATATATATATATATATATATATATACATAAGGAAAAGTAAAATAGATTGGGAAACTAGTGCAGGCATTTTGTACTTTCTCGGGGATTTTCAAATCTTAAGTCATGGGCAAAAATTCCCGCATCCTGTTGTTTTCTTCTTTTTAATCCCTAACCTAAATTGTTCCCTGGGGCTACAGTTTACGCCCTCTGTTTAACCCCTAACTTAAATTGAACCCTGGGGCTACTGTTTACGCCTTCAGAGAAGGGGTATAACAAATTATAATTATACATTGCCCTTCGATGATAATTTAGGAAATTTCCAAACAAAAAAGAGATACACGCTATGAGAGGCAAATTTTCCTAGGAATTTTCTCACAGTTTTAAACTGAGATGTTGACTCAGGTGTTAATGGCCTTTTATGCATAACCACATGATTTGAAATGGATTCGCTAAGATTTGGATATCATTCATATATACCGCCAAATAATAACTGTCAATATTAAAACCTCTTCTCTCCATCCTATCACGTAATATGACAAGATAAATTAAAGTTGGCAACTAACATACAGTCAGTGAAGTTTTTTTAATAACAATTTTATATTTTACCATGTTCAAAACCTTTCGCTAAGATAAATTCGATGAACATAAAGACAAATAAGTATGTATCTTGTTACTTATTTAGGTTTATGAAGAAACCATATGTTTAATTTTCTAACATGATTCTAGACTGCATTCACAGTATTGGGAGACTTTAGAGGAGTATGAAAATAAACAAATTATTGAGAGTATACCAGATTATTCTCAGCCGAAAACCAAACCATTTTTTATCTGGTTCATAGGGTACTTTACAATTATAGAAAATTAAAAATTTTGCTGATCTCGTCATATGACGGCTATATGCTAGTGTTTAAGACTTATCAAGCATGGTTGGAATGTTTATGTTAATCTCAGCCAAATTTATCAATACTTGTTTCCTCCGATTTTCAGTTCTTTGGGTGACTTAAAATTTTCTTAACATTTTGGAATATTAGATACTACCAAACGGTACCTCGAGAGAAATTTAAAAGAAATACTTAATGCATTTAGGAAAATAAAAACGTTAAATTTCCAAAAAGACCGAAAAGGTCATAAAATTCAATGGTGCTTTTGTCATTTAATGAATTTTTTTTTATGTTTTAAAAATTTTTATATGTATTTATCATTAAATAAGAGAACATATAATATGCAGATGGCAGACAAAATACTGGAATGAACTCCGACTACAAGTAACTAAAAACAAAATAAGCGTTATGAGATTTTGTTGTGTTACATACAATAATTATAACACTTGAGCTGTATACTAAACGTTGTGGAATTACGAATAAAGAACCAATTCTGTAATATTACTTTAAAGTGTAAGATAAGTATGCTACAAAGTAGGGTTATTTGTATTTGCTAGTAAGCAAAATAAACAGCTGAGTCTAAAACATCAAAATTATATATCGTACACAATTTTATGTAAATTTGTTTCAGGCTAAATTATAATCAACAAAGGGAATACTTAAGACCAAAGAGAAAGATGTCATAAATATATCAAAGAGCTTTGACTCAATTTATTTGTAAAATATTCAAATGCAGCAAGGATCAAATAACAGACTAAACAATGTTTTCTAAAAAACCCGTTTTAAAGTGTTCCTAATCTTTACGAATTAAACATATATAGCTATGTCTGAAAACACAAATTCATTATTACTAACATATTTCAAAATAATCATTTATGTAGAGATAACAATAACTGCTTCCTCGATAACTGAAATATGTTTCCTTGTGTATTTGATCACAGATAGATAGCACGCTTGATAAAGTTCTGCAGAAGTATTCCCATCTGACTACATATACTATGTACTAAAACTGCATGTATTAAGTACATGTACTAAGTCAAAAGTTATTCATCACACGTTAGTCATAAGGATTCACAGTTATTCATCAGCAATAGAGTAGGTTAGTATATCTTGAAAATATTTAGATGAAAGTTAGGATTTTAAATCCGAAATTATTAGTACGTTATATAGAATCAAATTCTTAAAACA
>CM063511.1:138545031-138560031 GCA_032207245.1 Pardosa pseudoannulata | reverse complement strand
CAATGTTTTAGATCCTTTCTGATAAACGAAGAGGGAAACCATTAAAAAAAGTGTGTATTTTACACACTCACACATATCGGTATTTAGTTTGGTTTGGAGTGCTACGGTCTACTTTTTGCAACACGAGAACTATTCAGAAAGGGTCCTACAGGTTAAAGGTGATTCCGAACGGCTACTAACATCTATGCCAAGGTGGGATTCGAACCCACGAATTCCGGTACCGAAGGCTAGCACCCTAACTAATCGGCCATCGTTCGGCCACATATCGGTATAGTCGGTATGCTAGTAATACTGACAAAGACGTTAATTTTGAACTTTGATATATCTGGCTCAAAATCTTTCCTTTTTCATAAATGTTATGATTAATGTCTGAAAAAATAAAGCAATTCATTTCCTGTAATAATAATTGTTATAAAAATTGTAGAATTCCCAAATGCCATTTTTTCTTTTAGCAGTAACTGCCAAATACCTGTCATCATTCGGCGTAGTAACTCGGGGGCGACCTGTGCTGTAACATCTACTCACATTACCATCATGTTTGAATCGTTGCCAAAGCCTGGAGATGACACTCTGGGCGATTCCAAGTTCCTCGGATACTTCCAGCTGGGTACGTCCACATTCCAGTCGTCCGATAATTCTACCACGTAAAAAATCATCCAAATGCTTCCTTTTTGCCATAACTATGCGGTTATTACAATGAAAGGCTTTTAAAGCGCTTGTGAACAATTTTACTTCTTTGCTACCATACCTTATATACCCCTTTCATACTCTCTCGTCATTGTGACGTACTATCCGCGCCATCTGGTGGCTTCCTACAATTTGCATCTTCTTCTTCAAGATGTGTGTGGTAATTCTAAAGGTGAAATTTTTATTTTACAGCTCAATTTCTGTGTGATTCTGAATTATCCTTAATTTATGGACATGAGTGTATATATATATATATATATATATATATATATATATATATATATTATATATATATATATATATATATATATATATGCATAAAGCAATGCTATACATATATATATATGTGTGTGTGTGTGTGTGGTGTGTAGCTTGCAAAGTTTCTCTCGCCTTACAAAGTGAAAATAGCTCCTATTATTTTTAATTGTCCGGGCTTACTGGGCAATATATGAGCCAAAGAAGTATGCAGTTCTGACTGCATTACTAGAAAGCTATGAAGCCCGTGGTGAAGTTAAACTGTTATTTAAGATTAAAGAACGAACATCTTCACCCTACAAGAAGAGAACATTGAATGATCCCGAAAAGCATTTCTAGCACAAATTTCCCACCATAGCAATAAATGAGACGAATTCTTTCCCAAGAGACCATCAGTTTAGTAGGCGTTATTAACAGTCAGAAGAGAACTGAGGTTATTGGAAGAGTGAACCATTTTCTTTGGGACAGCTGGAAAATATAGCGAGTGGACAGAAAATTAGCATTTGTCTCAGATTTAGCTTTGGGAGACTGGTTCGAAAAAAATTTAGTAGCGAACAGTCCTTTAAATAAGATATGATACAGAATCAAATATAGATATGAATGTCTGAGAAGAGTAAAAAGAGAATTTTAAAGAAATATTTAAAATTAATAATTTTTATATATTACACATATATTTATATATATATATATATACATATATATATATATATATATATATATATATATATATATATATATATATATATATATATATATATATATGTAATGATCCAGTGTTAAGGTGAATGGAAAACAGTCTTTCTTGATAATAATAAGTGTACTAAATCATCGCTTCATTTAAACAAAAAGCCATTTTCATTTATTCGTCGAAAACACGCTTAGAGTGGTGTTGACAGCTCCATGTCCCAACGCTGACTAACTCTTATCTGTTTACAAACTCATCAAATTCTTCCAAAATGCTCCCGCCTGACTGGATTATCCTAAAAGCTTACGCGAGCGTGGGTCTTTTACATTTATTTTATTATTGTAAAAGAGTTCCATTTTAAAATCGTTATAACTCTTCTCTCTTTCTCTCTCTCTATATATATATATATATATATATATATATATATATATATATATATATATATATATATATATATATATATATATATATATATATATATCAGTGGCGTGCGATAGGTTTTCATGCAGGGTGTGCAGAGAACATGGATTTTCCAATAAATCTTCAACTATTGAGACACCTGAGTTCTCCATTCTGAAACGGGTTATTTATTACGAATATAAATTTAAAGATTACAATAAATAAAATATTTAACTGCGAGTAGTCGAGTTATAACTATAAAAACAGCTAAACTTATGAGAATTCTACTAGCACTGAAGCGAAAATCATGTGTTTTGTTGTATGGTGTCATATCGGCATCGAAAAAGTAAGTCTTCGAGCTTCCACGAAAAACTTATATGTTCAGCAAACGTAGAACCACAAGGCACCAGCCGCTGCGGTGCCTCATCCGGATGCTCATCGGTGCCGACAAACCGAACGTCTATTCCACGTGCAGAGGATTTCACTGCACGTTGGCACTATAGAACGATCTGTTTCTTGTTCGGTCAGTGGATTATATTTATTAATTATATTTATTAATTGTTTTTAACATTTGGAAATCATATATTCTGCGAAAAACATCTTGACAATTTTTCAAAACAAAACCAGGGATATGGTGTTACAGATATAACGTATATACTGTGTGTAACACACAATGAATAGTAAAATTTAGACTGTTCTGTTAAAATTCGTTTCTTTAAAACAAAACAACATTGTTTTTCAGCGAATTATTTCAATAAATATAATACATCACCGAAATTAATTTACCACACTAAAACATTTCACTTTATATTCATGAAGCACCTCTTTTATATTTCCATGTAAACAAAATCTTACAATATATAAATTTAAACATTAATAGTCTAAAAAATCGTATGGCCAGTTAATCAGTTAAAAAACCAAAAGCGCTTTAACACGTAAGTCCCCGCTGTAATACAAAGCTTAAAAACCGTACCTTCGAATGATTTTGAATGTCAAGTGCAGGAAAAATAGCTGCACTTGCCTCAGTGCCATAGTTTGCTGTTCTTCTCTAGTAGCCCATACATATAAAGCGTGATTTTCAATTTAGTGCGTAGTACGTACACATCAGAACTTCCTATGTTCGTTTACGCGCTACGTGGTACATCACCTAGTACCGCACACACTGCAGGAATACAAGCAAGCAAATCAACATAATATTTAAATATATTATAAATAATATTTATTATATACCATATAAAGATAGGTATACATAGGTGCAGAAAATTATTGTCCCTCATAATTGTGCCAGGGTGTGCAGTGCACACCCTGCACATATGGACCGGACGCCACTGATATATATATATATATATATATATATTATATATATATATATATATATATATATGTATATATATGTATATATGTATATATATATAAATATATATATATATATATGTATATGTACATATATATATATATGTATATATATATGTATGTATATATATATATGTATATATATATATATGTATATATATATATATATGTATGTATATATATGTATGTATATATATATGTATGTATATATACATACATATATATATATATATATATATATATATATATGTGTGTGTTTGTGTGTGTGTGTGTGTGTGTGTGTATACATACTTTAATAATGTAATAAGTTTTCAATATTAACAATTAAGTTAATTTTTATCTTCCACTGTACCTTAAATTCTAAATTTTCTTACACCACAAGTAATAACACCTATACAGTGATTATAAATGAATGAAAGAACAATTGAAATAAAGAATAAAATAATGATTTGAAAATGTTATTAATCACAATTGTATTATCAGAAACTTTTAAATACACCGAAGCTGTCATATCTTTGAATGTGGTTTATTTAAAATAAGTTAAAATCAGTAAATTCAATCAAGTGCCTTGGTAAAAATGAGAACTTTATTTTTAAACAGCAGAAACTTCTCATTAAAAAATATATCTATAATAAAAATAAAAATTGCAAAATAACTAAAAATAAAAATAAGCATATTATACTATTATAATATACTCATTAAAACATTATTTTATTGATATAGCAAATTTAATATCCATTCAGAGCTTTAGTTACTCAAAACATGGGATGTTTGCCTTGTTTACTAGGTCTGAAGAGACTGGGTCTCGGTGCATTAAGCCGATTCCGACCAGCTGCTAGTCGAACTATGGCCGATTGGTTAGGGTACTGGACTACGGAACCAGAGTTCGTGAGTTCGAATCCCACTATGAGATGGATGTTCGCAGCCATTCAGAATCGGCTTTAAGCAGTAGGTCTCGGTCTCATTAGCACTCGTGTTGCAAGAAGTAGACCGTAGCGCTCCAAACCAAAAAACAAGAAAAAACCTACCAGCTTCTAGCATTCATTACAACATTGGGATACGAACAAGCCAACCAATTGAACAGCAGCACGCCATCGTTCGGCCCATTTTAGATGCATTTTTGTTTTCAATTTTTCAACGTGATTTGTTTTATTTTTTAAAATGCAAGAAAGGACCTCTAAAATTGCATGCATCAGAAGAAATAAAAGCTATTATACCTGGATGAAATAAGACAATAAAAATTTCTTCAAATGTTTAGACATAATAGAGAAAACTATAGCTGTGTTATATAAGGGCAAGCAAGTAACTTTCTGTCCCGGAAAACGAAAAGTTGCACGGAATTTATTCTCCGAACAATTGAATAAATATTAAACTTAATTAAGGAATAAATATTTCTTTGACTTGGGAAGTTTTCTAGGTTAAATTATTCTTTTAAAAAAATCACATTCTATGTAAATAACTATCGAATAAATTTATATTACATAATTAAAATTTAATTGTTGATCATAACAGGACCTAAGGCATTTAATTTCTCAATTAATCAAATAGTTTGAACATTTTCTAAATTTTCTAATGAACAGAATGATGGCAAAATGGGTAGGATTTTTCTCCCTTCTGCTTCTTTTGGAATTCGTGCTTTCAAATCTTACTACTGGAATAGATGTCTTTAGCCGTTCGAAATCAGCTTTAAGAAATAGGTCCCTCTCTCATTAACCTTCTGTAGCAAAAATATTACAACTTAGTGCTCCAGACCAAATCAAGTGAAGATGAGTTGTTTTATATCTGCACATTTATGTTATATATATTTTCATTTATACGTTTGACACAATTTTAGAGCTTTTCTTTAAAATACAGTAGAGAAACTTCTTCAATTTTATTTCATCAAAAGATATAAAAGGTAATGTACCCATAAGGAATAATAGATTGAGAATTTCTTCATGTATTAACTTATAATAGAAAAATTGTAGTAGTATATCAAAGTGCCATACAGGAAAAAAATAGTGCTTTTCAGATACGAGGAAGGATTAAAATTTTAATAATAGAAAGTACTTTATTTTTCCTTTCCAAAATTGAAAAACTGTCATGAAATCATGTCTTATAATAGCATGTAGTGATTGTAAGCTTTAACTAATCTTTATTTCTTTATATCTTTAAAAAAATATATTATGAGTCTTAGAAAACGTTAGACGAAAGAAGTTTGATTATTTTATAAAAACGCAAATGCCATGTTCTAATTAGACATTTATATTTTCAAGTAATGCTTCTACACATAACCGTATTGATAGAGGCAAAGTGCCTCGCAATGTGTCTTTCAAACAGGTAACTTTGACTGAGTAAGGAAATTTACATTATTTATTTCTGCTGTTCATTTATTCGAGATACTGCCTTGTTCTAAAAAAAAACAATATATTTGCATATACACATTGTATATTACAGAATTACATAATTAAAATTTTGGTTATTACATATATTTGAGCCCAAGGCACTTCATCGTTTATTCAATTAAATAGCTTAAATTCTTCTCACGGGTATTTCCAAGGGAAGATGTGACGTTTTTTAAATGTCCTTTTATATTCTATATATTTATACTTACTTTTTTGACACGATTTGTGGTATTTTTTTAATACAGTAGTAGATGTTTTAATTTTCATTCTATTGTAAAATATCCGCAATGACTAATGCAATAAGAATTTCTTCAACTCTTTAAACATAATACATAAAATTATAACTGTGTAGGAAAAGTGTTATATTCTGGCAAATATAAGATATTTTCATTCGCGAGGAAAGAAAAGTGCTTCGGAATTTATAGTCCAAACAAGTGAATAAATATTAAACGAAATTAAGGAACCCCAAGACTTCTTGGACTGGGTAAGGAAGTGTCTTTGTTTATTTCTGCTATTCATTTATCCAAGATACTGTCCTGTTCGAGAAAAAAGATAATATCCTTTGTATATAAACATTGTATATTATAGAATTATAAAATTAAAAATTTGGTTATTACTATATCTGAACCCAAGGCACTTACTTTACCGTTTTATTCAATCAAATAACTTAAACTCTTTCCACAGGCATTTCTAATTGAAGACGAGTTTAAATCCCGTTTACATTAGATATATTTTTATTTACTTTTCTGACACGATTTGTGGTATATTTTTAAATGCAATAGTAGAGGTTTTAATTTTTATTCCAGCAGGAGAAATAAAATGTAATAGATCCACAAGGACTAAATCAATAAGAATTTCTTTAAATGTTTAAACATAATATATAAAATTGTAGCTGCGTTGGAAAAGTGTTATATTCTGGCAAGTATAAGATATTTTCATTCGCGAGGAAAGAAAAGTGCTTCGGAATTTATACTCCAAACAAGTGAATAAATATTAAACGAAATTAAGGAACCCCAAGAGTTCTTGGTCTGGGTAAGGAAGTGTCTTTGTTTATTTCTGCTATTCATTTATCCAAGACACTGTCCTTTCAAGAAAAAAAATATCCTTTGTATATAAGCATTGTATATTATAGAATTATAAAGTTAAAAATTTGGTTATTACTATATCTGAACCCAAGGCATATACTTCACAGTTTAATTCAATCAAATAACTTAAACTCTTTCCACAGGCATTTCTAATTGAAGACGAGTTTAAATTTCGTTTACATTCGATATATATTTAGTTACTTTTTTGACACAATTTGTGGTATATTTTTAAATGCAATAGTAGGGGTTTTAATTTTTATTCCAGCAGTAAAAATAAAATGTAATAGATCCACAAGGACTAATTCAATAAGAATTTCTTAATGTTTAAACGTAATATATAAAATTGTAGCTGCGTTGGAAAAGTGTTATATTCTGGCAAGTATAAGATATTTTCATTCGCGAGGAAAGAAAAGTGCTTCGGAATTTATACTCCAAACAAGTGAATAAATATTAAACGAAATTAAGGAACCCCAAGACTTTTTGGTCTGGGTAAGGAAGTGTCTTTGTTTATTTCTGCTATTCATTTATCCAAGACACTGTCCTTTCAAGAAAAAAAATATCCTTTGTATATAAGCATTGTATATTATAGAATTATAAAGTTAAAAATTTGGTTATTACTATATCTGAACCCAAGGCATTTACTTCACAGTTTAATTCAATCAAATAACTTAAACTCTTTCCACAGGCATTTCTAATTGAAGGCGTGTTTAAATCTCGTTTGCATTCGATATATATTTATTTACTTTTTTGACACGATTTTTGGTATATTTTTAAATGCAATAGCAGAGGTTTTAATTTTTATTCCAGCAGGAGTAATAAAATGTAATAGATCTGTAAGGACTATTGCAATAAGAATTTCTTCAAACGTTTAAACATAATATATAAAATTGTATCTGCATTGGAAAAGTGTTATATTCTAGCAAATGTAAGATATTTTCATTCTCGAGGAAAGAAAAGTGCTTCGGAATTTATACTCCAAACAAGTGAATAAATATTAAACGAAATTAAGGAACCCCAAGACTTCTTGGACTGGGTAAGGAAGTGTCTTTGTTTATTTCTGCTATTCATTTATCCAAGATACTGTCCTGTTCGAGAAAAAAAAATCCTATCCTTTGTAACTCGTTCCTTTACAATGCCTTCAAAGGTTTCGACACCCCACACTGTCGCCTGCGGATGTAGATTCTTTCCCTAATCGAAGCATCTGCTGCGGGACTACCACCCGTGCTCCCCCAGCCCACCCCCCCCCTTCCCATTCCTTCTATTCCTTGTTTAATTACACAGCACGGAGCGCCAGGTACTTCAAAATTTCGTTGAATATTTTGCACGGCGAAAAAGAAGAAGGGGAAGGAAAAGATATTTGCTCCAGTGAGTTTCCTGATCGTCTTGCTGAGGCAGCGGGATAATCTGCAAGCCTCTTGCTAGTCATTACGCGGAAGCTTAGTTAGGCGGATGGTTAAATTAAAGGGGTCGCAGCCCGTACGCTCTGGTGCATTGTATACCTCATCGAGGCCCCTCGAAGAAGTATTTTCTTCGAAGAAGATTAAATAGCTTGGGCCACGCATGCGCTACCGGCTAATTATGTTACCCCTTTCGAGTCAGCGTTACGTATATGCTACGCAAGCGCGTGTTTTTGTTGGTGAAGCAGGTATGCCGATAAGAGTTGAGTTAATTAGGGGATATTTTCGAAAAATACCGCAACCATGAATAGCTCGTGGCATCTCTTGGTAACCACACAGATCTAAACGCATATTCAAACGACTTCCGATATTTCTTTTAGCCTGCACGAAGGTCGGTTAATATTGGATCGCAGTTAGTTTTACACGTTGCAGAGTGTGTAAATTAATAATACCGAAAGTTCGCTATCTTACTTAGGAACATTATCAGTATCTCATTCTTTATTAATAGTCAGCAGAAAAAGATGCTCTGATTAAAAGGGGTTACAGAGAGCTCTTTAAACGAGCCTAAATAACTTAACCTTTTATTGTTTCTCGTAGATTGGGTATGCATAGAGATATTTCAATCAGAGAACTACAAGTTTTTATTTACACGTCTAAGAATAACTGAAGTACTAGGACTTAGCTTCTTTAAAAAGCTACTAATCAATTAATGCATTACTGTTATTTATAATGATAAAGTCACTACAATCACTAAACAGTCAAAGTCTGTTCCCAGTTACTAAAACCGATATTTAAAAGTAAAATCAAACGAGTCCAACACCTTTCTCAAAATACTGAATTAATATTCAGGCATCATATATTAATTTATGAATGAAACAAAACTACTTTTAATTTTTATTTAAGGATCAAATGTAAAATTAGAAGAAATGGAATGCTTAATATATGGTAGAAAAGTAAAGATTATAATGATAAAGTCACTACAATCACTAAACAGTCAAAGTCTGTTCCCAGTTACTAAAACCGATATTTAAAAGTAAAATCAAACGAGTCCAACACCTTTCTCAAAATACTGAATTAATATTCAGGCATCATATATTAATTTATGAATGAAACAAAACTACTTTTAATTTTTATTTAAGGATCAAATGTAAAAATTAGGAAGAAATGGAATGCTTAATATATGGTAGACCTTAAAGTAAAGATTATAATAATAAAGTCAGTACAATCACTAAACAGTCAAAGTCTGTTCACAATTACTAAAAACGATATTTAAAAGTAAAATCAAACGAGTCCAACACCTTTATTAAAATACTGAATTAGGATTCAGGCATCATATATTAATTTATGAATGAAACAAAACTACTTTTAATTTTTATTTAAGGATCAAATGTAAAAATTAGGAAGAAATGGAATGCTTAATATATGGTAGACCTTAAAGTAAAGATTATAATGATAAAGTCAGTACAATCACTAAACAGTCAAAGTCTGTTCACAGTTACTAAAAACGGTATTTAAAAGTAAAATCAAACGAGTCCAACACCTTTCTTAAAATACTGAATTAGGATTCAGGCATCATATATTAATTTATGAATGAAACAAAACTACTTTTAATTTTTATTTAAGGATCAAATGTAAAAAATTAGGAAGAAATGGAATGCTTAATATATGGTAGACCTTAAAGTAAAGATTATAATGATAAAGTCAGTACAATCACTAAACAGTCAAAGTCTGTTCACAGTTACTAAAAACGATATTTAAAAGTAAAATCAAACGAGTCCAACACCTTTCTTAAAATACTGAATTAGGATTCAGGCATCATATATTAATTTATGAATGAAACAAAACTACTTTTAATTTTTATTTAAGGATCAAATGTAAAAATTAGGAAGAAATGGAATGCTTAATATATGGTAGACCTTAAAATAAAGATTATAATGATAAAGTCAGTACAATCACTAAACAGTCAAAGTCTGTTCACAATTACTAAAAACGATATTTAAAAGTAAAATCAAACGAGTCCAACACCTTTATTAAAATACTGAATTAGGATTCAGGCATCATATATTAATTTATGAATGAAACAAAACTACTTTTAATTTTTATTTAAGGATCAAATGTAAAAATTAGAAAGAAATGGAATGCTTAATATATGGTAGATCTTAAAGTAAAGATTGCTATTTAAATAATATAAAATTTTATTAAAATTATATTAAAATTACAGAAATATTTTACATCACAAAACCTGACATATTTTTAATGTAAGTTTAGGTCTGTTACACGTAAAAATGTATCGTAAAAATGTATAGTTCAACTTTGTTTTATAATTTCCAACTACTTTAACCCTTAATTTGACAAGATGTTTTTTCAAATATTTTTTAATTTTAATTTCTGTTATTTTTCCAGGTCTGTATAGACATTAAGATATCTGTAAAATAAATAAAAAATATATCATTTTCCATTTTTGAGATAATTAATGTCCGCTGTGGCGAACACTGACAATTATGTTATATAGTAGTTATAAATATACATGTCCGGTGTAGCTGACTTAGCCAAATGAACGGTTAAGAAACTGAAAGTCAAATTTAAATGTCATTTATCGTAAATCATTTTCTACTGATTTTTAAGCACTTGAGTTAGTATCATAATATGCGTTTTAAGGTACATTTGTTTCTTATTTTTGTTTTTATAGCCGAAGGATTTTGCTTTTATACGAAAAGTCAAGAGCCAACAGGTAAGATAGATAAATATTCGAGAAGGAAATGCAGAGGATATTGAGCTTCACTGAATGTGTACGTAAAGTCTGTTCTTGGGATATTAAGAGTTGGATATTATTAGAACACAGTGCTATCAAAGGAATACAATTTATTTCGGTGTTTTAACTTTTATATTTTAAACGAAATTTTTCTAGAAAGAGGAAAAAAAAAGATGAAAAATTTTTAAAATATAAAGTACTATTTTTAAATATTATATAGTATTTTATATTGTAAAATATTACATTGTTATTTTGTTATTCCTGTAGTTTAAGAAAACAAGGCATCTTTTATTTCAGTTTTAAAAATTTTCAAAATTTTACTCTCTTTATGTAATAAGCATAAACAATGAAGTTACATAAAAGATGAAACTTGTAACATAAACATATCTATAAAAAAGCAGTTTTTGACTTAAATACCCTACTTTTTCATAAAATTTGAGTGTTCTAATAACATTTATTAAATATGTTTTTAAAAATATTTATTGAGTTTATTAAAATCTGTTTGTTAATTTTTAAGTAAATTAAATACAGCTTTTATGAGACGATTACTTCAAATTATTGAAGATTTTAGCGCCTATTTGCTGTTTAGTAGAGTTAAAATCTGTGTAACCTGAAGAAAGTATTTTATAATTTAAAAACTTATAATTTTATGACAAAAACTTTTGCACACAACATTCAAAAATGTAAGAAAACCTGAGGAAAAAAGAGTACATCTGGAATATTTTGTAGTCACTGATATGTTGCCAGAGACAAAAAAAATATATTATACTATACAGTATTTTATATTTTAAAATATTATATTGTTATTTTGTTATTCCTGTAGTTTAAAAACAAGGTATCTTGGATTTAAGTTTTAAATTTTTTTTAATTTTACTCCATTCTTATAATAAGTATAAACAACGTAGTTACATAAAAGATGTAACTTGTGACATAAACGGATCTATATCAAAACAATTTTTGACTCAAAAACCCTACTTTTTCATAAAATTTGAGTCTTTTAACAACATTTATTAAGTATATTTTTAAAAATATTTATTAATTTTATTAAAATCTTTTGATTGATTTTTATGTAAATTAAATACAGCTTTTATGAGATGATTACTTCAAATTACTGAAGGTTTTAGCATCTATTTGCTATTTCGTACTGTTAAAATCTCTGTAACTTGAAAAAGTACTTCATAATTTAAAAACTAATAATTTTATGACAAAAACATTGGCAGACACCATCCAAAAATGTAAGAAAAAAATGGGAAAAAATAGTGCATCTGGAATATTTTGTAGTCACTGATTTGTTTCCAGAGACAAAAAAATATATATTTATTATATAGTATTTTATATTTTAAAATATTGTATTGCCATTTTGTTATTCATGTAGTTTAAGAAAACAAGGTATCTTGGATTTCAGTTTTAAAAATTTTTAAATTTTTACTCTATTCTTATAATAAGCATAAACAATGTAGTTACATAAAGGATGTAACTTGTAACATAAACATATTATAACAAGACAATTTTAGATTTAAATATCTACCTTCTTCATAAAATTTGAGTGTTCTAACAACATTTATTGAATATGTTTTTAAATATATTTATTAGGTTTCTTAAAATCTGGTTATTGATTTTATGATATGATTACTTCAAATTATTGAAGGTTTTAGCCCCTGTTTGCTGTTTCTTAGTGTTAAAATCTCAGAAACTTGATACAGTACTTTATAATTTAAAAACTAATAATTTTATGACAAAAACATTGGCGGACATCATTCAAAAATGTAAGAAAAAAATGGGAAAAAATAGTGCATCTGGAATATTTTGTAGCCACTGATTTGTTGCCAGAGATAAAAAAATATATTATATAGTATTTTATATTTTAAAATATTATATTGCTAGTTTATTATTCATATAATTCAAGAAAACAAGGGATCTTTTATTGCAGCTTTTGAAATTTTCAAACTTTACTCTATCTTTATAATAAGCATAAACAATGTAATTGCATAAAAGATGTAAATTATAAACATATCTATAACAAAACAATTTTTGACTTATATACCATACAATTTCATAAAATTTGAGTCTTCTAACAACATTTATTAAATATGTTTTCAAACATATTTATTAATTTTATTAAAATCTGGTTATTGATTTTTACGTAAATTAAATACAGCTTTTATGAGACGATTACTTCAAATTACTGAAGGTTTTAGCATCTATTTGCTATTTCGTAGTGTTAAAATCTCTGTAACTTGAAAAAGTACTTTATAATTTAAAAACTAATAATTTTATGACAATCACATTGACAGACTACATCCATAAATGTAAGAAAAATCGAGAAAAAATAGTGCATCTGGAATATTTTGTAGTCACTGATTTGTTGAAAGAGACAAAAAAAATATATGTATTTATTATATAGTATTTTATATTTTAAAATATTATATTGCTATTTTGTTATTCATGTAGTTTAAGGAAACAAGGTATCTTGGATTTCAGTTTTAAAAATTTTAAAAATTTTACTCTATTCTTATAATAACTATAAACAATGTAATTGCATAAAAGGTGTAACTTATAACACAAACACATCTATAACAAAACAATTTTTGACTTATATACCCCACATTTTCATAAAATTTGAATCTTCTAACAACATTTATTAAATATGTTTTTAAATGTATTTATTAATTTTATTAAAATCTGGTTATTGATTTTTACGTTAATTAAATACAGCTCTTATGAGACAATTACTTCAAATTATTGAAATTTTTAGCACCTATTTGATCTTTCGTAGTGTTAAAATATCTGTAACTTGAAAAAATACTTTATAATTTAAAATCGCATTTATTATTTTATGTCAAAAACATTGACTGACAACATCCAAAATTGTAAGAAAAACTGTGAAAAAAATAGTGTATCTGGAATATTTTGAAGTCACTGATTTGTTGCCAGAGACTAAAAAAATATATTATATTATATAGTATTTTATATTTTAAAATATTATATTGTTATTTTGTTATTCATGTACTTTAAGAAAACAAGGTATTTTGGATTCCAGTTTTAAAATTTTTAAAATTTTTACTCTATTCTTATAATAAGTATAAACAATGTAGTTACATAAAAGATGCAACTTGTGACATAAACAGATCTATATCAAAACAGTATTTGATTTAAATATTCCACTTCATAAAATTTGAGTGTTCTAACAACATATATTAAATATATTTTAAACAATATTTATTAAGATTACTAAAATCTGGTTATTGCTTTTTAAGTAAGTTAAATACATTTTTTATGACACGATTATTATTTCAAATTATTGAAGGTTTTAGCGCCTATTTGCTGTTTTGTAGTGTTAAAATCTCTGTAACTTGAAAAAAGAATATTAATGACTTAATAATTTTAATAATATTAATAATTTAATAATTTTAATAATTTTAATAATTTTAATAATTTAATAATTTTAATAATATTAATAATTTAATAATTTTAATAATATTAATAATTTAATAATTTTAATAATATTAATAATTTATAATTTAAAAATTAATAATTTTATGACAGACAACATCCAAAAATGTTAGAAAAATCGGGAAAAAAATAATACATCAGGAATATTTCGTAGTCACTGATTTGATGCCAGAAACAAAAATTATTTTTATGTTTAAAAACAATGATGTATAAAAACCAGGTTTTAGTGATGTAAAATAATCGTTCTGTTGGTAGAACTTCATTTGATCTGGAAGAGTATACATAGGTTGACTTTTTTAGCACTAAAACACATTTCTTACTTCTTCGCTGGTTCAGTCATATTAAATGTTCGTCGCACCCTAAAAAATACAGAATGTCCCAAAATCTTCTAGAACTTTCTGTTTTGTGATGTATCTAAAAAAATCCGTCATTAAAATTTTATATGTATTTTATTATGTATGTATATTTATACCTATATCCATCTGTGTATCTATCTATCTCTATATCTCTCTCTTTCTCTCTCTGTATATATATATATATATATATATAT
>CM063511.1:138535031-138540031 GCA_032207245.1 Pardosa pseudoannulata | reverse complement strand
CCCCGCCTTGAGACCGCCAACGTGGAAAACCCTATCCTTTCTAATTGGGCACTGTCCCTTAGGGACTCATAAATAACTCCACAAAAGGTACATTCTTATTTAGTGTCAAGTACGGAGATGGGATTCTAATATGGGACTGGAATCAGAACCCCTCCCGAGACTAGCGTACAAGACAACAATATCCGTAGAATATAATTTTATGGTCCTTTGTCTTTTTACAAAGATGTGATGAGGTCAGATTTAGATCCCGAGAATTTTACTTCTTGTATGAATGAATCAATTATATTACTGATCTAAATCACCTCATCACACATAGTCGAATGGTTAGGGCACTGAGCTTCGATACACGAGTTCGTGGGTTCAAATTACACTGTAGTTTGGATGTTCGTAGCCGTTTGAAATCGGCTTTAAGCAGTAGGTCCTGGTCTGATTAGTGTTACTAAAAAGTAGACAGTAAAGTTTCAAAACAAAACAAACTATAACTAACCAACCTAATTATAATTGTATTCTAAATTCAATTTCTGGTGATTCTATCCATAACATTACAATATTTTGGCTAGATGATTTTGTTTCACCTCTAACTGTTGTAAAAATCAAATTTAATTTCTTCTTAGCTCAATTATTCTTATAGAGATCCTTTCCGTAACTCAGTTTTAGTTATAGCATACCCACTTGACAAATTCTTATTAGTCTAATTGGCTGTATCACTTTCGTCCCCAAACCACTGTATAAGGAAAAGTATAAAGGTTTTGGTGGGAGAGCCCCAAAGATTGATTATCTAATAAACTAACCTTTTTTATTTCCGAATTTTCATGTGTTCTTTTATAGGCTATGACTACATGATAGATACTATTCTAATTTTATAACGAGTTAAAACAGATGTTATAATTCTATATTTAAAATCCTTTTCATGTGTGTATGTATATTCGATTCACATTCCCAAATGGCTACAAAAGTCTTCGCCAAAATATTGCAATGGGAATGACGTTTATCCGAGAATGGTTTTAAACTAGTCAAATTGTTCGAAACTTTAAGAGTGTGGGCAGATAGAACATTTCTTTTAATCTAAATTACATTTGGTGCCATTACTTTGACACCATTTGATACGTTTTCCTTTGGATTACGAGTTTAAATAATTAAATTTCTTTGAATAACTTAAATCATCACATATTTTTTAAAATCTGTTTTCAGATAATACTATCAGTATTTCTTTCTTTTTGGCTTATTTAAATAAATTATTTCATTTATAACAAATATACAAGAATTATAAAATTAAATTGGAAGAGTTTAAAAGGACTAGTTAATCGTGTTCAGTTTAAAACATTTACTAATTTATAAGTACATGCTAAGATAGACGTGTGTATATCTTTATAAGTTTAAGAATCATTGAATGTATATTAATTTAATATAAACCAAATTTAATGACAAAAGTTAAATGACACAATATTAAATGAATGCGTTTATTTTAAATAGGAATCCATATGAATGAAACTTAAAGATTTTTGATGATATGGATTTTCTTTCATTGAGAAATATTTGAAAACTAAACACTTAAAGATTAAGTATCATTGTGTCACATATTGCTTAAAATAGAACACTATAATTGACTTATTTCGTTTAATAAGCACATATACAAGAATCGTGAAGTTAAAACAGAATAACTATTTAATAGGGCAATCTAATCATGTCTGTTGTAAAACATTTACAAATTCATGAGTACATTCTAAATAACAACTGTGTATATCTTTATATACATAAGAATAACTTAATGTAAATTAATATAACGTAAGCCAAATTAAATGATAAGACTTGATTTAAAAGCTAATAAATGAATGCATTTATTTAAAATAGATATTCATAGAAATAAAACGTAAAGTGTTTAGTTTATATAAAGTTTCTTAAAGAAATATTTAAAAACCATCTTTTAAAATATTTCATACTGTTCTTTAAAATTTTCTAAAATAAGTAAACACTGAATGATTAAGAATTTTTTCATAATTCTAAAAGTTAAAACTGAATAAGTTTTTAAAACCGCTAATTAATCATGTTTCATGAACATTACTAATTTATGAGTACATGCTAACACAGGAGTATTTCTTTATAATCATAAGAATTAGTGTACATTAATTTAATGTAAACCAAATTCAATAATTATAGTTAAAGAAAAAACAATAATTTATTACGTTTATTTAAAATAGAAGTCGATATGAATTAAACGTAAAGCTTTTGAACTTACGTAAAATTTCTTTCATTAAAAAACAAAACTCTTTTAGATTTAAATACCAATATATGACATGGGTCTCAAAATTGAAAACTTTATTCCTGTGCTTTAAAAAGTTATCTGATTATTCTAATAGAACAAAAAAATTCTTTAAAATTACCAGTTCTTTATATAAAATATTACCTATTTGAGTAAATTGACATAATCGAATAACTGTTTAAAAAGACTATTTAATCGTGTTTGATGCAAAATAGCCGAACGCTGGCCGATTCGTTAGGGTGCTGATCGTCGGTACCAGAGTTCGTGGGTTCGAATCCCACTACGGCATGGATGATCGTAGCCGTTCGGAATCGGCTTCAAGCTGTAGGTCTTCTAGCCCTCGTGTGAAAAACAGTAGACCGTAGTGCTCCAAACCAAACCTTGATGCAAAATATTTAGTAATATATACTAGATTATAACTAATGCGTATTTATTTCTTTACACACTTAAGAATAATTTAATATAAATTAATTTAGTGAACCTAATTCATCAATAATAGTTCAATGAAAGAATAATAAATGAATGCGTTCATTTAAAATAGGAATAAAATAAAAAGCAAAGCATTAGGTTTATAATAAAAACACTTTCCTTAAAAATATTTGGAAAATAATTGTTTAAAAATAAGATACCATTGTGCTTTAAACGTTGTTCTTTAAAACAATATACTATTAGCACAAAAAACTTTAAAATTTACCAAAAGTAGTAAGACATATTCCTCTTTTTAAAAAATCATCTGTAAAATATCTATTCCAAGACCCGTTCTTTATATAACATACTACCGATTGGATTTAAAATAAATTTTTGTTTCTATTCCGTTAGATACACTCCAGAGAAACATTAGTTAATTAATAAAGAATAGCTCGGAATTCTCCAGACACTTTCCCTCAAACTAATTACTCCGGAATAAAATTTATGGAAACTGAAAGATATATCCCTTTTTAGTTCCCCGAGTTCGATTCTTGGGAATATTTTTCAATGCATTACTATTCCCAGTTTTGTAACTACGAGTCTATTACTTTTAACTCTCCGGAGACGACAAACATTTCACAAGTGGACATCCCATACATAATTGAGAATCGATCGCGTCTTCGGTATATATCTTTATATCTATAACGAAGCACCATCGTTTAAAAAGCCACCCGAAAATAAAATGGTCCCACAAAGATGGTCATCCTAAATTCCGGCCACACAGGGGAAAAGCGAACTGCTGGGAAAATAGATGACTGCCAGAGAGAGAGATCCAGCGTCCATTCCGAATTCTGCCTCTCCCCCCCCTTTCTCCCACTGGACCCCCGCGACGCTCATCAACTCAACTCCCCCCCCTACCCTCCTTTCGCTTCTGCATCAGCGAGCAATGCAACAGCGCGTGGGGACCAATATGTTGGGGCCACTATTCGTTGGAAAGTCCATACACACTCAGAAGCACGAATGGTGAGCTGGTAGCGCCCGGAATCGACAATGATATCAGGAGGTGCAGGATAGAAGACGAAATCGAAAATTGCATTTACGGATAAATTACATGCTCCGAATATGGTATTAATCATAGAAGAACGTTGCGCGCATTCTTCTTTCTCTCTTTTCTTTTTCTATCTCTCTATTTTTATTTTTTTTTTTTCGTTCTGGGAGGAGCCGTGGGACGGAACGTTGCTCTGGAAGAGAATTTCGGTGTCCGTTCTGTACCGAAGAATGTTGGTTAATTTAAGAGAAAGATGTGAAAATTTTATAAATAACCCTTACGGACAGGGTGCGAGTCAGTGCTGTTATTAAGGAAGGCAAATTGAAAAGAAACTGTTGACACTACAAAGTGGAGTGAAAACTCTGAAAAATAAGATTGCGCTTTCGAAGGATAAGGTGTCTCTAACACAGAACTAGGTGAAATGAGATCTTTTAACACTGGTGGGTAAATTTTCCCTCAAAGAAACCTGCCATATATATTTCTATTTAATTTTAAACAAGGATTTGTTATGCCTTCCAATAATCCAATCATACTTTCTGAAAAGGTATTCTTAAAAGTTCTTTAAAACATTTGAAATTTCGAACCTTAAAATATTAATTTTTAAATTGATACTTAATATGAGCAACAATTTAGTTATGTAAAAATATATAACACTAAATTAACAAAAAATGAAATGTGAACTAAAATATTAAATAATTTCTATAAAAATCAATCCATCTTATAGTATTAATCAGATATGATCCCATGCAATGATATATTAATATATGTATATATGCAGATACGTATGACACATGCTTTACGTCGATTATATATTTATCTCTTAAAAAGGATACTCATTTGGCTACCAATGTAATCAACATTATTCAAAAATTTTGTAGAAAACTAGGAAAACATTTTGCATTTCAATGGTTTTGAAGTCACTAATGAAACAAAAATCATTTTTTTTAATTTCCAAAGGCATATTATAGGATACCTGTATAAACAAACAGTTTCTAAAGCAATATATTTTAACATCATACAAAAGTTATTAACAAAGAATTGTAAAACAACTACACTGTAAAATCTATAAATCAATAAATTTTCTTCTAGCCTCCCAATATAATCCCATAGATACCCCGTGTCCAGTCCAGGATAGCGACTCCCATGAGTGACATCTCATGAGTTTATAAAGATTACATAACCAGTATGTAAGACTTGATTAATTATTTAACTGGAAATAATACTGCTTGAAAAGGTAGTCGTATACTGTAGAGACATGTGAAAAACATATACTATAAAAATTTC
>CM063511.1:138512531-138532531 GCA_032207245.1 Pardosa pseudoannulata | reverse complement strand
TTAAATAATTAATATTATTTAAATGCAAAATCTTTAAAAAGTATCTGATGTTTAAATGGTCTTAAGAATGATTAGTTTAGCTATGTATGTACCTCTAAGTTAATAATTTCTAAACAGGCTTTGTTGCACCTACAAGTTCCTTATCTTCACTCTTTGGAATAAAAAAATATTTTGTAATTTTAATCGAAAATTTTTAAAGTTCTTATCCTCTAAGTTCTTATATTATAATTAATTATTTGCAACGTAATTCTAAACAAAATAAGATAGTTTGCATAATTACTTTATCTCACAAACCTTCAATTCAATTTTTCTCCACATTTTTCCACTAGTTACTATAAATTTATATCTCTATTGTGAAAAATATTTTGTCTTTTTCATTTTTAATCACTATATGTAAAAGCTTTAAAAAGATCTGATGTTTAAATGGTTTTAAGAGTGATTAGTTTATCTATGCTAATATACAAATTTCCATACCTCTAAGTTAATAATTTCTGAATAAGATTTGTTGCACCTACATGTTCCTTATCTTCACTTTTTGGAATAAAAAAATATTTTATAATTTTAATCGAAATCAAAAATGTTTAATGCTTTTTATCCTCTAAGTTCTTATAATATATTTAATTATTTGCAACGTAATTCTAAACAAAATAAGATAGTTTGCACAATTATTTTATCTCATAAACCTTCATTTCAATTGCACTCAACATTTTTCCACCAGTTATTATAAACTTATATCTCTATTGTGAAAAATATTTTGTGTTTTCCATTTTTAATCACTATATGTAAAAGCTTTAAAAAGTATCTGTTTTATAAATAGTTTTATGAGTGATTAGTTTTTATTTATGTTAGTGTACAAATTTCCGTACCTCTAAGTTAATAGTTTTTAAACAGGCTTTGTTGCACCTACATGTTCACTTTCTGGAAAAAAAAAATATTTATTTTTTTAATTTTAATCGAAATCGAAAATTTTTAACGTTTCTTATCCTTTAAGTTCTTATATTATAATTAATTATTTGCAACGTAATTCTAAACAAAATAAAATAGTTTGCACAATTATTTTATCTCATAAACCTTCAATTCAATTTCCCTCAACATTTTTCCACTAGTTACTATAAACTTATATCTCTATTGTGAAAAATATTTTGTCTTTTCCATTTTAATCACTATCTGTAAAGCTATAAAAATACTAAAAAATACTTTATTTTATAAGACATTTGCTTTCCAAGAATACATGCATTTCGATATAAGAGATTAGGATATCGAATATTTTCTGGTATCAATATTTCTCACATTCAGAGTTGACATAACTTGGAAGATCATTAATACTATGTACCTTTAAGTTTTCAAAGAATTAATTGTAGATAGACAAACTGAAAATTAACTTTTTTCAAATTATCACTGCTTTTTTATATTAAAATATATAAAAATAAAGATTATATCTATGTGTCTTCTTCACTATTCGAAATACACATACACACACACTTCCATACTCACACCCAGTCACACACACACACACATGCATCTACATGTATATAAAAACATGTATAAATATATATCTATATATGTGTGTGGGTGTAAACATACAGATAAGTAAATAGAGCAGTAGGGAATAGGATATAAATCAATATATTAATATATACTTTTGTCTAAAAGCATTTATGACTCTTTAAATAATTTATTTTCAATTATTTATCAAAGAAATGAATGTTCCTAAATAAGTTCTCATGACACATTTTTTTTTTCATTTTGACACCAATATTTTTTCTCAGGAAAGACCTTTAACCATTATTTGTAAATTCAGCGTTAGGAAATCCAGTAACGTTGAGAATTTGAGACTAAATTTAACGATGGAAAATCAAAAATATATTTTTACCATTATGGTATACGTTAGCAAGAGCTATTCTTACAGTAGGGGAAAATTGTAAAAATAATTTATTTACTTCTGCGATTATTGTCTGCCAACTAAATAAAGAATAACCAGAGCTCATTAAGATTTATTTACATTGATATTTTTTTTTCAAGAAACACACTTTAAAAAGTTTTTTGTTCAGTATTAAAAATATTAGAACTTAAAATCCCTTTACGAGATTTTAGCTTAAAATAGCATTAAAAAGTCTAATTTTAAAATTTTTAACATAAAGTGATAATGGACTCTAACATTTAAACAATTTAACTTTCAGCTGTAATTTTAAGAGCTATAATATTTTTGTAAATATCGTAAACGTTTCGACTGCTACAATCAATTTAAAACATTATTCGGAAAATAAGTCACTTTGAAAAATTCATTTAGTTAATTGTAGATTCAAAAATCGTTTAAATATTTTAAAAATTCTCCTAACTATTTGAAATATTAATATTTTTGCCATAGAAGCTGCATATATTTTCAAATAACTTATATTTTATAAAAAATGTTTATTGTATAAATTTGTATATAAAACATTTCGTCACAGTTTTAATCTATATATTTTAGTAAACCGGTGTAAAAAATAATGTTACGTTGGCCTAGTGTTTGAGAAAGAAGAAATTAAAACTCATTTAAAAACACATGGACAAATATGTCTTTATTAAATTAATTTATATATTAAATGCCTGAGGAATACAACTGGAATACAACTTATCATTTGTAGATATCGAAGACTCCTCAGGATACGGCGTCGGTCTCTTAAATTTGGCGACGCTTTTTCCTTTTCTCGTGTCGCTCCAAAAAATGTCTATCCCCCACGCAGCGGATACCAGCGGCGTTCACCATCTTCTCTCTTCTGGTAACAACCTTGTCCTTTAAAAAAATCCGACTTCCCCCGCGGAGAAAAAATACAGAGGTTCCTTTTTAGAACTGAGGGGTCAGAATCCCATCAAACCAACGGGCCCTTCTATTGGTTGGGAGAAGTTTGAAGATTCTTCTAGTTCAAACCGGTTCTGTATTGTATGTCTTTGACAATGGCTCACGAGAAGAGGTAAAAAAAATCTGAACCGAATGTAACTTATTGTTACAACCGGTAGAAAATCTGACATTTTTATCTTAAATAATTAATGATCCTTATATTTATAGACTAGAATTTAAAACAAAATAAATACCGAAGAATAGAGTATTTAGTGCATTCATATGTTGTATATTTCATTAAATTTTATTAAAAAAAAGTGAAATCTAAAATTACTGCTTCCAGGAAAAGGTGCAACTTTTGTATATGGAATACCTAAGCGTAACGGGGTATTGTGGATGGAGACAGTAGAGAAACAGGCTTATAGGCTCGCTTGACAAAACAAGCATTTCGTTCACTAGCACAGTTCGCTGAATTTCTAAAGTTTTTTTCAGTAATCGGTTAAGTTCAAGCTTCAAAAATTAATAACCTCCAATATTTATATCAGTAGTTCTCAACGTAGGCAATACTTAACCCCTGGCGGCGGTAGGACGATGCTGGTAGACAATAAACTTGTTTCGGACGGTAGTAGCAACGTGAGCAGGTTTTAGCTTTCAAGCTTAATTTGAAAAATACTATATAAATTTATAACATTAATTATCTAATTTACATTATTTCTGCCAGTCATAAAACAAAATTACACGGTGCTACAAGAACCAGTTATTTCCCTTCCGTATATTCTGCAAGGACAGACATTGGGAAGACATTAGAAAAGTATATTTAATCAACAGCAATCATTTGGTTTGGTTTGGAGCTCTTTGGTGTACTCTTTTGCAATTTGAGGGCTATTGAGACCGGGACCTACTAATTAAAGCCGATTACGAACGGTTACGAACATCTATGACCCGGTGGGATTCAAACCCACAAACTGGGTTAGAGCCCTAACCATTCGTTTGAGCCTTGATTCAAACTGTCTCAGTAACAAAATTACTTATAACTATATTGAAGAATATTACTTAAATATTTTACCCCTTACAAGTTGAGTACTTCTCCTAACCTACACTTTAAATGAGATTTTTACAAAAGGAGGGAGTTGAGAATATTTAGGCTCCGTAGGTGCGTGGTAGCTTAAAAAAGGTTGAGAATCACTGGTTTAGATGAGGAATGAAGTGAATAAATGTTGAGAGGCTAGCAACAAACAAGACACAATATGTCCAGATTTGTAGAAAGTTGAATCTTACCCGAAGCGTATTGTGCAAATTCTGGAAACATTTCCACAGTGGAAACAACTCACTTCCAGTGTCCATGAAATTCACTATTATGGAGCCAGAGTTTTAATGGTCTAGGCAGGCATCATGTTGTATGACCACACTTTCTTCCATGTCTTTTAAAGAGGCACTGTAACTGTTGTGGTGCATAGGGAGGAGGTCTTGGGGCCCTATTATCTTAGGAGTTCATTTTAATGGACAATAGACGATAACGCAAAGGCACAGATCTCTTTTGGTCGACGAATATCTAGAAAGTGAGGGAATATTCGAAGGAGAAATTAACGAAGGATATCTCCAGTTTTCAATCCTATAGATCATGTCACTTTGAAAATGACAATTGCAAATCACAACCACACTTCGAGAACAATCCATGGCCTGTAAACAGCTTTTATGAAGGAGTTGGGACAAATGCCACACGATTTTCTAAACTTCCTCAACTCATGTATGAAATCAAGACCTGTATATCACATAGATGGAAACATATACCCTAATAACCCATTTTTTTATTATATTCTCCAACCGTTGTTTCAATCCTTCCAACTTCAACGAGGGTTACACATGATCATATGTGTGTATTATAACTGTTAAAGGATTAATGTTTTTATAATGAATCAATGTATGTACATATTAAGTTTTAATAAAATTGGTTCAATATATTTGTACATATCTATATTAAATATTTTTTATTAATAATTCAATAGTTCTTTTAGTTTTTCAGATTGAATCTTTAGTTTTCATGTGTTATTCTTTTTTCATTTTATTTGTTTCATATTATTTTGCGTTCTCTGCATATTTTGATTATTAAAATGTATAGCGAATGTAATGAATTTTGTTATATATAAGCAGATTTTGAACTTCCAATGTATATGTATAGAGTTCAGAATGATAATTTGACCTGAGAAAATAGTACCGATATTTTACCGATATTTTGCAGATATTTTAAGGGTCTTATGAAGGTTTTTATATTTATGTATTTTTTAAAGGGAAAAAATGTTAAAACATTTATGTAAAAAGTATATTATAACTATTAAAATGTCTATTAAATGTAATACATCTCATTAAATGAATAAATAACTGAACATGAATTACTAAAATTGGGTAGACGTAGACGTATTAGTCATTAGAGATAATGTATTACTAGGCACACAAAAAGTCGAGACATGGAGCAATTAATTATTAATTATAATTTTATATTCACCTGTTACACGAGTTACATTAAAGATATACTTTATCCTGCATAATTTCTCATGCATGTGCTGTAAGAACAGGATAAAAACACATATAGAGAGTTATACCGATTCTAGATCTAAAAGATGAGTTTATTTTCCCCCTTGCGACAGAATGCGATGATGATGTATCAGATGATATAATTCACTCAATATAGATAAGGGTTTTTCTGGTGGGTGAAGTCAAAGAGAATTTTAGATGAGCAAAAATTAAGCATGCATATTTCTATAGCTTTTTCTTCAAGGCTAAATAGAAAGAAAATTATAAGCATGATGTTCTCATTTCAGCTAATTATAATATCGCTTACATTTAATTTTAAAAGGAATGACTCTCTCTCTCTCTCTCTCTCTCTCTCTCTCTCTCTATATATATATATATATATATATATATATATATATATATATATATATATATATATATATATATATATATATATATTATATATATATATATATATATATATATATATATATATATATATATATATATATATATATATATATATATATAAATATATATATATATATATATATATATATATATATATATATATATATATATATATATATATATATATATATATATATATATATATATATACGTGTGTGTGTGTTTGTGTGCATATGTGTAGCATTGCGAAATTTATCCTCCAGCCACAACTGAATTTTTAGCGCCTATTATTTTTAATTGCCCAGGCTAACTGGCCAATAAAAGGCCTAATTATTAAGCCTGGTTCCATCACAAAGCAACTAGTCCGACTTCCAACTTCAAGTTTATTCGACGCTGAGAAAAGGCATGTTTCTCTAACAAGAGCTGAGCAAGAGCACGGCACAGGAAAAGCACTTTCATCTCACAAAGTTTGCCTCACAGTGAGAGATAAGACGAATTCTTTTCCCAAGAGAGAGTAGACACGACTGTTTTATCACCAACATTCCAGTATGTCTATTGCCGGATCACATAACACTCCAATTAACTTCTATAATTAAATTTTAAATTAATGCTGAAATTCAATGGAAAGAGTGCGATTTTTCTTCAAAATCCATGATGTCTGTTATCCATCTATGTAAGTTATTGATCCAAATACACATGTTTATAGACTTTAGGCCTCGAAATTAACAGCAAACTTACTTATTCATATTTTTGAATTGTAATCGTTTGAAAATAATATTTTTAATTTAAATTTTTTTTTACTTTTATTGAAAATTCTGTCAGTTTTCAGCTTAACTCAAAGTGTATCATTATTTTATAGTATGTATTTATTCTATTCACACGTTTCAGATATAAGTGTATTGCCTTGCCTGGTAATTAGCTTAATTTATGTCTAAAAATATGTTTTAACAATGTTTTCTAAAAGACATGTGTCTCAGCATTAGACTACGTACAGATTGTTGTATAAAAATTTGTATGTTTTTACATTTTTAATGAATGATTTCATAATTAATTGAGAAGCATTTAAAGAGTTTTGAACATTAATTTTACCATATGTTTGTCATTTTTATAGCAGCCTTATTGTTTAAAAAATAACTGAACAAAAATAACTTTCAATTATTTTTTTCTGTTTTATTAAAAGTTTGTTGAATTTTCTTATGGTACATATATATTTTATTCCTCACATTCCAGTATGTCTATTGCTGGATCACATAGCATTCCAAGTACTTTCATAATTAAATTTTAAGAAATGCTGAAATTCCATTTAAGGAGTGCGTTTTTCTTCAATCATTTCTGTTATCCATCCATGTAAGTTATTGATCCAAATACACACATTTGTAAACTTTAGGCCTCGAAATTAACTGACAACTTACTTATTAATATTTTTTAACTATAATAACCTAAAAATAATATTTTTTTATTTTAACATTTTTGCTTTTATTGAAAATTCTGTCAGCTTTCAGCTTAACTCAAATTGTAAGATTAATTTATAGTATACGTTTATTCTATTCACTGCGTTTCAGATATAAGTGTATAGCCTTGCCTGGTAATTAGTTTATTTTAAGTCTAAAAATATGTTTTAACAATGTTTTCTAAAGGATACTTGCCGAACGATGGCCGATTTGTTAAGGTGCTGACCTTCGGTACCGCAGTTCGTGGGTTCGAATTCCACTGCCGCGTGGATCCTTTTTCTGCGAATTTACTGATGCCTATTAAATATCCATGTAAGTTATTGACACAAATGTGCACATTTGTAATCTTTGTCTCTCGATTTTATAGTTGACTTAATTACTCATATTTTTGACCCAAAACTGTTTAAAAATAATTATTTTTACCTATTTGCTCTTTTATTTAAAATTCTATATATATTATCTTAACTCTATAAGTTGTAATAATTAATTTATAGAACCATTTTTTCTATTCAATACGTTCCAAAAGACACATAAGTGTATCGCCTTACCTGGCAATAAATTTATTTTAGATGTAAAAATATGTTCCTACAGTGTTTTCTAAAAGTTTTTAAAATTAATCGAGACATTTATAGAGTTTTAAACATTAATTTTAACCACATTTTTGTAATTTTTTTCGTAGCCTTTTTTTTCAAACATACCATATAAAAGCAACTGGCAACTTTTCGATTTTAACAGTAGACTTAATTATTAATATTTTTAAACTATAATCACTTAAAAATAAGAATTTTTATTAATTACTTTCTCTTTTATTGAAAATTCTGCATGTTTTCAACGTGAAAGAAAGGAGTGTAGCATTAATTTATAATATGCATTTATTCCATTCCCAGCGTTTCAGAATGCATGTAAGTGTATCGCGTTGCCTGGTAATAAATTTATTTTAAGTATAACAGATTTAAAAATAATGGAAGCATTTATAGAGTTTTGAAAATTAATTTTACAATATTTTTGTAATTCTTATAAAAACCTTATTGTTTTCAAAATTTAATCCTAAAAATATAAATTAAAAAAGTAAAAAAAATACGCGCAGTTTTTATTTTTCTCTTTTATTGAAAGTTATTTACTTCATAGAAGGTTTCCTATAATTTTCTTCGGGTGAATATGTATTTTGTCTTATGTCTATTGTCGAAACACATAGTATTCCAATTACTTTCATAATTAAATTTTAAGAAATACTAAAATTCCATGAGTGGAGGTCCTTACCTATCCATGTAAGTTATTGACACAAATACACACATTTGTAAACTTTGGGTCTCAATTTTAACAGTTGATTTAATTACTCATATTTTGACCTATAATCATTTAAAAATAATAATTTTTTATTTGAACTATTTTCTCTTTTATTGAAAATTCTATATGTTTTATTTTAACCCTAGAAGTTGTAAGAATTAGTTTATAGAACCTATTTATTCTATTCACTACATTCCAAAATGCACATAAGTCTATCGCTTTACCTGGCAATAAAATTATCTTACATATAAAAATATGTTCTTACAATGTTTTCTAAACGTTTTTATAATTAATAGAGGCATTTATAGAGTTTTGAATATTAATTTTACCACACTTTTGCAGTTTTTGTAATAGTCTTATTTTTTTCAAAATGCAAAGATATAAAAGCAATGGACAATTATTCGATTTTAACATTAGACTTAATTATTAATATTTTAAAACTATAATCATTGACAAATAAGAATTTTTATTAATTACTTTGTCTTATATTGAAAATTGTATGTTTTCAGTCTGAACGAAGAAAGTGTAGCATTCATTTATAGTTTGCATTTATTCCATTCAAAGCGTTTCAGAATACATATAAATGCTTTGCTTGCCTAGTAATAAATTTATTTTATCGTATAAAAGATTTTATAAATAATGGAGGCATTTATAAAGTTTCAAACATTAATTTTACAATATTTTGTAATTCTTATAAAAGCTTTATTGTTTTCAAAATTTAATCCTAAAAAAAATAAATGAAAAAAATTAAAAAAAACACATGCAGCTATTTTTCTGTAACTGGTAATAAATTTATTTTAAGTATAAAATTTTTTATAAATAATGGAAGCATTTTTAGAGTTTTGAAAATTAATTTTACGATATTTTTGTAATTCTTCTAAAAACCTTATTGTTTTCAAAATTTAATCCTAGAAAAATAAATTTTAAAAATTTTAAAAAAACATGTGCAGTTGTTATTTTTCTCTTTTATTGAAAGTTATTTACTTCATAGAAGGTTTCCTCTAATTTTCTTCGGGTGCATATGTATTTTATCGTATGTCTATTGTCGAAACACATAGCATTCCAATTACTTTCATAATTAAATTTTAAGAAATGCTGAAATTCTGTGAGAGGTGGTCCTTTTTCTGTGAAGTTACTGATGAATATTACCTATCCATGTAAATTATTGACTCAAATGCACATATTTTTAAACTTTGGGTCTCAATTTTAACAGTTGATTTAATTATTTATATATTTGACCTATAATCACTGAAAAATAGTAATTTTAAATTTTAACTATTTTCTCTTATATTAGAAATCCTATATGTTTTATCTTAACCCTAGAAGGTAGAAGAATTAATTTATAGAATATATTTATTCTATTCATTTCATACTAAAACTCACATAAGTGTATCGACTTACCTGGCAATAAATTTATTTTATAATTAATGTAAACATTTATAGAGTTTTAAACATTAATTTCATCATATTTTTGTAGTTTTTGCAGTAGCCTTATTTTTTTTTCAAAATGTAACTATATAAAAGCAACAGGTAATTATTCGATTTAAAAAGTAGACTTAATAATTAATATTTTGAAAATACAACCTCTTAAAAAGAACTGGTAACAAATTTTTTTTACGTATAAAATATTTTATAAATAATGGAGACATTCAGAGATTTTTGAAAATTAATTTTACAATAATTTTGTAATTCTTATAAAAGCCTTATTGTTTTCAAAATTTAATCCTCAAAAATTCAAAAAATTTAAAAATAAGCACATGCAGTTATTGTTTTTCTGTTTTATTGAAAGTTATTTTCTTCATAGAAGGTTTCCTATAATTTTCTTCGGTTGCATATGTATTTTATTTTATGTCTATTGTCGAAACACATAGCATTCCAATTACTTTCATAATTAAATTTTAAGAAATGCTGAAATTCCGTGAGAGGAGGTCCTTTTTCTGTGAAGTTACTGATGCCTGTTATCTATCCATGTGAGTTATTGATCCAAAATGACGGAAAAGCGAAATTTTCTAACACATTCCCTCTAGCCACAGCTGCCAACGTCCAGCTCCTTTAATTCCGACGCACCCGACCTTCCATACCGAAGTAATTGGCTTTGAAAAAAGGCACAACGCTGGAAGAGGGAGGTAACATATGGGGGAAAAGAAGATGTGTGGAATATTTTAAAATAAGGTGTAGCACAAAGGGATGTCGGTAAATGTGCATTGATGCTTTGTTCTTAAATTTAGTTTTTCCTCACTGGAGCGTAATGCATATTAATTGCAGATGGTGTGAGTGCTGATATTTATATTTCAGAATATTTACGCTTGGTTGGTGATTTCATCTCATACCTAATTAGTCATTAAGTGCTGTGTGTGTATATATATATATATCTTGCTAATGAATTAATAAATATTTTTTAAATGCTAAATCTTCTGATGTTTCGGGAATTTCACTTTAATAATGCAATATTTTATTATATACATTTCAGAACTATAACATATTTATTAAAATAATTATTTAATAGCAATAATTTTTTTTTTATTTTTTGTGTTATTTTTCGCGCTGAAAACAAAATTTATACCATTACTTTTAAATACTAATATCTTTCCAGTTTAATTTCTTTATTTTATTACACATATAATATTACATTATTTACTACACATATTTGCCAGCAACAGTTTCAGTAAAAAAAGTGTCTTTATGTTTATCTTTAAAACAACTAGATATACATTTGATTTCGAGTAGTTGTATATCATGTGATAATAGGTAAAAATATAAATTTTCTAAAATATTTCCGCAATCAAAAAAATATTTGTTTCTAAGATTAAAGTTTTCAATTTTGATTGTAGAGCAAATTTCATTCATTTACTTGTAGATATGGTTATTTTATATTTTAATTTTCAATAATAAGGGAATTCAAACTTATTAAATATAAAAAACGCTTTTATTCTCAATGGGATTTTTATATTATATTAAATTTTATAATTACCAATATTACACCTACAATTATCGCTGATAATATAAATAAAATACATCAAGAGCCTGCAATACATATTTTTATCAATAATATTCAGGAAATATAACAATTATATCTTAAAGAGACTAGTCTTACAAAGGTACTAAACTGACAAAATTTACCGAAAATATTGAATTAAATTTAACATCTTGTTTTGAGGGCTACTGTTTAAAATTTAGCACACGAGGGTTAATAAGACAGGGACATACTCCTTAAAGCCGATTCCGAAGGTCTATGAACAACCATATCAAGAGAGCGATTCGAACTCACGAACTCCGTTACAAAAAATCAGTCATCTAATCATCATTCCACTAATGTAACTTTTGTTTTGTCAAATTCAGCTTAAACAAAGAAAAGTTTTTTAATAAAATTATTATTTTATTTCATTAAAATTGAAGTACTACCTTAGATCAATGTTTTAAAATGTAATATTTTTTGCAGTTAAATTGTTTATATCTTACAGGTTACTGTCAAGTGTTCAAGATGCATTTATTTCTCTTTATCTCTCTTAAAACATTTGGATTCTGCTTATTAATATGTTTGTCATGAGACTGGGTCTGTTTTTTTAAAACGAAAATTATTGGCCCGAGTTGAAAAGGTTGTAAGGTCGTAAATAACGCGAAACATTTATGAAACATTGTATGTAAACAAAAAATGTTTTATATACGTTTTATTTAACGTAAGTAAAAAAGCAAAGGCCAGTTTAATTTATACCCAAATACCAAACATATTATAAAAGACTGAAAGTAAGAAGCTAATATGCAATTCACTAGAATAGTTTTTAATAAATTCTGTTTAAGCATTCAATTTTTTCTATTTTAATCAAACATTCTTTAAGTGTAGTTTTGGGAAAATTAGTCAAATATATACCCATATAAATGCACTCTCTCTTTTTCCCTCTCTGTATATATATATATATATATATATATATATATATATATATATATATATATATATATATATATATATATATATATATATATATATATATATATATATATATATATATATATATTATATATAGGTGTGTGTGTGTGTGTTAGGTTTTAAACGTAAAATTAATACTTTTGGGGTTGAGAGCAAAACATGTAGAGCACGCACTCTTCTAATGCAGGCACTTGAATCTTTAATAGCTCCTTATATAAGCACGTAACGTGTGAGGATTGAGAGAGAGCGTCTTAAGAAAGGATTGCTGCATGAACCCTCGCCGAGTGTGGCTTTTTTGTTACAATGTTCACGCTAGCCACTTAACGCCATGTTTCATGGTTGAGTGTTAAACTGTGCAATATACATGAATAAAGACATTAGTGTCTCTATGACTTGTCATATGCATGATACATATGTGTGTAGACATATATATATATATACATATATACATATGTATTTTATGAAACAGAAATATTTATGCCCATATTAATAATGCAGCTAATAGCCGAATTTTTTAAGTACTGAATAGAAACCTCTTTTGTTTGTATAACATTTTTTTTCAGGTCTTTGACTTTGTAGTTTGATTGTAGTAGTGTGTTACGTTTGAGTTCGAAATTAAGGTTAAAGAATCATAAGACTGTTAAATCTACACAAAATTGGATTTTTCAGGAAAGGAATATTCACTTTTGAACATTTTAAAATAAACCGCTTTAAAAAGTTCCAATATTGAGAGGAGTTACGAATAAAAGCATATATGTTTGCTGTAAACAAATTTAAACTTACAAAATTTTAGCTTGATTTTTTCTCAAATTGTGTTTTTTCATGTAACAAGCATACTACATGAATACCATTTCATCCGACAATTCCAGAAAACCATAGGATTTTGCAAAACTTCGGAATATACTGATTTACCGCATTTTTAAATTTAACCATACATACTTTTTAGTGGTTTTTTTTTAACTTTTTTGACCCAACATTATATCTGTTTCTGTAAGTGAGATCTACGGATCTAAAGTGACGCCTGTTACACACATATATATATATATATGTGTGTGTGTGTGTGTGTGTGTGTGTGTGTGTGTGTGTGTAATCCATTAATTATAAAACTGCTCGATAAGGAGAAAGCTAAATAGCAGCAATAAAAATGCAGTAGCACGACATTGAAGAGAATGGCACAAGTCAAGTTAAAACTTTATTTCGGAGCTGCGAAAGCGGACATCTCTACTAATCAACAGGACAAAGGAAAGACACAAAAATCACTCTGATCGAAAAGAGGTGCACCCAAGAGCGAAGACAGAAAGAATTTCCCCACTTACTCCGCGAATTTAAGCGTAAAATCTGGAAAAACGGGGAGCCATTTGCCGACGATAGCTGGGAAACGTGTTGAATAGGCAGAATATTTACATCTATGGGATAGAAAGCTTTGAGAAAAGTATCGAAAGAATTTTAAGTTGAGAACGCTCCTTTGATTAAGACATTTAGAGGCTGGGAAATGATTTTAAGGAATTAGAATGGGAGAGAGGAGGTTTTTAAGGCAATATTAAAGTTAAATAATTTTGATATATTACACACACACACATCCACACACACACACACACACACACACACATATATATATATATATATATATATATATATATACATATTTATATTTATATGTAGTATATCAGAAATACATAGTATATAGTATGATTAATCTTTTATACCTAAAAAATATACATTCTAGTAAATTTAACATACATATGCATTTTGAAAATTTTATTTTATTATATTTCCGAGAGCTTATAGAATAACCAATAAATACATTGAATGCAAAGATGTTTTTCTAATCAATATATGAAAAATATTAACAAGGCTTTATATAATAAAGCAACTTTATTCTTTTATTTCCATGGCATCAAAACATCATTTCATTAGACAATTCCAGGAAATCATAACATTTTGCCAAACTGCAAGATATATTATATTTCAGCATTTTAAAATTTTAACCAAACATCCTTTGCAGTGTTTTCTTTTTTGTTTAAACTTTTTGAACCAACATTATGCCTGTTATCTGTAAGTTAGTTCTATCGATCTGAAGTGACGGGAAAGCGAAATTTTCTAAGCAATTCCATTCAACCCCCAAATGCTAGAGTCCAGTTCCTTTAATTCTGACGCACGCAGCCTTCCATGCCGATACTAATTGGCTTTGAAAAAAGGTACAGCTACGGTAAAGGAGGTTTAGTGGCAACAAATTGGTGGAAAGGTATGCAGAATATTTTAAAATAGAGTACAGCAAAGATACGTCGCTGCACAGATGCTTTGATCTTAAATTTAATTTCGCCCAACGGCGCGCAATGCATATTAATTGCAGACGTTGAGAGAACAGGATTTTTGTACTCCTGGATATTTGCTTTTGGGTCATCAGTGCTTTCTTCTGATTAGACTACAAAACACTGCAAATATTGTTTGTTATTTCAAATTTATAAAACATATTTAAAAATTTTTTGTAACTTCTAATTAATTGCATTTTACCACATTAAAATAAAGAAACTATCTCTCTATTAAAAGAAATAAGAATTTGTGCAATTTATTACTGCTAATATATACTTTATCAATTTATGAATTAGACAGACATTTATACTTTCTTATTATTTTCATTTATACACACCTCACACACACATACACGCACATATATATATATATATATCTATATATATATATATATATATATATATATATATATATATATATATATATATATATATATATATATATATATATATATATATATATATATATATATATATATATATATATATACATATATATATATATATATATATATATATATATATATATACATATATATATATATATATATATATATATATATATATATATATATATATATATATATATATATATATATATATATATATATATATATATACCTATCTATAATTATGGCCTTAGTATATTAAATTCTCAATATTAGAATACAACAAATCAATAACACTATGGTAATACTAATATTTAACCGTTACTGTACAAAAAGAAAATACTAATATTTGTAGTAAAAATATATAAAATGTTTTGGTAATTTCATACTGTGGAAAATATTATAGTTTATCGCGTTGAAAATAGTGGGTCTCAAACTATTTTTAATCAATTTTCAGAATCGTTAAAATATTAATTAATTGTATGTTTTAACAAGATAATGCGCAAAATATTACGCTTAATAATGATTAAAATTTCAATGAATATAATTATTATTATAATAGGAAATTTATAAAAAGAAATTTATTAAAAGAAATGAGTTTTTTTTAAATTACAAAGTAACAGACAAAGATAGAATGCGATTGAGAAATCGGAGTTTTCACAAATATATATAGTATAAAGTGACGAAGACAAATCAAGATTATTGTAAATAGCTTAGAATGGAATTTTGAAACAAAAATTACTAATTTTTAAAAATAAAACATCGTATTATAAACAAGGAAACTGTTCTTGTTTGATAGGGCTTTTAAACGAAAAATAAAAATAAAATGAATAAGTATAATTGTAAATGAATATTTACACAACCTATTTTGTTTGAATTTAATCAATTTTATATAATTATTTAATTTGAAATTTCAGATTATATGTGTATATACACTATATATATTTCTAAACACTCATGGGGTACTTTTTATTTTAGACGTTTTGTCAAATAAAACTTTCTAGATGAATTAATTTGAAATTTTACGGTAGATAGCATGATTTACATCACTTAAGACCACAACCATCAGAAGGTTAAATCTTGCAGGCAAATAGGAGACTAAAACAAATTTTAACAAATAATGTTTTTAATAAACAATTACCAAATAATGAAAAGATAAGGCTTGAAATACGTTGTGTCTAGTATATTATTAAGAAGGTTCTTTTAAATATCTGCATTAGTTTCAGTAAATATAGCCCTTATATTCATAGATCTATGACGGCTTCATTAAATATATATAGTTTTCTTTCTCAAGCTTAATATTTATAACGGTTTTTTACTAACTGCAAAGCCATTACGGAAGTTTGACAAGATACAATAAAGAAACACTCTAAAACTGAAACATAAATGTATTACGTATTGAATGAAATATTAGACTTATTACATAATAATTATTAACTGTGCTGATGATATTGCTTTTATATCAGCTATAACATATTTCAAGTGGTATTTTTTAAGTACATGATTCCAAACCTTATTTATTTTTTCAAGTTTTTTTATCCTATTATTGCTTAAGTGACCTTTACTACAATATATGAAGTGTAACTACCTCTTTACAACCCTAAAGTTTTGTGAAAATTGTTCAAATATATACCCAAATACATGTTCAAATATATACCTATACTCTCATATGTATGTGTGTGTACTTGTGTATAAGTGTATACTTAAAAACATATATATGCATATGTATATATATATATGCATATATATGTATTCATATATATATGTAATCATATTTAAAGATAAAATTTAACTAACTTAATGCAATCTATCTTAAAGTAATTTTCGAGCGATTCTTTTATTTTCTGGCAAAACTTGGCGACTGTCTTTAGTTCTCCCTATCTACTTGGCTAGCTCAGAAACAACAAAATTAAAACCGCTCTTTTTATATAATGCTTTATATAATTCATATATATATATATATATATATATATATATATATATATATATATATATATATATATATATATATATATATATATATATATATATATATATATATATATATATACATACATATATATATACATATACATACATATATATATATATATATATATATATATATATATACATATTAACATACATATATATATACATATATATACATACATATACATTTACATTTACACGTTGGTTAAAATTTTAGCTTTGAAAACTACTCGCGTAATAAAATTATTCAATATCTAAACCATGTATATTTTTATCTATACATAAAATTCTGTGCAAAAATGCATTTTGCACCTACGAGGTGCTATTGAAATGTGTCTGGACTTGATGAGGTTTTGTTACAAACTTTTCTAATATTGTTGCAGTCTCTTTAAAAATAGTCGTCTTAGTACACCGATCATATCGCTTCTTCCACCTTACTGATCCACTGCTGAAGTCATTCACTTGAAAACTTTTAAGTACCGCTTTCGATTCTTTTTGAATACCAGAAACAGTAGCAAAAACGGCGTTCCTTCAGGTTTATTTTCAACAATGAAAATAACGCAAATTCACTGGGAGATAGAATCATGGAATGGGATGGGGGAAAACAATTTATGTCGTTAAGAAATTAAATATGTGATGTCTTTACGGCGGTGGGGTAGGTAAATTATCGAGATAGAGAACTGACCCCACCATACCAAATTTCAATTTTTTGTTGTAGATCTTCCAACAGCCTGAGAACATCGTTAAAATAATCAGATTTAACTGCAACAATAGTTAGTGCAAACTCTTCTAGTAGAAATTTGTCAATTTATTCCATCTGTTTTGCCGAGAGTCTTTCACTAAAACTCATGCCCTCTTTAAAATAATAAAACTCATTTCCAATTCAAAAATTCCTGTCAGAAGTTGAACCAAATTTGACACAAACTTTAAATCTGTAATCTACTGTTAAATCAAAGACAGCCTAAAACATTAAATTGAAAAGGATAATTCGTAGAAAAAATAATTGCGTGCTCAAAACTTGAAGTCAGGTATAGAAATGATTAGAAAAGGGTTTAAAATATGTGATCTGAACTTTCTTTCAACTTTTCTTTGTTTTTTCTTTCGCCCCTCAGAAAGAGCAGTCCAGAAATTTATCAACAGATTGCAAATCCTATGACATTTATTTTATTCATGTAGATTCTGCTTGATCTCATGATTCAATTAATGTAGCAGTTAATTATAACTGCTACATTAATTCAATTGACTGCTTACACATGTACTACAAACATCTGAACACATTCAAGCAAGTACAGAAATAATATGTATCACTTTCAATAACTCATCTACTGTCTTCGAAAATCTAACATTTTTCAAAGAAGTTAGGGGAAAAAAGGATTAACAGCATACACACATATTAATATATATATATATATATATATATATATATATATATATATATATATATATATATATATATATATATATATATTATATATATATATATATATATATATATATATATATATATATATATATATATATACATATATATATATATATATATATATATATATATATATATATATATATATATATATATATATATATATATATATATATATGCGTATATATATATATGTACGTATATATATATATATATATATATATATATATATATATATATATATATATATATATATATATATATATATGTGTGTGTGTGTGTGTATATATATATATATACATATATATATATATATACATATTTATATATACGTATATATATATATATATATATATATATATATATATATATATATATATATATATATTATACGTATATATATATATATATATATATATATATATATATATATATATATATATATATATATATATATATATATATATATATATATATATATACATATAGATAAGTACATAGATATATGTATATATATATATATTATACGTATATATATATATATATATACATATAGATAAGTACATAGATATATGTATAAGCATATTCATTAATACTTATACAAATTTGTCCTTTCTTATGCTACAAATGTCACAACATTACCGTAACAGCAAAGCGTTAATGAGTTACTAATCCGATGTTTTGTATCAACTACTTAATGTTTTTACCATTGCACCTCACTGAATTCTGGCAAATATCTTCCCTTACAGCACTACGTTATTCGTCTATTTATATATATATATGAAATGATCTTTTTATCACTTTAGGTTTGAGATTCTATTTTCCCAGCAATTTTTCTCATGGAACCCTAACGAATATTATCGAATGTTCGCTAGTAGAAATCCTTCTGATTCCATATCTAAAAATAGAGTTTTAACCCGTGGGTTACATCACCCACGTGACTTCAAGTAATAGCTGATTGGTCAGCACAAATGACTATTTAAGCATATTTAGAGTTCCATCCCAGTTTCAACGGAGTTTTCGTATAAGTTTAGTATAAGGTTTCATGATGATTCTTGGATATGTCGTTGAATAAACGATATTAGATCGAATTTTTCAGCGTCTTGATTGCGTTCTCATCGCAAAGTTCCACGACTGCAGGGTGGTAAAAACTGCCCAGAACTCCACTTTATAATGAGGCAAAAAGCCTTATTACATATACTATATACATACATATATATATATATATATATATATATATATATATATATATATATATATATATTTAAATATATACGTATATAAATTGGTTTTTTGTTATGCTACACATTTCAACAATCAGCTAAACAAACCAAGTTACGCATACGTATATTTATATCAACATATTATTATTGAAATTTTTTCTAATAACTCTCAGTTTCACGTTTGATTAATTGTGACTTATCAATTTGTAATTTCAAGATATTCCACCTAAATAAATCACATTATGATTTATTTAGGTGGAATATTAAGTTAAATAA
>CM063511.1:138500031-138507531 GCA_032207245.1 Pardosa pseudoannulata | reverse complement strand
GTGCAAAAAACGAAAACAATTATGGAATCTTAGATGCGAAAAAACTTTTTGAATCGACTACATAGGAAAAATTTTAAAATATTATTGGTTAGAACTTAATGCAAACTGTTTGTCACTGACTGAATAATTGAATAAGATTTAAAAACGTCTATGGGGACTCTTCTTCTTCAATTTACACTGTAAAAATGACACTCAGGTTTAGGGAGGGTTGTGAAAACATCCAGGTTACCAAAGTTCGATAAGTGTAAACTCACTTGAAATACTTCGAATAGAATATCTTTCTAATAGAAGTCTTCTTCAAAGATCTTGTTACGAAAGTTTATAAAATTATTCATACAATGAGAATATGTAAAGAACACGTTGTTTAGAGGCCTCTAAAACAGTTGCATAGGACAATTTTTGCGCACGATGAGTGCCACATGGCGTCATTGCAGATCGAAAACGCTTTTGCATGAAGCTTTCTCAATGGTGTTTAGTTATTCTTGTGAAAATGAAAAATGATTTTAGGAGATGATATGAGATAATAAGATAAAGAGGGATTCTCTATTACAGACCAAAACCGGTTGTTTAGATTTTAAAAATTAACTATCATAGAAATAAATTAATAATATTTTATTTTACAGAAGAAATTTTTGAGGACTGATTACTTATATCAGTATTCGACAACGTGGGCACTTTACTACTTAGTTCTCTTCAAAATTTTTGCTGATGGATCACACCACTTTTATTTTAAATTACGCATTATCTTATACAAGAAATAAAAAATATACAGATAATTAGTATACAAAATTTAATATACATTATTCATTTTAATTGCTTCCTTAATGCTTTTTCATTATTCCTGTGAAGTTCGATAAATTTGGGAGATTATTCTTTGCTTTTAAAAGAACATATGAGTCTGAATTTCCGTTGTTTCACCTGTTTGGCGATGATTTGTGGATGAATTGCATTTGGGAAAATACCTGTTCATATTCATATTTTTTCCATCCGTATTTGAAACAGTTTTGTCTTCATTACTTTCGCACATTCATATTAATTAAAGAGTTAGACTTCATAAATACAAACATTTTAGTATACTTCAATGCAAACAAACTGGTTACTTTTGATCTGGAAAAATAAATAGCCAACGGTAACAGATTAACAAATGTAGCAGTCTTTGAACATCATGTTGATAAATAAAATAAAAAAATCGAAAGCGAGTTTTACTTATCGGGTGTTTTCATGGCGTCAAATGATCAAATCCAAAGAGAACTATCTCATTCAAATCAAACTAGGCATATTGCTCGTCAATTGCTTTACTCGTCTCTTCATGTACAGCCACCGACAGCCGAATTCTAATGGCTGTTTCACCAAATTCAAATAACTCTTTCTTTAATTCGTTTTCAAGAATACCTTCCGATCGTCCTAATTAAGAGTTGTTAAAAATTGGGGCATTATAATTTTCCACTGGGTCATTATATGATCCGTGGGACATAGGTTGCCGATCACTAATCTAGATATAAGCTAGAAAAATTACTGGAAGGTACAATTCTAAACTTCTAAAGAAACTATATTCTTCAAAAATCTGTATATCTGTATAAGACATTAAATTATTTAAACAAATATTAGAGACAAGTCACTTTAATCAAGTTTTACTGGGTGAATAAGTTTAACATTTAACATATTTCAGAATGAAATAAAATTTCCAAAACATAAATACATAATATTTGCCAATATTTGTCATCACAAAATAAATATTCATAGATTTTATAACAGGGATATACTTAAAACAAAAAATAAGTAAATTCGATTTTTAAGAAAAGTTTTGATAACAACCGAAAACGAAATTTACAAAATGCCAAACCCATTTTTCAGCGAACAGTAGTTAATTAAGGATATTAAGACCAAACGCGGATTCGCGCGAAAGATTCCTTCCTCTCATCAGTTATCTCAGGAGGCTGATGGCGCCACTGTACACAGATAAGGGAAAGTGAAGAACCAAGGTAAGCAGTCAGCTCTTGTAGTGCAACGCGCGAGTTGGGATCGCATTTTGGATTTAAGAATTCTCTAACAATTAATTGAGTTTCTTTAAAGGATTTTATTCAATATTTTGACCAACAAAGAATTTATTCGTATGCGATCCTAAAATGAAATTTAAATAAAACAAAGTCGTCTGCAGACAGTTGTTGCTGGATAAAAATAAACTTTTGATGTTATGCTTTATCGGATCGGGTATAAGCTGTTTCTTCAATGACTTTACTCAACATTTCCACCAAGAAAGAAGTTTGTTCCCGAGAGGCTGATGAATTAAAATAACAGAACAGGAAAGCCGTACGTTAGAGAATCGGCTCTTGCTTACATGAGAGTGCAATTTGAAGGTAAATGTACCTGGGGATAAATAGTCTCTTCAAAGGATATTAGATGTTCTATCCGAAAATAGTCACTATTTGAAAATCTATAAATAAGTGAATATACGTGATAAAGATTGAAGGTTGACGAAGGAATATTAGGGATGAATTTTGTGAATGACTTTGATTTTTTTAAATTATGGGTGAAGATATATACACATAAATTAAATGATGAAATGTCTCAGCTAAATTAGTGGCTAGATTTAAAGAATAACATATGAAAGTAAAAGCATAATTAGATATTATTAATTAAACATAAAATTGTGTTTTAAACATTCTTCATTACTTTGCTCTAAAATTTCCTTATTTCTGAGATATCTAAAAATATAAAGCAAAGAATTTCGATGGTACGGAGGTCAGTAAAATGGATATATATTTAAATTTAATAATTTACTCTTATTATCCGAATTATAACAGTATTTTCACAAAGAATGAATCCAGTTTCAGGGATGATGAAAAACTAGAAAATGGAAGAGTAAGTTGCAGACGGCTGATAATTCACTACGTGTTACTAAGATAAAATTTATTTGGAACGAAAAACTCCTTTTTATAAAAAATGTATTCAATATTAACACAATAGTACTTTATATATCATTTTGAAAATAATTATGTTGCATAATTTGTTAGGTACTAAGTGGAAAAATGTTGAACATTTTTGTTTCTTTTCTTTATTGATAAGAAAGGAAAAGAAATGAGAGAATTTATGTAATCTTTTTAAATAGTTCATCATAGTTTGTTGTTCTATTCTCAATTTATTGCGAAGTATTTGACTGGAAAGAATAGTGAAAAGAAAAATGATGTCTATCACAAATGAATAATTTCCCGAAATTATTTTAGAAATAAAAATATGCAATATTTAAACCTATATAAGCTATAAAAAAGTAATCCTTTCATAAAAGGTGTACTTGAATTTTCTCAAAGTGAATCTCAATAAAAGGGGAACCTGAGATTGATATAATAATGAAAGGTATTATATTAAACATACTTTTTAAAGTATAAATTCTTTATCTTATTTAACTTTATGTTAATGATCCGTAAAGTAGCATACAAATATTAAGGTGTCAAGGAACCTATAATATCGTTTATTTCATAATTTCTAAATTTAATTTTTATGTCTTTACTATAATGTACACAAGCCTTACAGTATGCAATATCAAACCCATCTGCAATATTTAGATATTAAAAATAAATACTTTGCGAAATATAAACTAACCATTAATTCGAAATTTTTGTATTTCGAAATAAATTTCAAACTGTTTTTACATTTTTCTTTTTTATCACAATGGTATATTTTATCTTATATAAACAAAGTTGTGTATATAATTTTAATCTGTAAAACTGACAAATAAAATATTTTTAAATTTCCATGTTTATTTCCTATTTTTCTCACCAATATATGACAATGGTCACCTTTAACATGTAATTATACATAAAAAAAGGTTCTATGCATAGAATACAGCTTGACAAAATTATGGTAGAATTTGATTTTAAAATAATGCATATGCACAATTTTATTAGTCTATGTATAAGACTAAATTTTAAACAGAGAAAACAATGCTCTAGACAGTCTTTGATGATATTATGTCTGTAAAAAAATCCTTAAAGATAATTTTATTGAATAAATAGAAGTTTTAGGTAAAATCTAATGTTTCGTTTGTATGTTAAAAGAACAAAGAGGTAACAAAATGCCAGAATTTGGCCAAAACTATAAATTTTACCCTCTTAAAATATAAATCAAGGCATATACTTTTATAATTAATTAAATTATTGCTGTGGAATAATTGCTAAATTTTTAATGAAATCTGTTTCTGTTGTACTTTCTTAGCTTAAAAAGCAAAATTAATTTTAATAGCTTGATTTTTAGTACGTTTGTTTAACATACAAAAAACAACCTAAAATAATAGAATAATATGCAGTAGCATTTTTGGAGAATGTTCAGGAGATATCTTTTAAGAAACAGTTTTCTATGAGAGTAGCTCATAAAGTTAGCTGTACTACCTAAGAAAACAAAAGAACTTTTACAATAGCTTTATTTGTATCCTAATGTTCTAAAAAAAGAATCCCGAATGGTCTACTAAGCTGCTACTGAAGTATACGGACCGTCGTGGTCCGAGATCATGTCTTCCATTACGGTGAAGGGAAAACACAACAAAGGTAAACTTCAGACTTGCAGGAAGAACATAGAAGAAAAGCAGTATCAAACAAATTATAATTACCTGATTAATTTACCTTAGGTTATAAAGATAAATGTCTGAAGTGTTGTCCGAAATTTCGTCAAAATAGCCTTTCTCTAAAATTTTGACAAAGAGAGGCAAATAACTCTTCATCAGACCTAAGTATTATTTTCTTATAGATCTTAGAAACTTTTATATGTTATTGCTGCCTGACCAGCCTTATAATAGACCTGCTGGTTCTCGTATTACGCTGGTTGCACATACAGCCGATGTTTTAGCGAGCGGAGAATTTACCGTCGCCGAATCAACGTTGTTGATTTCGTTGAGCAACGACGGTAAATTCTCCGCTGTGTGTGCAACCAGCCTTAAGGCCAAGGGATTCGCATTTCGTTTTAATGAGCACCATTAAGGTGAAAGAACAATTTCCCTCAAGTAGATCCTCGTAATTTTGAAGCAGGGACCAAGCAGAAGACCCACAGACTTGTCCTTTCACCCCCAGAGGTATTGATTGAGAACTTGGAGGACATTGTGACCACGACAATAATTTGCATGCCCCAGTCACCTTTAAAGAACACTGCAGATCTTAGGCCGGCTCGGGCTTCAAATCCGCAACCCTTCAGTTACGAGATCGTTGCCTTTCCCGACTGAGCTACTGCGGTTCGAAACAACATGACTTTAAAATAAATTTTATCATGTTCTAAACAAAATTAAGTTTAAAATGAGTATTGTAGAAATCAAGATTTAATGTTTATTGTCCTTTTAAAGAATTATGCAAGTGTTTTTTTTTAATTTTAGTGTCCTATTTTATAATTTTTATCAACTTAAATTTATTTTGACTTGTATTTTTCATTAACTCTACATTTATTACTCATGCATGTGTAAAATTTAGAAATGTAATTTAAAACTTCTTTTAGTTTTAGTTTTATACATTTGACTATTTGAGAACTAAACCTCTTTGGATAGAATGTTCTTCACAAAAATAAATTTAAAATGAGTATTGTAAAAATCAATTAATGTTTATTGTCCTTTTAAATGATTATGCAAGTGTTTTTAAATTATAGTGTCCTATTTTATAATTTTTATCAACTTAAATTTATTTTGACTTGTATTTTTCACTAACTCCACAGTTATTACTCATGCATGGGTAAAATTTAGAAATGTAATTTAAAACTTCTTTTAGTTTTAGTTTTATACATTGATTATTTGAGAACTAAACCTATCTGGATAAAAAATAGAAAAATATTTAATGTTTAAAAAATTACTTATAAAGAGTTTTTAAAAGATATAGACGAAGTGCAACCATAAATGCTAATTTAATCCAAAATCTTATTACATTATAATCAAAGCTAATTTTACTACCTACATAAAGAAATGAATATTTCTGATTAAAAAAAATATTTATTAGAATGGCATATCTTATAAATCAGTTTTTTTTTTCAAATTTTTTTTATCAGAAATAGTCAATTTTTTATGTAGATATCAGATAGATAGTCATTTGTTATGTGTCCCTTGTTAAAAATTAATAAAATGAGATCAGAATAAATTGAATCATTGCATATGCAAAGGCAATCTAGATTCTTTAAATACAAAAAAAATATAAAGAATGGCAACTGAGGGATAAATATCATTAACTATTTCGGAATTTTCAATATTTTATGAAATCCGGGAATAAAACTCCCGTTAAAAATACTCCTATAAACTGGTTTCAGAAGTACTTAGATAATACTTTTTCCAATTTCAAAGGCATTCTGATATCTTGTATAATTGTTTCTTAAAGCAGTATCGCTGACAATTCTCTCCAGGGTATGTAGAAATAAAAGCAAGACATTTTTCTTATTGCTTTAATATTACGATCCCAGTCTGAAATTTAAAATCATTATGAAATATTGGTAGCTGATTCATGAAAGCAATCAAATAAGGTATTTTACGAAAAAAATTGAAGTCAACTTAATAATCGTAAATTTTGTGAAATAATCCTACAATCGTGAAAAATTATATAATTGAAAAAAACAAAAACCTTGTAGTTTCTTTAATATTGTTGCTTTCTAAATTAGATTACTAAAAATGCCAAATATATTTCTTAAAATAAACTTTTATATTTTTAAAGAAATATACCTTTTGAGCTAAAAATTCTTAATTGAAACAGTCCATTTTGATTCATTATATAATAAGTTATATTCTGCAAAATCATTATTAAGAGTCTAAATTAGTTTTGATATATGAAGCAAATTTAAAAAAAAACCATTTTGTTATATAAAATAGAATCTTATTATTAGTTTTATTTTATGAAACTCAATTACGAACAATATATTTTCTTTTATGGAATGATAAAAGTTATTTTTTTAATTTCAATTTGTTAACATATTTTAATTTTCTTAATTTAAAAATCTCAGATACCGCTAAAAGTTTATTTACAAATTGAAATATATAACTGTAATTTGATATGAAAATTTAGTTTATAATTTCAAAAGTAACCTCATAGGTTAGTGAATTTTATGTGGAGTATATTTTATGGTATTATTCATAATTACTTCATGTGACAAAAATATATAACTTTTTTAAATTTGATCGTTGTTAAAGAACTTTAAAATAACCATTCTAAAACGAATAGAACCTTTATGGTGAATCGAAAAAAAAAGTTTATAATGAAAACTATATGTCACACAAGCACTGTGTTCCCACAATAATAAAAAATATTTCAGTAAAATAATACTGCAAATATAGATACAATATTTTATTAGGTTAAAATTCCTAGCTGAATTAGGTTAAAGTTTCTGCTTGGTAATTTATAATTTTTTAACTACATTTCTTATCAATTTCAGTTATTGAATAAAATCAATATGCTTTACCTAGACTGTTTTCATTGATTTCAGTTCTATATTTATGAATTAGAACTGATTTAAACGTTATGTAATTTACAAATTACACCAAATTGCTTT
>CM063511.1:138402531-138495031 GCA_032207245.1 Pardosa pseudoannulata | reverse complement strand
ATTAAAATCCAGTTATAAAACATATAGATGCGGTTTCAAAAAGGTTCTTAATATGAAAGTTTTGTAAAACATATTATTTTTTTTTATCATTTTTTGTGTTTAGTTTTTTAATTTATCGATAAATACTATTTTTAACTTAAATACACTTTAAAATATTGTAGATCATGTATTAATCCAGAATCATAAAAATAACGATAACCATAAAAGGACTGCAATAAAATTTCTAGATGCTGTGACAATGAGACAAAAAATAAAAATTTTAGTCTCAACAGAACAAATATAAAAGAAAAACATCTTTAAAGTTCATTCTGACATTTTAAGATCTCCATTAAATATAAATATAAACCTGACGATGGCCAAAACTAAACTTAGATGCCTATCGTTGACATGTTCAATGGGATCGAGTCCCACTCCTGGCATGAATATTCCTAGCCTTTACGATTCGACTTTAAGTAGTAAATCCTGGTCCATAAAACCCTCCTGTAGCAAAAATTGGTCTTTGGCTTCAAACGGCTTGATTTCCTTTTAACCGATCAAGTTGCTAGTTTCTTATTATTTTTATCCGAATGCTTCATTTATTTCCTATAGTAAATTTGATAAAGCTAATTTAAGCATATTGGTAAAAAATATGTATCTCATCGAGCTACAAGATCAAAAATTACCAATTTGAAAATTATTAAAATGCTATAGCCAAATAAATAATAAACTATATTATTTTATATCACTTTGAATACAAATAACAAATATGTTCACTACTATATAAATATGTATAAATTAGTATGTGTGAAATAATATACATTTACTAGCATTGAAATTAAATAGATACTCAGAAGATTTTAACTAAAATCACTTCATTTTACTTGCTATGGCTTTGGTCTGACAAAAAAATCTTATGAGTAGTAAATATATGCCATATGAGTACTGAATACTTATACTCAGTCATAGCTATTCAATACTAACTTACCAATGCAACATCTATGAATCTAGCAAAACTTACTACAAATCCAATGAAAGGCAATAAAAATCCTTCTTAATCACGTGGGCAATCTTTTAATTCTTAATATTTTACTTTATAATTCAACTTTGTAAAAATTGTTTCTGAAATGAATAAAATCATTGTAATTGATATCCATCAAGTTTGCTAAAAAATTTCCTTGCCTGAATCTCACCAGAAGTGTTTTAGAAACCGATTTCATCTAGAACTTTAATGTGACAGGAAGAATATATAATAGTAAATGCTTATTACATAACTGTAGAATACATAAAAGCGGTCATAAGTACTCACTACAAATCTACAAATGTACAATCTAATATTCTAGCAATACTCAGTACAAATTTATCAAGAGGTTATAAAAATGTCTTGATAAATAGTTGTGTAATTTTGTACTATTTCTCTTTAAAAAACTATAGTAAAATAAATTGTACTGCTTCCTGAATCTAAAAGATCTTTGTAACCGATACATATATATCACGGTATCTCAAAATTTCTCTTAATCATAACGTTTCACAACGTCAATTTTATCAATATCCTTAAGCTGACGAGAATATATATATAAGCAGTAATTATCTGTTGCAGGACTGTAGAATTCATATAAACAGTCTTTTCTACACAGCTCCAATTAAGCGGGAACAATAAAAATCCCTTCTTAATCATTCGGACAAAGTTTATCATTACACTTTAAAAACGTGCGAAAAAATATTTTATACTATTTTCTGAATCTAAAAGATCATTATAACTGATATCCATTACGTTCGCTAAAAATTTTAATTGCTTAAATCATACCGTAAAAGTTTAACAAACGTTGACAAAAAGCTAAAATTAACTCAAATAGTGAGACTGAAAAAAAAGAAGATAAAAAAATTAACTCGTTGAAAGTAGAAAATTGTGTTCGAAGTGAATGTATAAGTTTTTCCGAGGGCCCTGTGGCTATTATAATTTTTTAAATCAAAAATCCCTGTATGTCCATGCACACATCCATCCATCCATATATATATGTATATATATATATATAGATATATATATATATATAGTGATCAATAAGTGAGACGAATTAAAGCCTTTTTAATCTCTTCCCCGTCCCCCGAAATTGCTGTTGGACTCGAGTCGAATTGATTGCCGTTCTGCACTGGATATCAATTAAACCCTGAGACTCCCTGCTGCCGAGTAAGAGAGAGAGAAAAGGAAAGAGAGAAAGATAGAGAGAGAAAATCCGAAAGAAGAAAACACGTGCATTCGGAAAAGGGAGGTTCCAGGGGGGAGGGAGAGAACGGGGGGAATCTAGCAGCTGATAGGGCCGGCGGAGGTAAACAAAACAGGCCAACTCTTTGTGCCCTAGAAACGAAAAGATAGAAGTGGTGGCGCTAGTGCTCCAGGTCTCGAGGCACTACAACCCCCCTTACTGGCGTCCCCCCGTACTTTTCCTTCTGGTGGCAGCCAATGCACAAGGAGGATCAATAAAAGTCATTACGCGTAGGATAGAGCGAAGAGGGGACGCAACGAGTGAGCGAACGATGTAGAGAAGGAGGGGGTGGTGCCGGGGGAGAGAGAGAGAGAGGCCTGAGGCAGTGGGAAAGAGGACTCGCTGAACAGAAAGAGCTCCAGTCGGGTTCGAGATATTGCTCGCATCGGAAGCGGGAACTCAAGTCTCCCTTTCGTCCGACGGAAGATCGGCGCGGAAGCCCAGAGCTAAAGCCACGTGGGTAGGCACTCGGATCCTCCCGCGTCGGTAGGTCCCCTTTCGTCCGATTCGGGCCCCCCTGTGCTCCGACTGTGCACCGACGCACGCCTCGCAGTGTAAATAAACAAAGTGAATGACTGGCACTGTGCCCGAGTGGGACCCAGCACATGGCACCACGGCCATGACTCCTTGCTAGTCGTTTGGGTGCCCGACACAACCCGTGGAGGACACGGAAAAAAAAGGTAAGAAATTACCTCCCAGAAAAACTTTCTTTAAAGAGGCTTTTTCGGCGGAAGTTTCGGGCTTTACGTGGACAAAGCAGTGCTGGATTAATGGAATTTAGGAGAATTTCTTTTCATTTTATCGAATGCAATGAACTTGGACGACACGAAACATATTGTTCAAAACGCGATTTATCAATGAAAAGTTTCTTTAAAAAGTTCCAAACAAAGGATTGCATCATTATAAGCACTTACTAAAACCATAAAAAAGATAATAATTATATTGTTACTAATTTTGTCCTATTTATATAATATTAAAGACCAACTCTATTGACTCCCAGAAAAAAAAATTCAATAGACGAAAATCAATGGGTCACTTCATAAAATGTAACATACACAATAGAAAGTGTGGTAAACTGAAATTTAAAGTAATACAAGAATGTAACTTAAAAACCAAATATATTGGCGACTGTTTAAATTACATTATATTTATTGAATGGTAATGTAAAGTTTCTTACACACTTCAATTAATTTTTAATAAGATAAGAAAATTTTGCAACTTATACCTTTGGCAATTGCGGTTCTGCATTATAAAGTAAAAGGGATAAATTTGGGGAAAATATGGTATTTTTGTAATTTGTATAACATTCTTATCTGAAATGAAATCCGTTAGGAAACTATAATAAAAAAATTTGAGAGTCAGTAAATGTATTAGACTGTTAAAAACAAAATTACTTTCCCACATGAAGATATTATAAAAGCAAGTTTATTATAAATATAGCACAACTTTTTAACATAGCATAAAATCTCTATAAGGATAAAATATTTCACCGTCACTAAAATGTTAAAAGTTTTAAACAAAAATTTTGATCAAACTCTAGTTTTATTAATCTATATTTAATCAGGTATCAGCTGAAATATTTTCCTTTAAAAACCTGAGGTATTGCAGAAAATAAAATGAAGTCAATATCTTTAGAATATATGGATATATTAAACAGTTAAACGGCTTCATTTTAAAGATAAAAGAATAACTTTTTTAATAAATAGCAGAAATATACTAGTTACTGATGGTATATATATATTATGAAAAATTCGAAGACATACAAATACAAGCTAATGGGGTTAACTCTAAGTTTTGGAAAAAGAAAATTTCAGTCTTCTTATATTGAAAACTCCATTTTAATTGATTGCTAGCTGAATTGAATTCAGAAAGATATTTTAAATTTTATGTATTCATTTTAGTTAATTCTAACATATAAAGTAGCAATTTTTATTAAAAAGGGCAAACAGTTTGCTGAATGTTTAAGTATACATTTCTTAATCATGAAACGTATGAATAATTTTCTATACAAAGAAATTATCAGAGTAGTCTGTTTAAATATTTTAAATTCATTAGAAATTATTAGAATAAAATTGCATTCTTACTTGCAAGTTTTCATTTTTCTAAAACTATTAATTTAGCAAGAAAAATTTATGTATAGGAAATTGAAAGTTTTAAAGTATTTTAAATTTTCATAAGGTAATATATCGCAGTAGCATAAATTTTCATTCTACTTATGTTAAAAAATTTTTTAACTGATTGCAAACTGGATAGAATTTAGTAAAATGTTTTAAAATTTTGCATATTTATTTTGGTTAAATGTAACGTGTTTGATGTTAACTTTTACTAAACACGGAGTATTTTGCAGAATTTCACAAATATTTATTTCTCACCAGCGAAAAGTATAAATAACTCTAATTTTTCTATTAAAGGCTTTAGAGAATAGTTTAAATTATATTTCAAACTTGTTCTTAATAGTTACAATAACATTTTACTCTTTATAAACCTTCACTTCTCGAAGACTATTAAGATTACAAGAAAAAATTGACTAGGAATAAGAAAGTTTTAATCGTAGTATATCGTAATATATCATAGTATCATAAAGTAAAATTCGCAAATCTTTATTTCTCAGTCATGAAAAGTGTATATAATTGCAATTTTTTCTATGAAGGATTTAGCAGAATGGTTTAAATTATATTTCAAACTTGTTCTTAATAGTTACAATAACAGTTTAGTCTTTCTAAAGATTCATTTTTCGAAGACTACAAAGATAGGAAGAAAAATATGACTCGGAATTAGAAAGTTTTAAAGTATTTAAAATTTCATAAAGTAATATATCGTAGTAGCATAAAGTAAATTTTCAGCATTCTTATGGGAAACAATTCTTTTTAAGTCATTGCATACTGAATAGAATTTAGGAAATTGTATTTTAATTTTAGATATTTATTTTTGTTAAATATAACTTGTTAGATAGTAAATCCAATTTCAGTTTTCAGTCATTTTTCAAAAACATTATTTCGCAAATCTTTATTTCTTACTCGTGAAATGTATAAATAATTGCAGTTTTTTCTTTGAAGAATTTAGGAGAATGGTTGAATATTATATTTCAAACTTGTTCTAAGTAGTTACGGATAAAATTTTATTATTTGTAAAGCTTCATTTTTTGAAAACTGTAAGTTTAGCAAGAAAAATGCATGACTAGGAAAGATAAAATTTTTAAAGTATATAAAATTTCGGGTGTCACATTTCGTAGTAATATAAAGCAAGTTAAAATAGACAAAAAATTTTAAGTTTTTAAGATTTCAAAAATTTTTAAATGTATTTTCCTTTAAAGAAATGGGGAATTGTTTCATTAAATGTTTGACTATGTTACAACACAGTTGATTTTAAACTGATTTTAATGTTTCACAGTATGGTTAAAATAAATTCCTCGTGAAATTAATTTATCTTTATTAACATTTTACTTCTATAATGAAGATTTTTTATGAACAAAATATCGGTTTTAAAAATCTTCACATCTTCGGACAAAGGCAAGTAGTATAAATCTAATGAATATTTGTAAAATAATTTTGGAAAGAAGGTAATAGAGAAAAATCGAGGTAAATATGGGATAGTGGAAATTGAATATTATTTTAACATGAGGATTGTAACACAATGTTTTTTCTCTCCAATATATAAATGTGCATATATACGTTTTTTTTTTCAATATACCAAGAATTGTTTGGCTCTGTGCTATTTACCAGTTCATTCGTAATAACTGCATACAAACATTTCCTTTATTCTGCAATAAACTACTTTTTATTCACACACGTAATATAGTTTTGTATATAAGAAAAGGTTTGTACACTTAAGAGTTCCGATAAAACAACTTTTATTATTCTAAAAAACATATTTAAAGACATCTTTATATTTCTTACTTTTTTAATTAGTACTTTTATCCTTAATTTTTTTCATTAAATTCGAAAAAAATATATTTTAATTTATTTATATTTATAACTTTGCAACTTAATTTTAATAATCTGTCAGTGAAAACAGTATTAACTTTGGTATATAAATAATCTTTTAATATTTATGTATGGATAAATATCCCTGTTATTAAACAGTTATTCGACTTCGCGTCGAGTACGTTTCGTATAAAGAAATTTAATGTAAGCCCCAATAAAGTTACTATTGCTATTTTCTAAAGCAGGTTTTAGGTTCTAAAATATTTCTTTTGCTTTCTAAACCATATTATATTTAATGGCTCAAATCACTAAAAATTTTAAAAAGCTCTTAATTAGAATTAATGTTATCCTTGAAACACCGCAAATTATATATTTTTACTGTTTCTAATATGATGAATGTCATAGTCGTTTTTATAGTGGAACTGTTGTGCTTAAGTAAGTCTCCCTTATAATTCAAAGACTTAATTTTTTTAAGGTAATATAAAATATTATCCAACATTTTTTAGTTTTTAAAAAACAAGAAATAATGTTTTTGTTTGTTTCTTTCAAGTTTTGTGTATTAATATTGAGAAATGTTTCTGAAAATCGGTTTTAAAAATTATCATTAACCTTATTAACTTATTATTTTCGTGCGAAATAAATATAAAAGACTAATGTGTGAAATAAACAAATGTGATAGAAATATCTATACATTTTATATGTTGTCTCAACGTATTTTGTGTGTGTAGAAAACTTTTCGTTGAGGTTATGATTTTAAACTTGAGAAGGCAATAAATGGCGTTTAGAATCTAGGATTTTAATAAAAATTATAACTGTGATATTAAACTATTTTTAAGATAAAATAATAAACTATTTTGACTCCTTTTAACCTCAGAGAGTCTGTAATAACATAACTGCATAATTCAAATAAGAAAAATCCATTTATAAAATTATTATTATTATTAAGGTTAAGTAATATAACCTATAATTACTATTTTATTACGTTATTGTATATTAAAGCAATATTAGTCTTTTAGATCATTTTCCAGAAAAATTTCAATAATATCATTTTTTATATTATTTCTTGAATGATACGGTGTATGATATTAAAGTCAATATAACTCGCATGAATTTCCTTCTCGTTTTTTTCAATTGTCACTTGAAAAATTCACAAAACTAATTTATCGTACTCTTTTATGCAAAAAGAAAGTAATGGTTAAATATTTAATTTTAATCGATTCAAATAAACCGTGTACACACACATGTTTTAAATAAAATTATCAAAAACATCTTTTTCAACTAAAAAGTATTCAATCTTTCAAAAAATATGTGTTAAATATATGTAAAGGTCAAATTATCTAACATACGATGACAATAATATAACAATATAATTGTTATCGTATGATCGAATTGAAAAACAAAATTCTTCGTGTTGACGATGTGTTTAAATATTAGTATTATTAAATCAATTATTTAGCGAAATTAAAGTTTAAATAAAAGTTCTGTATCACTTAAAATAATTCTAATGTTAACATAAGTAAAATTTCTACCAGGTATTCCCATCTGCCTTTAAAAATAAAATCTTGTGATAAATCTAACTTGTACCGTAAAACTTGAGTTCAAGTTTAAAAAATTTGAAGATGCCTTGAGCATTTGTTTTTCATAAAAAGTTCGTGCTGGTTTCTACCTCTCAGAAGATGTTCATAAAAAATGACTTATGATACGTTTTTCAAATTGAAAGTAAGCTAGCTAATGTAAAAAATATTCATATAAAAATCACAAGTTTTAAAAATCTCTTAAATAAACAACAAAAAAAAAATAAAATATCTCTCACCGAGGTTTGCTGAATTCAAACAAATAATCTGTGAAGTAGATGTTCTATGAATTTATACATATATTTAATTCGTAAAACCTTATTCACTTGCTTAAAATTTAAAGCTAGAAGAATTTTAAATTAAATTTATAAAAGGTCTGTTATATCTTTTAAAATAATGTATATAAGTGACTCCGACAGCATCAGAAAAAAATAAAGATTACTATACATAATTTTGTTATATTTCTATCTACTTGATTTAAAATTTTCAATTTTCTTCCATGTAACATTTGCACGATTAAATTTTTAAAGGATGAAATAAGATAAATATTTTAAGTTTTTCATGTACTTAATAATATTTCTAGATATTCAGAATAAAACAGAAACTTTTAATGTATTTTTGAACTTTTATAAAAGTTTTTGTTTGCCGACATTCCTTTTCTTCTAAAAAACTGAAAAGCACAGTTTTTAACAGAAAAAAAGTTTAATTTAGTAATCTTTAAATTTAAAATTATATTTTTCAGCGCGTACAACACGTCATTAAATCATAGTTACTATATAAATTATAAATCATTAATTATATATGCATAGAGTAAAATATTTATATAAGTCAATAATTCTCTGCAATGAGAAACAATTTTAATAAGATATTTCCCTTTTTCTTACGGACTTGTACATTATATTAACGTAATTCTTAATTACGTATTGTAAAATCAAATTAAAATACTAAAAGGTTAGTAACCATGTTATAAGTATTTACATTTTAAATTACTTATATAATGTTAATTATCTGATCATTTCAAATTATAACACATCTGTACCATTATTTTATACGTTTCTATAGTCCTACAGATGTTTTACTGCATATTATATATATATATATATATATATATATATATATATATATATATATATATATATATATATATATATATATACGTGTGTGACACGCCATACGTGCATGCTTTCATATATATACTCAAAGCACTTTTTTGTTCGTACGGCTGTTAATATTAAATAAATTAATAAAGTAAAACTCTAAATATATCATAGCTGAAATTATCAGAGCGTGAAACAACATATAACGCACATAAAGATGTCTAATTTTAAACACCTTAAGGCAATTTTTTAATTATAATTTAAAAAGTTTTTATAAGTTGCTTTGAAGAATCAAAATATCATAATTATGTAATCAAAATAAGCGAGTATTTATAAAAAGAAACTTTGGTAATGATACAATTAATCAAAGTTTAACTGTCTGAAATTCCTCTTAACGTGTGTTTAGCTGTTTTCCTCATTCTTATTTTATTAAATGAATCACTTGATTTACGTTGAAAACTGTTTAAAAATAAACATCCAATAAATCCAAACTAAAATTTTTAAAATATAAAAAGAAGATGTAGAGAATTCCCCGAAATGCGGGCCCTGTATTAGCCGTAGATGCATACCACGTTTTAAGACACTGCAATTTTTATCAGATTTGCAGAGCTTACACAAGCGGGCATGGAAAATCCTAAATGAATTTTGAGAGAAACGTTAAAACCTTTAAAACATCGAAATCCATTAAGGCATTTAAAAAGAATTTTTATTATAAACGTGGAAATATTTTTGCTTACAAATGTAAAACATGAAATGTTAAGAAATTCAAATAAACAGCTAATTCCTGGAAAGAAATAATAAAATAAAAAGGAACCGAACATCCGAATTTTTTTTTCTATTTTAAGCTCTATTCTTTAATGTGTCAGATTTATATCTTTTTTATTGCTGTATTTTATAACTTTTACAATGTCTCTCTGGAAAGTAAAAAAAAAATTGGCATATTGTAAAAAATGTTAGATTATCCATCTGAAATAATGTTCTTTATCACACAGCCTTTAGGATATTGTTGCCTTTAAAAATTACGTTTTCAAAGAAAGTTTATCTAAGGTATCTAGAATATTCTACCAAATTCTCTATTTTAATCAGAAGTGTATAGATTAAGCATAATTTTTAAAATATTTTTTATGTTATTCAAGAAGGAAAATAACTCTGACAGTTTAAAAATAAATATTTAGAAACATTTATCATGAATATCTCGAAATATTATAACCTATGATCTATAATCAGTAACCTACCGCTAGAAAAGTTTTCCTGTAGTTCATACTTGGCATAATATGTCCTAATAGCGTTCAGTGCTATTAAACTAGAAATAACTCAGCTCAACTCAACAAAGTTTATCTAAGGTATCTATAAAATTCTACCAAATACTGTACTTTAATCAGAAGTAAATAGATTAAGCATAATTTTTATAATATTTTTTTGTGTTATTCAAGGAGAAAATTAACTCTGATTAACTCATGATAAATATTTTGAAACATTTATCATGAATAACTTAAAGTATTATAACCTACGATCTATAATAAGTAACCTACCACTAGAAAAGTTTTTCTGTATTTCATGTTTGGCATAATATATCCTAGTAGCATTCAGTGCTATTAAACTCCAAATAACTCAACTCAACTCGTAACTAATTCCAAGATGAATGTTTCGGAACTCCACTTGTGCTACATTATTCTATAAACTTTAAAACTTCATGTATATTGCTTCCGTCCGAGCATATATATATATTCCGTACTGCCGAAAAAAAATGTGCATTTTATGTACAGTTCCACGGCAGTTATTCACTTTTAGTGTTTCTACCATGTAATAACAATTATAATCATATCTATATCAGGATATGTAATAAGTATAATAAGTATACTTATATCATGATCTATAGTAAGTAACCTAACGCTAGAAAAGTTTTCCTGTAGTTCATGTTTGGCATAATATGTCCTAATAGGGTTCAGTGCTATTAAACTCCAAATAACTCAACTCAACTCGTAATTAATTCCAACTTCAAAGATCCAGAATTCCGCTTGTGCTAAATTATTCTATAAACTTTAAAACTCCATGTAGAGTGTTTCCGTCCTAGCATATATATATTCCGTACGACCGAAAAAATATTTGTGTCTTTAAGGACAGTTCCAAGGCAATTAGTCCCTTTCAGTGTTTCTAACATCTAATAACAATTATAATCATATCAATATCATGATGTATAATAAGTATAATAAGTATACTTATATCATGATCTATAATAAGTAACCTACCGCTAAAAAAGTTTTCCTGTAGTTCATGTTTCGCATAATATGTCCTAAAAGCGTTTAGTGCTATTAATCTCCAAATAGCTCAACTCAACTCGTAATTAATTCCAACATCAATGATCCGGAATTCCGTTTATGCGACATTATTCTATAAACTTTAAAACTTCATGTATAGTATTTCCGTCCGAGCATCTATATATTCCGCACGACCGAAAAAAATTGTTTATCTTTACTTACAGTTCCACGGCAATTATTCCCTTTTATTGTCTCTACCATCTAATGACAATTATAATCATATCTATATCATGATCTATAACAAATATAATAAGTATACTTATGTCATGATCTATAATAAGTAACCTAACGCTAGAAAAGTTTTCCTGTAGTTCATGTTTCGCATAATATGTCCTAAAAGCGTTTAGTGCTATTAATCTCCAAATAGCTCAACTCAACTCGTAATTAATTCCAACATCAATAATCTGAAATTCCGGTTGTGCTACATTATTCTATAAACTGTAAAATTTCATGTATAGTGTTTCCTCCAGAACATATATATATATTCCGTACGACCGAAAACAATGTGTGTCTTTATGTACAATTCCACGGCAATTATTCCCTTTTAGTGTTTCTACCATCTAATAAAAAATATTATCATTTCTATGTCATGATCTGTAATAAATATAATAATTATACTTATATCATGATCTATAATAAGTAACCTAAATCTAGAAAAGTTTTCCTGTAATTCATATTTGGCATAATGTGTCCTTAAAGCTTTCAGTGCTATTAAACTCCAAATAACTCAACTCAACTCGTAATTAATTCCAACATCAATGATCCGGAATTCTACTTGTGATACATTATTCTATAAACTTTAAAACGTCATGTATAGTGCTTCCGTCCGAGCCTATATATATTTATTCCAAACGACCGAAAAAAAAGTGTATCTTTATGTACAGTTCAACGACAATTATTCCCTTTTTGAGTTTGTACCATATAATAACAATTAAGAATCATTAATATCTCTCAAAAGCTAAATGTTTCAACTATATTTAATTAAAAAGAAAAGTATAATCCTAGCAGATGGTTTAAAAGAACTATCTGAATTTCAATAAATCCTAATCACAGAAAAGAACGAAATGTATGGAATATATGATGGTTTTAGTCTGTCTTAAATAATTTTCCTTTTATAAATCTTGATAACAACTTTGTCTAAATTATTTAGATTACAAATTTACTTTTTTAATACAAAAATTCATTAAAAGGCTTGATAAATAGATTAAACTCAAATACCTTTCTGTGACAAGTTTACATAAGGTCGCATACCGAAAAGTAAAAATGATAGACGATAGAACTTGACCAAACTAGGTAGAGTACTGAGTTTGGAAAGCATCTGTTACAATTAAATTCGTATTTATTTGAAATCGGTTTTGTGCAACGGGTCCCAGTCTTATTAAACTTTTGCAGAAAATAAAAGTAGAACTAAATCTCTAAAACAAAGTCAAAGATGATTTCCCAAAGAAATGTCTTCGGCAAAAATTTCTTTTAACTTTTATTACTTAAAATATAATCAATGAACATTATTAGATTTCATATAGTTATATATTTTTGACTGTCATAAAAATTACTATAATGGTAGGAGTTAATCATATAAAGTTTTCACTCAACGTTTCACATAGTGCCATGAGTGAGAAATGTGATTGCAATTTCGCCGCTCCGTATTTTTTAAGTTTAGGAAGCCATTCAGCTTGATGGAGTGTTTCTGGGATAAATCATATAGCTACACTATTCAATCTAAGATATTTCCTTATCATCTTTTAAGGTAATTATTTGTATTTGAGAAAAAAAGGAAAGCAATATTAAATATATACAATTAGCGTAAACTATTAATATGAATTACTTACACGACATCATAATCCATTACGGTTTTTTTTTTAGGAAAAGTTTGTTATTTCTCTGTGAATTAAATTTTCACCTGAACATAAAGTAGATCCCAGTAATGAAATAGCATGATATGGGTTGAAAGCTTTCCAGTATTGACGAGGTAGAGAATGAAAGTACACAAATATCTGAAATCCCTCTATGAAAAATTTAAAAAAAAAGTGTTAATAGTTAACTTATTAATTATACCTGTAAAATACAGTAATGTTTAAAATGTTAATGTAAAAAGCATACGGTGTTTTAAATCTTTCGTATTTGAAATGAGGAAATCATTTTTTGTAAATTATTAACAAAGGACATAAGTGGAATTAATACAACGAATAGTAGTCAGTCAAAATTCGAATCTTATTATACTGTCACGTAATTATATACCTATATAAATGGATCTGCTTCTGTATATTTTATGAGCAATTAATTCTTGAAGCTGAAAAACATTTGTCTAAGTTGGGAAGGTTATTAGTTATCTTATTAATTATACCTGTAAAATAACGTAATGTCTAAAATTTTAATGTAAGAAGCATACAAGGTTTTAAAACTTTAGTATTTAAAAAGAGGAAGTCATTATTTGTATATTATTAACAAAGAACATAAGTGGAATTACTGCAATGAGTTATAGTCACTCAAAATTCGAATCATCTTATACAGTCATCTTATACAGTAATTATATACCTATATATATATATATATATATATATATATATATATATATATATATATATATATATATATATATATATATATATATATATATATATATATATATATATATATATATATATATATATATGGATCTACGTCTGTGCATTTTACGAGCATTCAATTCCTGAAGCTGTAAAACATTTGTCTAAGTTGGGAAGGTCAGTAGTTATCTTATTATTTATACCTGTAAAATACCGTTATGTTTAAAATGTTAATGTAAAATTCATACGATGTTTTAAACCTTTCGTATTTGAAAAGAGGAAATCATTATTTGTATATTATTAACAAAGAAAATAAGTGGAATTACTGCAGTGAATAGTAGTCAGTCAAAATTCGAATCTTCTTATACTGTCACTTAATTATATATCTATATATTGTATTTTATGATCATTCAATTCCCGAGGCTGAAAAACATTTGTCTAAGTTGGGAAGGATAAAATTTTTTTTCTGGTTTCTAAACGTTTATGTTTGTGACGTAAATGTTTGCTTTGGGCCTTTCTCTCTTGTTGACTATGGTATATTTAATTTGAATATGTTTCCATAAGAAAAAAAAGCATTTTTATATAAATCTTTGTGGACATAGATATTTGTGGACTATAAAAATTTGGTATATATCAACTAATACGTAAATAAAGTGTAGCTGTATTATTTTGAGCATAAATTATGGAAAAATTTTATAATCACAGATCTTCCCACTTCTCTACTTCATCACCGCACACTGACCACAATAAATTTCTTAGAGGAAAAAATATAAATTTTTCACATGATGTCGCATTTTATCAAACGAAATATGCAATATTTTTACAACCGGTGATAGGGAGAGAGAAGATATTGCTTGCATTTTACGGCTCTTATTCCTTTGCACTTGTTAATTCAGTTTGTTTTAAATGTCGTATTATTATGAGATTCATCCTTTAAATCCTTCGTTTAATATCTTCCTCCTCTAATTTATCAAGTAAGAAAAAATTCATTTCTTATATCCCACTTTTGCTACTCATTTTTGAATCGATGCCATTCCAAGTCGAATAGATTTTATAAAAACAGAAACATTTAAATCCAAACATCATCGATAATATAGCGGTACATAACACTGGCATTTTCAGTATTTTAAAAGATTAGGAGAAATATAAACAAGCTTTATTTTTACAACAAGTGTGAAGGATTTCGGATTTAGATTGAATACTTCTTAGTATAAACATTTAAGTGAAACCATTCTGCATATTTTTGGTTAAATCGAATACATATCCGGTTATATAATTCATATCGTAATAGAAAAACAATTCGTAACGTATGAAGATAAAATATGAAGAATTTGCATAAAAATTATTTATTCTTGAAATTCAATTAGCTCATGATTTGAAAACTTTGTTTAATACTTTAGTGTTTTAAGAGTATTATCAGTAGTTGAGGAAAAAGGAAAAAACTATTAAATATATAAAATTAATTTATTAATATGAATAGATTATACCAGATTTTAATCCATCGTTGGTTTGTTAGGCGAAGTCTTGTTATTTCTCTATGAATTAAATTTTCACGAACATAAAGTTGAGACGCCGTGTAACGAAATAGTATGATATCGGTCTAAAATTTAGTCAAAAGAATGCTTTATTATACGAGAATTAGAAATGTATGCAATTATTTATGCACAACTGACTGTATATTATGGATGAAAAACATATTGTAATTAAGAGCAAAGTAATATATATTGCAATTTTGTTAAAATGATACTATTTTCATTGCATGTATTAACTACTACTTCATGGAGAAAACAGTTTAAAATTTAGTCTTCAAATTTTGTTCCTTTCGATGAAATAAATGCTTTTTAATAGAAAGTGAATATAAAAAAATATATATTTGTTTGCCGAAGTCTGTTTCTGTTTTGAGTTCACTTTCTTTAAGATGACAAATATTAAAACCTCCTTTTATATATAGAGCATAAAAAACCCGGGAGGTCTCGAGAAGCATTGTACTCCGCAGCGCGGTGCACTGAGTGTGTGTGTGTGTATATATATATAAATATATATATATATATATAATATATAATATATATATATATATATAAGCATAATATAATCTGTGAGAATTGAAGATTCTACACTGAACAATAAATTTCGTTCATTAAATATGAATAGAAATAGTTGCTAAATGTTAATATTAAATGTGTAGTTCACATTTCTCTCGATCTATTAGGGCTTTCAGCAGATCAGCATTCCCTAGTTTAGAGAAATATCTCATTTTGATTAGGAAGGGTAGGATCTCATGATCTTGATTTTGAATAACACCACTGCTGTGTCGTTTTAGGCACATTGAAAATTCGGGTCTGAAAAAGGACACATATCAGCATAAATAAGGTCGTAAGATGACCGATTAAGTAGTTTGATGTTATTTGTACCCGCTGCTCTGGGTATATTCCCCGCTGCTGTCTAGTATTTAAAAATATAATGCGTATCATAAATGACTAAAATGATACTGGAATTCATTAGACAATTTATAGATTGTCAGTTTGATTGCAGTTTTATCCTAAAGAGAGAATCACAAAATCATCACTTTTTTCACAGTAGTTCCTTTTTAAATTTTAGTTTAAACGTTGGGTTTCAAAGTAACTTAAGAGGATTTTTTCATATAGGGCACAAATATACTTAAATTTTATAGCAAACTTTCTTGCATTAATTCTCTTTGTATCTCAACACTTGAAAAAAAATAGAATTGAGTGTTATACTCAAGGGTTCTGAAACTTTTTTCGTTATGATACCCGTTTCAGACGCATAAAGTTTGAGGTTCATCTACCCTTAAATCCGTTTGAATACGAATGAAATATATAAAAAACAGTTGTATAATTGTATGCTTTATGAATAAAGGCATAGGATAATGTTTTTTGTACTTAATCTGGTAACTGAAACTATTTCAATGAAAGTTTATTATTTTCTTTCTGTTTAGTGGATACGTTTAGTTAAATTACCTTCAAATCACTTACCTTTGATTATTGACAGGTATTTAGGGCATATGCTCTTGGCACCACGTGATGCCAGTTTGAAAATCGTGGTAATACTCAACCAATGGTTATGTTCTAGAAAATGTACACTAAGTTTACGAAAGTAAATGACTGGTCTATTATTGCTCCTAAATGTTTTATAGGTAGATAATATAAATGATAATTTCATGTTTCTGATTCTCATAAATTATCTATTCTCAAAACCATTGATCTGATTGGTTATAAAATTACGTAGATTAAAGCAAGGAAACAGTTGAACATTTAATCTCAGCAGACTGGAAAGAATTTAAGAGGACATATTCGTAATTAATATATTTTTACCGAATAATTTGGTTCAATAAGACGAAAAATAATTTTTTAATTGTTAGAATAAATTATTTGCAAACTTTTTACTTATAAAGGTCTTTGTAAAAATCGCATTTGTAATAATCTCGTTGGCAAATATTCACTGAATAAAAGTGTTATCAAATAAATAAAAGCAATAAAAATTAGAAATTATTCTAAAAAAAGTTTTTAAGAATTTTAATTAAAACGTGTAAAATAGGTAAATAAAGTGTAGGTAAACGTTAATATGGTCAAAGTTTTGGTAACACTCTGAAATATTCTGAAAAAAGAAATCACGGTGAATGTCTTTTAGAACAAGTTATGAAAGTATTAGTATTGTAAAAATTGGGAATTGTCTTATTGGATTGGGATTTGTTGTCCTTGTAATAAATTTGCAATTTAGTCACAGAAAAATTATGTCACCAAACAAAAAAAAGCAGTAAATATTGGAAATCAAAACCAATAGCAAAAAACAGTTAAAGATTCGGAATTGGTCACGCAAAATAAGTAAACAAAGCTGCGGTAAACTCTAAAGCACGCGAAAACTTTCTAGCGCTCTAAAAGTATCCGGGAAATAATTCCGATCGAGTCGCGGATGATGTCCTTAAGGACAAGGTATGTGACTAATGATATAGTCTTCATTATCTGTGGACATCAGTTAGTGGGAAAATTAATGAGATCCTGTACAGGAAAGTATGGCTGGTGTCCAGATTCTCTCAGACCTCGCGACGACCGTTTTCATTCAACAACTAATTCAGCGCTGGCATTTACGTCTTACTGCCTTGGCTCAAATAGTCCGCGTGCGAAGTGCTGAAATTCGATGGAAATAATAAACAATTTCTTACTTTCAAGTTTTTAGAAACAGTGTAAATTAGACAACCATAATATTTGGATAACTTCTAATTTTCTCTTAACACAAGAGCCGCCCAAAAACTTTTTTGTGCCCAATTATTTTTTAAAACGTTACTAACGAAATTAAAATAAATTGCTTGACTTTTCTTTATTTTTTACTCATAAAAATCTTCAACAATATAAAATTGAAGAATCTGCGTATGTGCGAAAAGTGGTTCATTACTAAGCTTAAAAATGTATAATTGAAGAATCTGCACATATGCGAAAACATTACTAATCTTAAAAATATAAAATTGAAGAATCTGTGCATATGCGAAAACATTACTAAGCTTAAAAATATAAAATTGAAAAAATCAACACATATGCGAAAAGTGGTTCATTACTAAGCTTTAAAATAAAAAATTGGTGTATATGCGAAAAGTGATTCATTATTAAGATTTAAAATATATGATTGATTCTTTAAAAATATAAAATAGAAGAACCTACGCATATGCGAAAAGTGGTTTATTACTAAGCTTAAAAATATAAAATTGAATCTTTAAATATATAAAATTAAAAAAATCTGCGCATATGCGAAAAGTGGTTCATTACTAAGCTTAAAAGTATAAAATTGAATCTTTAAAATTATAAAATTGAAGATTCTACGCATATGACAAAAGTGGTATATTACTAAGCTTAAAAGTGTGGAAACAAAACTGTAGATATTTGTTCAAACTGTAAAATACCGATATGTAGAAAATGTATAAAATATACATAAAATAAAGTTGCCCAAATTGCTCCTGAACAGTGTAAGAAACCTTGATTGGTAAGAAACTAAATAATTCCATTGAAGCTGTCTTTATATTTTAACTATACTTTTCAATATTGTAATACCTTACTTTTTTTATCCATTATTATAAAAATTTAACATCTAAAAATGAATGAATATCCCTGGGTATGAATACAACATATTTTGGGAATAACAACATGGATTAATATTAATCAGGGTAAGTTTGACGAAACTCGTGGTTTTAGCTAGACCAAAACTTCCGCGAGTCTAGTGTTGATATACATCTGGAAACGTTAGGAATTTTGTAGTAGCATATTCTTTCTAAATAATGTAAGTTTCTCTATGCAGGATGTCAGAAAGTGATAAATCTGATCTTTATATTTTTGGATAAAAAATATTTTTTAAAGAAGTTTAAATTTTATATAATGAACTGATTAATGTTCATTCAATTTGAACTAAAATGTGTAAAAATAGAAAATGAGAAGCCACAGATTACTGCAAATTAAATATTTTTTAATTCATTGTGTAAAATGTGTAAAAGGGAAGCCATTTTTTCGGATTTCTACAAATTTAATATTTTTCAAGGCATTGAATATGTTTTACAGGTATTTTGGTTTTAAATTTGCGAGCTAATGCCAGCCTAACAAGTTTTTTTAAAACGGTAAAACAGCAAACAAAATATTTCGACGGTGTGTAATTTTCTTATAATTTCTATGTACTTGTAAAAAATGTAGATTTCATAAGAATATGAACATGAAGGAAATAAACTATAAAATTCCCTTATATATGTTGAGAAATTATAATATTCTGAGTATGAATAGATACACATACATACATACATATGTATATATATATATATATATATATATATATATATATATATATATATATATATATATATATATCGAGGAGAATTAACATTGTTCTTCATCACAACTACGTCTTTTTATAGAACTATATATGTCTTGATATTTTCCTTTCTATCTGCTCTTGATGATTTAATAACGCGCTTGTCTAACAGATCTATCTGTGTAGTATATCTGTTAACGCTTCCTACTGCTAAAACTTGTTAAATGTGAGTAATTAAAACGCTTGAGTAAAATTTTGCAATGCACCAATGAAGCATTAAAACTCCGATTACTGTTCTTTGGGCCGAGCTATTTCTTTCGTGAGTATGTGCTGTATTTATTACTCAAAAATTCACAGTAATGGCTGAAAATGCACTGCATTTACGTAAACCTCAATCTTGGAGACTGCTTTAATCGCTTCTTCTTCGTGTAGAGGCTCCTTTACTCCGAGCTAATGGATAAGAGCCCGTGTTTTAATCCCTCTCGTATTGCTCGGGATATACTTTTCATTTCCGCATTTTCTACTAATGGTGGAAAACAGTAATGACGTCTTGCCCATACTCAGCGAGCGAACAAACTTCTGCTTCAAATTTTATATATACCGAAAACATGCTTCCAAAACTAATAGGTTTGGTCTGCTTCTGTCTATAATCTTCTTTTGTTTTACTTTCCAGATAGTAGAAACAATTAGAATGGCGTTTTTAGCATTTCAAAATTTATTTTCTTGATCTAAATTATAATTTTTAATGAATCATTTAATTTGACTGAATTTTATTATTTTTGAGTCATTCATTAAACAAAATGTATGTTTTATACATAAAATAAGGAAAGCATTTTTATAAATAGAAATGATTACTTGCCCTTACAAATCTAGCTAACGAACTGCAATTTCAGATTTTAAAAGGACGAAAACATACTTCCAAAACGAATAGGTTTGGAACGCCTAAACGAATAGGTTTGCCTCTGCCCTTAATACATTCTTTTATTCATCATTTATAATCTTCTATAATCTTCTATAATCTTCGTCTGTTTTACTATTCAGATATTATAAACAGTTAGAAGGGCGTTTTTAGCATTTCAAAATTTATTTTCTTAATCTAAATTATATTTTTTAATGAATCATTAAATTTGATTGAATTTTATCATTTCTGAGTCATTCATTAAATAAAATTCATGTTTTATCATATAATAAGGAACTATTCCAAAGTGTTTCTATAAATAAAAATGACTCCTTGCCCATACATATCTAGTTAACAAACTGCAATTTCAGATTTTAAAATGACGAAAACATACTTCTAAAACGAATAGGTTTGGACTGCCTCTGCCCTTTATACATTATTTTATTCATCATTTATAATCTTCTATAATCTTCTTTTGTTTTACTATTCAGATATTATAAACAATTAGAATGGCGTTTTTAGCATTTCAAAATTTATTTTTTTGATTTAAATTATATTTCTTAATGAATCATTAAATTTGATTATTTTTTGACATCCATTAAATAAAATTCCTTTTTTATACATAAAATAAGGGACTATTCCAAAGTGTTTTTATAAATAGAAATGACTCCTTGCCCATACATATCTAGCAAATGTTAAATTCAAGAAAACATACTTCCAAAACGAATAGGTTTGCACTGCCTCTGCCCTTAATACATTCTTTTATTCATCATTTATAATCTTCTATAATCTTCTTTTGTTTTACTATTCAGATATTATAAACAGTTAGAAGGGCGTTTTTAGCATTTCAAAATTTATTTTCTTGATTTAAATTATATTTTTTAATGCATCATTAAACTTGATTGAAATTTATTTATTTATTTTTTTTGGCGACATTCATTAAACAAATTCATGTTTTATACATAAAATAAGGAACTATTCCAGAATTTTTTTGTAAATAGAAATGACTCCTTGCCCATACCTATCTAGCTAACAAACTGCAGTTTCAGATTTTAAAATGACGAACACATACTTCAAAATTAATAGATTTCGACTGCCTCTGCCCTTAATATATTCTTTTATTCATCATTTACAATCATCTGTAATCTTCTTTTGTTTTACTATTCAGATATTATAAACAATTAGAATGACGTTTTTCACATGTCAAAATTTATTTTCTTGATCTAAATTATATTTTTAATGAATTATTAAACTTGATTGAATTTTATTTTTTTGCGTCATTCCTTAAACAGAATTTTTGTTTTATACATAAAAAAGGAACTATTCCAAAGTGTTTTTATAAACAGAAATGACTCCTTTGCCTATACATATCTAGCTAACAAACTGCAGTTTCAGATTTTAAAATGATGAAAACATACTTCCAAAACTAATAGGTTTGAACTGCCTCTGCCCTTAATACATTCTTTTATTCATTATTTATAATCTTCTATAATCTTCTTTTGTTTCACTATTCAGATATTATAAACAATTAGAAAGACTTTTTAGCATTTCAAAACTTATTTTCTTGATCTAAATTATATAATTAATGAATCATTAAGCTTGATTGAATTTATTATTTTTTGGCATCCATTAAATAAAATTCATGTTTCATACATAAAATAAGGAATTATTTTAAAGTGTTTTTATAAATAGAAATGACTCCTTGCCAATAAAAATCTAGCTAACAAACTACAATTTCAGATTTTAAAATGACGAAAATATACTTCCAAAACTAATAGATTTGGACTGCCTCTGCCCTTTATACATTCTGTTATTCATCATTTATAATCTTCTATAATCTTCTTTTGTTTTACTATTCAGATATTATAAACAATTAGAAGGGCATTTTTAGCATTTAAAAATTTATTTTCTTGATCTAAATTATATTTTTTAATGAATCATTAAATTTGATTGAATTTTACATTTTTGAGTCATTCATTAAATAAAGTTCATGTTTTATACATAAAATAAGGAACTATTCCAAAGTGTTTTTATAAATAGAAATGACTCCTTGCCCTTACAAATCTAGCTAACAAACTGCAATTTCAGATTTTAAAATGACGAAAACGTACTTCCAAAACGAATAGGTTTGGACTGCCTTTGTCCTTAATACATTCTTTTATTCATTGTTTATAATCTTCTATAATCTTCTTTTGTTTTACTATTCAGATATTATAAACAATTAGAATGTGACTTTTTATCATTTCAAAATTTATTTTCTTGATTTAAATCATATTTTTAATGACTCATTAAACTTGATGTAATTTTTTTTTGGCGTCATTCATTAAACAGAATTTATGTTTTATACATAAAATAAGGAACTATTCCAAAGTGTTTTTATAAACAGAAATGACTCCTTTACCCATACATATCTAGCTAACAAACTGCAGTTTCAGATTTTAAAATGACGAAAACATACTTTCAAAACTAGTAGGTTTGGACTGACTCTGCCATTAATACATTCTTTTATTCATCATTTATAATCTTCTATAATCTTCTTTTGTTTTACTATTCAGATATTATAAACAATTAGAATGTGACGTTTTTATCATTTCAAAATTTATTTTCTTAATCTTAATTATAATTTTTAATGAATCATTAAATTTGATTGAATTTTATCATTTGAGTCATTTATTAAATAAAATTCATGTTTTATACATATAATAAGGAACTATTCCAAAGAGTTTCTATAAATAGAAATGACTCATTGCCCATACATATCTAGCTAACAAACTGCAGTTTCAGATTTTAAAATGACGAAAACATACTTCCAAAACTAATAAGTTTGGACTGCCACTGTCCTTAATATATTATTTTATTCATCATTTATAATCTTCTATAATCTTCTTTTGTTTTACTATTCAGATATTATAAACAATTAGAACGGCGTTTTTAGCATTTTTTAATGAATCATTAAACATTATTGAATTCTATTTTTTTGTGCCATTCCTTAAACAGAATTTATGTTTTATACATAAAATAATGAACTATTCCAAAGTGTTTTTGTAAATAGAAATGACACCTTGCCCTTACAAATCTAGATAACAAACTGCACTTTCAGATTTTAAAATAACGAACACATACTTCTAAAACTAATAGATTTGGACTATCTCTGCCACTTCTTTTATTCATTATTTTTAATCTTCTATAATCTTCTTTTGTTTTATTATTCAGATATTATACGCAATTAGAATGTCGTTTTTAGAATTTCAAAATTTATTTCCTTGATCTAAATTAGATTTTTAATAAATCATTAAACTTGATAGAAATTTTTTTGGCGACATTCATTAAACAAAATTCATGTTTTATACATAAAATAAGGAACTATTCCAAAGTGTTTTTATAAATAGAAATGACTCCTTGCCCATACAAATCTAGCTAACAAACTGCAGTTTCAGATTTTAAAATGACGAAAACATACTTCCAAAACTAAAAGGTTTGGACTGCCTCTGTCCTTAATACATTCTTTTATTTATCATTTATAATGAACTAGAATGAATTTTACAGAACATCGAAATAGTTTTGTAAGTTAAACACAATTAGATTTTTCCCATATTTTAAATAGGCAAATCATACAATTTTGGGCATTTTTAAAAGATTTCACGTTTTGCATTATGTCAACTTTATATAATCTTTTTAAAACCACGTGCGTGTCTAAAAACTTTTAGTAAACCTTAATGACTTCTTTTTCATGATAAAATAATAAACAAAATTCTCCTTCAAATTTTATGTGTAATCAAAACCATGATTCCAAACACTAATAATTCTCCATTGTTCTGTATATAATATTTCTCTTGCATAATTTCTTTTATTTTTTATTATTCAGCAGTGAATGAGTCTCCTCTAAATTTTAAGAATGAAAATAAAGTTTTCAGGATATTTAAATTTTATTTTCTTGATTTTTCATATAAATTACATAGATTTTATAAACATCTAGTACATAAAGTGTTTAGAGTGGATATAGGTTCTCAGTAACACCGAACAAAACTTTAGGAAGCCTCTTTCTCAAAGTTGGGACTAGTTACTATTTACTTAATTTATTTAATGCTAAAGTGATTATAGCTTTTTTTTCTTTTGCAACAATTTATCTTAATCAATCAGTAGGTTTCTTATATCTTGGCAAAACTTAGTGAATAAGTACGTAAATTAAATTTTTTAATTGTCATTATCACTTAACATGCTATTTTTTAAGTTGATGCATAGGCAATTTTTACTATTTATTACGATATGAGTATTGGTTTTTTATCTTAAAAATAATCAGGAAAATATGAAGGTTACGTAGCACGCAAAAACCAAACGCATCCCTGCCGAAATAGAACATTGAAGACACCCACAGAATATTCTTACTCTTTCCGTGTTCTATTAGCTCAATTGATTAAAAAATCGTGCTAATAATGCGAAGTGCGGGGATTTTATCCCTCCATGATCCAAGTTAATTTTTATCCCTATTTTTATAGTGTGCACATAAATATAGTGATAATGAAGATTAACTTTACTTTCTGGAAATAATCAAACAAGAATTTTTTTTTTATTGAATTTGACAATTCTCTAAGTATACAGCTTATACACACGGTCATTGTATTAACATATTCTAGATTTTTATTTATCTATTTCGCTTGAATTTCAATCTGTTTTTACAGGCTTTATGTAGTCTAAAACATAAAATGTTTAGTGTGGATATATGTGAACACCATATTTGGCATTTCTTGTAACAGCATGCTACCCGTTATAAAATAAATTTTTGATTACCGTATTAGACTTTTTATTTTAATAATTAATTAAAGATAATCATAATTTTTCCTTTTGGCAACTGATTGTGTTATCTAACCAGGATGGTTTTCTAGATTCTTACTTTTAAGCTACAATAACGAATGAACGCTATCCTTGCGTTGTATAATTTGCCATCGCCGTTACTTGTTTGCGTACTATACTTCTTGTATATGTTAGATTTTGAACCTGAGTGGAGAGAACTGTTCGAAAAGATTACTACGAGAAATAACCATTAGAATTATTATTTTTACTTATTTTCTTATATTTTAGATTTCTTTACGTGACGAAATACAAAATTTTTAATACTATAGGTGTATGCAATCACAAACGTGTTTTACATTTATCGCAGGTCAGCATGTATGCGTTGATTGGTTCGGATTGGAGAGCAGCGGTCTACTTTTTTACAACACGAGGGCTAATGAGACAGGTACCTATAACTTAAAGCCGATTCCGAACGGCTACGAACATCCATGCCACAATGGGATTCGTACCCACGAACTCGGTTACCGAAGGCCAGCACTCTAACCTATGTGTGCGTTGAAAAAACTGACTTTTCTCAATTAATAATGTATTATCTTGTGATAGCAAATAATTTTCAATCTATTTTCTTTTTTTTTTTTTTTTTTGGAGGGGGGGGTCAGGATGATATGTTATAATTCATTTTATTAAATGAAACTTTCTCACCATCACACAAGAAATTCGCTAAACCTTCATTTTGAATGGGAATCCTAAACTATATCTGCGACTTTTTCAACATGTACAAATCGATGTGCGGTAAGGCCTTTTAGTAAAACCAGTAAGTAAAACAATTTTCTGTTATTAATGACTGTTTAGCTAATCAAAGGTTATAAACAGATTATAATCCCAATTGCCGAAATAACTTTACATTCTAATATTTATATAAATATAACTGTTTAAAAATCAAACCATGAAGAAAAACTTAATTTTTTCTCCATTTATTATTATTATTTTTATGGGTTTTTCATGTGACAAAAGACTTTATCGATAATGTAAATTTATTCAATTGGTAACAATCTTTGTTTTAAAATAAACCGGGTGAAAAACTAAATGCGATTGTCTTATGTTCATATGCCTATAACATGTCTAACAAGGTAATATTTCTCTCTAAAATATGCAGTATTAATCCATTGTGTGTTTAAGAAGAAAAATAATTAAAAGCAAAACTGTTTTCACCCCTAATTTTTTCCAAATAAAGAAAGAAGGTTTACTGACAAAAAAAAAGATATTTCGGATTTGGGATTTATTTTACCAAAAGAAACTATTATAAATAATTTGATAGAATGCATATTTGTTGTTGTGTTAATTAATATCTAGTTTGTGTTAAAATCACTGACAGTTTTTATTCCACAGTCTTTAATGCTCTTTAGAGATTATCTATTACTAAAGAATAGATTTTACTACAATATATTTCTATTATTGCTGACGAGCTTTCTTACACATAACTAGTAGAAATAACTATATACAATTATTTTGTGCCCGTATACCTATAATGTCTCTACGGTAGTAATTCTTCTCTTAAAGTGTGGAATGATCCATTCCTGTATTTAATGCAAGAAACCTATGAAATACAATGTGGTTTTTAGCTCTATTCTTACCAGAGAAAAGAGTATATTGCAGTATCCATTAAAAAGTCACTGAAATTAATTTACTGTTTTCTTTCCTATTTTTTATTTATTTTCCTATGTAAATAAACACATGTTTCTTTTAAAACTATAGATTTATTCAATTGATAATGTCCTGTGTCTTATGTAGAATCTCTAGGAAAATCTGCATACAGTTGTCTTATTTTCTTAAACTCAAAATCACTTTAAGTAATCATTCCCTCTAAGTTATACAATGTCAACACGTTATGTGTGATCAAGTCAAGAAAACAAATAGAGATAAAACTATTCTTATCCTTAACTCTTCACAGAGAAAACAGTAAAGTCCCGCATCTGAAAATAATTTTCTCTGGACATGGATAATTGCAACTAAAATTATCATTATAAATAGTTTAAAAGATATTGAAATCATATCCATGTAAATCTATATCTAGTTTTCTAGCATATAAAAATTTTTGTTGTAATAGAGTTCAGATTACGAACAAAAGGAATGTACACAACTTGAGTTTATAAAACTTCTAAATACAAAATTTCAACCATTTACGGCATATCGCAATTCAGTTATGCGAGATAAAAGCATACGCACAGTTTTCTTACGTGACTGATGACATGTTTTTATTAAAACCTTTGTTTGAATTGATATCGACCACTGTCATAGATTGAACCTGTAGAAAAATCTGTATAAAGTTATCTCATTTTCCAAAACTTTTTATCATAACGGAATATTCTATAGAATGTCCCGTTATGTGTGTTCAATATAGAAAGGAAGACAAAATTATTCTCATCTACATTTTTTCTCCCAAAACAGTCTCTTCAGAAAACAATTTTCTCCGGACATGGACAATTACAACTAAAATTATTATTACAAATAATGTGTAAGATTCACTAAACTAATAGCCATGTTATTTTATATCTACTTTTTTATGAAATATCTATTTTTTCTAATATATGAAATTTTCCGTTGTATAAAATTCAGGATACAAACATAAGGGCAAATACAAAACTAGACATTATAACAGTCCTAACTACAAAATTTAAACCTTTTACGGCTTATTATTTTTCAATTAGTTCAGTTGGTTCGTTCGTATAAACGTCAAAAGAAAACTATTTTAAACCAGTTCAGGAATCAATACGCATTTAAAGAGTTAAAAATAAAATTTCACCTACATACAGACATAACATTAAACCTTGTCAAATTTCATTCAGGTATAGTCAAAATGAATATTTCTATAGAAAGCTGAACACGGAAACCTTCCGTTATTACAATATTTCCTTTACATTATTAAAGGGAGCAATAAAGTGCTTGAAAATAGTCAAATTACAGCTAAAACTCAAAATACATGTATATATATATATATATATATATATATATATATATATATATATATATATATATATATATATATATATATATATATATATATATATATATATATTCAATCCTTTTTTATTATTTTTAAAATTCCCATTTATATTCATGTCTTATGTCTTGAAACAAAAGAGTAAATATATATATATATATTTATCTGTCCATAAATATATTGAATTATTTATCAACTCTCGGGTTATTCACTGACGAAAAGTATAGTATTGTAATGTTCATATTCTAGGTCTTTTATATTTCACTAGTGAACTGAGAGAAAAACGTCATTTTATCTACAATATGTAATCGATCCGCACGGAATATTCCTCAAAACAACTTTTCTTTCAGTCACATTTAGGATCACTTACGTTGAAGCTATATTAAGAGCAATTAAACACTGAAATTTTAGAGATACAGCAGTTAGATTGGTAGTCACGGTTTAATCCTTATATTAATCGTAATTTGTTAGTATTCAGATAGTTAGTATATTATTAATATGTTTACGGTTTTACAGATTATATTTGTTTAATCGTAAGATATTTTTGAGATTATGTACGTAGTGTGTTGATTTACATAATACACATTTGAAAGTTTATTTTAGTGTACCGTTTTCTTAGTCTCTAAAGTATTCTTAAGTTATTCTTAAGGAAATATTCTTTAGGATTTCTTGAATTTTTTCATTCCTGGAATTTTTTGTGAAAATCCTGAAAAATTATTCCTTATTCCTGAAAAAAACATTAAAATTTGAAAAAAATAAAATATAGTTTTTTTAATTGATATTAATAGTAATTACACTAAATAAGGTTATTAAAAAATACTAAAATTTATACTCCTTTAAATAAAAATAAATTTGCTTTGCTTATACTGTGACGAAAATCTTTAATTTCTGCGGAGATTCAAAATATAAATAAAGTATACTAATTATTCATTTTTACCGTATAAGTTTTTTAGAAAAATAAATAATCCAAAATTACGAACAATTCCATAACAAAAAATGCTTTCTCAGTATCAGTTAAAGTTGAAAAACTATTTCTAAAGCATCAACCAGTTTTATAATATATGTTAATTAATTTATTGTTAAGTTTAAAAACTGCAAATCTTTCATCTCTATTTTGTCCAAGTAAGATTTCTTAGTAGCTGAACAATGAAGGTTTGTTATAGTTTGGTTTTGAGCTTTACGGTCTTCTCACTGTTGCTCACGAGGGTTAGTGCTTAAAGCAACAATCCTCACTACTTAAGTCACTAGGCACTATCATGGGAACTACTGCTTAAAGTTAATTCCGAGTTTCTACAAATATCCATGCAAGCAGCAGGATTCGAACTCGTGAACTACGGTAGAGAAGAGCAGAGCTCTACCATTTGGCCTTTGTTCGGCAGTTGAACAAAGAAGGACCTTTGTCGTAGAGTGGATCGTTTTTAGTAAATTTTACTCCAAAGATTTCTCTACCAAAGTTTCCTGAGGTTCTTCTTACAAGCGCAAAAAATGTTGGATAGTGATTTATTTTCTTTTTTAAACCTGCATTTATTTAAATATTTTATGGTTTGCATTTATGTTTATCATCGCCTTTGTTTCGATGAATTCTCGGGAATCACATAATTTTCCCGGAAATGCAAAAAGTATGAAAACCTTGTGACATTCTGAAACTAGTGATCCCGGAAAGGTAGTTTAATTTGGTGATAGTTTAATACATTTCTCAATGTTAATATGGTGAAATTGATTTATTAATGTGTTAAAATATCGAATCTCTCATTTTAACTTAATAATTTTAAATATATAGCGGTAAAAACTATGAAAAACGGTGATTCCCTTGGACACAAGTAAAAAATTATTTTAGCGTCAGTTTGAAGTTCAAATATGTATAATTATATATATATATATATATATATATATATATATATATATATATATATATATATATATATATATATATATATATATATATATATATATATATATATATATATATTATATATATATATATATATATATATATATATATATATATATATATATATATATATATATATATATACATATATATATATATATATATATATATATATATATATATATATATATATATATATATATATATGTTTGTATGTGTATATATAATTTAATTCCTAAAATAGATATTCTTAGAGGAATTTAATATACCTCAAATTTTCATAATAATTTGTAGTTAAAATGTTTTGGTAAAATTACCAAAATATTGAGAATTGATAAATCAAATATTTAATGATACAATAGATTATTAAAATTTTACAATTAGTTTGGTTCGTAAGAGAAAAAAAAACTGAATATCTGTGAACAGTAGAAAGATTTTATCTTTGATTCTGCGGAATCAACTACTTATTACCATATTTTTCAATAAACGAATAATATATTAACGTGTGGAACAAAATTAAGTATATCGAACAAGATACTTTATATACTGCAATCTAAAAGACAACTAGTTGTTTGTTCTTTAAAAGTGTTATATAGATCCAATTTATCACAATACTTGTACTCGAATCAGAATGACTGAAATCTTGAAACTGAAATTTATTTTGTATCGACATATATTACTATTAAAGTAATAATTCATATTTGACAAACTATTCAAGATTATAAACATTAACACAATTATTTTTGGAAAATTATCTATATTTTTAAGAAAAATTAAGCTTGTAGCATACTAGAATATGTAATCAATTTGATATAATGTATAAGTATTGCATACTGTTGAAAGTTACGATAATTTAATTTTAAATACCCGATCGGGATTTCCAAATAAAAAAATCTTACCTTAGAGTAAGTATTTCAAATGTCTTTTATTTTTTATGCTGAGCAATGATAAGTTGGTGTTAAAAAGTTTAAATGTGTTTGACAGGATAAAATTTATACTTTTCAATAAGCTGATATTTATTGTAATTTTTTCTTTGTTGTTTGATTTTTCTATCAGTCTAAAACTAAAAAAGTATATTTTTTCTATATATATATATATATATAAGATATTCATTGAATAGATTAATTTAAAACACCATTCGTACGGATTAGAGAGTCAACTGAGTGCTTAAGTAACACTTAAACACTCAGTTGTCCAGAAACATTCTAGGTTTTATATTGTACGTAGATAGTTTTAAAATGCTAAACTAAAGTAAAATGTTTGCAATATCTTTAATGGACGAAAATATTTGATAAAAAGGAAAAATTGTCATAAATCTTGTTGTACTTATACCAACAACTATAAAAATTTTGTCGACGTTCTTACTCCTTATCTCTTAAGAAACTAAAGAATAAAATCTAAATTTAAATGAAAATAATAAAAGGTGTACAAACATTTAACAAAGAATAAGCTAAGTAAATTAAAAATAATAAAATTAATTAGGTAATTAAAATTTTTAATGAAATCTCAGCATTTTCATGTAAATTAAACTGATAAAAATTCATAAAATTTCGTTGTCTATAAAATTAAACTTCTAAATGCATAATATGTCTACAAATTTTAAAGGCAATTTTCCTTTAAAATTTTTCTTTAAAAACCTATAAGTACTTTTAAGTTTAGGATGAAAATTATTAAATTTCATTTATCACTTTTGACGCTGTACGAATATATTGTGTAAAATGTTATGAGAAAAGCTATATTTCTAAAAGAAAAGTTTGTATTTTTCTAAACAAAAACCATGTTTTCCTATTTCAAGTACTTTAACTAGTATATGCTTGTCAGTTGAGTCCCTAATTATTATATAAATTCATGGAACCTCGAATATAAAATTAAATTTAACGCTTTCGGGTCCCATATTTGTTATAGTTCAAAACATTTTTTATTATTAAAGTATATATATAATAATATTAAAATCATTTATAATATTAACATTCACATGAGTCAAAAAGGCTTTTAGGCTTTTCAGATTTGACTTCAGCATATACTGAACTAAGTGTATTTTCAGACGAATATATCCATTGTAAACATCTAACATGTATCTAAGAAATATATATATATATATATATATATATATATATATATATATATATATATATATATATATATATAGATATATATATATATATATATATATATATATATATATATATATTATATATATATATATATATATATATATATATATATATATTATATATATATATATATATATATATATATATATATAATATATATATATTATACATGCATATATATGCATATATATATATTTATGTATGTACATTATATATTATATATATATATATATTCTTAAATAAATTTTATATTTTTTATATCTAAGAGAAGTATACCTTTTCTAAAAAAATAAATAACAAATACAAGCTTAGTAACCATATGTTCCCCTCGTTAAATTTTTCCAATTATCATAAAAAATCATGAGATGTATAAAATTAAATTTAAGTGATGTCTCTCTATAAAAACACTTAAATTTTTTTAATTTAATAATAAAAGTTATCATTCGTTTAAGAGATTCAGACTCAAACTCAAAAATATTAACTTTCATACTTCCCTATTGAGTTCGTAAATAACTGATATCTACCCAGCTCTGCAGAAAGTTTTTATACCAGAGAAAAGTTTGTCTTTCCTAAACAAAAGCTATTTTTTCAATCATCCGAAATAAATGATAAGTAACCAGTACAAGTTTCGAAATCATATGTTTGTTTGTTGAGGTTCTACAGTTATTATCATAAAAATTATTTACAAAACCCTATTATAAATTACCAACACCTCATTGTTTGACATCTCAAAAAAAAGAAACAATTTTTTAAACACATTGTTTCACATATTTTTCAGACTGTCAAAAGTTTTTCTAGCTCTAAAACTCATTTCAATTAACACTCTTCGGCATTATTATTTTACATATTTGCAAATTACAAATACAATGGTTTTTATTTAAAAACAAAGCTTCATTTGTTCTAATACCGCCAATTAATGTTTTTCGAATTAAAAAATTATATTTGCACTGTCTTAGACAAACATTTTTTTAAAACAAAAGATTATTATTTTTTCTTTGTTTAAAAGAATCATGCGGCAAAAACTTAATGAAATATATGGTTTGAAGCATTTAAATAAAGTATAGATTTATAATAAGCTATCATAAAAACAGTTTCCTAATCTTGGCGTCTGTAAACAGTGTTTTTGCTGCGTAAACGCGAAAATTATTTTATTGTTCTTGAAATATAAACGAACATAAGAACTTTTCTAAGAAGTACGCTTCATTATGTACTTTTAATTTAAGGATATTTATTTTCAAATATATTCTTAAACAAATAGCTTTCCATATTAAACAATCATTGTTAATTGCTCAAATCTAAAGTTATTTTTAATTTTTTTTCGTTTGTTTCGGTGAATTGTTTAGTGTGTTAAAGATCTCAGTTATAAAAACAGTTCTTTTTTCCGCGGTGTTTTTTGCTTTTTAGTATATATTTATTTTAAAGTTCTTGGAACTGTAAATACAAAACAGTACTAAATCTTGAAATTAAAAGGCATGCACACTTAATACACGAATGTAAGTTTTTTACAATCACTTTTGTATATTCATTATATATATATATATATATATATATATATATATATATATATATATATATATATATATATATATATATACATATATATATATATATATATATATATATATATATATATAGATATATAGATATATAGATAGATATATACATATATATACATAATATATAGATATATATATAGATATGTATACATATACATACATATATGTACATATACATATAGATATGTATATATATATACATACATATACATACATATACATATAAATGTATATATATATATATATATATATATATACATTTACATATATATATATAATATATATTTATATATATATATTATATATATATATATATATATATATATATATATATATATATATATATAAAGAGAGAGAGAGAGAGAGAGAGAGAGAGAGATACATATATGTAATATGCTTTTCAAGTAGGGATTCCTCAGGTAAAAATACTACGACTAATCCCCAAGCACATTTGATCATGTGACAAAAAAAATTACCGATATTTAAAGAGAACTCGCTAACTATTGGCTAAAATAGTAGAAACAGAGGCTGAATTAAGTCTATAGCGTGTCTGGAGGGAAAATCAGAATTACCGCGCAAACCCCCAAACTCACTTTATGAATAAAAGTTATTAAATTAATATTCAAATACATGAATAAGGGATTTTAATATTACATATATAAATATATATATATATATATATATATATATATATATATATATATATATATATATATATATATATATATATGCATATATATATATATATATATTATTTATTTATTTATTTATGTATATATATATATTCATATATTATTAATGTTATTATATCATATATAGAGAGGTAGATAGATAGAAAAATATCAGATATTAACCGATGATATTACAGGAAATATGTACTTCTTATTTCCTAAATTCAAGGCCACCAATTAATAATGCATACATACGTTTATTTTTAGACATAGTCACTATACCGATTTACGCACTAGATGATTCCTAGGATGGATTTGAATTATCTCCTCTGATAATATTCATCTCGAATCATTTTCCTAGCACAAGTCTCGTAAACTGTTTTACATCCTTATCTGAATCGAATCAACAGCCTACTAGGATCTACTTTAAAAGAGATGAAAATCGCTTGGAGTGAAGTCTGAATTATCGAGGAATGTTCCAGCAAAACTTCTTCCAATGTGTAGATGACTTCCAGGCTTTATTTTAACTTCAAAATTTTAATTCTTTCCCAACATGAAGCAACAGTTAGTAGACTGATAATTCGCTTTAGATGAGGTGAAAGAATTATGTAGAAGCTGGCTATTGACGGTAGGGCAAGATGATTTTTACCAGGAAAACATTTTCAAACTCATCCCGCGAGGCAAGAATCCCTTAAATTGGTATGCAACTTAAGTCAAAAAACAGTATCATATAAGTACTATCACTTGGCTGTATTATTATGAAATATGCACGTTTTGCTATAGACTTTGTAACCCTATGTTTTAATCCTTCATTATGACTAAAAGATTATATCGGTCTTGGTACATCAGATATTACCAAAATGAATAACGAAATTGTATAACGGAATTTTCACAATAATATTTACATTATTACTTAAAATGGCAGAATCTTTTCTATATAGTGTGCTGGAGGATTCATAGGGATATCTTCCACTACCAATGTGCACACTACTCTCTCTCTCTCTCTCTCTCTCTCTCTCTCTCTCTCTATATATATATATATATATATATATATATATATATGTGTGTGTGTGTGTGCATGTATATATGTATGTATATATATATATATATATATATATATATATATATATATATATATATATATATATATATATATACATATATATATATATATATATATATATATATATATATATATATATATATATATCTACACATGAACTCGGTATATATGTACATATACATATATTATTGGGCTTAAGAACTTTGTTTTATAATTTTGAGGATTTGACCGTAGTTTAGGTTCAGAAAGTTTCTTTACTGAGAAATTTTGCAAACAGTTAGCCCTTTAAAAAGACCTTTTAAACTTAGTTATTATAGATTAAATTTAAATTATTTTTAAGGGCATAATTATATTCATTTTGTAACCAATGCGTTTTTAATATTTGATTACTCCTAAAATTACTATTACTTGATATCTCTAGGTAGAGATAGTAAAAAATACTCACCATTTAATTTAAAAATTTGAGGAATTCGTAAAAAATTGGTTTTAAGAGTAGAAAAATACTATCATAAAATAGATTAAATACAAGTTTTTAATTTTTAAAATGATAAAAGGCTTTTTAAGATAAACTAGCAGGACAACCTGTTATATTGTTGTAACTTCTAACTATATTTTCATTTATACTTCTTATAAAACGTCGGTCTCATTAGCCCTCGTGTTGCAAAAAGTAGACCTTAGCACTCCAAACCAAACCTTATAAAAAGCTTGATTATTTTAGTTGGTAAACGTTTTATATGTTCTAAAGAAAAATGCCCAGTGTGAAAACTTCTTACTAAATAAAAGAGCTGAGTTACAAACGCATATGACTAAGTCATCTTCTAGATTACTGTTTTCTAAATTATGAATCTCGTTTATAAGGACCCTCAAGACGAAGGGAATCTATGATGTAGTCCTATTAGTAAAAGCTTAAAATTACATTAAATGCATTTTATAGGCAAAATACGTTTCATCATCCCTAGGATAGTATTTCGTCATATTTTCTCTGAAGAACTAAGAAAGTTATCCAATTACATTGTTTGAACTCGATTCTTAGTCATGCGTATATAAGCAAAGTGAGCATATAATATATGCGCATAATGATAGTAATTAGATTGCTTTTCCGTTCTACTGAAATATCTATTTAACGTCTGAAAAAATAACGAGTGCGGATCCCTGTATTTCAGGGGGAGATATTTCCCCGTTAGCTAGTGTAGTAAATAAGATTACTTTAAATGATCCAGATGCTATTATCGAGAGCTTTCAGATAGAAATAAATTAAAAGAATATTATCAAAATGGTATTGAAAAGAAATCGTTTACAAAAAGCAAAATGCGAAGACAAAATATAGTCAGTTTAACTCTTTACAAGTTTAGTAATATTTCTGAAATGTACAATGATGATGATTGGTAATAACTCATATATTTCTGAAATTTCCTATGATTTTTCATATGATTCTTTTGATTTTTCCATGCTTAAGTAATAGAAGCATTGTATTCTCAAACGTTTTCAGTGTTCAGATTTTTAAAAAATACTCATAAAAATGGCTGAACCAATTTTGATTAGTTTCAGCGGGACATCTATAACTGTGTAGAACTTTAAATGTAAGTTTCAAACTTTAAACAATCATTTTAGCTATTCCTTAAAGTATATTGTCAAGTTTAGTTATGTTGTCCGTATGTAGTTATGTAGGACATCTATATGTACATAGAAACTTCACTGTAAGTTTTAAACTTTAAACATTCCTTTAATGATCCCTTAAAGTATATTGTCAATTTTCGTTATGCTGTCCATATGTACTTATGTATGAAATCTATATGTACTTAGAACTTTAACTGTAAGTTTTAAAGGTTAAACAATCCTTTTAACGATTCCTGAAAGTATATTGACAAGTTTCGTTAGGCTCTACGTATGTTCTTATGTATGAATCTAGGATAGCTCAAAAACGAATAGTTGTAGAATGTTAAAATTTTGTATTAAGCACAACTTAATATATAGTTGCTCTTTTGTAATATGAAATTTATGTAACCGAAAGTTTCAGTACAACAAATATTAATGTTAACGTTCACCGAGTACAAAAATATAATCTTGTTGGTACGCATCCTCCTTTTGTACAAAACCTTACACCAGGTCCAATAGACCCCGTTGCAACTTGCGACTGGTCAATAGTTAAGTGTAATATGCAGCTTCATTTTTAACGATAAACCACCAAGACTGACTAAACCTCAAGAAGGGGTACACCTTTCATTTGATGAACACCGCTAGGGTGAAAGAAGGACTTTGCTCAGGTGGGTCCTCATAACTTAGAAGCAGGGACAAGAGAAAGATCTCCAGGCTTGGTCTACCACCCTTAAAGGTACCGTTTGCAAAACTTAGAACACACAGCGGATCTTTCGCCGACTGGATCCGCAAACCCCGGTTACGCTGATTTGTCGACTGAGTTACCACGGGTCCACAGTATAAAGGTACAAAATATACATGTAATACTGCGAAAATTAATTTACTTGCCACAAATAATTAAACCCTTATTATTTCTACTTGACCGGACTATTGGGCAAGGAGGCGCCTGGCTAATCTAGACAGCTAGACTAATTGAAGATGTTAGGACCTCATTGAAGAGAAGCACAAGTCCGAGTAAAACTTAAAATTTTATTTTAGATAAGAGAACGACACGTTTCACAGTCAAAGGCACAAGATAGTATGAAACGTGCTGGTACTGGGTTGGACTCCAGAACGAGACGCAAAGAAAGATTCCAAGTGAAAGTAGCTCATTTGGCGTTATAAATCAGAAAAAGGAACTCAAATCGGATGGGAAAACTGAGCCATTTGCCAGAGACAACTGGAAAATGTACTGAGAGGACAAAAAAATTTGCATCTATTGTAGTGAAAGCTTTGGGAAATGTGTTGAAAGAATCGAGGATACTCTTTTAATTAAGACATTTTGGGGAAAATAGATTTTAAGGAATTCGAATTGGAGAAAGAAGGATTTTCAGATATTAAAATGCAATAATTTTGATATAATACGTACATATATTCATAATGAGTTCTAACATAGCTTTTTGAATATTTGAAACAGGCCATATGAACTCCATTCCTGTGGAATAAAAGTAGTATTGTTAACTACAAAAATTTCGTTTTTTAATGAAATATCTATATAATAAGGAATCTCAGTGTAACAGAGATTAACGCTACTACCAAGTTGCTTTTCTCAGACAAAACCGTTACCTTAAAAAAAAGAACTTTAAACTCTCAAGGTTAAAGATGGTTCTAATAGCTCATACTACAATCAAAATAATAGTTATGGGTTATTTAAGAGGCGAAAAAAGAAATTATGTAGTGTTAACATCAGATTTTTTGTGGTGGTAAGTCGAATGAGAGCTGAATCGATAAGGTTCTAACTTCCGTACCAGGAAATGGACTTTATAAGCCTTGTTGCAACTTATTAAAAAGCAATGTTGCAGCTGCATATGAATATATCGATATCGTGTAATGTTTTACTGTTATACTGTTATACTCAACGTCAGGCAGCTTTAATATTCTTTGTATAGAACTTTTCATTTATATAAATAAGAGAATGCTGTCAAAGGAGTAGAGCAACTGTATGTTATAAACAACTGGATATAAATAACTGGATCTTTCCTTTAATACAAAATTACAACATTCTACAATTTATTGTATTTCACCTAGCTATATGATATACAAATATGCTTACTGTATGCTTTGTGGTCGTAGTGTAGCTCGTGGGTTCGAATCTCGCTGATGGTACAGTTGTTCGCATTCTTCATTAAACCGTAACTCCCATTTTGATAAAAGAGACGATGGCTAAATAGCAGGGTGCTAGTCTTTGGTGCCGGAGTCTGCTGGTTTGAATCCCAATGATGACATGGATGTTCTTTGTCGTTCGAATCAGCCTTAAGCAGTGGGAGCCGGTCTCATTAGCCGTCGTGTTGCAAAAATGTTGACCGTAGAGCTTCAAACCAAACCAAAAACAAATCTCATAAAAACTGACTTAAAAAAAGGTAGACAGCGGCGCTTTAAACCAAATTAAGTCATACCGTGTGAGGCAAAATAAGTCGAAAACATTTGAACCCAAGTTTATCTAATAATTTAGATACAACATAATTTTTTGAATTACATCTTATATAAGTTTTCTTATTTTTAATCATTAATACTGTTTTAAATAGCTGGGTGATGGAAGAATTCAAAAATCATCACGTATGATAGCCTTTTCTAACAATTCAAGTTATTAGCAATTATTGCAACACATGTGTAGCAAACACAATAACAATCTAAAAATTAATCTAAAGCCAAAACATGTGTTTGAATGTACTTTAACTCCACTTGTTTTTACAAGTTTTAGTAATAATTTTAACCTTCCGAGGCACAATTTAACGTATCTGCCAAATGCTTAAAATGCAATAAATTACCTGTGACAAAGGTTACTAGCGACGCGTGACAACGGATAAAGTGCTGGATTCGAGGGATGAAGGATGTAAATTCGAGGTATTTCTGACAGCAAAACCCTGGACAATATTTTGTCAACAGGCGTTATATGTCATTGGATGTTGTAATGTTCTCAGGATTGCTGGTGGACAAATTCAAATATCCAAATCAATCACTAGCATGGACAGCTTGTGTTTTAATTGCGTTCTATGAAAGTAATTTCGATTAAAGTCTGCACGTAAAGCGTGACACATTATGGTGGTTGGCTTAAAAAATCATTTGTTATTTTTCTGCATATTCTTTTACTGTGTTTCTCATTACTAACTTTATTCGCCTAACTTTTAATTCTTTCTTAAATTATTTACTTTACTTTTTTAGTTTACAAATATTTAAATATTGCCTAAATAAACACATATATTTTATAAAATATTAAGTATTACAAGCTTCGACCCAAGCTTTCTTCCAATTAATTGATTTTTCCAAATAAAAGTTGCATTTATTTCAAATTTAAATAATATAAGTAATATCTAATTGTAAGCGTAGTATAATCTAAGATTATATTACACGTACAACATAATTTTGAAATTAAAACAACTCAATATCACAAAATTAAAACCACATTCAAGATAAAATTTTATTTTTAGTTTAAGACATATAATCTAAACAGATAAAATAGTGATTTTAGTGATATTTAATGAGGGATCCCTGCACGAAATAACAGAAAAAATTTAAGATTTTTTTGACTTATCATTTAAAGAGCACAAATCTATCAATAAAACAAATTATTACTAACGTAACATAAATATCAAATACATTTTCAAACAATTTAATTAACTAATTTAGGTTAAGAAAAGTGTTATATTTCCACACGCCCTCAACCTATTGACATTTTGACTTGCCTGAAACATTCGAACATTTCACCCGGATCATCGTACAGTATTTTGTGAAAATACATTTAGCCATTTAGGAATGCATGGTTAATTTACGTACATATATTAAAGATTTTATATATCTAGTACACTAACTTAAAAAAAGCAGTTTTGGAATACAAATTTCTGTATCTGGTAATAAAATGTACTTGGATTTACATTATACGTACAAAATAAAAATTTATTTAAAATTAAATTTTATCTCATGACTCCAAAATAGTTTTTAAATACAATTAGATATGAAAAGTGTTCTATGTGCGAACACGCTTGACCTCCGAACAATTTGACCTATCTAAAACCATCCTAGGGTTGGCCTGAATTATATTTCAAAATCCCATCATGATTGGTCTCTCTACTTCGGAATTCATAGTAAATATACCGAGAATTATAATCAAAATAAGAGAGACACCCATTCCAAGTGGTAAAGTTTTATTCAAAATTCATTGGCCATTATGTTTTAAATAAATTTTGTCGACATTAGGGGTACAGCTATGAAGATTTATATCAAGGAGAAATTTGACCCTCCTTGTCCTTAAATAGTGTAGTTTTAATCCCATATTCTTACTTTTGAGAAAGAAATCGCTATCTATTTATTAATTCATGCTTTAATTATCTACTTTAAAATTCCAGATCTAATAAATGTATATATATATATATATATATATATATATATATATATATATATATATAAATGTATATATATATATATATATATATATATATATATATATATATATATAAAGAGAGAGAGGCACTTTGATAGGTGATTCGTGAAAAGTTGTTTCATAAAACAACATTTTGTACAATTATTCAAAAGAAATGCTGCATTTTGTAAGACTCAACGTTTCTAGCAAATAATGTCGAATTCTGCCTAAAATAAGTACAGTAATATTACTGTCAGAAAAGCCTCTTTATGACTTTTCATGAGTTGTTATACTTAAAATACACATGTTTTAACTACAGTTAGCAATTACGATTCTGTGAAAAGTGAAGACTTCACCAGCCGTTTAAGTAGTTGTAACATATTTACTGAAAAACAACAGAATGTTTCTAACCGATGTCTGTCTGAAAAAATACATTTTTAGGAATAAATGATGTGTAATACTCAGAACCTAAGCACCAAGAAAAATATTTAGCTAACGCTGGATTCAAACGTAGTTATAAGATAGAGAAGCAATTACTAAAACGTATACAATATGTACATTAGATTATTAATATGCAATTCAAGAAATGTTTGCTAATGTAAGTGTTTTATAATATGCAATATGCACAATTTTCACTTTTACGTAATACTAACACACAGCATCATTTGTTTCTGTAAGCACACACACACACACACACACACACATATATATATATATATATATATATATATATATATATATATATATATATATGTGTGTGTGTGTGTGTGTGTATTATTGTAGTTCGTATTTATATATATTATTTTTAAAATTTTATTTTTCTCCCTAAAATATTTTCAGTGAAATTTTCAATTTGATTTGTTTCTTTTAAAATACAAATCCTTACTTCACATAAGTACGCATCGACTACAATAAAAATGATGTAGGTTGTTATACAATAGTCCGTTTGATTTTCGATTGAGAACTATGTTCTACGTTTTTGCACAAAGTATAGTAACATTTTTAAGTGTTATTTAAAGCAGTTTCCAAGCGGCTACAATCATCCAATCCGGCAGCGAAAAACGACCCTGCGAACTCTTTTAACGAAAAACAGTGCCCTACCCATTCGAACACCGTTTGGTTGAACTTATTGGAACTTAAAAAACGCCAATGGTATAACCTGCTAAAACATTCATCAGAGTCAAATTATTTTTTTTTTATAAATAGAGAATAAACAACATAATTTTTCTATATAATACTTATCTAAATTATCTTATAATCTTATGGCAAAAATTTATACTTTTAATAATTGTTTAAATATGACTTTATATAGAACACTTATATTATCCTTATGTTTTATCCTTAACTTTTATATAATTATAAATGCTCTTATATATAGTTCAAATTTAAAATAATGAATGTAATAGAATGTAGTAAAATAATATAAAATACATCCTATTGTTAACGTTAAAAAAGTAATTTTATTCAATTAAAAAATATAAAATCGAAGGGATATATGCATATTGTGCTACACAACTTGAACATTTTCTAGTTTTCGCCAAAATTATTTACGTCAATTAAAAAAACTCATATAGTTTTTTTAACTAAAAGTGTTCCTTATGCTATTTCCCCAAAAAATAAGAATTAAACTAGAAAACAATAACTTCCTTAGAATCACCCTAATCTTGTTACTAAGAAAGACTGTGAAAACTTCTAAGTAACAAACTGCAAACTTCTCACCATGAGAATAACGACGGATTAAGGCACAAATGAGAAGAATGAAATTCTTCCACCTACCTCTCGTGTCTGCTTTTCGGAGTTATTTCGGCCTGTATGACTTCCGACTGTAAGTAATTACATCTTTTTCGGATTCTTTACAGTTTTAAATTCATTTTGAAACAAAGATATAAAGAAAATACCTCCCAGGAAAAGCTAGACATTGCATGATATCAACTGCCATAAAATATAATTGCAAATATTGAATTCCAGTATTAAATGATAGAATTTCATATAAATAAGCAAACAGTATATACATACATATATATATATATATATATATATATATATATAATATATAATATATATAAATATATATGTATATATATATATATTTATATATTTAGATATATATATATATATATATATATATATATATATATATATATATATATATAATATATAATATATATAAATATATATGTATATATATATATATTTATATATTTAGATATATATATATATATATATGTATATATATATATATATATGTACGTATAGAGAGAGAATTACACATAAGACAGTATGTTATCTCGGCTTCTTTGCAAATAAAATATGGCGAAGTTTGCCAGAAAGGAAATCTTAGTTGTTACATATTAAAAAAGCATTTCATTTAATAGAGTTAACATAATAAAAGCAATAAATTGTAATTAGAACTATGATTAGAACTGTGAAATCTAATTGCCTAAAATATAATTACTTAATTCAGCATACTACGCATTCACTGGTATAGATGTCGTATCACAAATTGTTCAGATTTATCAACCATATCCTTTATAAAGCTACTGAAAGAAAACAAATGACAAGATAAAAAGTATATAGCAGTTCAATTAATAAGAAATAGTGAGAAAAAAAGTTCCTTTTAAGTTCTTTGTATCGAACTGCTCGTTCCCTAACTTCAACTTAGCTTTCTCAAATGAAACAGTTTAGGTATTTCACATTTTTAAAAAATTTTTAATTATCTTTTGATTAGAATAGTTTTGTCAATATAGTAGGATTTAAAATTCTTCTGTAAAATAAAAAGAGAGATATTTCATTTAAACTAGTTTATTCTGCATGATACGTTCGATTTAGTATCTTAAATCACTTTGTAGCTCTAGCACATAGTTGTTAAAGGACATATGAACTTTAAAGTGTTCCAATTAAAAAACAATACTGCTGATAGTGTTCCAATAAAATAGACATCCAAATTGTAATTAAAAGAAGGAAATGAAGCATAAAAACTATGTTATAACATTGGTATGGTAATTTGAAATGTAACAACAATGTTAATCAAATTAAAAATTTATGCATAATTACGTCTTTTTATATCTACATTGCAACTACGATTTATTTAGCTATTGAACGATAAATCTGTTTTTATATGAAGAACTAAATATGAAATTTTCATATAAATAGTTTTTATCAATGTGTAAGAATGAAAAAACTCCAGTTCAAAAATTAAAAGTTCTAGTCAAAGAACTTAAACTAGTTCATAGTCAGAGAAAAAGGAAAGGATATATATTTATACATTTTAACACTTTATGGTTTTACTTCCGAGATAATGACTGATTAAGTATCACAAAGCAAAGTCAAAGAAATTTACAGAAAGCTGAATATTTTAAATAACGTATTCATGCATGTAAACTTGTTTCGCACACATCCTTTCGCAGATGGTGTATTTTGATAAATACATAAACCTAATAACAATGACAGTAATAAAAATGTTGAAATCAGGTGATTCTTCAGAATTCGAGCACCATTTCCTGGATTACATCAGAGAGTAGTTCACTAGCCACCCACGTCGCCGGTGAAGCGTCCAAAAAAACAACTTTTCAAGGCCGCCAACGGGTTTCCAACTCACAACAAGAACTGTTTCCCCTCTTTCGCCTAGCAAGAAAACAATCCGAAAACCGAATCGCAGATTGCTGACCTACTTCCATCTGAACAAAGGAATGATAAATCATATTTTCGGAGAGGTAGATATGCCGGGGAAAAAAACGTACATCTGTATAAAAATTGTGAATGCAAAAACCTTGGTGATGAATTGCTTCAAAACCTGTGCGGGCACCCGTAAGACTTCCAGTGCAGTTCATGCTTTTGTGATTTGTTTTGGGGTCATTATATCAGGTGCAGTCGAGCTGGGTGGTTTGCGAACTCTTTGGAGAAAAGAATGCGGTTGAGATATGGCCCGTTTCGCACAATAATGCTCAACGTATGAGAAACCACCGCATACTGGATTTCTTTTTTTACCTACAACACATAACGCTGATGCTTTCTGCTTATTTTCCAACATTTACTGTACCTCCAACGTAGCATCTAAAACAAAAACATTCTTTCAACGAGAAGTCATAACAATTAGGAACATTTTTTCTCATTCCCAGAAAGGTCAGGAGAAATGATTTCAAACATTACACTACACGGCCATGAGAGAAAAACCAATATGTTCGTGCTTTTCATATATTCACGAATGTTTTTGCGTATGTTTCAGCATTTATTGCACTTTCAAGATAGTATATAAAACAATATTATTCGAAAAATGATCAAATATATTGACTCCTTCTCAGAAAGGTCAATAAATTTGATTTCCAACTCTCAATCTCATGTTCGTGAGATACAGCGAGTATGACAGGTAACAGTATAGCGATAAAAACGTGTATGTCGTTTGTCTGGAGTTTTTTAAACCGCAGAAGTGATTTACGGCCCAGAAGACACTTCTCGTATCGAAAGTGTCTCGTAAGCCTTTTCGCAGAATAATGTTCAATCTCTAAGAAACCACTGCATTCTGGATTTCTTTTTTTACCTACAATACATAACGCTGATGCTTTCTGCTTATTTTCCAACATTTACTGTACCTCCAACGTAGCATCTAAAACAAAAACATTCCTTCAACGAGAAGTCACAATAATTAGGAACATTTTTTTTCTCATTCCCAGAAAGGTCAGTAGAAATGATTTCGAACATTACACTACACGCTCATGAGAGAAAAACCAATATGTTCTGCTGTTCATATATTCACGAATGTCTTTTGCGCATATAATACCACTTCCAAAATAGTGATATAAAATGCAATAAAAAAATTTGACTTTATATCTTTAAACCGTAAGATTAAATTACTCAATATTAACAAGAATATTTTCTTATTATGATCCAGCATTCATTATACGTCCTTTATAGTATTTAAAACACTATCAATCTGTGAACTAGAGAATATATTATCTCCTTTTCAGAAAGGTCAGTAAATTTTGTTCTTTTATTTCGCAAGAATGTTTTGTCATTTGGCTGCAATTTTTTTAACCGTAGGAAAGATTTATGGCTTAACAGACACTTTTCGTCTCCTAGAAAGGGTTATCATACCTTATGTTTTACATAAGGTATTAAAATCAGTTTTCAAAAAATATGAATTAAACCAAAATTGGAATCTTACATATCTACATCTATCTATCTATCTATCTATCTATCAACCATTCACTCCCCCTTTCTCTCTTTCTCTCTCTCTCTATCTCCCTCTCTATCCCCCCTCGCTCTAGCTCTCTATCTTTTCTCTCTGTATTCCTCACTCGCTCTCTCTTTCTCCCTCCCCCTCTCTTTCTTTATATGTATACATACACACACACACACACATATATATATATATATATATATATATATATGTGTGTGTGTGTGTGTGTGTATGTGTGTGTAAGGAAAATTCTCAGGGGTTTTTAAATCTGAAGTCAAGGACTAAAAATTCTCACGTCCTTTTGTATTCCCCAGTTTAACCCCTAACCTAAATTGACCACTAGGGCTACAGTTTACGCCCTCAGAGAAGGGGTCTGACCAATGATAACTCTACATTGCCCTAGCGGACAATTTAGAAATTTTTCAAACAAAAAGGAGATGCACTCTGTCGGAGATATATTTTTTTCTAGAGATTTTCCCACAGACGTTGACCAGGTGTTAAGGGCCTTCATACATACAACTTCATGCTAGCTGACTCCTCAGTTTGTTCTGTCCCTATGAGGAAGTGAATACCCGTCCACCAAAGTTATCTTAATAAAGGTCTCTAGCTAAAACGGTGTCATTTTTATGGCCATGACTGCAACCACTCATAGAGAAGTCCGTCTTATTACATACACACACACACACACACACACACACACACACACACACACACATATATATATATATATATATATATATATATATATATATGTGTGTGTATATGCATAAAAATAATATACTCACACGCATACATACATATACAATTGAAAGGAAGAAAACTTAATTCGGAAATTCGTGACGTCGTTTCCAGGTTATGTAGGGGAAGGGCGTAAACCTCTTTCAGAAAAGGCGAAAACTTCTTTGTGATAGATTACCTCTTATTGACTTGTATATCGATCTCTTTTTTTCTGATTTGTAATTGACAACAGTTAAATGTTTCATAGAAATATTTTAGGGAAAAGTAATTTGGCTTTACTGCATCTCGACCGTATATCGATCCTTTGACTTAAGTGAATAACTTTTTTTAAGTCATTTTGTATTGAACTAAGAACATGTAAAGAGTCTTCATATATCCCGTTAACGGGAAATAGAATTTTTAGTTAATTATCTCTATCATTTTTATAAATAAATATATTAATAAATACTTATGAAATATATACATAAAGCACACCTTACATTTTTGTAATGAACTCATATAAACATTAAGTTTTAACCTCGAGTGGACCATAAAATAATTTTTAAATCTTCTCCGAGTACTTGGGTTTTGAATACAATGATCATTTTTCACATAGCACACAATGTCTAATTTTATAGAATTTATTTCATTTTTTATGATATTTTATATTTATTATAAAAGTTTTCATCCATTTTATATGAGTTAAGAATGTTATTTGTAAGGTTTTACCTTCAAGACAGTAATACAAAATTTTCATAACTTAATTTTATAAATTATAGGTTAAAAAAATTCCTTATTTACCAAATTTTTAGTTCAACTTTCAATAGCAGAACTAAAATACACAATGATGATAGTAAGTTTTTACCCAGTATTTAAAATTAAGGATTCATGCTAATAGAAATTAGTCTTAGAAAACGTATGATCATAAAAATAAAATAAATGAAGGATTCAAACGAAATGTATCACTAAAGAAATTCCAAAGATAAATTTATAATTTCTATAATATATATAAGTAAATGAATTAGTTAACCCTTAATTTGACAAGATTTTTTTCGAATATTTTTTAATTTCTGCTATTTTCCCATATCTGTATAGACATTAGAATCTCTGTAAAATAAACAAAAAAATATATCATTTTCTATTTTTAAGATAATTAATGTCCGCTGTGGAGAACACTTACAATTATGTTATACAGTAGTTATAAATATACATGTCCGGTGTAGCGGTCAGACTTATTAAGTGTTAAGGGGACAGCCAAATTAAGGGTTAATGAAGTAGTACTACTTAAGTTGTAAGTAATTTTACATTATTCTTTCAAAATAAAAAATATATTTACCCATACGGAATAGAAACTTAGCACAAATTTAAAAATATAAAGTTAAACTAATATGCCTTAAAAAATGTTAATATGCTCACCTATAACAGTAAGTAGGAGATTGGGCCAATGAAAACAACTCAAGACAAAGTTCTTATATGTACCAAAGAAGGTTAAAAAATTTATTTATTAACTGTTTTCATAAGCAATCTGCCGAACGCTGACCGATTGGTTAGGGCGCTGATCATCGTTACCGGAGTTCGTGGGTTCGAATCCCATTTTGGCATGGGCGTTCGTAGCCAATTAGAATCGGCTTTAAGCAGTAGGTCCGGGTCTCATTAGCCCTCGTGTACAAAACAGTAGACCGTAGCGCTCCAAACCAAACGAAGACCAATCTATGGAAAAAGAAGTAATTTTACATATCAAAGTATAAAATTTCAAAACAATATACTTTTAAATGAGGATAATGAAGTAACGAGATAAAAGTAAATTTCTTATCATAAGAGATTTATGAGTGACTAAAAATTAATATTTTTAAAACAAACAGCTTGTTTTCGGATTCAATATAATGTCAAAACTCAGAAATCTGCAGATAATTTTTTAGTACTCCGTGTTTCAAGAACAAAACTAAGGTGGTTACAGTTAGATAAATTATTTCCCTTTAAATAACATCCGAGGTTGTAAAATTAGTTTTAAAATTATGTTTAATAGATTAAAATATATACCTTGTCTAATCAAGGTGTTAAAGTTTTATTTATTAATTAACATAAGAAATGTTTAAAATAGACAGGGTATAGAGTAGAAAATTTTATATAACAGTGTCATGTATCCTTATGTAAAACAACTTCTCATTTATCTGTACATAAAGTAATTCGTCTTATTTTAATAACAATATACTTTTTCTGGTAAATCCTCAATTCACGTTATGAAGTGCAAAGCATTACATATAAAATCTTAAGATTGTGTGAATTTAAAGGACCAATATTTTCCCGAGAGGGTGAAAATTATATTTAACCACACATTTATCTCCAGATCAATAAATATGCCAATGTTTGAGCGCTCTTTAATACAAATCCAAAGGGCGAGAAAAAAAAAAGAGATTTTGCTCTTACTGTTTAAGAAAAAGAAGCTGTCTATTTAACGACGAGTGTCATTTTTCTCCACACTCCATATGATAAAAAAAAGACACAGAGAGAGCGAGAGGAAACCCCCTTCCTGCAGGTGCATGGAAAAGATCTCGATGAATTCTGATGATCGATCTTGGAGATCAACCAACCTGGGTCAAACAAGCTATCAAAATCCCATCTTGCTATTGATCCAGCAGTTCCTTTTCCGCGAATACTTCGAACAAAAGAAGGAATAAGTAGCTCCAAACATACACTTCGCGTTTAGGAACCGAACTCCCAGTTCTAAAAACGCATTGTTTCTTATCTGCGTTGCCACCGACTTTTCAATAATCCCGCTCCTGGCCTGCACGAGTCTCCCATTGGCTGGCCGCCACCCTCTTTTTTTTTCACCCTACTTCTTCATCATCCCATCCGCTCTGCGTTTATTGAGGTAGAGGGGGTGGTAAAAAGGGGTGAAGGGGGAGTCTGTTGTTTTTGTGCCATTGATTAGGCGATCTTTTTCTTCTTTTGGCGAAGGTTCTTCTTTTTTTTTGTGCCGTCATTGTTTTCTTGCTCTTGTCGCTTAATCGCCAAAGGTTAATGGGCTACGTCGATCTGCTTCCCGCTTCTCTTTTGCTTATGCCGCCCGACTACGCAAAGCCATCGGAAGTTTTTTTTGGCCATGTGACTTCCAAGATTAAGATGGACTCTTGTTTATCGAAGTCGTGTTTTAAATACCCTCATTAAGATTTTACTTTGCGTGAGTTTTGAAATTTAACTAATGAAATTAATTTCATTCTTCAAAAATGGTAGAACATTTTTTTTTTTTTTTTTAACTTTAAAGAAATTCCATACTATTTAAATGTGGGAAAGAATTACATGACTGTTAGTAAAAAAAGTTTCTCAATTTCAAATTTAACATTATAAAAATTATATGTATTTTACATTTAGTGTATTTTTTTATATTTGTGAAAATCATCTACGGAAATATTTTTCTCATAGTTTTTCGAAAGCGAAACACCTCTCAAATTCTAGTGTTGTAAAATTAAATTTTTTCATTGAGTAGTAAAAAAAAAAATTTCGTTTTTGAGAAATGGTCGAACATTTTTCTTTTCTTCTTTAAAGAAATTACACACTTTTTAAATATAGGAGAGAATTACATAAATCCTACTGAAAAGTTTCTCAATTTGTAAAATTTAACATTATAAAAATTATATATATTTTACATTTCACGTATAGGATATTAACTGTTTTAAATTTGTGAAAATCATTTACGGAAGCATTGTTCTCATAGTTTTTCAAAAGCTAAAAACCTCTCAAATTCTAGTGTTGTAAAATTAAATTTTCACATTGAGCATTAAAAGAAAAATTATATTTTCATTATTTAGTAGGTGAAAGGAAAAATATTTTACACCGAAGATAAATATATGTATATATATATATATATATATATATATATATATATATATATATATATATATATATATATATATATATATATGTGTGTGTGTGTGTGTGTGTGTCTGTGTGTGTTTTCAATATCTTAAGTAAGGTTTGAAATTTTACTAATGAAATAAGTTTCATTCTTGAAAAATGATCTAACATTTTATTGTTCTTTAAAGAAATTCCACACTATATAAATGTGGGAGAACATTACATGACTGTTAGTGAAAGGTTTCTCAATTTTTAAAATTTAACATTATAAAAATTATATGTATTTTACATTTGGTGTATTTTTTTATATTTGTGAAAATCATCTACGGAAACGTTCTCATACTTCTTAGAAAGCGAAACACCTCTCAAATTCTAGTGTTGTAAAATCAAATTCTTTTATTGAATAGTAATAAAAATGTATTTTTATTAATCAGTAGGAGAAAGGAAAAATATTTTACACCGAATATAAGTATATGTATATATATATATATATATATATATATATATATATATATATATATATATATATATATATATATATGTGTGTGTGTGTGTGTGTGTGTGTGTGTGTGTGTGTGTGTGTGTGTGTGTGTGTGTGTGTGTGTGTGTGTGTGTGTGTGTGTGTGTGTTTTAAATATCCTCATGAAGATTTTAAGTAAGGTTTGAAATTTAACTAATGAAATTAATTTCATTTTTGAAAAATGGTCGAACACTTTTTTTTTTACTTTAAAGAAATCCCACACTACTTAAATCTGGGAGATAATTACATGACTGTTAGTGAAAAGTTTCTCAATTTGTAAAATTTAACATTATAAAAATTATATGTATTTTACATTTAGTGTATTTTTTTATATTTGTGAAAATCATCTACGGAAATATTTTTCTCATAGTTTTTCGAAAGCGAAAAAACTTAAATTTTGTAAAATTAAATTTTTTCATTGAGTAGTAAAAAAAGGATATTTTTATTATTTAGTAGGTAAACGTATAAATATTTTATAGCAAATATAAATATATCTTTATATATATATATATATATATATATATATATATATATATATATATATATATATATATATATATATATGTATGTATGTATGTATGTATATATATATATATATATACATATATATATATATATATATATATATATATATATATATATATATATATATATATATATATGTGTGTGTGTGTGTGTGTGTGTGTGTGTGTGTGTGTGTGTGTGTGTGTGTGTTTTAAATATCATTAAGATTTTAAGTAAGGTTTGAAATTTAACTAATGAATTTAATTTCATTTTTGAGAAGTGGTTAAACATTTTTCTTTTTTACACAAATTCGACCGACGATTACTCCATGAGTAAAGCGCTTGTCTTCAGTAACGGAATATCCCACTCCTGACATGGATGATGGCTGAACGAAACCGACTTTTAGCAGTGGATACCGGTTTCTCTAGTCCTCTTATAGCAAAAGATTAGTTAGTAGTGCTACTAACCAACCAACACCCAAAAGAAATTTCAAATTATTTAACTGCTGGTAATATTATATAATTGTCAGCAAAAGATTTTATTATTTATGAAATTAACTTTTCTAAAAAAATTGTTTTTTTGCATTTAATATACAAAATACCATTTGTTTTACGTTTTTTTTAAATGACATAAGAAAACTATTTTACGATAATTCCTCGATATGGAAAAGACCTCTCCAAATCAAGAGAAATAAATTTAAACTGTTGTACTGCGTAATGAAATAAAACTAATATTTTTTCCAAGATTAAGATAGACTCTTGTTTATCAAAGCCATGTGTTAAATATACTTATTAAGATTTTACTTTAAAGGACTTTTCAAATTTAACTAATGAAATTGAATTCATTTTTTTAATACCGATGAAATATTTTTATCTTTTGACCAAGTTTATTATTGAAATGTAAGAATCTAAAGCCGAATAATTAATTAAAATTTGAAACTTATAAATTTAAACATTATAGAAAATGTTTCTACTCTTTACATTTAGTATTTAATCGTTTTGTGTTTCTTAAAAAGGTATACTACATTTTCTTTTTACTATTCCTAAAAATGTGAAATACCATATGTTCTACCCTAATAAAAATAAAATTATATATTAATTACTTAATCATATGAAAATACTTATATTGTTTAAATAAAGGATTAGACATAATATAATGTTGCAGGAAGATTTTTCAAATTTTACTACACACGATATATATTTAAAAAGGTATAATCTTAAATTTATGAGTACAAAAGAAGATAAATAGTAAACATATACACATATATATATATATATATATATATATATATATATATATATATATATATATATATATATATATATATGTATGTATGTATGTATATATATATACGTATATATATATGTATGTATGTATGTATATATATACATATTTAGATATATATACTTATATATATATACATATATATATATATATATATATATATATATATATATATATATATATATATATATATATATATAGAGAGAGAGAGAGAGAGAGAGAGAGTGAGGGAGAGAGTCTGCATGTGTCTATCTCCGTGTTTACGTATATAAATGTTTATGCATTTACATATATATAGATGTGTATATGTGAAGAGAGTGATAGAAAGAGAAATAAATTAAAGAGGGAAGAGTAATAAAAAAATGTTCTTTGCGAGGGCGTAGATATGCAAAATTTAGTAATTACGTGGGAGTTTTATTATTAGATGTTATGAATAATGAATTCAAAATAGAATGAAGAGCAGACCTTTGATTCTAACAATAAAGAAACAATATTTTATTTTTCTTGATGATTGTAGCTCTTAAACCAGGAGACAAAGAACTGAAAACATACTAGATTCTCAAAATCTGAGATTTCAATGAAATCTAGTAGTTTTGTCGAGAAGATGCAACTGTGGGTGAAAACCTAATTATCTAAAAAGGGATCAGTTTCGTCTAGTATGGGTTATTCACAGTGATGTAATATGACAGAAACCTTTAATTTTGATTTGTATCAAATGACAAATTTGTATCAAAATAAATACATTGTGAATGTTTATTTGAAGTCATATTGCAATAAGAATCTATCTGCATGTGTAAGAAATACCAAGGTCATAGCAGAGATAGTAAGATTTAACTAAACATACCAAGATAGTAAAAAAAAATTGTTTGTTGATAAATGAACCAAATTATATCTCACTTAGAAAATGTTTCGGTATAACCCCATAAATCTTTGTATTTCATTTGCCTAGTCACGCAGTTCTTAATATGAATGTATTATCGTGTTACAGTCACGTGTTACTAGTTGATATCTATACCTTGAATTTATATTGCAATATTTAAACATTCTATTAGATATATTTACTCCAATAATAAATATTTACACTAAACGTATTATGTTTCTAATAAGAATTATACAAAATTAACCTCGTGTTTAACTTTAAAAGTTTCTTTGCGAACAGTTACTCTGTCGAAATTATTTCATACAAAGTAGGAAGGGCAAAATTTCACTTGTAGAAAAAATTTAGAGTATAATAAAATAAAAAGTATCTCATCTCAAAATTTTCTGTCATTTCCTAGACAGGATCTTAAATCTAATGTATATAATACACCAGATATTCAGTATAGAGTATACAGTATATTCTATTCATTAAACGTAAATTGGTTTTAGAAACTTAGAGAATCTATACAATAAAGCATAAAAACTTTTCTTCCTTTAAGAATACCTCTTAAAATATTAATTTTATATTCTAAATACTCTAACCACTAAAATATTTCAGTGAAAATAGTATTAAATATATGGAAATTAAAGTTCTTAATCAATTCAAAATTGTAAATTTTTATGTTAATTTGATACAATAATGATTAAAAAATTTGTGTAATTTTTAAATTTTGTTTAAAAAGTTTAATATCAAATTTAATTTTATGTATTATAAGTGCAATAATTAGCATAAGTTTTTGCTGATAAATTTCAGATAATCATTTAGACAAGTTATTACAAAACATAAATATTCAGTATCACGCTATAGAGAGAAATAAACTATACATGTCTTTAGATATTGTATTTTGACATATTAATCTCAATTTTATCTTCCACAGTAAATGCATTATTTTATTCGTTAATTAAACATAATGGCAGGGACATTATTTTACGTAGTTTGAAAAACAAAGTGCAGTATATTTTGTTTATTAGAGTACACTATATTTGAAATTTATTTAAACTAGTTATGTAAGATGATAAGAGAAGAAAGTAGTTTATGTCATCGCTGAAAGAATAAAAAGAGGCTATACAATACATTTTCTGTTGACAAATTGCATCTGAAACCTTTCACCATATCAACGCTACAATCAATAGCAGCTGAGGTCAGCATGAAAATAAACATTTTTCTCTACCTGAGACAAAAGAAAAAAAAATGCGAAACGTAATAAATAAACACACCCCGTTATAAATAATCCAAACCACGATAAATCAATGCTACCTTTGTATAAATCTAATTTTCATGTTTTACCTCGATCATATTAAAACCTAATAAATGCTCTAATACTTAAATATCTAACATTACAACTTTAATGAAAACGAAAAAAAAAACAATTTTAATTTTTATTTATCTTTAAGGCATTTTTAAATTTAAGTTAAAGCAGCTAAAAATAAATAAAAAAATAATTTAAATTCACTTATACTAATCTAAATATGATTAAATATTAGTTTTTAAACAGGGTATGTATGTCTATTTTATATAATGAGAGAAATTTTGAAAAACTATTTTTTGCATATATTTCATAATCAGTTGATTAAACAATTTTTGGGACTTTGTTGGATAAGAAACGTAAAACAATATTGATGCATTGAACGTGATACTTTTAGAAAAATTCAAATTTACGTAATTGTAAGTAAAAGGTATATTATCATCCTAAATTTTCTAGGCTAAAAGAAATATATTAATTATTTTATTTTTCATATATTTTTAATAAATTAATAAACTGAAGAAAATTTGTCAAGTAATTACATAAATTTTATATGAATAAATCACTTTTTTTTTTTTGTAAAGTCATTATTTTCGACCTGTTATGAAAACAAGATAATGCTTCATATACATGGGTATTTTCATAAGGCAAAAATCCCTATAAGGTTAAGAAATCTATGTATTTAGCCTTTCTCTGCATGAAGATTCAAATTTCCAGCATAACATTTAGTATTCTGTAGATTTTATAAAAACACTTTTAAATAAATTGATCAGGAAGATATAATTCCTGCTCAAATTAAAGAAAAAAATTCTGAAAAGATTCTACTATTAATATATAATATAATAAATGTTATGATGGAAATTTCCATCAACATGCAAAAAAGCATTAAGACAAGAGAGAGCTCAAATTTTAATTTTGTAATCAATTTAATTTAATATATAAAACGTCATTAAAATATGTTTTTATGAAAGTTAATAAATTGTAAAGTAATAGTATGATAAAAAATAAATATGAAGTAGTCCAAAATATTTAATTTCAAAATAAAAAAATAATAAATATTTTAAGTAATAATTATTTTATTGTACGCTGTAAGAATTTTATTTTACAATAATAGATATTATAAAACTATTTTACTTTGCACCTTAGTTACATTTCGAAATTCTGTGAAACAGAAGTATTGAATATTAAACAAATTTAACAAAATTAAAAATCAACGGTCAATTTAAAAATAATAATCTTACAAAGGAAAATAAATTTCCATTGAACAAAGCATAAATTTAAACAGATAAAATGTTGAAGTTTTATATCCTATAAGTTTGACAAATTCGATATAAACTTTCTCCGAAAAAATATTAGACTATCGAACAAATAATCATTATTAATTTTTCATCAAGAATAGCATATTTTATTTTAGAAAAATTTATTTTTCTAAAATAAAATATGCTATTTAATAAATTATGCTTTATTTTTAGAAAAATAAATTTCCATTGAACAAAACATAAATTTAAACAGTTAAAATGGTTCAGTTTTATATCCTATAAGTTCAACAAATTCAATATAAACTTTCTCCGAAAATATATTAGACTATTGAAAAAAATAATCTTTATTATTTTTCATCAAGAATAGCATATTTTATTTTAGAAAAATTTATTTTTCTAAAATAAAATATGCTTTATTTTTAGAAAAACAAATTTCTATTGAACAAAGCATAAATTTAAACAGTTAAAATGCTTAAGTTTTATATCCTATAAGTTCGACAAATTCGATATAAACTTTCTTCAAAAAAATATTAGACTATTGAACAAATAATCATTATTATTTTTCATCAAGAATAGCATATTTTATTTTAAAAAGTCTTACTTCTTACAAAGAAAAATAAAACATAGTACCTAATAATCACATTTAATAAAGTATCCTTTTGGAATGCAGAGCACAGATTAAACACGGATTATTTTTTTTGAGAATAAGTCATTACAGATTTCTTCACAATATTTTTACACGATTGATTGAGGAAAAAAAGCCATCATTATATTTTGCCATAATAGCCGCGCATGTAGCGAAGAAACACACACCGTTTCCTAACAAAACGAAAAAGCGTTAGACATGAATGTAAAATACATATTTTATTGACAAATCTCATTTAAAACCCTTCACCATATCAAAGTTGCAATCAATAACAGCTAACGTCAACATTAAAACGTACTCATTTCTTCCACCCTCAGATAAGAAAAATTCGAAGATAAAAAAAAAAATAAAATAACACAGAGAGAGAGAGAGAAAGAAAAAGTAAAAACACCAAAAAGAAAAAAAAAAAGCTAGAGATCCCAAGCCCCCCTGGCATTTCTAGCCATCCATTCTAAGTCCTCACACACTCACATACACATACACACACCAGACACGATGTGTAGGTGGGTGTGTTAATCTGGGGCGAGGGGCAAAGGGAAGGGGGAAGGGGAGAGACTTCGCACCAGAGAGAGAGAAAAGCGAGTATGAATTCCGTGGCTGCAGCAGCCCTCTGAGGTAATTGAAGGCGACGGGAGGAATTTTAGTCTTGCAAGGGAGAGCTTATTGGTAACGCCTATGTTCTAACCCCCCCTCTCCCCTTCGCCGACTCCCAGCCTCCCAGGGTATAGCTTATTAAGGAAAAATAATCTTTCCTCGGTGGCGAATTTAAAAACGTTTTCTCTGCCCCTGGAAAGCAGGCTTTGCTAGGCTCTCTCTCCACTACGTAAATGGGGTTTTACTTTACCTGCAAATGGGAGGCTATGGTCGGTGTTTATTTTAGAGGAATTCTAGAGCGCCGGAATATTTTGCGGTTTAAATTGCGCCTTTATTTTCGAGCCACACGTTCCCAGAGAATTGCTGGGGCTGGGAAATTATTAAACTGATAGTATAAATTAAATGAATTATCTCTACTACAGCGAAATGCGATATTTTTCATTATTAAGCACACCGCGGACAGGTTAAGTGGATAATGTAATAATAAAGTTTATTTTTACACTCCTTCAAGTCATGAATTTAATCCAACACCTACCCTTGATATTTCATTAACGGGATGAATAGTAACATCATGTAAATCAATTTGCTGTTATTGTTTTTTAACTAAAAAACAAAATCATCTCCCTGGATAAGCGGTAAAAAATCATGAAAATGCAAATTAGTAAAACACTTTGGTCTTCATGATAATTATATAATTTAATTCAGAAACTCACGCTAAAATTATATAAAGTATATCCAGAAATTATGAAACAATTCAATAATTATGACTTTTAACAAATTACAGGTATATATTTTAAGTAATGAAGGGTAAATTACTAGCAGTATTATATTTATAAACTTTCTATGACTTTACTCATATTAATAATTTTGATAAGATTTCCTTTATATAGTATATAAATTCTTCGTTTTTAGGCATGCCATGGAATTCAGGGGATAACGTATTATAAAATTTTATTTTTAATATCCTCGAAATTATTAATTTAATCTAAGACCTACTGTTGATATTTCATTGACAGGATGAACAGTAACATCATGTAAATCAATTTGGTATCATTATTATTTTTATTAAAATTATTTTTATATATTTTACTAAAAAAACCTTTATACTTTATACTTTACTAATTATTCTTATATATTTTATTTAAAAAAACAAAATCGTCTTCTTCATGAAAAAGTAAATGTCTCAAAACAAACTGAACTTGGAAAAATATGAACATTTATATTAGTAAAATACAATGGCTTTCATAATAATTACTCATTTTAATTCTTACACACTCTAAAAGTATCAAATATCAATACATAACTATAAATTATGGGTATAATTCAGTTAAATATGAATTTTAACTAACTATCTGAATATATTTTAGAAATTAGAATTATTTATTGAATTAGAAATTAAAAAAACACTAAATATATAAATAAAATATAGTTCTTTATTTAATGGCAAAAGAGTGTAAAATATCAGCAAATTTATTATCTATCACTCCTATCATTTAAAATATTTAGCTGAATATGTGAAGGGAAAAAATTAAGTAATATTCTAATGAAAAGATTACAACTGCTAATTTAAACGTTATATTTCAAACTTTTTTTAGGCTTTTAAACAATTCACAATCTTACACGTTTCTTTTATTTCCCAGCGTAAATTTTGACTGAATTAAGAATTTTTCAAAGTGTACAGAAATGAATTTTATTGATTTGATCATTTTAAATCGTTTTATATCAAGGTGGTAAAAAATTTAACCCTGATAATATATATATGTAACTAGAAACTTATATATAACTAAACAACTAAACTATATAAAATAATTTTATATCAAGGTTATATTAAAAAGAAAGCAACCCTGGTAAATATATATATATATATATATATATATGTAACCAAAAACTTATATACAACTAAATAACTAAACTATATAACTAAAAACTTTTCAAAGTGTACGAAAATGAATTATATATATATATATATATATATATATATATATATATATATATAAATAATTCAAAATTCACACCATTCAAATTTTTAAGTCCCGTAAATATTTCGTGACCAGTGTGCCCCGTGTGCCCGTGCGATAATCTGGTCATATGATTACGCTAGTTATGCACAAACATTTCATCCGTTTCAAATAGTTCTATTTTATAAATTGAAAATTGTCGATTCAAAACTTTTCTACAAGTCGTCGACTAATTTTTAAAGTACAAGGTTGATATCTTACATTCTGAACACACACACACACACACACACACCACATACATATATAATATATATATATATATATATATATATATATATATATACATGTACACAAACTCCTGCAGAAGCCAATATAAGCACTTTACTAGAGATCACGCGAAAATTAACATCAATAGGTGTTAATTAAAATATGACAGTGTGTATACTGGAAAATATAAAAATCCATTAATTTTCCAAAATATTCTTACGTTTTATCAGGATGTTTTGGAGAGGAATTGCTCGTAAAGTGGAAGAAGGTTAGAAAGTGGCTTCTCCTGTGAAGCCTTATAAATCTCCTTCATTTCTAATTAGCTTGCCGCAAGATTAATGTCCTGCTATTTATTTATTTGTATTATACCTGGTACTACAAATGATAAATTACGCCGTATGCTTTTTCGACTCTTTATCATAATAAACTAATTTTCAACACCTTAAAATTCAGAACTTAAGTATAAATATTTTTTTTGACTTTCTAAAAATCAAATATTCATTCATAAATTATGTTTAAATTAAAAATCCAGTAAAATATTGCCAAGTTAAATATATTTACCATCTAATGATAAATACTGCATTTAAAAAGGAACTTTTTTTTTACTAATGTATCACTAAAAGTTTTAATGACAAAATTCCCCTTAATACCTAACTGTATTAAAGTAGTAATATATTGCTATTTTAGTAAAAGATTGAATCAACTTAAAGGATCACATACCTCCTAAAAGAATATTGATTCATGCCAAAAGTGTGACTGTTACATAGACCATAAGACATAAAATACATTATACTATACACATTTTATTTTAAATATATAAGACCTAATTTAATTTAGATCATGAAATAATATTCTCATTCTATTATAATGGAAACTGTAGAGAAATTTATACATTAGCATTTTGAATAGTATTAAAATTTGTATTACAGTTGACACGAAAATTTATAAAATTAGATAAAACGCAAAGTTGAAAGAAACAATTATTTAGTAAAAGTAATTTGCTTGATTATCTAAATGATAATAATTTATTAAATAAATAATACAAATATATGCTCACAGAAGAAGCTTTATACTTATGTATAGAGTAGAAATTTCATAGTCTTATGAATATTTTTATAAAATAATTTTAATTTCTTCTATAGCAATAATTCTACATTTTAGTTGCATTAAAAAAATAGGAATAATTTCAAAACAAATAAATCAAGTCTTGAATACTTCACAAATATTTATATAATTTTATTAAGGATTTAGAAACCTTTAATAGGTAAAAAAGACGCAGTTTCCCCATATACCAATTTCCTTTAAAATGTATGAGACCCGTTTAATAATCAATTAGTTTCAGTAATGAAATGGCCTATTGTATTATAAAATAATAACTGTTATAAACATATACGCCTGTTTCTGTGTATTTTAACATTATAATGGTAAAAATGAAAAACAAATCTTTAAGGAAATGTTTGGGTAATGTTTAATAAAACTACATCGTTAAAATTTACTAAAAAAATTCTCTTAAATCATTAGCAAATAATGAACCAGCATAAATAACCAGTTAAATTTATCATTGGAAGTGAGTATTGTATTTTGTATTTTAAGAAATCAACTAGTAAGCATATCAACCTAAACCCACGTGTAGAAAAACTTGTGTAACAAACTAATTTCACTTTTTAAATGATTTTTCTATAAAAAAAATTTTGTTTTGCTCAAATATTTGAAACACTTCAGATGCTTTTTTCTCATATCCGTTTAAAATTTATTGATGTTAAAAATTTGAACCCGTTAAAAGTTTTATAACTAATTCTTCCGCATATAAAAGTTAGATAAAATTAATAGGTTTCGAAGCATAAATGTTAATATTGTAATATCAGCTGTTGTAAAAGTATTTAACAGAATACTTTTTATTCCCAACCTGAAGTATATGGCCCAAATATGCATTGTATTACAGATTTTTATTACATAACTATATCAGACCAACAATGGAAGATTTTAGTGAATAAAGTTTGTTTCAAAGCCATGAACATTGAAAGCAAATTTTACCTGCCGCTTAAATTATTCTCTCCCGTAGACCTCCATGTTATTGTTGGCTTTAAATGACACAAACCAGTTTTTAAGACACAATTCTGGGGTTAAAGTAATTTCACTCTTTGAAACACCCAATATTGTAGTTTTCAGTAATTTTCCACGCAAGCAAAAGTTTTTGAAAAAAAAAAAGTGTAATTGCTTTACGTTATGTTAGATTCCTCATTCACGATGTAAAGTCTAAAAAATAGAAGTAAAAAAGCATAGATTTCTAGGACTCTAGCATGGTCTTTCATCAACCAACTCAAAGACACAGTTTTGAAATTTTCATATTTCTTCATAAAATCCTTTTAACTTAAAAATGAATAAATTTTACTTACGTAAGAAAATAATCTATGCCTAAACATATATCTAAATCAAAGATTCTAAGAATTTTCTCTAACTCTATTTCTCCTATCTCTTTGTATATATATATATATATATATATATATATATATTATAATATATATATATATATATATATATATATATATATATGTATATATATTTGGTATATATATATATATATGTATATATATATATATATATATATATATGATATTATATATATGTATGTGTATATATGTATGTATATGTATATATATATGTATATATATATATGTATGTATGGATATTTTGTATATATGTATGTATGTATATATATATATATATATATATATATGGATGTGTGTGTATATATAATATATGTATATATAGGTATATATATATTAATATATATATATATATAGATATAATATATAATATATATGTAGATTTATATGTATATATATATAGATAGATAGATAGATAGATAGATATAATCATATATATATATATAGATAGATAGATAGATATAATCATATATATATATATATATATACATCTAATAATGTGTATATATATGATATTTCTAGCATGTATATATTGTAATTAATAAAAGAAAGGATTTTTAGAGCTTCTTATGCGAATTTTTTTTTTAAAGCCTGAAGCTTAACACCACATACTAGCGTTAAAAAACTCTGCTGAATATTGAATGTTTGAATGTTCTCAAAGCTCTTTTAATGCATATTTTGAAATATAAATTAAAAAATGGTAGTTCGTAAAGGTGAACAAGAAAAGGAAAAAGAAGGGAAGATGAATTCTTTAAATGTCTTTACTCTAGTCGAAAGTTTTCAAGGTACTTGCATGAATAATATGCTGCATATTTATTCTTTAAACTCTTGATTTTTTAAAATCTTTAACAATGCCTATAAAAATAAATATTTTTTAAATTTATTCGTTCATTTTAATTTTTCATTATATTCGTTATGCTCTTAAGGTCTAAAACTAGTAGTGAAATATGTGTTTTAATAAAAATAAAAATTTTAGTAATTTAAGTAATTGCTAAAACAAAATTATCTATATTCATAGATAAATAAAGTGATGTACGATTACTAGATTTTGGTTTTATTTCCAACTTCATAACAACTAGTCTTTATAGTAGCAGTAAAGTTCGTTGCCATTTATATTTGTCTTTTAACAAAGTGTTTTTGTTAACCATCTCCTATACTGAAAAAACTTTAATGAACTGCTCCAAACTAAACCAAGCAGCTAAGTTATAATTTCTTGACCTTTTATTTCTTCCGCCCTCAGCATATTAAAGAAAAGAGAAAAGTAACTGATCTACGTCATATATAGATTGGTCAAAAAACCTAACATTAAATATTGTGAAAATCCATGGGAATTTCATAGTTACGACTTTCACCCACACTCTCTATAATTAGGTAGAGTGGGTCGCAATGTAAATAGTTTTAGGAATATATATTGATTAAGAAATTTAAAACCATCAAATAGAACGGAAATGAATGCATTCAATTTCTTGTATGTGTAGTAATTTATTATTCAACCTATAAGAAGAATATTTTACAAAATTCATGGGGTTGTTAGGTCAATAGGAAAATTTGCTTTACCATTTGATTCATTAAAAATATTGCTAAAATTTAAAATGTAAAATACGTTTTAATTTTTAAACGTTCTAATGACATAATTTTAACTTTTAATATCGATAATTATCTTTTACTCAAATGCGGAATTTTGTGTTCAATAAAGTTTTATATGATTGAAGTTTACAAATAACTAATGAAACAGATATCTCTTTACTTCTTTATATGAGTGGCAGAAATAAATTTACTTTTCTTAATCTTTCAGTAAATATTAGATAGAAAATTTTCCAAACTTCATAATCCATTTAAACCCATTGACTGTCTATTTAATATATACGATTGCTAATATTTCCTACAGTTCTGACACTTTTTCATCATTTTTAATTGTTAAAAAATGTTTTCGTAGCACCAATCTTTTCTGGGGAATATACTTCAAAACACAAACTTTCAAATAGTTCTTGTATAGTAATTAAAATATAAAATTAAATTTTAAAATTGAGAGTTTTCAGAAAGTTTGACTTGCAAAAATAATTACTTTTTACAAAAATTATGTATTTTTTTTTCATGTTGATGCATATCTATAATATACTCTTTTTTTACTTTTTTGTTCGATTGACTGTAGGAATAAACCCATGCACCTATTTTTTCATTACCTTTTCTCGAATATTCCTTTCTAGAATCCAAAAATATTTCTCATTCGTTATCTTATAATTTACTTTTCACTTCAACTTTAGGACTAAAACAAAGTACCTTTCCATCAAAATCTGTATCTATCTTTATAGCTTTAAAAAATTATTTCAAATGTGGTATTTTATAATGTACATACCACATGGTCTATAGTGCTCCTATATATATCCTTGCATCATTTTCTGAAACTAAAACTCATTCCGCATTATACTAACTGAAATAAGTTTTTATTGCTTTAAAGACTATTTTGCTTCTTAATTGAGAAAACTTATAATATTCATACTACGTTGTTTGTATGACCGAACCCACTAACATAGCATAGCGTCATCTTTCTTCGGATAGTTTTTCTAAAACATTTGCTGCTTTTTAATATTTATTAATTGGGTGCTTACTTCATCGACGTTACTACATAACCTCCTTATCTACCCCTGGCTCATTTGCTACAAATATTTCAATTATTTCAAGAATATTTACTATTTTAATTGTGATAGCTTAGAGTTTTTATTCCACATCGACGGTATGGTTGAACCAACATCCGTTTTCCCGCATATATATGCAAAATATTTGCCATATTAACTGCAGTCTATTAAAGTATGTCCAACTCATTGACTGTTGGACATAACCAACATACCTATCCAGGCATCCTTCCCTGAAAATTTAAAATCCCTCTACATAGTCTTTACCGGAACATATCTTTACTGCTCTCAAAAATATTTCCTTTTTAATTGGGATACCATATAATGTTCATACCACTTCGACTGCATTGCTGGACCCACGAATCTAGTATAGCTTCCTCATTTTTCGGATAGCTCTCACAAATATTTACCATATTAATTGTAGTCTATTATAATGAGTCTACTACACCAAAGGAGGGACAAAACCTACATACCTATCATTGCATTGCCTTTTCCTGAATATCTCTTTATTGCATTCAAAAGTATTTCCCTTTTAATTGGGATACCATATAATGTTCATACCACTTCGACTGCATCACTGGACCCAAGAATCTAGTATAGCGTCATCATTACCCGGATAGCTTTTCACAAATATTTGCCATATTAATTGTAGTCTTTTACAATGAGTCTGTTACACCAAATGAGGGACAAAACCTATATACCTATCCCTGCATCATTCTCTCCTGAATATCTCTTTATTGCGTTTAAAAGTATTTCCTTTTTAATTGGGATGCTATATAATGTCCATACCACTTCGACTACATTACTGGACTCACGAATCTAGTATATCGTCAACATTCCTAGGGTAGCTCTTCACAAATATTTACCATATAAATTGCAGTCTGTTACAATGAGTCTGCTACACCAAATGAGGGACAAAACTTACATACCTATCCCTCCATCATCTTTTCCTGAATATCTCTTTATTGCGTTCAAAAATATTTCCTTTTTAATTGGGATAGCATATACTGTTGATACCACTTCGACCGCATTACTGTACCCACGAATCTAGTATAGCGTCATCATTACTTGGATAGATCTTCACAAATATTTACCATATTAATTGTAGTCTGTTACAATGAGTCTGCTACACCAAATGAGGGACAAAACCTACATACCTATCCCTGCATCATCTTTTCCTGAATATCTCTTTATTGCGTTCAAAAATATTTCCTTTTTAATTGGGATACCATATAATGTTCATACCACTTCGACTGCATTGCTGGACCCACGAATCTAGTATAGCTTCCTCATTTTTCGGATAGCTCTTCACAAATATTTACCATAGTAATTGTAGTCTATTATAATGAGTCTACTACACCAAATGAGGGACAAAACCTACATACCTATCCCTGCATCATCTTTTCCTGAATATCTATTTATTGCTTTCAAAAATATTTTATTTTTAAATGGGATGCCATATAATGTCCATACCACTTCGACTGCATTACTGGACTCACGAGTCTAGTATATCGTCATCATTTGCCGAATAGTCCTTCACATTAATTGTAGCATGTTACAATGAGTCTGCTACACCAAATGAGGGAAAAAACCTACATGCTTATCCCTGCATCATCTCTTCCTGAATATCTCTTTATTGCGTTCAAAAGTATTTCCTTTTTAATTGGGATACCATATAGTGTCCATACCACTTCGACCGCATTACTGCACCCACGAATCTAGTATAGCGTCATCATTACTTGGATAGATCTTCACAAATATTTACCATATTAATTGCAGTCTGTTACAATGAGTCTGCTACACCAAATGAGGGACAAAACCTACATACCTATCCCTCCATCATCTTTTCCTGAAATATCTCTTTATTGCGTTTAAAAGAATATCTCCTTTTTTTAGTTGGGATGATACCATATACTCTCGACACCACTTCGACTGCATTACTGGACCTACGAATCTAGTATAGCGTGATCGTTTGCCGGATAGATCTTCACAAATATTTACCATATTAATTGCAGTCTGTTACAATGAGTCTGCTACAACAAATGAGGGACAAAACCTACATACCTATCCCTCCATCATCTTTTCCTGAATATCTCTTTATTACGTTCAAAAATATTTCCTTTCTAATTGGGATACCATATACTCTCGACACCACTTCGACTGCATTACTGGACCTACGAATCTAGTATAGCGTGATCATTTTCCGGATAGCTCTTCACAAATATTTACCATATTGATTGTAGTCTGTTACAATGAGTCTGCCACACCAAATGAGGGACAAAACCTACATACCTATCCCTGCATCATTCTTTCCTGAATATCTCTTTATTGCGTTCAAAAATATTTCCTTTTTAATTGGGATACAATAATACAGATGATACCAACTTCGAAAAACCGCATATACTGCACCCACGAAATCATAAAGTTGTCATCATTACCCGGATAGCTTTTCACAAATATTTGCCATATTAATTGTAGTCTTTTACAATGAGTCTGTTACACCAAATGAGGGACAAAACCTATATACCTATCCCTGCATCAACTTTACCTGAATATTTCATTTATTGCATTCAAAGTATTCTCCTTTTAATTGGGATACCATAATAATGCAATACCACTTCGACTGCATTACTGGACTAAAGAATAATCGTATAGCGTCCATCATATAGCCAGAAAGTTCTTCACAAATATTTACCATATTAACACTTATGACTGCAAGCCAAAATTGTGCAAAATGTCACAACGGGGCCAAACTTTTTTTTTTTTTTTTTTTTGTGTAATTTGTATTTTTTCAACATAAAACTATATATAAAAACAATATTTCAAAACAAACAATATTTTAAAACAAACTCTCTCTATTTATTATATATTCCCTTTTTTGTTGCATGTTCCAAATATTTAATTTTTCATAAAACTTAGCTTCATAAAATCGTCACATATAACCAATTTGCGCAACCACGTATACCTAAACACATCGTAGGGAGCCACAACAATCAAACTCCAATACGATTTTTCATGTAACTGATAACATCTTTGATAGCCATGGCCTGAAGTGTTAAAAACACCATGGCTATCATATCGGATAGCCAGTGTCTCAACGGAAATATCACTGGATATCACATATGATAGCCATGGCAGTCAATTGTAGCATTTTACAATGAGTCTGCTACATCAAATGAGGGACAAAACCTATATACCTATTCCTGCATCATCTTTTCTTGACTATCTCTTTATTGCGTTCAAAAATATTTTCTTTTTAATTGGGATACCATATACTGTTGATATCACTTCGACTGCATTACTGGACCCACGAATCTAGTATAGAGTCATCATTTGCCGGATAGTCCTTCACAAATATTTACCATATTAATTGTAGTCTGTTACAATGAGTCTGCTACACCAAATGAGGGACAAAACCTACATACCTATCCCTGCATCATCTTTTCCTGAATATCTCTTTATTGCGTTCAAAAATATTTTCTTTTTAATTGGGATACCATATACTGTGTGTTTAGTCCTTCGACTGTAATTAACTGACCCACGAATCTAGTATAAGCGTCAATCATTTGCCGGATAGTTCCCTTCTTTTCCTGAATATCTCTTTATTGCGTTCAAAAATATTTCCCTCTACATCGGCTTATTTTCCATTCTCGAAACCGCTGGTAAAAAAAAAAAAAAATAGCTGTTAATTCCCATTTCTGGGCTGCTCTTTGCTCCCCCGCCTAGCTCTTTATCCTTTTAAGCGGAGTGCGTTTTAATGTACGGCATGTAGTCCGCAGGACCCTCGGGGGGCGTTGTTGGATGCGACAAATAAACAAGTCTTCCTGCGTGGCAGTTCCTGATAATATTCCTAATGAATTTTCCACTGGCAAAAAGAGTAGAAGAGAAAGTGTGGGCCTCGTGTCAACAGTTACGGATCGGGTGGATTTTTAATTTTAAAAATGAAGCGAAGATAAAAGTATCTCATTTGCGGAACAGAAAACGAAAAGAAATTTTTGAAAAATGTTTGTAGAGAAAATGCTTCCTTCTTTTTTGGAGAATATTATGTATCTTTATGGCTTTTTTTAACCTTTCAAATACGCTCTAAATACGTCGATGTGTAGTAAATGGCAACGAAAAATTGCATGCTTTCTAAGGGGAAACCTTGTTTTTCTACTAAAATGAGAAAAGGAACCGTTTAGCGGTTTCTATGTTTTGCATTTTATACACGGAATTTTTTGCATGAAATATATTTTAAACTATATTTTGTAAACGGAAAATATATTTAATAATTTTTAAATACATTTCATTACAAGTGAGTTTTTGAATTTTGTAAAATTAAACTTAAATATTCAATTCAATAACTTTTTGAATTCTGCGATGCACAAGCGCTTACATTAGTTTGTTAGTGAATACCAACAAAATTTACTGGAGTTCAATACTTTTTAGAAGAAAACTTTATTTTTCTTTACAAATGTAAAAGTGAGTCCCACATAGTCCGTGTCTGTGTTTCGCTTTTTATACATGAGGTTTTGTTTTTAACATAGAATTTCTGTCTGTATCCTTTTTCAAACAGGGGTGTTAATTCATGTTTATCATTTTTCTTAACTCTACTGTTATTTTAGCATAATTGTGTTTTATAAAATATTTTCGTTGAAGGTATTTATCTATGTGTGGCATGACTAAATACAGGAATGTTCTGTATTTAATATGTATGAAAAAATTGATATTCTTATTGTAGTTTACAACAATAAAATCTATTTATATAAATATCATTTCTCATTTAAACTATGTTTATCTGCAGAAAAGCAACACTGCACTCTTTACATGTTTTCATAGATGGAAACGACCACTATTAAAATATACTAAGAAATATTTACTTATACATAAATTATTCCTTCCTAAGGTCTTCTTGTATTTTGATGCATTTACATTTTCTGTAAAAGAACACAAAAATATAGATTAAGATATTTTAATTACAAGACTTTTTTCAATTGCTATGCTTCCTAGATAACAAATATCAAATTCTCATTTATAAGTTTTCTATACATTAATGTCAGTGCTGTCACACAATTCTAACAATCCTGGCATATCAACCATAAATGTATATTCTGGAACTTATGTATCGGACTTCTTTACCCTAAAATCTCTATTTTAAAAATTACTGAAAACTGTTTTAAATTACTTCATCTTTATTATCTGTGACAGAAATAAATATTACCTTAATTTTTAAAACCACATTTTGTTCTTGCGTAAAAAATCTGTAGAGTATAAATTAAGATCGTCTACTCGAAAAGAAATTTTCAGTTTCCATGCTTCCTGAGTAATAAATTTCTCATTTGCATTTATCTCTTTACTATTACCGAAAGATTGTGGTAACATTTACGCATCAACTTCCAAAGTCGATATGCCAACCATGTTTATATATTACCAATTTTTATGTACCGGGAATCATTTAACCTAAAAACTGATTTTTATATAATTTTAAATTATTTATATATCGTAGAAAAAAATATTTGCTATATTTTTGAAACCACGTTTTTTTATTTTTTTAAATTGTATATAAATATATATATTCATATATATATATATATATATATATATATATATATATATATATATATATATATATATATATATATATATATATATATATATATATATATATATATATATATATATATATATATATATATATATATATATATATATATATATATATATATATATATATATATATATATATATATATATATATATATATATATATATATATATATATATATATATATATATATATATATATATATATATATATATATGTATATATATATGTATATATATATATATATATATATATATATATATATATATATATATATATATATATATATATATATATATATATATATATATATATATATATATATATATATATATATATATATATATATATATATATATGAAATATTCAGTTATACGGAGCTCTTCTTGTTCCCTGGTGAAGTTCCCATACAACCTATATAATAAAATATTTTATACGAATATTCAGTCATACGAAACATTCACATATACTAAGAAGTATTTTATCTCCTACATACATTTTTGAACTTAAACTTTATTCAGTTATACTGATTGAGTAAATCTTTTTCGGGATCTCATTTGCACTGTGCATATTAACATCTCCCTATAGTTTTCGTCCATTTTTTACAGATTTTTATTATTTTTCAATAGAAGGAGAGAGTTTTTAACTTAGATTTTTCATTTTTCTTAACATTTAGTATTATTTTAGCTTATATGCATATGTCTTATAAAACGTGTTCGTTATGTGTAATTATGTATGTGTTTATTGAATACAGACCCTTACTGTATTTAATGTAGACAAAAATAAATAATGTAGTTTTTATGGTTCATATATATATATATATATATATATATATATATATATATATATATATATAACAATTATTTCCTCTGGTCACAATGATTATGTAATCCCTATTATTTTTACTTGCCCCGTCTACTAGGCAAGGAGAAGCTTAAATAGCTAACAGTAATAACGAACTATGCAGTCGGGCCACATTGAAGAGAGCACAAGTCGAATTAAAACTTTATATCAGAGCTGCTGAAACGGACATCTTTACTAGTCAACAAAAGACACAGGAAAACCACAAAAATCATTCTGCTCGAACAGAGGTGCACCCAAGAGCGAAGATAGAAAAATTTTCCCTCTTATTTAGCGAATTTAAGTGTAAGATTATATATATATATATACACACACACACATATATATATATATATATATATATATATATATATATATATATATATATATATATATATATATATATATATATATATATATATATATATATATATATATATATATATATATATATATATATATATATATATATATATATATATATATGTATGTATATATATATATATATATATATATATATGAAATATTCAGTTATACGGAGCTCTTCTTGTTCCCTGTCGAAGTTCCCATACAACCTATATAATAAAATATTTTATACGAATATTCAGTCATACGAAACATTCACATATACTAAGAAGTATTCTAAGTATATGTGAATGTTTCGTAAGACTATTTTATTAGGAAAAACGCGGAGCTATTTGCTGGAGACAGCTGGAAAACGTGTTGAATAGACAGAAATTTACATCTATAGTATAGAAATCTATGGGAATTGTATAGAAAGAATTTTAAGTCGAAGACACTCCTTTGATTAAGACATTTAGAGGCTGGGAAAAAGATTTTAAGGAATTAGAATGGGAAAGTTAGGAGGTTTTTAAGAAAATATTTAAGTTAAATAATTTTGATATATTATATATATTTATGGACGGTTAAATATATATATACATATATATATATGTATATATATATATATATATATATATATATATATATATATATATATATACATACATATATATATATATATATATTAGTATAAATATCATTTTATCTTTTATAATATTTTATTTATTAAAAATCCTGAAAAACATCACATTATTGTTTTTATGTTTTCATAGGTTATCCACTTATACGAAGTATTTATTTGTACAAATAAAAATACCCTTCCTCTGACTGTCGTATGTATCAGTTCCCACAGTATTTATATTTCTTGTAAAATGTGCTAAATTATAGAATATTTTTCTCTAAAAGGAGCTTCCAATCGTTATATTTCCTAAATAATTCCTAAATAATGAATTCCTAATTCTCATTTATCTGTTTTCTATTCGAAAATGACTGTTCTGTCATTTACTCACACATTTTCAAAGCCGGCATGCCAGCCATGCACGCTTGCCTACGCCGGCATTTATGTATTTACAAGCACGTATTCGTGTTTCTGCATTTAGATAAGAATGCAAGAATATTTAATAGTATTTTTTAAACCCGAATTTCAACGGTGGAAGAAGAAAATCTGTGTTCGTTATCACACCTCTTCCGACCAAGGCGTTACGAGACTTTTCTGAATGAGGTGCACGTTTCTACAGTAGTTACCATGGGGACGGATGCTTAAAGAGAAGTCTTCAATCAAGTTATGTGTGCTTGTGGAGGGGGGTGGAACTGACAGTGATTGAGGGTGCATCGAATGGAGAGGGGGATTTAATTTATGCTCAATTATTGTGAGACGGTACAGAGACGGTGCGTGCGTGTGCAAAAGAAAGATTTCGGCTCTTTCGCAACTGCTGTTCACTTTGGAGGATACCTGTTCTAACACGTGAAGGTTTTGGCATGTTTCGATCTTTTTTTTGGTTAGTTGAATGACATTTGAAAATTATTTTTTCCCTTCTTAAGTGTCATTAGGGAAAACGATGTAGTTTTAACATGGGTATAAATACATCATACAAGGAAACACGAGAAATATGCAGAGATATTCCATTTTCTATTAAGGCAACATTCGACTTTTATATTGGTGAAATTAGCCTGAAAATTTTATATTTCTATCACACTGAATTGGAAAAACTTACTAGATTACGATCCTGAAATGATATTTTAACTCCTTGCATGTAGAACATACTTGAGAAAAAGTGTCACTAATGGACTTTTTCTCTTTAATTTTGCGAGTTATATTTATCAAAATCTAAGAAATTGATTATTTTTTAAAAACTTAAACGAAATAAGTACTGCATTCAATATTAGCTTATATTTTAAATGTTAAGGTATTACATTACTTTTTTTCTAAAATTATAGCAAAGCAAATCAAATGACATAATTTTTAAGATAAATATAATAAATTAATACAAAATAATATTATTTATTTTATCAACTTACACGAATTTCATGTCTCTCAGATTCCTTTGAATTTCATAAATCCTTTACAGTATCCGACAAATGACTTGAAATTGGTGATTTTTGAATGAAAGTACCACTATTTATTGGGAAAATTGTAAATTACATATTATGCATTGGACGAACTGAGTTCGGGCTTCATGGATTCGAAACACCGATTCTTTTTACTGCCCAAAATCAAGTCGGGCATTTTAAGATTGACGATTTTGAGTTACCCGAACTGACTTTGGGTATCACAGGCAAGGGAAAGTATCAATATTTATTGGAAAAATGGTAAATTACATATAATTCATTGGACGAACTGAGTTCGGAGTTCATGGAATCGAAACGCCATTTTTTTCTTTTGCCCGAACTAATGTCCAGCATTCTAAAATTGGCCCGAACTGAGTTTGGGTGTCACAGGCAGGGGGTTACTATTTATCACATTTAGAGACATGTTTTAAAACAAAAATTTTAGATTTTTATAAATATTCGAATTTATAACAATCATTTAAATTAATCATATACCTTCAAAATTTATGGACAATTGTCCTTGCCAAGTGTAGAAAAAGTTAGTTAAAACGAATATATACAGCATAATTCACTTATGGAAAGACCAGGGAGACGTGATAGTTCTTTGTGAGTGAATATTTCGAATATGTAAATAGTAGTTGTTTCTGTCTATAAACACACGAGACCATTACCGTGCTGATTTTCTGTTTTTTTAATAAATAGGCATAGTTTACAGATAAAAAATAATATTTATATTAATATTATTAAACTGTAATTAAGATTTTTTGTTAAGATTAAATTATTTACAACAAGTTTTTGTATCAATTTAACACATACATACTGTATGTATATAAGTACATATTCGCTGTATATAAGTGTAACTGTAATCATGTATTCACTGCATTTTATAAAACATGTTTAGCTAAAAGAATTTTAAACGTTAAGGGAAATTATGAAGCAGGAATTAAAACTTCTCCCTACTCAATTAAAAATGATACAAAAATTCTCTAAAATAAAGGGAAAAAAATACTGGGATGTAGCATTTCAGCAGACTTCTGAAATAAATACCACACTAGAGAACGAAGACTATTTGTGAAACTTTCTAAGTAGTTCTGTGTATCACTGATAGTTTTTTCGGTGCGTAAAATACTTTTCAAGAGATAATGTGTGTGATAATTGAAAAGGATTTCACTTTTGGTTAATGCCATTTTGTTGTATTTCTTTTTTATGTATTTAAAATGATTGAATAATTGTTTAATATTTTCTGTTCTTTCATTATATTTTCTTATATATGCATGTTATCATTGTATTTTAGTTTATGTAGAATATATAACATCTTGCGTTATCATTGTATTTTAGTTTATGTAGAATATATAACATCTTGCGTAAAACTGCATTTTGCTACTTTTCTGACAACTTTTCCTTCTCATGATACCTGATTTGTAAAGTTAGTTTTTATAAAAGACACAGTAAAGGAGTCTATGCTATTAAATAAAAGCATATAAATTTCGTACTTACGTAAACTTACGTAACTCTGTTTTTTTTTATTATATATATAAAGTCCAGAATGCGGTTGTCATTGATATTATGTGTGGCCACGTTTGGCATATGTTACTTGTTAGCAAACTTATAACAGTTTTATTTTGATTTTTTTATTCTATATGAAATCAAATGAACGACAGAAACTAATCAAAGCTAAGAAGGTAAGAAGGATCATAACTGTATAGAAAATTTGATTTTTTGATAAACCATTAATATATATAAACTAAAACTGCATTTTGCCACTTTTCTGACAACTTTTCTTTCCATGATACCTGATTTGTTAAGTTTGTTTTTATAAAAGACACAGAAAAGGAGTGTACGCTATTAAATAAAAGCATATAAATTTCGTATTTATTTAAACTTACTTAACTGTGATTTTTTTTTATTATATATAAAGTCCAGAATGCGGTTGTCATTGATATTATGTGTGGCCACATTTGGCATATGCTACTTGTTAGCAAACTTACAGCAGTTTTATTTTGATTTTTTTTATTCTATGTGAAATTAAATGAACAACAGAAGCTAATCAAAGCTAAGAAGGTAAGAAGGATCTGTATAGAAACTGTATAGAACTGTAGAGAAAACTTAATTTTTTGAGAAACCATTAATATATATAAAATAAAACTGCATTTTTTCAACTTTCTGACAACTTTTCTTTCTCATGATACCTGATTTGTTAAGTTAGTTTTTATAAAAGACACAGAAAAAGAGACTATGCTATTAAATTACAACATATAAATTTCGTACATACGTAAACTTACGTAACTACGTAAACTACGTATCTAACTTTTCTTTTTATTATATATTAAGTCCAGAATTCGGTTGTCATTGATATTATGTGTGGCCACATTTGGCATATGTTACTTGTTAGCAACTTACAACAGTTTTAGTTTCATTTTTTCTTCTATATGAAATCAACTGAACAACAGAAACTAATTAACGCTAAGAAGGTGAAAAGGATCATAACCTTATAGAAAATTATATTTTTTGATAAACCGTTAATATATATAAACTAAAACTGCATTTTGCCACTTTTCTGACAACTTTTCTTTCCATGATACCTGATTTGTTAAGTTACTTTTAATAAAAGGCATAAAAAAGGAGTGTATGCTATTAAATAATAGCATATAAATTTCGTACGTACGTAAACTTACGTAATTATGGCTTTTTTATTATATATAAAGTCCAGAATGCGGCTGTCATTGATATTATCTGTGACCACATTTGGCATATGTTACTTGTTAGAAAACTTACAACAGATTTATTTTGATTTTTCGATTCTATATGAAATCAAATGAACAACAGAAGATAATCAAAGCTAACCTTCCTTCATTATCGTAAAATGTACAAGTTTAATTTAAAACATAAATTAAAATACTCATCATAAAACAAATGCTTTATAACCAGAAAATTTTACAGAAAATATCTTAACATTTAGAAGTACTATTGAAAAGCCGGTATTACCCTTCGACAAGCACAATATTATATAACCAGAAAATTTTACAGAAAATATCTTAACATTTAGAAGTACTATTGAAAAGCCGGTATTACCCTTCGACAAGCACAATATTATTTAAGGCATTCAACTAAATCATATATAAATTGTTTGTTATTAATTCTGATGGCATAAAAAATTATAACCTCTTAATTGAGAAGAGAACTTCTAATATCACCAGTAATCCTACATTTTGAATACGGCATAAATGTTTCATTATCCAAAGTTGGATAATCAGTATAATATTTTAACACTAACACCCCTTGATTTGAATCTATCTTCATAGGAATATTTCGAAATACTACGATGTAAAATGCGAGGGAAATTCATTATATTATTTAATATTTCTTTTTTTTCCTAGTGGGTATCTCTTAGGAAAGAAGACTGAGTATTATGTTTAGAAATACTTTATGAATATTAATTGAATCAGTTACGGTGCACCCACCTGCCCCTTTGATTTACGCGAATAGTTAAATTATTCTAATATGCATTATAAAAGAGGAGAGGATGCAAAAGAGATTCCATACCCTATAGTCATGCTGGTATATCATATCGCACCACAATAATTGTAATCTGGTTACGCTCCCCGCCTCCCGAACCACGCATAACATAAATGAAGACTTCTCTTTAAGCATCCGTTGCCATAGCGACCGATGTAGAAACATGCACTTCATTCACAATGACTGCAGCGCCTCGGCCGGCAGAGGTGCGATAACGAACGGTTTTCTACCCCCTACCCCAACATACCCCCTTTTTTTTCTTCTTCTTTCATCATTGAGTTTGTATCCATAAAAACAAAACGGCTGTGAGTACTTCTGTAGTAGTTACGACAAATTCCTGGATGTGGAATATGTGATTCGGCTTCAGAGAGAAAGATAATGGGGACAGTAGGCATAGTTCAAGGTTTACAGTGCTGGTAATTGTTCGCAGAGACTGTAAGTTTTCCTCGGACTCTATAAAGACAGTCGTATTGGCAATAATCGAGCTGTTTTAGAAGACGGTTCTTTTTCTTGCAGAAGGCAATAAGGAGTGAAGGATTAATCAGTTTCAAATACCGAACCAGAGTTATTTTTTAACGCAATAGAGTTCCAAGCAAAAAAATTTCTGATTAAATTTACTCTGGTAAATAGAAATAATATTATCAGTCGCCTAGTAGTATATAAGCCTATTTTGATTCCATAATAATCAGTTTTTAATTAAAATGAACATTACCATCTACTTTACGTAAGTAAGTGACAAAGGATGGTTGAATGGTAGAGCACATCTCTGACAATGGGAATAAAAAGGTTCAATAATCGAGATATTTTAGAAGAAGGTTCTTTTTCTAGTAGAAAGCAATAAGGATTGAAGGATTAATCAGTCTCAGATACCAACCAGAGTTATTTTTTAACGCAATGGAGTTCCAAACAAAAAAATTCTGATTAAATTTACTCTAGTAAATCGAAATAATATTATCAGTCACCTAATAGTATATAAGTCTATTTTAATTGCATAATAATCAGTTGTTAATTAAAATGAACATTACCATCTACTTTACCTAACTAAGAAAGTGCCAAACGATGGCTGAATGGTAGAGCACATTTCTAACAATGGGAATAAAAGTGTTCAATAATCGAGATGTTTTAGAAGAAGGTTCTTTTTCTTGCAGAAGGCAATAAGGAGTGAAGGATTAATCAGTCTCAAATACCAACCAGAGTTATTTTTTAACGCAATGGAGTTCCAAACAAAAAAATTCTGATTAAATTTACTCTAGTAAATCGAAATAATATTATCAGTCACCTAGTAGTATATAAGTCAATTTTGATTTGCATAATAATCAGTTGTTAATTAAAATGAACATTACCATCTAGTTTACCTAACTAAGAAAGTGACAAATGGTGGTTAAATGGTAGAGCACTTCTCTGACAATGGGAATAAAATGGTTTAATTCCAATGCTGATAATTGTTTTGCTTGGACTGAAAGTTTTCCTCGGAAAAGATAGTGGTACTGACAGTAATCGAACTGTTTAAGAACTTTAATTTTCTTGTAGAGGACAATAAAGTGGTGAAGGATTAATTGATCTGAAATATTAGCTGGAAATATTTTTTAATGAAACGTAGCTCCAAGCGAAAAAATTCTGCAGAAGACAATAAGAAGTGAAGGATTAATCAGTCTGAAATACCAACCAAAAATATTTTGTAATGTAGTTCTAAACAAAATAATTCTGATTAAATGCACGCTGGTTATTTGAAATAATGTTACCAGTCAGCTAATATAAGTCTATTTTGTTTGCATAGTGTTTAGTTGTTAATTAAAACCAACATTACCATCTACTTTGTCTAACTTAGAATACCTTTAATGTTCCTTTTTACTGAGATATTAAAATTTTAACTATAATACAGTTCTGAAATAAGCTAATAGTATTTTTCTATCTAGTGTAGTTTAATTGTAATACAATGAGGAAAAAATGGTTTAATTCCAATGCTGGTAATTGTTTGTTGGGATTAAAAGTTTTCCTCTAAAAAGACAGTCATGCTGACAATAATTGAGCTGTTTAAGGTAAAGTTTAGTTTTATTGCGGAGGACAATAAAATGGTGAAGGATTAATTGGTCTGAAAATCAGTCAAATATATTTTTTAAAGAAAACTTAGCTGCGAATGAAAAAAAATTATGTTTAAATTCACGCGGACAATAGAGATAATGCGACAAGTCACCTCATATTGGGATTGCCCTCTTTGATGACTTAATAATCCGTTTCTAACAAAACGAAACCCGACCACCTACTTTGCCTAACTAAGAAAAATGTTCAATGTTTTAATCTAATACAACAAGAGTAAAATGGTTTCATTTCAGTCCTGGTAATTGGTCTCTGCGACTGTAAGTTTTTCTTGGACACAATAAAGACTGTCGTATTGGCGATAAACGAGATGTTTTAGAAGACAGTACTTTTTCTTGTAGTGAACAATATGGGACTAAGTATTAAAATAGTCTGAAACATTAGAGAGAAATATATTTTTTCACTTAAATATATTTCCAAAGGAAATAAAAATCTTCTTTAAATTACACTGGTTATTCGAGATAATAGGATTAGTTAACTTGCATAGTTTTGAACATTTTGACCGTATAATATTGTCAATTTAAACAAACACATATCTTTCCCAAGGCAATATTAGTCTTGTTGAGAACAATAAGGTGGGAAGGATTAATGTTTAAAACCTCAAAAAGAGGCATGCTTTTAAACAAATCATAGTTCCAAACAAAATATATATATATACTGGTTAACTTTGAAATAATATCATCAGGCAAATAATACCTTGTTAGTCTATTTTAACTCTATCCATATTGATTGAAACAGACAACTACTTTTCTTAAGACTGTGTAATTTCAGAAGACAATAAAAATGAAATATTAATCAGTCTAAAATGTCATCCAGAGACAATTTTTTAAATAATTGTTCCAAACAAAAAAGTGAAATTTACCCTGATCAACTGAGATAAAACGATCAGTCACTTAATATATTTTTGACCCATTTAAACTGTATGATAATCAGCTTTTATTTTAAACAATATCTACCACCTATTTTGCCCAATTTGAATAAAACCTTTAATGTTTTAAGTTTAATATCAGATTTATCATTGTTACGCTACCAAAAAGAACAAAATTATGGATCACAGGGAATGATAATCTTGTATCCGGAGATTGTGGACTATTTTTGATCAAATAACTTCTTTTAAAGTTGGTTGCTTTAATTCGTATTTATTGTTGATTAATATATTCAAAGAAAACAAATTAAAGACAAATATCGTACAATTATATTCTACAGAATATGATAGAAAGTAATAGGATATTATCTGTCTCTTCGATTGAATAATTTCTTTCGCATGCTTTCAGTGCCTAGAGTTGAACATATACAGTTGTTTATATTGACAAATATTTTAGGGGAAATTTTAAAAAAGGTTATCATATATATAAAAGGATGCACATGCAGTCTGAGATTATACTCTGTTCGTGATCAATTAATATTTAAAATTGCTTTATTCTTATTTATGGTGTTCAAAGAAAAACAAATGAAAGCCAAATATCTCGTGAGAAGCAATAGCATATTATCCTTTTGTTCGATTGTGTTATTTTTTTTCCTGGTGCTTTCGGTGTCTCAATTATCGTGCTTTTACTTTTAGCTCAGCGTGGGAGGTTACATTTGACCCAGCATTCTTCTAATGCTCGTCCTCTAAGGCATTTAAATTTTGGTGTGCTAACCTAGCATTTTACTAGTGTCATTTCCCCGTAATGCACGGACTGAATTTCATAATGAAAGCACTAATGCAAACTAAAACGAATCTAAGAGAAGCAGACATTGGGAAATCATATAAAAAATACATCTTTTCGCTTCTGAAACCTTTCAGAAGTGATCCCAACTAAAGTGCTCCCCGATTTACCGAATCTTTTAGTAAAATTAACGAAACTTTTAACGGGAGCAATGAGTTTTACGTTTTTTGGAAGCAGAGAACTCTTGATTATTGGAGGCTTTGCGAGCGTAAATTACTGACTCGCGCGCCTTTTTAATAACTACGCCTCGCAAATGACTTAGGTTTTACTTCGCAATCGTAAGCTTTTAAAAGGATTGAGTGATTGAGTGCGAGCGTGTACTTCGTAATGAAGATTAACTTCCCCGCATGAAAAAAGTCGTATCAAAGGCATGCAGCTCTTGACTTCTTAATCTGTGATGTCAGGAGGAGGTAAAAAATATTAAGGTGATGCACTCTTTGATTGAACTGCCATTAACATCGCATAAAGAGCGCGACAGAATTAGAGGAAAATGTGTGACTAGTTGCACAAATTTATTGTCGCTTAAGTCTCGGAGATTTCCTCAACCATGCAAGCCTATGTTTTATTTAGAGTTTAAAAGCATCCATTTAAACGCACAGCCCTGAAAATTTATCACAGATTTATTCCTTTTTAAATTATGAATTAGGTCTTAATTTCCGATTTATGAATAAAAAACATACTTTCTCGTTTGTGTTAATAAGTGAATGCTTCTTATGAACGTTTTCCTAACTCAGCTATTCCACATTTTAAAACATAAAGAGTCCTTTAAAACTTCTTAACACAGTCTTTGAACATTATGTATTTAAGCAGCAGGAAACTATACATTATCTTTTAGTTATACTTTTCAGTACTTCTTTAATTTAATAGGGATACCTTGAGAGTCTACTAGTGCATCAGATAATTTACGCATTTTTTTCTTTTTAAATCGTTTAATCTAATAATGTTCAACTATTTACGGAGAAAGAAAATTTTTAATAAAATTCAGTCTGTGATATTTTCATAAGGAAATGTCGATACATTTGAATATTTTTTAAAGAAATAATCGTCGAACCTTGGTTTATTTTGACTATAATTATTCCAATAAAATAAAATTTTAATATAAATAACTGCACCAAATTTTAATTCACACACATATATGTATATCCTACCTTTTAAAAACTATCTACTTTTCACATTATATTTAAAAATAACTCTATTGTGCTGCCATCTATCCTCGGTTGGTAAGGTTATAAACCTTTATGGTTTTATATGACGAAGCAGGATTGGCTATAAAGTTTTAAACTATTTAGAATACATTTAGAGTATTACAGAGTAACAAAAACTTGCGACAAATGTGTTAAGATTAAATATGCGTTCAAACACATCCTCATTTACACACACACACACACACACACATATATATATATATATATATATATATATATATATATATATATATATATATATATATATATATATGTGTGTGTGTGTGTGTGTGTGTGTGTGTGTCTGTGTGTGTGTGTGCGTAATATATCAAAATTATTACACCTAAAATAACTATCTAAAATTCTCCTTTTTACCCTTCCCATTCTTTAATACCTAATTTTAAAGCCATGAAATGTCATTTAAAGTAGTGTTCACCAACTTAAATTCTTTTCACCCATCTCCCAAAACTAATGCTAGAAAAAATGCTAATTTTCTGTCCACTGATTACATTTTACAGCTGTCCTGGGAAAAAAGTTTCACTTCTCCTATGTTTAAATTGCTGCATCTGTGATTTCCGAGGGATTTAATGATCAGAGACCATTTCTGACTGTCAATAATGCTGAGTAAGATGTCGGTTTCTTGAGAAAAATTAGCTTGATCACTCGCTGCTCTGTTCAAAATTTGTGATTAGAGTGTGTATTTGTGAGCATTCAATGCAAAGTTCTTGTCTTGTAAAGACATTCATTTTAATCTCAATAAGTTAAAGTTCCCATACGACAGACTTCACCGTTTTTTAATCGAGTCACGATTGCAAATCATTTATGTTCTCTCATAGCCGAGAAAGCCGAGGCAATCCAAAATATAAAAAATATATATATATATATATTATATAATATGGCGATATATATATATATATATATATATATAACATATATATATAATATATATATATATATATATATATATATATATATATATATATATATATATATATATATATATGTATATATATATATATATATATATATATATATATATATATATATATATATATCAGAACACACTAGAAAATGATAAAAACGTTAGCTATTATTGATTTTCTTTTTATATAATCTCAGAAATGGAAACTCAGCTGATAAAACTTTATGTAAAGAGTAACCCTGTATAAATCTTATCATAATAATATCTATGTTACTCATAAATATGTCATTTATAATAAAAGTAATAGAATTATTTCTGACTTAAAATGTTTCTCTGTCTGCATAATAAAATAGAAATGTTCTTGTAGTAGAATCATATCCAGATGAAAATGTACAATATCTTTGACCACTGACTACTCTGGTAGCTGGAAGCTATTGTCTTTCTGTTACAAATTTTCTAAAAAGAACTCTATATTTCTAGCACTAAATGCTATTTTAAATACTGATCATCTACAATGCCTGGCTGGGAACAGCAAATTTCCTTTTTTGTTGGGTTTGAGTTATAATCCCGACAAGCCAGTACCCTGATATGGACGAAATCACAAGCCAAAATCTCGACACTGCTAAAGTCTTAACAGCCAAAAATACCGACAAGCTTGAAATTCGTCTCAACAAAATCTCTAATTTTGGCTTGTCGGGATGCTTGTTTGAATTTTGGATCTCCAAGATTCTGGCTTGTTGGGATTCTGTTCATGTCAGGATTTGGGCCTTGCGGGTATTTTGGACAGTAGAGATTTGGATTGTTTCGAGATTCCCTATTTAATTATAGCTCTACAAAGCTCATTTGCAATAAATTTCTATATAAAATAACTTTTCGATATCACTGTAGAAATAAAATATATTTATCCTCATTGTGAGTTTTCTAAATGGCATTCAGAATAAACTGTAGAAAAGCTTTAAAAAATCAAATATATCTAAAATACTTTAAGGTTTGTTGTCAGAAAATAATATCATACTTGTTGGCAATGCTCTGGTATTATATAACAGAATACGACTAACCCTAATATATGCTGTTTTCCTTCAATACATTTATTTAGCATTTTTAAGTCTAGAAATATCACAGATCAGACCAATTTTTATGACCTTTCAAGATGATTTTTGAGATAATAAAAATGTGTTATGTAAAATATCTATAAAGGAAGTTATAAATAGGTAAAGAGTATTTTTATTTCTTTTGTATTTAAGAAATAAATAAAACCATCATAAGAAACCCTTTTTAGGATGACAGATTTTCTTTTATTATAGAACAACAAATAAAAGTAAGCTTTTACAGTATGCTTGTGTTTATTTTTTATTGGTTGAACTAACACTTTTACATATACGTTCCCTAGTAAAGTTCTGATCATATAAAATTGAATGGAAATGTAAAACCACAAAATCTTGTACAAAACTAAAAATCATCTTAGGGGTTATTCATTATTGCTGTTGAATATCACAAACCTATTTTTTTTTCAAATGACTGCTTATGCTATTAATTAACTTTGCAAGATGCTTAATTGCTTGATTTAATGGTATCAATTAAGGATAATTATTTAATAACAGTGTTCAAAAAATCTACTTTAATCCGCTGTAATACTTTATTGAATTACATATTCTAAAAATGAGTTAATCCCTTTAAGTTTAAAAAAAAAACTGTAACAGTAAAGGTGATTCAATTCTAATATTTTGTAATATTAAGCTTTCTTTGAAAAATAAGTTTTTATCACCAGAAGCAACTTTACGTTTCACGATAAAATGAAAGTTTATTCAATTATTTATGAAATATTCGGTAATGGGCTAAAAAACAGTATGCGTTTTACATTCTGAAAAAAAATGCTTAAATCGATTGCTTATTTTTCTAATATCAACATAAAACTAGTCTTCGGCAAGAAAAAAACGTATTATATCTAATTCAATGAAATATGCAAAAATATTTGTAACATTTTAACTATTTACAGACACAACGAGTTTTTATTAATTAAACTTGATTTTTTTTCACTTTTTGTTAATAAATAACTAAATCATTTCTAAAATATTTGTTTCGAAGTCTATTTTGGTAGTAAGATTAACTGAAACAAAAATAGAAAGATAACAAGGTCAATTAAAGTTAGTTATTTGCTCACGAAGATGAATATAAAATGTTTTCTCCTGTATCTGGCTATCAACGAAATTATCGAAATTCCACCTAATTGTACCTCATGTGAATCGTAAGAGTTGTAAATTAGTTATTTGCTCACGAGGATGAACATAAAACGTTTCTCCTGTAGCTGGCTATCAACGAAATGATCGAAGTTCCATCTAATTTTACCTCATGTAAATCGTAAGAGTAGTATTTATATTATATATATTCTTTACTGGAAGTGTTATTTTCTGAAGATTTGATTACTGTGATTTTAACTGATTATCTCAATGATTACTTGAATATCTCAAATACTGATTACATGACTGCTTTGAGGAACATAAATCTATACCAACAGTGGGAAAACCGGTGTTCTACCTATTGTATCTTGATATCCTCTTGCTTTTCCTTGGAGCGATTGCCGAACAGGTAGAAAGTTACTAAACTGTATCGAAACTCTTATGTTTAAATGACACATAAAGTATGGATAATCGTAACCATTCAGCTTTAAGAAGTACGCCCCAGTTTAGTTATTGCTCGCGATGTAAAATGTGACCGTAACACTCTAAGATAAACTACACTTCCCTCGTATGAATCCTGATTTAAAGAGAGATACACAATAGTCAATCACAGAGGCAAAATCCACAATTTTGAATCTTGATCCTATAAAAGATATTCCTTCAAATTTGAATAAGCTGTAAGCGGTAGTTTCTGGTCTAATTAATTTTCGTATAACAAAATGTGAACTTAAAGTTCTAGTACAAACCAGAATAGCTGGGTTTGCATGTGTGTTTCTCTTGAATAAAGAAGGCTTTAAAGAAATGGCATGAACAAAAGCAAACAGCTATTAAAAAGGCTCATCATGTTGAATAACGGCAGCTTTGACCACTAGTTCACGATGAATCTTATATAAAGAACTAAGACAGATAAAATAATTTGGGAGATATAAATAAGGAATTTATTATAAGCAGCTTGACTTGTGTGTTTTAATGAATTAACACCCGGTTAATTTTTGCTAATAGTTTGTATGTTAGACGTATTGGTACATATTTAACATACAAGCTATTATAGACACCTAGAAGTAAAAGAAAAATTGTGAAATTTAAATATTACAGGAAATTTTCATTGATGAGGAGTTGTTATTTTAAATATCATAGAATGTCATTAAAGAAAAAAAATAATATAAATTGAAGTTTTATAATAGTTTTAGTTATACACTATGAATGCAGCTAATGTACTTTCAAATTCATGTGCGATGCTTGTAAATTATTAAATGTGGATCCAAATGACAAAATTACAAATAAAAGAAAATACCTGCAAATGTCAGAATTTATTCATGGGTTGCTTTCTAGCTTTTAAAAATTAACAATCGTTTCAAGAAAAGAATTCTACAAACTAGTCTTTATTTCCTTAAATAAGGAAGCTTGGTGTTTATGGATTACATAAATATATAATAGTGCTCATCGTACTTTACATCGTACTTAAGATCCTACTTTTTAATAACTGGATTAATTCCGCAATTTATGATTTATTTTAAATTAACCAAGTCTTAATATCCCTAAATATATGCACAATAAATTATTTATTTAGATCCTAATGTCAATAAATTATTTTTAAGCAACATTGCTAATTACGTTTTCGAAGATAAAAGTTGTTTTTATTAATTTAAAAGTGATCCATTGTAGTTATAGTAAGTTTTTTATGTTACAAAAAGATAACTATAGTTTTAAGTAGATTTTATTTAAGCCATTATTCGTTTTTAGTGGAGCCATTGGAGATAAAATTGTGAAATACTACGAAGGATAATGCTGCCTTTATTATTTTAGGAACCTGTTTTGTGGTCACTTCAATAAATATTAGCAAAAGTTATCTAATAAACAATTTTACATAGATATTTAACCAAAACAAAAAAAAATAACTTCAATATAGTCTCCAAACTTACCATCTTATTTGAACGATCCTAGAAATTTTCTCTTCGACCTGTACTGAGTCTTAATGAGAACATGATATCTTCCATGTGTAATGAACATGTTATTCGATACCAGACATGAAGTTCGTTCTCGATTTAGCAAAAAGAAATAATTCCTTCTGTGTTTGATAGGAACGAAATTAAAAAGAAATATGAATACGATATGTTTCTATCGATTCCTCAATCAGAAAATGGTGAAGAGTTGAAAATATTGTATTTTAAAAGATAAAATACAGATAGCATTACTAAAAAATGTTGTACGGAACAAGTATTTATTTTTCTATAAAAGCGTGTTAGTTAATTAGGACTGCACAGGACTAGTAGATAAGAAATATAACACCGTCTAACGGAAATTCCTAGAGAGAGTCAATTTATATTGAAAAGTTAGTTTACCTTTGAATACGGATTCCTTTCAATTAAAATTGATTTATAAGATATTGCTGCTAACCGGTAATTAGTTGGGGTCATTAGTAAGTAATACATTACATCGTTACTGCCTGTGTTATTGATGTCATCTCCATTACCTACAAATATAGAGCAGAAAAGTGATGAGATATTTTCCCAAAGGGTTTTAGATTTGTAAATATTTTCAGCTTTATCTTTAAGAACCTACTTTTAAACATACTCTCTGAGTTTTTACAAATCTATTTTTTTAATTTTCAAGAAAGAGAATAAAATATTTTTTTATTCAAACATCTTGATTGTAAGAAGAGAGAGAGAAAAAAAAAGCATTCAACAAGAAAACAAGATTTGAAACTGAATGATTCACTCAAAAGATATTTTCATCTTTTGTTCTACTTCCCGTCCGATCTGGAGCACTCCAGATTTCGCTCGGGAGCGACAAGTGGAATCGTTTTGAAAAATCGGGGGGGAATTCGTAAAAAGCAGTGATGATATCAAGCACCCACCGCCTAACTCGAGCGAAAAACAGAGAGAAAATTCTGTTATACGAACAATTGTCTTCTAGAGATCACAGAGGGGGAAAGGGGAAAAAAATCTGAAGAAAATCGTGTCCCAATTTGCATTTGTCGCTGTTTCTACAGCCACGTGACATGCAGTAAACGCGACAGGTGGGGAGGGCTGCGCATGAAAAAATGTGGGGTGAAAGAGGATAAAAACAAGATAAACGCCTTAGTGGGGAAACTTGTATTCTGTAAGGGAGTGTTTTGCTGTCCTTTTCGGCCTGTTTTTCTATTCATTACTCGGGGAGCGCCGTGCTTGTTCCAGTTTTAGGCTAATCACCCAATCTCCAGCCATATAAAAGTGCGGCCTTCTTGCGAAGGGAAACGCTGAGGATTCAGTCTCAAATTGATGCAAATTCTGCCATACAATGAACTCCAAAGCTTCGCCCGCGCGTGCTCGAATTTGATGCAAAGCTATTTACGTATCTGATATAGATACGCATCTCAATTCTTGAAAAATATATGTGATTCAATTCATTCTGCTCTCACGGGAGAAGATTGTCTATATATTTATTCAGCATAAATAGATGTTTCCTGGTACAGAATAAAAATACCAAGTTATTTTGCTTCTCTTAAATTTTTTGGGTTCATTTTAGTGACGGTATTAAAAAAGAAATCTATAATATGTTCTTGATAAATATTTTAAAAAGATATTAATACAAAAATCATTTTAATATATTTAATATTAATTTACGTAATTATAAATAGTTATACAGTCTGTCCCCTCTTTGTATATGCTAGTTATATTTTACAGAGTTAAAATTATCTTGATACTTAGGAAAGTAAAGTACTATTCGATAAATTTTGAACTGTTGTACATCATTTGATTGTGATTAGTTGACGATTAACTATATACAACATAGTTTTAATACGTAAATAGAATTTATCTGATATTAGCATAAACTTAAACGTAAAAGCAAATATTCTGCAGACAAGATATAGTTGAAACTAGGTCTATTTAAGCAAATATTCTGTGGTCAAGATATAGTTGAAACTAGGTCTATTTAGGCAAATACTCTGTGTACAAGATATAGGTGAAACTAGGTCTATTTAAGCAAATATTCTGTGGACAAGATATAGTTGAATCTTGTTCTATTTAAGCAAATATTCTGTGGACAAGATATAGTTGAAACTTGGTCTATTTAAGCAAATATTCTGTGGACAAGATATATTTGAAACTAGGTCTATTTCATAATTTTAGTCTCATTTCAAAGTACTTAAAAGACATTTTTATCTTTTCTCAATGTTTACTTTGTCCATAGAGAACAGACTGTGCAAATCTAGTTTATTAACGTGTTTAAAGTAGACTATCATGTTCAAATTACTGAATTTTAGTTTGAAAAATGAAATTACTACCTTAAAAATAAATTCTATCTTAAGTTAAACTCATATTTGAAACATTGATAGATTCGGTACTTTAAAATTTTAATGGAATGAGCTATAACAAACAATCAAAATAAACAGGATTCTGCAATAAAAGAGCCTTTTGGTTACTTAAAAATGTCATATGTATGATTCTACTGAATTATCCGAGCAAATGTTTTATAAATTTTTAGGTATAGTTAAGGATATTTACTTTAATACAAAAAGCTAAAAAAACATTTAAATGTGAGATTCAAACTGCACTTTTCCTGTGTATAAATAAAAGTGAAAATATTCTACCATGATTTTATCTCCTTTATCAAATATTATAAATTAAATGTTAGGAAACATAAAGTTTATATTTTCTCTACTCAGCGGATAGTTGCAATTTAGTTTTAGTAAATATGGCAAGTAGTTTGAATTAAATTTTATGCAAATACATTAGCAATATTTAATAGACATCAACAATCCTGGACAGAAAGTGATTTTATAGATAGCTTTATAGATTTTATCAGATTTTCTAGATAAAAATTCCTATTTTGCATCGCAGAGTAGCCATATTCATGGATATGATTAACAGATTATATTGTCTACCTTGGGTTTCAATATAAATTATTTACAATGCTGCAATTCTTTTAATGAATTAGACTTACTAGAGATAATAGGAAAATAAGATCATTGACATGAATTAATTACTTGTAGAATTATATTCGTTAAACGCGAAATCTATATAGATAGCTATATAGATTTTATAGATTTTCTAGGTAAAAATTCTTATTTTGTATCGCAGAGTAGTCATATTCATGGATATGATTAACAGTTTATAATGTCTACCTTGTGTTTAACTATAAATTAGTTACAATGCTGCAATTCTTTAAATGAATTAGACTTAGTGTAAATAGAATAATAGAAAAATAAGATCATTAGCATGAATTACTTGTAGAATTATATTCGTTAAACGGGAATCGATAACCTTTAAATGAATATGATTGCCCAACTTGAAATCTCAAAGCTACTATTAGCAAAATCTGTGTTCATTAAATTCACAAGATCGGTCATTGGATATATATTTATAGTCATTAGTCTATCGGAGAAAACACGAGTCTCGCAGAACTTAGTACTTCGTTTGTTACTAAATGTATAGAACAAAAGAAGTTTCTACGATTGTCTAGATTGTCTATGAATGTAAAAGGGTAACATAAAGATCCATAACAGTGCATGTTATTCAAGGAAGATTTCAAAAAAGTTTTTTTGCTCATAGTGAAACATATATATATATATATATATATATATATATATATGTGTGTGTGTGTGTGTGTGTGTGTGTGTGTATGTATATATATGTCAGGTCTAAAAAGGGGTAGTTCGAAATTACGTGAGTTATAAACGATTTTAAAAAGGGAACTCTTTTATAATAATAAAATAATGAAAAAGACCCATGCCTGCGTAACCTTTTGGAGTAATGAGGTCAGGCGTAGAGATACTTCACAGGAAGTTGATGACTAATCAAGCGAGAAATTGGCACGTGAACATGGAGCTGTCAACACATTAAACGTTTAGTTTTCGTCACGAATAAATGAAAATGGCTCAAGTTTTGCTTTAAGTGAAACTATGATTTAATAAACATATTATTATCCAGAAAGACTATTTTCCATTCGCCTTAAAACTCGACCATTACAAATATTATATATATATATATATATATATATATATATATATATATATATATATATATATATATATATATATATATATATATATATATATATATATATATATATATATATATATATATATATATATATATATATATTGTAGCGTACTGGGGCTCTAAGTGAGCCCGAAAAAAGGATAGCGGAGGCCTACGTACAGACTATGATACTTATTAAGAAACACAATATTGAAGTTATGCTAAATACAGATGAAAATGATGAATATCTACAATGAAAAAGATGATAAATGCAGGAATCAGCTTCCTAAGAGAAAAAAAGAAAAGGTGGGGAGGACACTCAGTCGCTCCCTCGTCGTTTTGGGCCGATGAGTTTACACCAGACTCGATCGGTCAAAAATCCCCTCCGAGCCTCGAACTCGGCTCTTCTTATATAGTCGTCTCCCCGCAAGAATGTCCATCTCAGCTGATCGGACAGATGGTTGATGACGTGTTGGGGAAACGTGTGTCGGCTCTCTCTCCAGCAGGTGCCACGGAAGCTTGCAGCAATAGAGAGCAATCTCGCGTTGTCCTCGGACAACCTTTGGAGACCAAGATAAGAAAGTATTGTTGCTTACAATGTAGAGGATTGCTGTT